>JASAUF010000434.1:3875000-5075000 GCA_030180095.1 Magnolia changhungtana | reverse complement strand
GCTCACTTAAGACCTATATATTTTTTGTCTCGAGTCCTAAAATGATCTCAAAACACGGATGGATAGATTAAATTTATCACAAACATAACGGTGGGCTCCACCTAAGATTCCAACGCAGGAACTTCCTGCGAAAGACATTTGCACATAATTTGCACCCCATATCTAGGAGGGGATTGCACACTACCCCACCAAGATCTACCTAAATATAGACAATTAAGGGCTTTGCGTGGCCTACTATGATTTTATATATATATATATATATGGGAAAAGGTACAATGAGCTCGAGCGTATACGGTCGTCCCATGAGGTCGAGCTGTGTGGACCCCACCGTGATGCCTTTCAAACATCTACCCCATCAGTCAGATGCACCATTCCATCGTGGGCCTGAACGGCTGAAAATCAAGTCAATCCGTGACTTTTGTGGGCCACGCCACATACAGAAGTCGAGAGGGGCCGTGCACCATTAAAACATTCATAACCATTTGTTGGGGCCTTTTGAGATGTGGTGTGCAAATCCAGACCATCCATTATGTGTGTCTCACTTGGATGAGGGTTCAGACCAAGTTTCACCTGCATCCAAATTGCAGGTGGGTCCCACCAGTGCTTTTATATGTTTTTGGCATGTATACTTATAGTTTTAGATGGTATGGCCCACCTGAGTTCCGTATACGGCTGATTTTGGGCCGTCCAGGCCCACGATGGAATGGTGCATCTGGTGGACGGTGTTGATCATCGAAAGGAATCAAAGAGGGGCCCACACAGCTCGACCTCATGGACGACCGTAATACGCTCAACCTCATAGTACCTTTTCCACACACACACACACACATATATATATATATATAGGAAAATGGTACTATATGGTCGAGCGCATGCAAGCTTAATATAAGGTCGAGACGTGTCCTTTATTCCAACCGTTCAATGACAAATTTGAAAACTACACCATGGAGATGATATCGCTTTAGGAAAAGTCAAAACCGATAAAACCGGCGCTACGTAGTTGTCATGCAGATTGGGATGCAAGCAAATTGCATGCTGTGAACAGGTAGTTGTCATCAAGTTTTGTGGGCCCACCATGATATATAGGCTAAATCAACAACGGCTATTCTTTTGGAGAGATCATTTTAAGTCATGAGCCCAATAAAAAAAGCATATCCAAGCTAAAATGAACAATATCACAGATAATGATGCCCACAGTTGAAACCTTCTTAAGGCCCACCATGATATTTATTTGTTGTCCAACGTATTCATAATGTCACACAGACGAGGATGAAAGGTCAAAACAAATATAAACTTGATCCAAAACTTTAGAGGCCCTCAAGAAGTTCTCCACGCTAGGCATTCAATCACCACTGGTTTTTATATTATGGTCCACTTGAACTTTAGATTTGCCTCATTTTTGGACTAATGCCCCAAAATAATCTCTCCAAATGGGTGGACAGTGTGGATATAACACTAACATCACGGTGGGGCCCACAGAACTTGGTGACCGCAACATAATGGAGGAGATTTACTTCTAGCTTGAAGTTTTTTGCGTTGGGAGCCTACAAAAGTTTTGGATCAGGCTGATATTTGTTTTGCCCCTTCGTACAGACCCGTGTGACATTATGAACTGGTTGGATGGAAAATTAACATCATGGTGGGCCTTAGGAATGTTTCGATGGTGGCATCATTGGCCCCACTACCTTCTCTAGTGTGGTTCATTTAAGCAGTGGATCTACCTAAAGTTTTGGGCTCATGTTCTAAAATGAACTTTCCAAACGGATAGATGGTATAGATGTACAACAAATACATCTTGGTGGGGCTCACAGAACTTGGAAACGTCATCATCCATTTTGCCTTTTTCTAAAGTGCTCGAACGGTTGGAATACAAGACACGTCTCAACCTTATATTAAGCTTGCCTGCGCTCGACCGTATAGTACCATTTCCCATATATATATATTATCCATACCGTCCATTCATTTTTTTTCTTATTATTTTAGAAATTAAGACAAAAAACAAGGTAAATACAAGGTTTAAGTGGGCCACACTACAAGAAACTATGGGAATTAGATGCCTATCATTGAAAACTTTTTAAGGCCACATAAGGCTCTGATCAAGTTGATTTTTGTGTTTTTCCTTCATCCAGGTCTGTGTGACCTTATAAAGAGATTCGATGGTAAATAAGCTTCATGGTGGACATCAGGAAAATTTTAACGGTAGTTGTTCCTGTCCCACTACTTTATGTGGTGTGGTTGACTTTAGCTTTGGATGTGCATCTTTTTTTGAATCATGCTTTAGAATGATATAAAAAGTTGATAGACGGTGTGGATCTAATACATAAATCATGGTGGGCTTAGAGAAGTATACTATGTTGAAAGTTAGGATGTGTATAATGCAAGGGAGAAAATCTTTGTCGTAAAGGACAAATTTGGATTTTCTTGCTTCCCCATTAAGATAGACTCCTATCACAGAAAATTTTGGGCACAAAATGGTAGAGCGCTTTTCTTATTTCGCATTAACAAACACCACTAAACATGGAACATTTTCCAAATTTCACGTTAAGTGCAAAAATTCAGCGTTAACAAACAGGCCCTAAGTGTTTAGCAGGAGAAGTCGCATAACGAGTTTAGTGTTGAGTTGCAACTGAGTCACAATTGAGTCAAACCAAGCTGAGATTAATTCGAGTATGGTTTGGGTCAAAATCATCGTCGGGTGAGTAATCCTCATCTCTTTATTTCATTTCACTTGTTCAAAATTCTAAATTTAGTTCATTTACATTGTATTTATTAAATCTTCCATTATGCTCAAATTAAACTCTAAGTGTCTACATCCTTCCCTCTTGTAATAAAATTTTATTATTTACATCTCGCCTTTTACTTGAGGCCTAACTCCTTCCATTCGCATTTAGATGATGATTCTTTTACAAGAATTGCTTAGAAACATGCTCAAACCATTATATTTTTCAAAACTCTCAAATAATAAATAATTATAAAAATGCCAATAACCTACCCCTTAATTTTAGATCACATTGTTCCTATGATCCATTCGACACGAGATTTTATCCCATAGTTATCTATCGTAAGTGAACTGTACATGTTAATTTAAAGCCCTTGGTCTAGAAGTAACCTAATTTCCAAATCAACCTCATAACCTTTAATTTTAGTGTATATCGAGTGAGGAAAGTTAATGGATAGTTGTAGTCGAATATTTTTCTTCATATGAGTGACTTGGATCACTCATCACATGAATCGAATGTGTGATATGAGTGTCTCGCCTTGATAAACTTTTTTCTTTAGCTCCAAGTTGCCATGTTTTTAGAAATAACTAAGTTTCTCATATCTTTTCAAATTCCATAAGTTGGACCTTTCAATTGACCCACTTCTCACCGTCAATCGCAACCCAATTTTTTACCATACTTTGGCCTTATATAACTACGAAATATACAAAATTTGGACCTCGATTTATGATCCTACACCGTCAAATAATGATCACCCTAAAGCTAATCCCTGCAATTTGACACAACAAGTGGAATATTAGATTTAGACCTTTCCCATCATTGATAAACCATTAAAAATTTCTCAATTATTTGTCTATCATGACTATGTATTTTCTCCAATTTTGGACCCTGATCATCATGCATGGATCCTTAATCAAGATCAAGTCTGTTTTGCTCCACCTAGGTGTCCTATGTTCAAACCAAGACATACACCTTAAAGATATCTTAAATCTTATCATTTTTATAGTTTTATATCCTTGATCAACAACTCTTACAAGGCCCAAAAGTGAGAATACTCATATCAGTCCAATCAACCACTAATCAAGAACTTGACTCATTTGCCAATAGAGGAGTCCAATTGAGAAACCAATCTATATACTCGTCAGAAAAAACTCAACCAATATCCGTAATCAATTATTCCTTATACAATGGACGTCTTATATCTCAAAGATCATGGACCAAGTGAGAGATCTCATCATCTAAGTTATAACATGCACAAAAGTAGTAACTAGTTTCCTAATCCGAGCTAAAGAGAGATAAACATAATATAAAGTTTGATTTCAATAAAGTGGGCCACATGTTAATTATATTCCTACTATACATCAAGCTAAAGAGAGATAAACAAAAGTAGCTTGCCACGCGCTTTCATCAATGGATTTGAGGAAAATGTTCATCTTGACTTTCTAATAAGAATAGTTTGAGCCATTAAAGGGAGGTGGCCTGGAAATGGATATGCTCTCGAAATTTGACATCTTATAGCTTTAGATTTTGCTCTAGGAGGTAAATCCCAAAAAGAACAAGCTTGATCTGATACCACTTAAAAGATAAGCTATCAATGTCCTAGATGGGGGGTGAATAGGACAATACTAAATTCTTCAAAATAAAGCAGAATAAATAATATTAATCACACAAAGTATTGAAATCTTGATTCTGAATAATTCGTAGGACAACCTTCACCTAGTATTTTAGGCAGGATAACCTTATATCACAATATTTTTGAAATCAAACTTTCAAACTGGCAAGAGACAATGAAATAAATATAGCATTTATTACAAAGAATGAAATAAACAATCATCACATAGGCACAAATGGGTTATAGTGGTTTGATGCTTAAACCCACACCTACTCTACTCCCAAAATTACTACCCTTGTAATTTTGGCTTTCACTATACCAAGGTTTTCATGGGTTCACCTTAACAACCACTTATAGTTCTTGTGATTTTCATGGGCTATCACAACAAAATCCCTTTGTGATTTTCACGGGCTATCATGAATCAACCCACATAGATTTTCGGGCTATCTCAAAAAAACTAAAATAAAAGAATGTAATTGACAATGTACTTATCTTCAAATGATGATTCGATGAAGTAGTCGAAGCTTGAAGCAACGATCTTCTTTCTTAAGTGTCGAAGATGCAGTATATACTCAACGAGAAATAATATAGGGATCTAATGTATTAATTTCAAGGAATATAAACCCTAACGCTGCAGATTTAATTATCTGTTTCTCAAGAATAGTATAGATTACTCTCTAATTGTACTTAAGATCAAATTGAGAAAGGGAATTAAATAAGCTAAATAAAAATTATAAATAGCACACAAATAGCTTGATGAGGACCTAAGCTTCTCTCTTACTTGTAGAAGATTTTTGAGTAAATTTCATTGTAAAATAAAATGAGACAAGGTCCATATTTATAGTTAAATGATTTGAAAATTCGGTTAACATAAGGATAGGTTCGGCTGGCTGGATTCTAACGATTCCATTCCAACGATTATCAGATTGCGCGGGATAAGATGTATCCAAAATTCGGCTGGCCGAATTCCCTCGAAAATTTGAGAATTCTTTGTTGGAAATTGATCTGAACTTTCCTCGAGTTGGTTGAACTTCAAGTTAGGCTGGCCGAACCCAAAGTTAGGTTGACCGAATTTGTAAGAAAATTTTTAAATTTTCAAATATGAAAACTTGCTTGAACCTGATGTTCGGTTAGTTGAAGTAAGTTTGGCTGGCTGAACCTGAGGTTAGGCTGGCTGAACTATACTGAAGTTAACCTATTTTAATCATTTTTTGAAAGCACCTAACCTAGGGTCTTTTTAGGGTTATTCCACCTAGTGGTTGGCCTATATAGAGATCTTCTAATCTTGATAAACTTGAAACCGCGCGACGTTTTTTAAGTTTTGAGATGTTGAACCGATCTTAAGTTAATATTTACGAGATGCCATAGATTGTTGTAGGGTACTTGCGATCTGATCGGTATCTTTGTCTACAAAATTTGACAACTTCATGTGTGGTACAAATATATGCACTTACAATTTTTCCCTTTATCAATTTCGTGACAAAATACATATACATCATAAACATCATATCGTACTATACATAAACATCAAACAATCACAACTCATGATCTCAACCATAAAAAAATGAAGCTCTGATTTAACTGTAGATTTAACAATCATCTGTACTCCACCTGTACCTCCCCCTTAGAAATATACCAAGTACTATGTCATCCAAATATATTCTCAAGTATATTCACAAGCATTCATAAGATATATATTCATGATTTTTGTTCACTCCCCAAGTGCAGGGTTGTGATGTAGTAATAAACTCGGTAAGACCGAGGTCGAATCCACAAGGACTGAAGCCTGTACGTTATCTGAAATTAACTAGAACCAGAACTAGAATGAGATGAACTCTAAATCAGATAAAAATGAAAGGAATAATGGTGAATTAATAATCTAAAACTTAGGACAAATTCAGAAAAAGGGAAACTAGGGTGCCAAGGATCCACTTGTAGAGATCAGGGAGAACTACACTTGATTCATGAAAATTAAACTGAACTTCATTTGATCTAGTTTTTAAGAGATGAAAGGTGTATGAATTAGAATGGATTCCATCACCAAACCATGCCCAAGAGACAAAGTAAACAACAGAATTAAACTAATTGACAACCAATCAGATGATTATGAAACTTAGGAAGGGTACCGACATCCAACCATGCTTAGGAGACGATGGTGAACAACAGGGTTTCCTGACGTCATAAACATAAAAAGGAAAAGAACATGCTCAAAGCCATCACAGACCCATTGTAATTTCAGTCACAACAGAACATTAAAGACTAAAAACATTCCCTTGTAATCACACTAAAATCAACATTAATTCAATCTTAAACAAAAGGCACAAGCAACAGGTCCTCCCATCACGCTACAAGCGTCACCTCTTGGCCCTAGCCAAGAAATTCAGCCCAACATGAATGGGCCGGATAATAAAAGAAAAAAAACAGAATATAAAATAAATAAAAAAAATATGAAACTACACTACTCTCTCCCTCTTTCTCTCTCGTCCACGTCCAGCCCAAGCTAGCTTTGCTCCTCTTCTCTCTTCTCTTTTTATACCTGCTAGGGACGGTGGACCAGTCGGTTTGGAGAAGCAGAGGCCGTGGAGAAACTTCCTGTATGCAGCATAACAACATGTGCCAGAGACCGCGTGCGTAATAGAGCCCGCCAAGCTTTAACCGCTGGACTCTCTGTGGGACCCATTTCCATCGACCTTTGAGGAATCCGGACCGTCCATTCATCTTCCCAACAAAAAAAATTCAGTCCTGCTCGGTTTTGAATCCAGACTGCGATGTTTCACGGACGATTGTTTGGTGCCAGCCATCTTGCGTCAAAGCTTTCGTATACATGGATTATCCAAGGAAATTGAGAAATAGGTCAGGGGGTGATCAGTTTCACCTCCTTGTCTTGATGAACGGCTTGGATCAGTGAATGGAATGATGATTGTAGCCCACCAAGCTTCGTCCGCAAATCACGGATAGCTCCGGACGAAAAAACAAAGCCAGCGAAAAACTCATCCGTTGTTCTGATATTGGGGCCCACTATCAGTCATCAGTTGAAAAATTCACTCCGTTCATTCAACTCATGGCAAAAAATCAGTAAGAAATGACTGGTTTTACATTAAATTTGGTGTGTCCCACAGAATAGCTTGCTTCGCATTTCGAATTGCGTTCAACGGCTTGGATCTCCCGCTAGCTTGCATGGTCGCTAAATTCCACCTTGGCAAGATTAATACCCCCCCTCTGTGCATAATAGACGGTCTAGATTGGTGATTCGGTTAAGGAGTGGGCCCCACTGAGAGGAACCAGCAGACGCGGTGCGTCTGCTATTTGAAACAGAGAAGGAGAAGACGAAGCTCGGTCAAGAGTCGGTTTGACCGACTCTTCGTTGTTGTGCGCGGCTAGTGCACTTGTGCACTATGCACACTCATGCTCACGTGGGGTCCACTATGATGTTTTCAAGAAATTCTCTCCGTCTATCCTTTTTTTCAGATCATTTAAATGGTTGAGACCAAAATTGGAGCATATCCAGATATCAGGTGGGCCCCAATTCACAGATCTATGGGATGATTTGTCTGTTGGGCCACTTCTACTAGGATTCAACGGCTGAAATTTAATATGTACAGTTAATATATGGCCTCTATCTCATGTATGAAGTTTCGGGCCGAATGGATGGCGGGAACCCTGTGATCTTTCATTCTGGACCATTTTCTGGCCTCTTCATCGTGAGCGGCTGGAATTTCTCTGATCTCCGGCGTGTAAATCCTTGATCTTGGTCCTATGGAGTCCCATCCAATGCCTTGGTGATGCCCAAGCCTTAAATCCACGCTTTTAACACCATATTTCGATCCAAGCTCGTAAATACACCCTGCATCACAATTACGATTAAAGGGGCCATTAAACAGTGTCATGCTCATAAATCCAGATAATAACTGGGGTCTGATATGCACTATTTGACCCTCAAAATTTTTTTTAATTCTTCACATGATTCAATTTTCTTCAAATTTCATATACATTCATAAAATCATTAGAATCATTATTAGCATTATCACCATCATTATGCATGTATATCATTTAGTTTGCTAATCTCTCTCTTTTTATCACAAGTTGACAAGGGAAGATGATCATAATAAAGAAACATAGCATCATATAAAAAGTAGCAGACACTGTATAAAATAGTGTATCAAATACTGTATCCAGTCATACCAAACCATTAGAATATAAAGTTATTACATACCCAGCAATAATAATCTCACTTCGACTTAGAATCGGATGGAGCAGGCATCGTATGATCATTAATCTTTAAACTTCTACTAAATCTATGAAAGTACTTCTTGATATACTTCGTATTCTTTTTCTGAGTTTGGACTAATGATTCTTGAGATATTTGAAAAGCATTCATTTTATCTTCTAAGGCTGAGAGTCTCTCATGAAATTGTAGGAACGTGCTTAATCCATGTCCTACATCAGTCCCCTCGACTTGGAAAAACTCGTCCTCAAGTTTTGTTCACAACACACATTCAACTTCCTTGAGTTCTTCGACGGACTTGGTTCACGACACGTATACTAGTCTATTACATTGATAGTCATTGAGATCTCCATGTCATCTAGAAGATTAAGAACAAATGCATCATCATTGATTTTCTTAAGGATCAGAACAGTGCCTATCTTCTTATTCACCAACTAGTTATACGTCATAGTCAATTTTTTTTTCTCATTTTAGTGAACTGACACATTAGCATCCACTTGAAACACCTTTTGACACCAATGTTTATTAGCATTTTCCTTGTACTTGACATTAGCTTCCTGTGCTGGTACAACACATGTACTCATGCTCTCCTTGACTTGACCCTTATGGATCAATTCCTTCACTTGTGCTTGCAAGATCCTGCATTATTTCTGATGATGTATATAATTAAGCAAACTTGCCTTTGAGACAAGATCAATGTGGTTTTGTAGATCTCATATGGAAGACAATTCCTTAGGAAGTTCATCAAATACAGTTGCCTGGATCTCTTGCAACACTGATTTCAAATTCTCTGGGATGTTCATGGGCTTCATATCCTTGTCCCTTTCAACTAATGCATCTACATCTCCCATCTCCGCAGATTGTTTGATGAAATTATGTTCGGTTACGAAACACTGCCCCTCCACTTTAGAAGTCTTAGGTTTGTTCTCATTTGCACAGGGGCCGCACATGCGCCACTGATGAATACGGTGGCCTGTCGTGACTCTGTCTTGATCAGGTTGCCTCTCGCTGACAAATAATGAGATTGCTTTGCATAACCCCTCACCGATCGACTACCCTACCAATAATTGTGGTATTGCTGGAACAATACCTGCTCGTAATCACTGGGGAGGAATCGTGATCGAAGAAGGTGTCTCATCCATGACCATGATCAGATGGACACCTTGTTATGTCAAGCATGTGACAGCCGTAATTGCTCCCACTATGCAAAAGCACTATATTTTAATTTGAAAGCAACCAGCTTCACTTTCTTTTCTTATGATACGTCCATGTAATCAAAATACCGATCTACTTTAGCTAACCAATCGAGGAAGTCTTCTATATATAATAAGCCTTTAAAACTAGGAAGTTTGGCCTTACCTAAATCGAGAGTCTCTTTCAGCATGATCTAGTCGATTGTCTCTATAGCCCGACCGTCGGACAATGACGCAATCGACGTCCTCATTGCTGAAGCTCGACTCATATAAGATAGCCTTACGAATTGTCTCTTGAAGTGTTTTACGAAAAATGGGGTTGTACTGTACAAAATCACGAGTGGTTGAGCGTTGCCTTAGGCTCAGGGCAGAATCAACGCATCCACAGTACGGTCGATGGTTGCCTCTAGCCCTTGCACGGTCAACTAACTCTCTAGATAGAAAGCTTCCATTCTTTTCGATATATAATGAATCCCGATATCACTATCCACGGGATTTTGTCTATCATGTCGTTAGTTGCCATTGGCCAGAGGGGAGTCATCGCTCTGATACCAATTGATGCAGGGAAGGACATGATGAGGTCGATCATCGTCTTCCTTAATAGATAATACCTTCAATCCACGAGGCATTCTTAAATCCACGAGAGGTTTCTCATATCCAAGAGAGAAAATAAGAAATTTATTGATTGAATGAATGATAAAAATGAGTTTAACACCCTTTAAATAACCTTAAACAAACCCTAAAAACATAATCAAAGATTCCTAATTAAACCAGAAAATAAATTTAGAAAATCGCACAAATTTTTCACGTCCATCGATCGATCGAGTCAACAGGTCAAAAAACAAAAAAAAAAAGTGTCAAGAGATTTAAATCGAAAATCCTGTGAGTTTTGACATGATGACTCAATTTGTCGACCTATCAAACTGGATTTTGACCTGTTGTAAAAAATTTGTTGAAATGTCTTAATTGGCAGAAATCAACCAACAAGCAATCTGGAATTTTAGACTGAATTTTGACCCGTCGACCAAATTT
Organism: Magnolia changhungtana; assembly: GCA_030180095.1. NCBI lineage: Eukaryota > Viridiplantae > Streptophyta > Magnoliopsida > Magnoliales > Magnoliaceae > Magnolia > Magnolia changhungtana. Next base: position 5,064,218 of record JASAUF010000434.1, on the reverse strand, counting down.
GTCAACCGGTCGAATTATACTGAATTTTGTCGAATTCTACTTGAGTTTTTTTCATTCCATGTGCATTAAGAACGTGCTTGATCCATGTCCTACATCAGTGACCCATCCTTCAAATTAGATATAACAAAATTATTATAACAATTCCCACAAAGCCTTTTGTTGGATGGGCTCATTAATATATAACCTCATTTGTATGGGACATGCAGATCACCTTATATGAAATGATTAAAATGTAGAAGGAAAGAAACAAAAAAATGAAAACAAACAAACAAACCACAGTCAAGGGACAACACATTTTCCTCTGAAATCTAAAGCTACACCCTTTTTATCCAATTGCCCGAGTACAGTTGGCCAAATGGTACTTGCGATATTTGTAATAGAAGCATACAAGTGGGCCATTTTTAGTACTCCAAATTAAGGGCAGTAGATGGGCTGGACTTGCCAGCTCAAACCGAGTCCAGCCGCTTCCTACCAGGTTTGGGCTGAGCCTCCAGGCGAGCAGATTCTAGAAAAACCCTTAAACAAAGGGCTGTCAATGGGTTGGGCCTGGGTTTGTCTTTGGCCATGGGATATTTAAAAATTCGATTTTGTCTGGCTCAAGCCTGGTCCATTGACAGTCATATTTAGGGTTGATGATTAACTGGGCTAGAAAAGGGTTTTAATTTCAAAACAGGCCCAACAAGTAGGCTATCAACATGGGCTGGGCCTGGTTTTATTTTCAAAATTTCAATGGCTCTCATCTGTAGTTGAGCGGGGGCTACTGTGTTTATATATTCCATCCAATCCATTCATCCAATGCGAATCACCAAAATGGAAAGACATTCCAAAAATAATTGTAATCAAACTCAGTGTGATTCCATACAGTTTCCTGGGGTGAGGCCCACATGAGTTTTGGATCCGTGTGATATTCAGCATCAAGTCCAGGAATTAGGTGTGACACCTGATGGACCGTGTGGATCACATGAAAATAAAATCATTTAAGTATGTAATGGCTCAAGATGGCCTTATGGAGCGGATTAGTCTCATCCAAGTATTAAAATCATGGAGAAAATACTTAATAACTTGGACATTAAAATATCATTTTATTTAATAGAGAATGTGTTTGCTAGATATTGAAATTATAGAAACATACATAATCATCTCTAATACATATATTACCCGTTAATAAAAAGAGCACACAGTAGGCAGATAAACTGTCACATTTCTTTCCGTTTACATTCAGATACAAGCAGCTTTTTTGGTAAAAAAAAAAAAAAAAAAAAACAGAACACAAGCCCATTCAATCCACTATGCACACTGTTGCATCAGATTTTTCAAATTCATCGGTCATCTGTACGCTTTGAAAAGAGGAAGCAAATTAGACTTGATTCCATCTTCTTCCCACTCCAAACCATCCCACCATTCTTTCGCACCATTGATCTCCTTTAGAGGATTATTGGCGCTTTGGAGACCGATTGGGAGCTTCTTTAGCTGTGGGCAAACTGCCACCTCCAACTTCTCCAAGGAAGGGAAAGCCAATGCATGATTACAAATGCTTGTTAATTTAGGTAGGCTAATGAGATGAAGACTTTTTAAGAATCTTAGGCATTCCTCTCTGACCGGAATCCTGACATCACTTGTACCTATTACTTCTTCTACTCCCTGGCAGAGTCGGATTGTTATTTCTTCAAGATTTTGAAGTTGTAGAATCCATGTAACACTCTTCAGTTTGGGGCATAAAGTAATATTTATGAGGCGAAGGTTTTGCATGCATCCCCCAACTCGAATGATATTCAAGTTGTCAAGTTGGTAAAGCATGAGCGACTCTAAGCTCCAAACCGAATGATCGTCTTCTTTCTCCACATCCCAACCGATCATCATCTCTTCCATCTCTTTGCATTCTTCAATTAGAAGACTTCTGATTCTCGTCATTGCCCTGAAAGACGATGATAATAGGGTGGAGGTTGTCATGCCTTCGCAGAATTCGATAGATAGAGCACGTGTCAGGTTCGGCAACTTGTGAGAATCAAGATACCTTTTAAGATCATCTACAGTTTTTATAGCGATTTCAAGATGGCTCAACCATTTCAACCCTTCAATCTCTGTGAAATAAAACCAACCACTCTCTTCTGTTACTTCCCCAGAACTGATCACACTGTTCGACATTTTCAGCACTTTCAACCTAGAAAGTCTCGATATTGCCTCACGAGGGATTCCGTCAAGACTACTACATCCATTCAAATCCAGGTGCTTCAGCTTCGTCAGACATCCGATCTCTTCAGGCAAATTTTCAATCAGACTAAACGACAGATTGAGATATCTCAACTCAACCAAGTTACCTATTCCAGCTGGGATTTCTTTTATACAAGAAAATGACAAATTCAACACTCTTAGATGAGGCATGAATTGAAAAAATTCATTGGTCATCTTTGACAAAGAATAATTCCATTGGAGCATCAGGGTTAAGAGGTCGGGGCACTCAGGCGTCTCTGTTATTTCTTTAATTTCGTTCTCCATTAGAGATATCCTGTTTGCCTCTGTCCACCTCTCAATGGTTGGTGCCTCCCTCAATCCAACTCCCGCTTTAACCAGAAACTTGTTCTTCTTCTCCCCACATTCAGAAGATATCCATAAAGCCAGGTCACGTATCACGTCGTGCATCTTCACTTCTGTTTCCTCATCAGAACCACTCTCCAACAAGCATGCGGACTTCAGGGTTCCGATGAGGTCATGGCCCTTGTTACGAGCACTATCAAGATCATCATCCCACTCATCTAAGAATCCTTCCCCAATCCAGTAATCAATGAGATCTTCTTTGCTGATTTCGTAGTCCTCCGGAAACAGCGAACAGTAGAGGAAGCAGGATTTGATAATGTCGTCACGAAGACTATCATAACTGAATTTCAGACAGAAAAAGACTTCTGTTTCCGTACCTGATATGTCAGCCGGCCGTGACGCTTTCAGAGCTGTTATTGCATGCTCCCACTGCTTGGGTGTCTTCTTGCTCGCCATGGCCCTCCCGATTGTGATGAGCGCAAGGGGTAGACCACAGCATTCTTCCGCAACCAGCTTAGCAAGGCCCAGAATCTCTGGATAAGAATTCATGGCCTCTTCACCAACCTTCTCACGGAACAGATCCCATGCTTCCTTCCTCGCGAGACATTCGACTTTGACCTTCTTGTCAGCATCCATGTGGCCACACACATTCTCAGATCGTGTCGTGAAAACAACCTTGCTCTTGTTTTGACTGCTCGGATGAGGAATTCCGACCAACTCCAGATCTATCCGCTTCCATATATCGTCTAGCAGTAGCATGAACTTCATTTTGCTCAAGGCCTTGTGTATGTCTGCAGCCCGTCTCTCATTGCTTGTATTTTCTTGCCAGGACAAATCAAGCCTATTTCCAATGTCCTTTTGAATCCTTCCCACATTTAATTCTTTAGACACTACAACCCAAATCACCATATTGAAATCAAGGGTTATTTCATTGTTAATCCTTTTCAAGAGTTTCGTCTTGCCTACACCCCCCATTCCATATATCCCCACGACTCCCACACTATCTTCCATGAGGCAGCCACGAACCTTCTCTAACATCAAGTCCATGCCTAGAGCTGAAGTGCTAGGCTGCTCTACAACAGGATCTGGAAGCGGCGTCTCTGCCACTTCTTTGAAGGAAGCATCTTTGCCTTTGGTCTTCAAGTCAGCTACATCTGTCAGCTTCTTCGCCACCCTCTTGCCGAGCTTGTAGCCCGACCAACAATTCGGACGACAATTACCAAAGCACCTCGTCATTTGCTGAAAAGAATCTTCAATCTCATTCACTCCTCTTTCAGTGGCTTCTACTCTTTCTAGCCAATATTGCACCTCCTCCTTGATTTTGAGCAGCTTCCGTTCAGCGACATCCACCCTTGTCTTCACGTCGTTGCTTATACATTTCAATTCGTTCATGGCCTCCCTTAGGGAATTGACATTTTCTCGGAGGTTGACGACATATCTAATGCGTCGAGCAATGGGATCCAACAGGCGAGACACAATATCGATGACTGGGCTGATGAAATCCATGGCCTTGGAGCACAGAATGAGATTGGTAGGAAGTTTAGAAGAAGAAATGAGATGAGAGTTGCAAATGAACTGATCTATCAAGAGTGTTCTACTATGTTCTTTACGGACGCGACTTTAGCTGCCATCCCGGAATCAGTGTGGGCGAGACCCTGACTGTGGGCCCACCTCGATTGTATGCATGTATATCAACGCCGTCCATCTGTTTTTCTAGATTATTTTATGACATGATCCAAAAAATGAATCAGATACAGATTTGAAATAGACCACACCAGAAGAAACAGTGGTAATAGACCATTAAATACATTTTGTTGGCCACAAAAGTGTTGGATCAAGATAAGATTTGTATTTTCCCCTTATGCAGGTCTGTGTGATCTTATCAACAGGTTGGATATCAAATAAATATTACGGTGAACCATCGGAGGTTTTTAATGGTGAGTGTTTAATGGCCACTGTTTCTTTTGGTGTGGTCCACCTGTGATTCTTAACAGATTCATTTTTTGATATAATTCTATTAAATAAGCTAGCAAAACGGATGAATGAGGTGGATACAACATCCAGACGAGCCCCGCGGTCATGGTTCCACCCATACCACTGGTTCCGTGGTGGCAGCTAAGTCTTGTACGTTCTCAGGGGCTAACCCACTGTTCAGCTGGACCGGAATCGCCTACAACAGCTGGTTCATTCACCGGGTACATCACACAAGGTCGTTGGGGGAAGCGGATTCCGTGCCACACACCCGGACCTTGGGTTGGGTTGGCGTCACCAAGTTCTGTGAGCGCCACCATGTTGTATGTGTTATATCCACACCATCTATCAATTCTCCGAGATCATTTTAGTTAATGGCTTAAAGAATGGAGAATGATTCCCACCGTTGAAACTATCCTAAAGCCTTCTGATGTTTTTTTGTCATCCAACCTGTTCACGGGTCACAAAGACCTGGACGAACGTAAAACACAAATATCTTATTGATCCAGAACTACTCTAGACCAGAAGTTTTTAACGGTAGACATTTAATCCTCATTGCCTTTTGTTGTGTGGTTCCCAAGAGCTTTGGATCCATTTTATTTTTTTGGTCAAGCCGTAGAAATATCTCCTCAAATAGACAGACAGTTTGGATGTGGTACATAGATCATGGTGGGCCATAGAACTTGGTGAATTTAACCCACCACTCAGTTTGGCACGCCATGACAATCCGCATCAGTTCATCCATACATAGAGAAGATATTTCAGATAATAAACGCAGATTAGCAGCACCTCCATAACAATGTAAAATTGCAGCTAAAACTTCTAAGTTCATGCATTGTGCCCATGCTAGTTAATTGGACTGATTTTTTATTTTTTATTATTATTTTCTTTCTGGTTAATAACAAAAACCTACTTACTATCTATTTTGAAAAACACTGCTTTCAATATAGTTAAAGGTCCCTACCATTTTGTTTCGTTATTAATATATCAGTTTCGATATTTAATAATCCATATCTCACCAACACCCAGCTTCCCTGACCATGGGGCCCACCTTGATGTGCGTACTGTATATCCACACCACCCATCTATAATTTTATATCATTTTAGAAGATGAGCCCAAAAATTAAGAAGATCCAAATCTTAGATGAATCAAAACACAAGAAACAGTGGCATTTGACAATTATAAACTTCTTGTGGGCCACAAAAATTTAAGATCAAGCCTATATTTGTTTTTTCCTTTTGTGTAGTTTTGTGTGACCTTATCAAAAGGTTGGACAGTGTGGATATACAATACATTCATCCAGGTGGTCCCACTATATTAGGGCCACACAATGTTTGCTGATCCCAAGGTCACACCTACTCCACTTTCCATCCTTGGGTTGAAAGCTAGTTGGTGCCAAACCTTGTATTTGTGAAAAATTGATGTTGTCTATCCATTTTTCAGATTATTTAGGGCGTCACCTAAAAAATAACATAGATCCAATGCTCGAGTAGACTACACAAGGTAAATCTATTTTATGGTATAAAGATTGCCCACCGTAGAAACCTTTTTAGGGCCCACTTACGGTTCAGATCTTACATATTTTTGGGCTCTGAAAAATGAGATGACAAAACGGACGAGCGAAGTGGATCACACACGTGTATAAATGTGGGCCTCATAGACACTTTCACGTGCCCTGCCCACCGGCCACCCCAAGCAACGAGGGTAAAAATGTAAAAACAAACGGTGTAAAGTGTAAAATAGACTTTTCAGGTTTTAAGAAGCGGATTGCTGGTGTACCCAGCTCTATAGCTGATAGCGGATGTAGATACGTGTCATGCCCAGACGAGCGCGGACGCTCCTTGAGCTCTTAGTTACATGAACGGTTCAAGCGAGATCAAAGTTACATGAACCCTACAGTAATGTATTTATTATATCCACACCGTTCATCAATTTTTTGAGATCATTTTAAAGTATTAAATAAAAAATAGATCATATCCAAAGCTCAAATGGACCACACAAAAATAGCTGTTAAAAAATTCATAGGGCCTACCATAATGTTTATTTTCCATCTATTCTGTTCATAAGGTCAAAAATACCTGGATGAAGAGGAAAAACAAATTTCATATTGATCCGAAACTTCTGTGACCCCAGAAGGGTTTCAATGGTAGACATTCAATCTCCCACTTCTTTTTGCAGTGTGGTCCACTTTATATTTAGATCTGTATTATTTTTCGGCTCAAGCCTTATGACGAGCTCCCCAAATAGATGAACGGTATTGATATAACAAATAACTCATGATAGGACTCACAGAACTTGCTGACGTCAATACGACAGCTATATAGCTGCTGTTTGGTACATCAGCCAATCCGCTTCCGCTTTTTCATCTTCCTTTGGGGCGCGGATTAGGTACCTCCCCCGCCTGTTCCGAGCTCGGGACAGGCGGACGCTCTGAGGGCAACTGCGAGACCATCCTGATGTTAATTTTATCCAAGTCGTTCATCAAAATTTTCATATCATTTTGGAATAACTAATAAAAAATAAAACAGATCCAACACTCAATTGGACCACACCACAGGAAGCGGCGGTGCTAAGGATGCCTACCGTTAAAACCTTCTTAGGGTCCACCGTGTTTTCTATTTTCCATCCAACCTGTTGATACGGTCATATCCACCGGGGTGAATTGAAAAAACAAATATCGCTTTGATCCAAAACTTCTGTGGTGCCCAAGAAATTTTCAACGGTAGGAATCTAATCCCCACTTTGTGGTCCATTTAAGCCTTTTATATTTTTTTTATTTTATCTTAATAATTTAAAATGATATGAAAAAATGGATGGACAGTGTGGATAAAATTCAAACGTCACGGTGATCACGGACCAGGCGGGGTAAGTACCTAATCCGTGCCCCTTCCTTTGACCGTTCAAAGTCAAATAAACGCTTTTCCATCCTATTTTCAGAAGGTATGCTTATTACTTTTAAGTATTTTTAAAACATTCGTGTTCTAAAAAAATTAACCAAAAGATAAGAAGTTTTTTTTTAAAAATTTATTGGTAATTACCTCTTTTTCTTGCCTTCATTCTGACACCTCATGAATGAGTTTGATGATAAATACACAAGATGGAGGCCCCGCCAACAAGCCTATAGTCGGGTCCGGTAGCCATTGTTCCATGTTGTTATGGTGTAGCTAAGTTGTGGATTTAGCGGAGTTTTGGCCATAAGGCCCAAAATCAAGGGGGCGACTTTGGGATGGAATTTGTGTTACACAGATAACATGGTGGGGCCATAGAGCATTGTGTAACTAGGCTCTCTATAAAATAGGTGTTGTAGAGGATTCTGTCCTTTTCAGACTTGGATAATCCCTCTAGGAAAGTTAAAATTTTCAGTTACATGATATTCAAGTCACAGGTGATTCAACTGATGGATGAAGTGGATCCAACCATTGGAACGGTGTCCATAAAATGGATAGTCAAAATCCAAATAGTCACATATCAAATTCAATAATTAAGTGTTTAGTTAGAAGTTGTTATCCAACAACTTGATTTAAGGGCCATGCCTCATCTGTAGTGATAGGAAGAACTTAGACAATTTAGATTGAGGTATGTCCAACAACACATTGAGAGCATTGACTCCTCTTCAGAGGAAATGATATGGTAGAGCCCATCTGCCATCCACTTGCAAGCATATCCGATGAATCATGACCATTCTACCTTGCATGGCCATTGGCTCAAAAGCTACAACAATCGGAGAACCCTAACCATCTTGTCTTCTCTCCTTCCCCTTAAATTCAATTTTTAACTCATTTTCTTTATTTTCAGGCCATAAATAGAATGGTTGACACATTTTGCATTAGACATTGTTAAAATAGTGACACTAAAATTACTATGCGTTTAACCACTTCCTTAAGCCCACATGAACCATTTTTCACATGCTAATAAAGCCCAAGTATTAGTGGAACATTGGAGGGGTATTTTTGAATTTTTCTCATAAAAGGGAGGGCTTTTGGGGTATAAGTTGTACCGAGGTTAAGAGAGAGTTATGAATTTTGGAGAGAGGGACTTTTCTTCTCCCAAAGAGGGTTTCAAGAGGAGGGTTTTATTCTTGAATGCATGATTCAAGGCTCCAAGGTTTCAAAGAGGTTCTTCAAGGTTTTCTTTTTAAGATGTCTAAGATGAAAAATCTATTATTAGCATTGGAATGGTGGAGGGTTTTCTTTTAAGCTTGGATTAAGGGGGTTTTATTATATTCTTGAAGAAGGTACTATATTCCTTAATTTTTGTAATCTTTCCTTGGTATAGTGGATTTTTTCTTTGTTGGATCGGCCGTGGATGTAGCCCAAGAGGTGAATCACACATATCTTGTATTCTTGTGTGGTTGAGGTTATAGGTTTTTCTTCATTATCTTCTTTCTATTTATTGCACATGATCATTGTATATTTCGCGTATCATTAAAATCAAAGGGGTATTTAATTTTGGTGTTGTGTTGCTTGGGCGGTGGTTTTAACCGCAACAAGTGGTCGGTAGTGGGTTTAATCACTTTAAGTGGTATAAGAGCCTTTGGGTTTGTGTAGTACATTGGAATAGATGACTAGTAATAGATTTGGGGTAGAAAAATTAGATGGGCAAAAAATTTTGAGCTTTGGAAATTAAAACTTCAAGATTTGTCTGTTTAATAAGAGCGACACAAAGCATTGCTTGGTAAGGCAAAGAAATTGGAATCTAAGACTGATAATAATTGAGATGAGATGTAAGAATTCTATAAGGTGGGCCTTATTGATCAAGGGTCTAGATTACCCTAGTGGAACCCACTCAGTTATGATTAATTTAAAATCATGTAAAGGGTGGTGTGCTACAACTGTGTCACATGCACATTGTTGTATTTGGACTAGGATTAAAAAATTCGTGTGAAGCATGTAGGGAGAGGAGTTTCGATGGGTTTCCAACTCCTCAACCCTCTAAGCTATATATATAAACAGGGCTAGGTCTCCAAGCCTACATATGGCTGAAGCTTTTTATCCCATCACGGTGCTTCTCCAAGGGTGCAAGGTGAGAAAGATTTCGAACATCTCCTATGGTTATGGCTTCTTAATCAGGTACGCCTTTTATACAGTTTATTTGATATCCATACTTGATACATAGCACGATTTTTTGCAATTCGCATATGGTTTATAATTGGTATCAAAGCCTAATGTGCATCGCCTATGGTGGATCTTTTCGGATTATTATATCTATTCAATGTTTTTTGGCGTAGACTTGTATTGTCCATTCAGTGACATCCAACCTCAGATCTGGACCATCGATCTCATATGATTAGAGTTTGAATCTAGTTTCATTTAGCAACGAAGTATGCCACCCTTCTCGTGAGGTATGATTATGTGTCATTTTGATCGGCTTTTAGCATACTGAAATCCGACCATATTACCTTCAATCAGATCCAAATTAAGGTATTTAAAAAAAATAAAAAATGAAGGGGAAACTTTCACTACTGTAGGCATTCATGGCCGATAGTAATTGTTTTCAAATTTCACCAATAGTTGCCGGATTTCGACAAGTCGTTATGGTAATTGTTTTTAGATTTTACCGTTAACCAATTAGTTGTTTTCTTTAATAATAAAATATATTTTCAAAATGTTTTGAAAGATTAATCATTGACATTGATCAATGTGGCCCAAGTGGGAGTATGTAAGAATTCTATAAGGTAGTCATTATTGATCAACGGTTTGAATTACCCTAAGGGTTGCATAGTGTGATCAGGAGTACCAATGGACCCTACTCAGTTGTGATTCATCTAAAATCGTGTAAGTGGTGGTGCTCTACGATTGTGTCACATGCATAGTGTTCTAGTTGGACTAGGATTAACAAATTCATGTGGAGCCTATAGGGAGAGGAGTTTCGATGGGTTTCAAACTCCTCAACCCTTAAGTTATATAAACAGGGCTGGGTACCCAAAAACTACATACGACTAAAGCTTTTCATCCCACCATCGTGCTTCTCTAAGGGTGTACGGTGAGGAAGATTCTGGACATCTCTACGGCTATGGCATCTCAATCAGGTACACCTTGTATATAATTTATTTAATCTCCATACTTGATGTATATCACAGTATTTTGCAATTCCGCATATGGTTTATAGTTGGTATCAGATCCTAATGTGCATCGTGTATGGTGGACCTTTTCGAATTATTATATTTGTTCAAGATTTTTTGGTGTAGACTTGTATTGTCCATTCAGTGACATCCAGCTTCAGATCTTGACCATCGATCTCATATGAATTAGAGGTCGAATCTGGTTTCGATTAGCAACGGAATAGGCCACCCTTGTCGCGAGGTTTAATTATGTGTCATTATGATTAGCTTTTAGCGTGTTGAAATCCAAACATATTGCCTTCAATCAGATCCAAGTCAGGGTATTTAAAAAAATGAAGGGGAAATTTTCACTAATACTGGCATTCATGGTCGATAGTAATTGCTTTCAGATTTTGTTAATAGATCTCGGATTTTGACAAGTCATGATAACGATTATTTTCAAATTTTACCGTTAACCAATTGGTTATTTTCTTTAATAAGAAAATATGTTTTCAAAATATTTTCAAAGATTAATCATTGACATTGATCAATGTGGCCCAAGTGGGAATGTAAGAATTCTATAAGGTAGGCCTTATTGATCAATGGTTTGGATTACCCCAAGGGTTGGATAGTGTGATCGGGAGTACCAGTGGACCCCAATCAGTTGTGATATATCTAAAATCATGTAAGGGGTGGTGGTTTACGATTATGTCACACACATAGTGTTCTAGTTGGACTAGAATTAATAATTTCGTATGGAGCCAGTAGGGAGAGGAATTTTGATGAGTTTCAAACTCCTTAACCCTTTAAGATATATAAACAGGGTTGGGTTCCCAAGCTTACATATGACTGAACCTTTTCACTCTTTCATTATGCTTCCCTAAGGAAGTAAGGCAAGGAAGATTCCGGCCATCTCCTACAATTATGACTTCTCAATCAGGTACACCTTTTATACAATTTATTTGATCTCCATACTCAATGCATAGCATAGTCTTTTCTAATTTTGCATATAGTTTACATGAGATGGATCTTAAGGCATTATCTACTATCCACTTTTGTTAGTAAGATCATATTTTATTCAACATACTTGGTGAGAAGACCACGACAATTTATGAGAGAAGCTAGAAAGCTTGTATCAAATAAAGTCCCTCACAAACCGAGTTTTCTTGAAGAGAAAATTATATTCCCTAAAGATGAAGGATGGTATATAATTTTTAACCATTAATATACATTCAACAAAATTATTTGTCAACTCAAAAGCATAGGTGTGAAAATGAAAGAGGAAGACAAGATGGTGGCATTATTATGCACATTACTAGAGTCTTACAACAATTTGGTTACATCATTGAGTTATACCAAGGAAGATTCACTTAGTTGTGATATAGTTTGTAGTGCATTGCTTGCCGATGAAATTATTTAATAATAATAAAAAAAAAGGCATCTTTTGAAAGTTCAAGTGCTTGGAAAGTAGAAGCTCTCATGATAAGAAGAAGGTTAATTGACCATGGTAGCAAATAGAAGAATACCTCAAGAAGCAAGTTTCAGGGCCGTTCAACATCAAGGGATGACAAAGGCACTTATTGGGTACGTGGCAAGACTGGTCACTTGAAAAAAGATTGATGAAAATTAAAAAATTAAAAATAAAAATTCAAAGGAATCTGATTGAAGCAATGACAAACAACTTTTAAAATCCAAGAATAAAGCTAACCAAGTAGAGGTGTCCACATCGACATTTGTTGAAGATGAGGTGTTGATGGGAGGTCTAATATGAGATTTCAACAAAATTAGATACTTGATAGTAGTGCCACTTATCATTTGTACTCATCCATTATGGTTTTGTACATATATAAGAAGCAAGCCCTAAAGGTATGATCCTTATTCTCAATATAATAAGTTGGGATGTGGATTGCCTCCTGCCTTTTATCGGACGGGTAGGGCTCTGTGAGGCCCACTGTGTTATAAGTGTTTTATCCATGCTGTTTATGGATTTTCTCAGATCATTTTAAGGTATAATTCTAAAAATGAAGCAGGTACACAGTTCCATGGACCACACCAAAGGAAGATGCAGTGATAATGACACCCATGATTGAAACCCTTCTAATGGCCACTGTGATGTTTTTCTACCATCCAAACTATTGATAAGGTCATTTAGACATGGATGAGGTTAAAAAAAAATAATATCAGCCTAATCCGAAACTTCTCCTTCTCCTTAGAAGTTTTTAATGGTAGTCGTTAAATCCCCATTTTGTGGTCCACTTAAGCCCTGCACCTGTCTAATTTGTCTAATACCTTAGAATAATACGAGAAAACCCATGAACAGCGTGGATAAAACACTTACATCACCGTGGATCCCAACGAGCCCTGGGCTGGGCTAGGAAGCAATCCGCGTCCATTAAGTTGAATGCGGATGACCACCGAAGAAAATGCTCATACTGAGCCGTACAGAGCTCAGACTCAGCCGTCTAGAAACTAATGAAGGATGATTGTAATGGACGCGGATTAGATACAGACAGACTGAGTAGCGAATTGGCCACTGAAGTTACGTCACCAAGTTTTGTGGGCTCCACTATGATGTATGTATTATATCCATACCATCTATACATTTTGAGATATCATTTTAATTCATTAACCAAAGAATAAGGCAAAGAAAAATCTGTAGTAGACCCACCACAGAAAACAATGGAGAGAGTGACTGCCACCGTTGAAACTATCCTAATGCCCACCATAATGTTGATTTGAAATCCAACCGCTTCAAAAGTTAGAAAAGACATTAAATAATAGAAAACACAAATATCAGCTTGATCTAAAGCTTTTATGACTTTTAGAAGTTTTTAACGGTGGGTGTCACTGTCGCTACTGTTTTCTGTGCCATGGTCCGTTGGAGCTTCTGATTTAATTCATTCTTTAGATATTGCTCTAAAATCATCTCTCCAAATGAATGGAAGGTGTGGATACAAAACATACATCATGGTGGGGCCCACGGAATTTGGTGACGTCAGTAGCTAATCCGCACCCGCTTGTAATATCAAGCGGATTGCCTCACACCAGATATATAGCCGCTGTAGGTGCGTGTCGTGCCAAGACGAGCACGGACGCTCCTCGAGCTCCGAGTTGTACGAACAGTTCAAAGGAGATCAAAGTTACATGGCCTGCAGGGATGTTTTTATTATATTTACACCGTTGATCTACTTTTAGAGATCATTTTAGAGCATTATCCAAAAATAAATCATATCCAAAGTTCATCCGAACCACACCACAAGTAGAAGTAGAGATAATGATTTTCACCGTTAAACAATTTGTAGGGCCCACCATAGCGTTTATTTTCCATCCAATCTGTTCATTAGGTCACAAAGACCTGAATGAAGAGGAAAAAAATTGCATAATTATCCAAAACTTCTGTGACCTCAAAAAGGATTTCAATGGTAGACATTCAATCTCCCGCTACTTTTTTCAGTGTGGTCCACTTTATAGTTAGATCTGTCTTATTTTTGGTCACAAGCATTAAGACGAGCTCACCGAATAAATAGATGGTTTAGATATAATACATACCTCATGATCAAACCCACAGAACTTGCTGACCACAATAGAGTAGCCATATAATAGCTATATAGCTGCTGTGAGGTACACCGGCCAATCCGCTTCCAATAGCATTGGTTTTTTTTTTTTTTTTTTAACACACGCACACACACCACTACACACTCACGCGATAGTGGGATTTAACCACCTATGGGTACTCGGACCCTCAACCAAGTGTTGAAACTCCTGAGAGTCTACCACCGGAGTAAGAGTAAGGAAAGCATTGGTAGGAAATTATTCTAAATAGGATGGATGGTTCCGATAATCACAACATTTATTCATATGAATGCTAAATGGGGACACATGGAATACATAATATCCGTAACTCATGATTAAAAATAAAACCACAGGGAGAAGCAGGGACGGGCTTACCTTTTTTTGGTGATCGAAATTGATGTAGAGCGGGTCGATTACATTAATGGCAAAAAGATGGATCGAAAAAGGCCGGCGAAAAGTGATCTGGACCATGGACCTTAAATCGGGCGTATCTCACAATCCGGATGAGTTAGCTTGACTTTTGGGGTAGAACGAGCTACTTTAGCCAACCAACCTCCAACATTGCATGCGGCTTCAATTGCGAGAAACCCCTGATTTGATGGTCGTTTCCCTGTTTCAATTTCGTTTTTCTATAAATAGTAAGTTTTAGTTTGTTTATAACTCTTCATCCGTCGGGCTTTAAGTTGCGTCCAACGTGAAAAGAGCTTAGAATAATTAGGGAACGTTTGGTGAAGCCAAATAGGACACTTACTATTTTTAATAGAAAACCTTCTTGACTAGTAGACATCATCAGATAGTTGAAATAGTAAGTTTACTATTTATAGTAAGTCGCTAATTCTAGAGTCCTAGTTGTAGTTTGATTCTGATTTCTTTCCCATTGCTTAGTACCCTTATTTAACGGGTTGTGAACTGTTTTTATGGATTCATTAATCTATTTCGAATTTATTTAGAATTTATTTCTATTTTCCGCTCTCTTTTCTCGTGGATTCGAGAAAGTCTCATGAGGAGTCCGGAGAAGTTCCGTGGATTCGAATAATTATCCTCTTGAGGAAGACGGTGCTCGACCTCACGTCCTCCCTGCGTCGGTTTGGTATCAAAGCGAGGTTTCTCCTGCGATCGATGGCTTCTAACGACGGGTTGGGCAACAATCCCATAAGGCGGTGCTCGAAATTTTCCTTTAACTAGGAAGCTTTCCAAAGCATGAAGAAGAGAATCGGCAAGCCATGCAAGGGCTGCAGGCTTCCATGGACCGCATAGCGAATCTCTTGGCAGAAACCCTAGGGCAACTCCGTGTTCCTGGTGGTAATCCTCCACCGCCAATTCTTGAGACTGTCGGCCCGATCGCGAGATAGTACATTGCATCCAAGGGTCATGCACGAGGACGGGGCTCCAGATGAGGAGGAGATCGACGACATAATTTTTCAACACCCGGACATGGCGCCGATCGAGTAGATCGAACGGATCGAGAATTTAAGATGCGGGTTGATATTCCTAGCTTCAATGGCCAACTACACATTGAGGATTTTCTCGATTGGCTTTCTGAAGTTGAGCGATTTTTCGACTATATGGACATCCCTGAAGCAAAGAAGGTCAAGCTTGTGGCCTACAAGCTGAAAGGAGGAGCTTTGGTGGGAACAAGCTACTCGCGCGAACCAGTGACGAAAGCACCAATCCGCACTGGCGGCGGGATGAAGCGACTCTACGTGCGATTCCTCCCTAGCGATTACGATCGGTATTATTCAAAGAATACCAAAATTGCGAATGGTAGTCGGTCGGTGAGAGAATATGCGAGAAGAATTTTACTGCTTTGTGGCTACATAACGATTTAGTCGAGACTGAATCGCAGCAAGTCGCCCGATTCAATGGTGGGTTGCGTATGGCTATCCAGGATCGGGTCCAGATGCAGTCCAGACGGTGCTTTGATACCAAACTGACGCAGGGGAGGACGTGAGGTCGAGCACCGTCTTCCTCAAGAGGATAATTATTCCGAATCCACGGAACTTCTCTGGACTCCTCACAGAGACTTTCTCAATCCACGAAAAAGAGAGCGAAAAAATAGAAATAAATTCTAAATAAATTGAAATAGATTAATGAATCCATAAAAACGAGTTCACAACCCGTTAAATAAGGGTACTAAGCAATGGGAAAGAAATCGAATCAAACTACAACTAGGACTCTAGAATTAAGCGACTTACTATAAATAGTAAACTTACTATTTATAGGCGATCGTGATGTCTACTAGTTGCTTTTTCGGCCAAAAATAGTAAGTGTCTATTTGGCTTCACCAAACCGTTCCCCTAATTATTCTAAGCTCTTTTCACGTTGGACGCAACTCCTAAAGCCCGACGGATGAAGAGTTATAAACAAACTAAAACTTACTATTTATAGTAAAAACGAAATTGAAACAGGAAATGACCATCAAATCAGGGGTTTCTCGCAATTCAGTCGTCAACCCGGCGTAGTAAGTTTGGTTGGCTAAAGTAGCTCGTTCTACCCCAAAATCATATATTTTTCGTCGGCTAACTCATCCCGGATTGTGAGATACGCCTGATTTAAGGTCTGATGGTCCAGATCACTTCTTTCGCCGACCGGGCCTTTTCTGATCCATCTTTGCCATGTAATTGTCCGCGACCCGCTCTACATCAGAAATCGATGATAACCTTCTGCAATTCAATTCCAAATAAAAGCTTGCCTCCCCTCTCTCAAGATATATAACAAAACCTTTTCCCTCTATCTCTCTTCCTCTCCCTCAAATATAATTAACAAAACGTCGTAGAGAAAGATACTTTATTTCTTGCTTAGTGAGTTGACAAAGAAGAGGTTCTGTCTCATTATTTTGAATATAAACGTATTCCCCACCTCTTTTGCCTTTTTCACGAGGCTTGTTTGCTACTCGTGCAGGTACATGATCCCTCGACAAGAAATTTTTTGATGCTCCAATAGAGTACAATGGATGATACACGAACATTTATAAATTGTTGAGAAGATTGCCCATGTTGCTTATAAGTAACTCAAATTAACCATCCTGGTTTAATTGTGTCCTGGACCGAAAACTACCTTTATTTGATCTATTTGACTAATTGGCTGATGTTGAGGTCATGTTTAGATAATCGAAAAGAAAATAAAAGAATTAAAGCCTAATAATCACCAATGTTGATTTCTGAATCCAATGATGGAATAGACCTTCGACACATCCCATGGTGGGCCTCACAACTCTTAACACATGAAAATCTCAACCCTTAATACATACTCGCAAGCGTCTTTATACTAGTGTTAAGGGTCAGGGTCGAGGTTGTCATGGTGATGGTGCCATGCATTCTTGGTTGCCATATGTTAAGGATCGAGGTTATCATGTATTAATGGGTGAGGTTGTCATGTGTCAACCTCTACCCTTAACACATGACAACATAAACCTTTGACACATAACAACTATGACTCAAGCCCTTAATACATGATAACCTATACCCTTAACATATGATAACTTACACCCTTAACACATGAAAATCGAGACTCTTAACATATGACATCCCAGATCTAAATCCTTAACACATGATAACCTAGACCCTTAACATAGACAACCTAGATCTTTAACACATGACAATCACTTCAACCAAAGCAATACAGTACAAATTTCAAATTCTATATCCTTCATTGTCTTCAACATGACAACTACAACCATCCTTATCTACGTCAAATCCCTTCTGGCAATCACTTCTTCCCACAGCAACAACAACCACAACCATCCATCTATATCCAGAACTAAAAGTGGCTTCTATTTCTAAGAAAATGTTATTATACAAAAAAATAAAATAAAAAATTTTATTTAAAATTTATTCCACGTATCAGTGGCTTTCATCTCTAAGAAATGTGATTGTGATGTAGAGCAGGTCGCGGACAGTTTCATGACCGAGATGGATCAGAAAAGGCCCGGTGGATAACAGAAGTGATCTGGGCCGTCGGACCTTAGATCGGGCGTATCTCACAATCCGTGATGAGTTAGCTGACGTAAAATATATGATTTTGAGGTAGAATGAACTACTTTAGCGAACCAACCCAGCTATGCTGGGTTGCGCAGCCCGGAATTGTGAAAAATCCCTAAGTCGACGGTCATTTCCCTATTTTAATTTCATTTTTACTATAAATAGTAAGTTTTAGTTTGAGTATAACTCTTCATCCGTTGGGCTTTAGGAGTTGCGCCCAACGTGAAAAGAGCTTAAAATAAGTAGGAGAACGGTCTGGTGAAGCCAAATAAAACACTTACTATTTTTGGCCGAAAACCTTGCGCACTAGTAGACATCACGACCGTCTATAAATAGTAAGTTTACTATTTATAGTAAGTCCCAGATTCTAGGAGTTTTAGTTGTAGTTTGATTATGATTTCTTTCCTATTGCTTGGTACCCCTATTTAAAGGGTTGTGAATTCTTTTTATGGATCAATTAATCAATTACGAATTTATTAGAATTTATTTCTATTTTCTGCTTTCCTTTCCTCGTGGATTCGAGAAGTCACTGTGAGGAGTCCAGAGAAGCTCCGTGGATTCGGAGTGATTATCCTCATCACGTTCATCCCTGCGTCAATTGGCATCAGAGCGAGGATTCCTCTCGGGCCGATGACAAATAATGAAGGTATGAATCAAAATCCTGTGGAGGGAGATCCATGTATTCGTTATCTTTCGGAAAGAATGGAAGCTTTCCAGCGGGAGAGTCGGTTGACCATGTAAGGGCTGCAGACAACCCTCGACCGCCTGGCGGATGCGCTACTTTCACCTCGACCCCTAGGCGGTGCTCCACCACCTATGGTTGCTCCACCACCCATGGTTGCTGTACGACGCAACCCCGATTTCCGTAGAGCACTACCAGTGGCAAACTGTAGGGCTACACCAGATGATTCAAGTTCTAGCGATGAGGACCTTAATGAGGGTTTTGCCTGACGACCAATCCATGGAGGCGATCATCTAGATCGTGCTGAAAGAGACTATCGAGGTAAGGCTAAACTTCCTAGTTTTAATGGGTTATTACGTATAGAAGATTTTCTCGATTGGCTAGCCGAAGTAGAGAGATATTTTGATTATATGGACGTGCCAGATCATAAAAGGGTAAAATTGGTAGCGTTTAAATTAAAATCTGGTGCTTCTACATGGTGTGAACAATTATAACTCTCATGAGCCCGTCAGAACAAGGCGCCCATCTCATCATAGCCACGGAAGAGACGTCTTCTTCGGTCATGATTTCTTCCCAGTGATTATGAGCAGATATTATATCAGCAATATCAAAATTGCCGACAAGGAAATCGAACCGTCACAGATTACATCGAAGAATTCCAGCGGTTGGCCACGCGAAACGATCTGTCAGAATCTGAGTCATAGAAGGTGGCACGATTTATAGGTGAGCTGTGACCGACAATTCAGGACCGAGTTCAGATGTACCCAGTCGGGACCGTGGATGAAGCAGTTCAATTGATAGGTAGGGCAGAAACACAACTCGTAAGAGCTCCTGCTCGTCCATATCCTTCAACTCGACCCCCCATGACGGGTCCCACGCAGGATGTAGTACTGGCACGAGAAAAAGATCCAGTAAGAGAACGTCTTCAACCTCCTACAACTGCAAACCGTGATACAGGGAGCGGCTCCTCCAGACCTCAACGTGCAGCACCTACAACAGCGGGTCCGACTAGGATTCCAAATCCTTATGCTCGGCCAAGGTCAAACAATTGTTACCGCTGTGGCCAACCAGGCCACTTATCAAACACTTGTCGTTAACGTCCTGTAGCACACTTGACTATAAACGAAGGGGGCACTGAAGATGAGGCCGCAGAAGAAGACCATGACTTTGATGAACATGAACAAACCACTGAAAAAATAGCATGTGGTGATGAAGTGACGGGCGAGGATCGTGGTGAATTTCTAGTTGTGAGGCGATTACTGTATGTCCCACGAAAGGAATTACATCGACAGCGACACAATATATTTTGTACTCGGTGCACTGTCAAAGAAAATGTCTGTGATGTGATCATTGACAGTGGTAGTAGCGAGAATATCGTCTCAAGAGTGATGGTGGATAAATTGCAACTACCAACAACGAAGCATCCTTCCTCGTACTCAATTGGCTGGATAAAAAAGGTGAATGAGACCAAGGTAACTAAACAATGCACTATCTCATTTTCAATTGGTAAAAATTATAAGGATCAAATACTTTGTGACGTGGTCGACATGGAAGCTTGTCATATGCTACTCGGTCGACCCTGGCAGTCAGACCGTGATGCGACCCATCGGGGACGAGATATTGTCTACATATTCGTCAAGGATAGTCAAAAAATAATCCTTACCCCTATGACACCAGAGAACCACCCTGAAGCTTCTAAAGTGGAGGGAAGTTCCCTCTTGACCATTCGGGATTTCATGGAGGAATCCAAGGAAACCGGCGAGGTATACGCCGTAGTGGTAAAGGGCGAGGAAGAGGAACCCTTAAACATCCCTCCAAGTTTAATACTACTGCTAAACAAATTCAAAGAAGTCTGGCCTGAGGATCTACTTGATGGATTATCCCTCATGAGGGACATCCAACATCACATAGACCTCGTCCCTGGGGTTAGCCTGCCCAATCGCCCTCATTATCGGATGAGTCCGAAAGAGTGTGAGATACTTCAGGGGCAAGTTGAGGAATTGATCCGTAAGGGTCTCTTGAGAGAGATCATGAGCCCATGTGCCGTACCAACATTATTAACGCCAAAAAAGATGGAAGCTGGCGCATGTGTGTCGACAACCGGGCATTCAACAAAATTACCATCAAGTATTGGTTCCCAATACAATGGTTGGACGACATGCTCGATATGCCAGAAGGGCCCAAGGTGTTCTTTAAACTAGATCTAAGGAGCGGATATCATCAGATTTGTATCCGACCCGGCGATGAGTGGAAAACAACATTCAAGACCATGGAAGGATTGTATGAGTGGCTAGTCATACTCTTCGGCTTATCGAATGCACCAAGTACTTTTATGCGTTTGATGAATCAAGTTCTAAAACCGTTCACTGACCGATTTGTGTTAGTATATTTTGATGACATATTGATATATAGCCAGGATGAGGCGGAGCACAGGAAACATCTCAGGCAGGTATTACAGGTCTTACAAATTAACAAGTTGTACTTCAACTTGAAGAAGTGTAGTTTTTTAACTGACAGCCTGTTATTTTTAGGATTCGTTGTAACGTCCACATGCATTCGTGTGGACGATGAAAAGGTGTGAGCTATTAGAGAATGACCGATCCCGACAAACATTCATGAGGTGAGGAGTTTTCATGGGTTGGCGACTTTCTATCGTCGATTTGTGCGAGATTTTAGCACCATAGTCGCGCCTATAACATATTGCATGAAAAAAGGACCGTTCCAGTGGACCGATAAAGCTAACAAGAGCTTTCATGAGATCAAGCATCGTTTGTCTATAACACCGGTCTTGGTGCTTCCTAATTTCGACAAATTATTTGAGGTTGAGTGTGACGCTTCATACGTCGGAATTGGGGGAGTATTATCACAGGAAGGCAGGCCGGTAGTTTTCTACAGCGAGAAGCTCAGCGAAGCCCAAAAGAAGTGATCGACTTATGAGCTTGAGTTGTACGCAGTTGTTCAGGCGCTACGACATTGGTGGCATTATCTTATTCAAAGAGAGTTTGTTCTGTACACTGACCATCAAGCATTAAAGTTTATTAATAGTCAGACTAATGTGAATCGTGTGCATGCTAGATGGGTTGCATTTTTACAGGAATTCACGTTCGTTCTGAAGCACAAGTCAGGGCAGCAGAATAAGGTGGCTAATGCACTTAGCTGTCATGCATCACTACTTGTTACGATGAGCAACAAGGTGGTCGGCTTCGACTGTCTCAAGGAGCTGTATGCCGAGGATGAGGACTTCAAAGATTTTTGGGTGAAGTGCCAAGAAGGTCACCCCAGTGACCTTCATATACAGGACAATTTTCTCTTCAAAGGGAATCGATTGTGCATCCCCCAAAGTTCCTTGAGGGAGCAGATTATTCAGGAGCTACACGGAGGTGGCCTCGGTGGACACCTTGGGCGAGACAAGACTTGAGATCTTGTAGAAGAGTGATATTACTGGTCGTAATTAGTACGTGATGTGGAAAAAGTAGTACAACGTTGTCGCATTTGTCAGCCCTCCAAGGGGCAATCTCAGAATACGGGCCTCTACACCCCGTTACTTGTGCCTGACGGTCCTTGGGAGGACTTATCAATGGACTTCGTGCTTGGTCTCCCACGAGCACAATGAGGCATGGATTCGGTATTCGTGGTGGTAGATCGTTTCTCCAAGATGGTGCACTTTATCCCATGCAAGAAGATCCTCGATGCAACACACATGACGAATCTATTCTTCAGGGAGGTTGTACGGCTACACGGGGTTCCCAAGACCATTAATTCTGATCGTGACACGAAGTTCATTAGCCACTTTTGGCGGACCTTGTGGACTCGATTCGATACACGACTTCAATTCAGCAGTGCTTACCACCCATAGACTGATGGGTAGACCGAAGTTGTGAATCGCACGTTGGGAAACCTTATTCATTGTATTTCAGGAGAAAAACCAAAGCAGTGGGATTTGGTCTTGTCTCAAGCAGAGTTTGCATTCAACAACATGGTGAATCGCTTGACAGGGAAATCGCCGTTCTAGATTATCTACGGACGAGTGCCTCGCCACACACTTGACTTGGTCCCTCTACCCAAGCACTCAGGCACGAGCATTGCAGTAGAACATATGGCAGACAAGATCATGGGCATTCATGAGGAAGTGTAGACCAAGATACATGCCTCGAACGAGAAGTATAAGGAACAAGCGGACAAGCATCGGTGACAAAAGTGTTCGAGGTGGGCGATTGCATTATGGTCCATCTGCTCAAAGAGAGATTTTCGACCGGGACATACAACAAGTTGAAAAATAAGAAGATTGGACCCGTCCCAATCATTCGAAAGATCAATGACAATGCTTATGTTGTTAATCTTCCATATGACATGGCGATCTCACGGACTTTCAACGTCGCGGACCTAACCGAGTATTATGAGCCGGAGCAGGATGAGAACTCGAGGACGAGTTCTTTTGAAGTAGAGGGGACTGATGTAGAGCGGGTCACGGACAGTTTCATGGCCAAGATGGATCAGAAAATGCCGGGTCGACGACAGAAGTGATCTGGGCCGTCGGACCTTAGATCGGGCAAATCTCGCAATCTAGGATAAGTTAGCTGACGTAAAATCTATGATTTTGGGGTAGAACGAGCTACTTTAGCCAACCAACCAACCACGCTAGGTTGCGCAGCCCGGAATTGCGAAAAAGCCCTGGGTCGATGGTCGTTTCCCTATTTTAATTTCGTTTTTACTGTAAATAGTAAGTTTTAGTTTGAGTACAACTCTTCATCCGTTGGGCTTTAGGAGTTGCGCCCAACGTGAAAAGAGCTTAGAATAAGTAGGAGAATGGTTTGGTGAAGCCAAATAGGACACTTACTATTTTTGGCCGAAAACCTTGCGCACTAGTAGACATCACAACCGTCTATAAATAGTAAGTTTACTATTTATAGTAAGTCGCGGATTCTAGGAGTTTTAGTTGTAGTTTGATTATGATTTCTTTCCTATTTCTTGGTACCCCTATTTAAAAGGTTGTGAACTCGTTTTTATGGATCAATTAATCAATTACGAATTTATTAGAATTTATTTCTATTTTCTGCTTTCCTTTCCTTGTGGATTCGAGAAGTCTTTGTGAGGAGTCCAGAGAAGCTCCGTGGATTCGAAGTGATTATCCTCATCACGTTCATCCCTGCGTCAGATTGTCGGAGTAAAACCAACACTTTTTTAGGGCTTTAAAAGTTATCGGCGGTGCCCATATGATAGAGAAGTTGATGGCGTTGAATGTATGCTAGAAAATGTAGTCGAAAGAGGTGGCAGTGAGTCTCTAAAAGATATGTTTGAAAATGAAGAAGAAGCTCCAAGAAAACAACAAAGAAAGAAGAAAAGAATCTACATACCGACACTAAGTTCCAAAGAAAGGACATTTTCGTATTTACACCCGCTTTGAAAAATCAAACAGGCGCACCGACACCTTTCCAAAAGGAGCACAATTGATTATTTTCTACGTTAGAATTGTCAGTAGATCAGAACAATGATGGAGTATAAGATTATTCATGCACATGTATTCTCTGATTGTGTATGTGCAGTGCAAGTATCTCAATCCTATTTGTTAAAATTACTTGTTACTTTTATGGAAACCGAGTAACTGGGGTTTTTTTTTTTTACACACGCACACACCCCCCACCCCCCCACATGCACACACTCACTCCCTACACGTTTGGGAATTTCACCCCATATGGACACTCGAACCCTGGAACGGGAGTTGAAACTCCCAGGAGTCTACCACCCGTCCAAGAGTAAGGATCCAACCGAGTCACTGGTTATTTCATTGATAGCTATAAAAATAAAATTTTAAAAAAATATTAATAATACAAGATCAAGAAATAGATATCCACTAATCCAAGACTAGGATTATATCATCTATGTGATTTTGGGGGATATGAAATGATCGAGGTCATATCTGTCACATGAGGTGGTGCGGTCACATGTGAATGTGCATGGAAGATCATAGTCCACTGGAGTATCAACTTTTCTTTTGAATTATTGTGTGGGCTAGTTTTTTCTTTTTGGGGGTGGATGACAGCAGTAAAGAATGAGACAAGCCCTTGAATTATTGGTGTGGGCTAGTTTTGTTCACTGTCTTTTGCAGGGGTCAAATAGGCTAACAAGAAGCGAAATAAGATTAACTAGAATGGGGCATCAACAACTATTAATGGGCTCCAATACAATGTGGTGGGATTTAATTGAGATGGATGCTACTAAATCACTAAAGCATGTTTGAAATTTGCCCCATTTCTAGCAGAAGCATATGGTCCAATCAAATCTTGCTGGGGTGTGCCTATCGTAGCAATACTCTCTACCTGCATTTTCACATAGTATGGTGCTGTCCGAAGCATATTTGAAAGTTATTTGTACTCAGAATGGTATCATTTGGACCCTGGGGCTCAATCAAATATGAGCAGTACTCAGTCCTTGTCCACTGGTCTGTGACCGGGGCTGCAATACCTGCATGAGCCCATCCGGACGGATGAAACTAAGCCCAAAGGCTCAGGAAAGTCAAAATGAATGGTTACAATGAAAAAATAATAATAAAAAAGTATCCATCAGTTACCGTTTAGATCATTAACAGCCATGCCCATATGCAGTGAGGTTCACGATTCGTATGGTCCACATTGATGTACATATGTGCCATGTGTGCAGTGGTTGTATGCCTGCATATATACCGTATCCTTGTGCTCTGCCAACTTGCTGAACAACTCCACATACTACGTGCTGACCTCTGCCTTGGATGGCCTACCGCTGGAAAAAAAAAAAAAAAACCATAGGAACATGGCATCCTGGCCATCCATAGTAGATATCACTATTAAGTGTGGTCCAGATTTACTGTTTACCTTATCCTGTCTCGTTACATCATCTGTCCTCTTTTCAATGGGCCATCTAAAGGGAGGGATGAGGTAATGTAGAAATTATTGGGATGAATCCGAAGAGAGATTTCGCAGGGCAGGACATTTACACTTTCACATGACACATTTTCATTGGGACCTGGCATATAAATTTACATCATGTTCTTCCCTTCAATTCCTTAGTATTCCCTGTTCTTGATTTGACCACTTACGTTTTAGAAAAAAAGGACAAAGCTGCAAAATATTTGTGATCCCACCGTCATGCATATTGCTTGTCCACATAATTCATCCATTAGGCCAATTGAATTCACACATGAGACAAAAAATGAGCTATATCCAAAGCTCAAGTGGACCATGCCAGGGGAAAAAAGGAACGAGCACTTAACATTAAAACTTTATTAGAGCCACTGTTTCTTTTGATGTGGGCCACTTGAGTATTGGATCAGTCTCATTTTTCGGCTCATGCCTTAAAATGTTGTGGTAAAACTGATAGACGGAATGGATATATCATATACTTTACAGCAGGGTACAAAAATTTACACTAGCTCTTTTAAAACTATTTTCAATGCAGAAACTCTTATAAATTTTCAAGCAGGTGAAAGGATTATCATTATCCATTTACAAAGTATTTACCCCCGATTTGAAAAATCAAACGTCCCATTGACACCGTTCCAAAGGGAGCATAATTGATTATTTTCATTGGGCGAACATTAAAGAATTGTCAGTATATAGAACAATGGAGTAAGATCACTCATGCACATGCATTCTATGATTGTGCATGTGCAGTGCAAGTATCTCAATCCTATTTGTTAAAATTACTTGTTACTTTTATGGAAACGATGTCACTGGTTGTTTCATTGATAGCTATAAAAATAAAATTTTAAAATAAATACTAATAATAAAATATCAAGAAATAGATATTCACTAATCCAAGACTAGGATTATATCATGTATGTGATTTTGGGGGATACGAAATGATCGAGGTCGTATCTGTCACATGAGGTGGTGCAGTCACATGTGCATGTGCATGGAAGATCATAGTCCACTGGAGTATCAACTTTTCTCTCGAATTAGAGAAAATGACCACTGTAGACAACACCTTTTACCCAGCGATTTCTATGAAAGACTACAAACCTTAGTTACCAATCTAGATTAGCACGTGCGGACAGCGACGTTGAGGACGAAACTACCCCTTCTTTTCGCTGCGAAGACGTGCGCTGACGCTCCTCGAACTGAGAGTTGTACGAACGGCTTAAAAGGATTGGGGTCGGTGGTCTGTGGGCTATTCATCCATGCCGTCCATATATTTTTCCATATCATTTTATGGTATACGACCAAAAAATGAGGTATATGCAAATCTCAAGTGTACCACATTATAGGAAACAGGGTTGAATGAGCGTCGACCATTAAAAACACTTTGGGGGCCCACTGTGATGTTCATGAGAAATCCTCCCCGTCTAAGTTCATTCATAGGTCACAAGGACCTGGATGAAGAAGAAAAACAAATTTCATAATGATCCAAAACTTCTATAACCCCTAAAAGGGTTTCAATGGTAGACGTTCAATTCCCCATTGCCTTTTACAGTGTGGTCTACTTGATAGTTAGATCTATCTTATTTTTAGTCTCAAGCCTGAATATGAGCTGGCTAAATAGATGGACGGTTTGAATATAACACATACCTCATAATAGGACCCACAAAAAGCGGTGGGATTACAACAGAAAAAAAAAAAAACAACGGTCGATATATCGACAGCCAGTCGATATATCGAAAATGGTCCATAACTGTCCAGTGAGTTTTCTTCAAAAATCTTGCAATTTTCGATATATCGACTGTTTGTCGATATATCGAAAAAGGTAGTTCACCTTTAGCTACGGATTATAACCGTAGCCATAACTGTAGTCTGTGTCCATCTTTAAAATTTTTTATTTAATTTTATTTATTTTTTATTTTTTATATAGAAAAATTTATTCTACCTACAATTTTCTTTAATACATATTTATATAAATAAGTATATATAAGCATATAAAATTTTTTTCCCTCTTTTTTTTTTCATTTATTTCTTTAATCATTTAACAAGAATATCTTCTAAACCAAAATTAGTTACTTGACGTACCACATATGATTTTAGGGTAAGAGAAGCTACTTTAGCCAACCAACCTAGTTATTTTCCAAGATTCCATCAGTCGATGGTTGAGCGAGGCAACGTAGAAATTGAGCGAGGCAACGTAGAAAACGAGCGAGGAACCTACGATTTGAGTAGGCAACCTAGGAATTGAGCAAGGAAGCTAGAAATTGAGCGAGCAACGTAGAAATTGAGTGAGGAAGCTAGAAATTGAAGCGAGGCAACGTAGGAATTGAGCGAGGAAGCTAGAAATTGAAGCGAGGAAGCCGAAATGAAATGCGAGGAAGGTAGAAATTGAAGCGAGGAAGGTAGAAATTGTGGGGCAAACATCAAAATAAATGAGAGGAAGCTAGAAAATCGTAATGCGGCAAACTAGAAAATCAATTTGGACAACTAGAAAATCGTGCGGGTAGACTTTAAAATCGGCGAGGAAGCTAGAAAATCGGCGGGGTAAACTAGAAAATTAGGGAGACATTAAAATCAGTAGGGGCAAACTAGAAAATCAGTGGGGAAAACTTTAAAATTGGTGGGGAAACTAGAAAATCGGCGGTGAAACATGTAATTAAGCGGGGTAAACTAGAAAATCGGTGAGGCAAACAATTGAATCATTCTTGAGTGCCACAGAATTTTTGGATTAAGCTCTCATTTGACGCATTAGATAACATTATCTCTTGTGAGCAGGGTAAACTGAATTATGAGCGGGACAAACTGAAATATAAGTTTGGGCAAACTAGAAAATGAGCGGAGACAAATCGAAAAATGAAATGCGGGGCAAACTAAAAATGAGAGGGAAAGCATGAAAATGAGTGGGGCAAGCATGAAAGTGAGCGGAGAAAACTAAAAAATCAGTAAGGGCAAACTAGAAAATCAATGGGGAGACTAGAAAATCACGGAGACTGGAAAATCAATGGGACAAACTAGAAAATCACGGGAATAAACATGAAAATCACGGGGAACACTAGAAAATCAGTGAGTGCAACATGAAAATCAATGGGAGACATGAAAATGAAGCGGAGGCAAACATGAAAATGAGGGGGACACTAGAAAAACAATGGGACAAACTACAAATTAAGCGGGAGAGACTAGAAAATCAGTAGGGAGAATGGAAAATCAGTGGGGCAAACATGAAAATCAATGGAGACACTAGAAAATCAGTGGTCTGCAACATGAAAATCAATGGGGAGACATGAAAATCATCGGGGCAAATATGAAAATCAATGGGGACATTAGAAAACAATGAGGGGCAAACTACAAAGTCACGTGGAGGAGAGTAAAAAATCAATGGGGAGATGAAAAATCAATGGGGCAAACATGAAAATCAATGGAGAAACATGAAAATCAGCGGGGACACTAGAAAATCAACGGGTCTGCAACATGAAAATCAATGAGCAAATCGAAATATCAATGGGTCCACTTTTTCCCATGGTATGATCCACTTGATCTTTTGATATGCTTCAATTTGGGGCTAAACCCCTTAAAATAAATGGAAAAACGGATGAACGACATGGATATACTACATACATTCAATGTGGGCCCAAGCGAGTTTACTTAGTACAATGGGAGCGTACTGACTAACTCGATACGCAATCCGATTACGCTTGCTACGCCCCACAATGATGTTTTATTTGTAATACATCATGTTCATCACAATATGTAATACCCCTCCGTTTTCATCAAGTTTATGTTTAGGTTAAGGTTACATTTAAGATTAGGTGTAGGAGTTTAGGTTAAGGAGTTGATATTAGGATTAGGTGTAGGTTTAGGTTTAGGGATTTGAGAATACATTTAGGTTTTAGGTTAAGGTTTAGAGAATTGAGAATACGTTAAGGTTTAGGTTTAGGGATTTGAGAATACATTTAGGTTTTAGGTTACAAGTGTACGATATAGGTTTAGGTTTAAGTTAGATTATAGGTTAAGGTTTAGGGAATTGAGAATAAGTTAAGGTTTAGGTTTAGGGAATTTTAGAATCCAGTGCATTTCTATTACAAACTGCCAAACACTTCACAATCACCTCCATTCAGAATACTAGTGTTTGAAATGCAAACTCTCAAGCAAGTAGGCCCTTAAACAGTAAAAAATGATTTTGAGAGTGAGAAGGTGGTTCGCAGATCATGAGCTGTTGTGGCATTTGCGTGCAAGATCAGTTCCATTCATAAGGTGAGTCTTACACTAAATGTGTCTGAACCCGAAAACCATGCAACGACGCCAAGTACTGGACCTTTAGTCACTTTTCTCGGAGAATCCATTTTCCTCATGTTGGGGTCACTTAACCCAAGCCCAACCTAAGTTTTATCGGGTTGGTGTTTGTATAGCCCAAGCTTGAAATTAGTGGGCAAACTAGAAAATCAACGGGTAAGCTAGAAAATCGGCGGGGCAAACTAGAAATCGGCGGGGCAAAGTAGAAAATCAACAGACCAAACTAGAAAATCGAGGCAAACTAGAAAATCAGCGGGAAAACTAGAAAATCGTGGGGGCAAACATGAAATTCGGCGGAAACTAGAAAATCAGCAGGCCAAATTAGAAAATCGTGGGGCAAACTAGGAAATTAGTGGGGGAAACTAGAAAATCAACGGGTCAAACATGAAATTCAGCGGGGGAAACTAGAAAATCAGCGGGGTAAACTAGAAAATCAGCGGGGCAAACTAGGAAATCGGCGGGGTAAACATGAAATTCAGCGGGGTAAACATGAAATTCATGGGCAAACTTCACGGATAATTTCATAACTTGAACCGATAAATCTAAATGTATCCAATGTTCAAATAAACCACACCAACATTAGAAGTATACCTTCTATATAAACAATCCACACTCAATTATAATTTATAAGTAACTAATATATATATTGATCGGGTTTGGGTTGGGTCGAGACAACTTGAGACCTCAACCCAAGCCCAACATAAGTTTTATCGGGTTGGTGTTTGTATAGCCCAAGCTTGAGATTAGACCGATATATCTACCCGAGCCCAACTCAATGTCGGGTCGGTCATGGGACGGTCGGGTTGAACCCGCCCACCTTTCAGCTGTACATGAAATTGAGTGGGGCAAACATGAAATTGAGCGGGGCAAACTAGAAATTGAGCCGTATATGAAATTGAACCCGCCCACCTTTTTATTTATTATTACACATGCACACACACCCCACACACTCACGCTGGTGGAATTTCACCACGTATGGGTACTCGAACCCTTGACCGGGAGTTGAAGGTCTTGAGAGTTTACCACCCGAGCAAGAGTAAGGACCCCAGCACAGGTATATTTTAAACTCAGTTGGGCCCACATTGAATGTATGTAGTATATCCACGCCGTCCATCCGTTTTTCCATATATTTTAAGGGGTTTAGCCCTAAATTGAAGCATATCAAAAGATCAAGTGGATCATACCACGAGAAATAATGGGCATAATGATTTTCACCGTTGAAACCATAGTTGGCCCAACAGTGATGTTTGTTTGTTATCAAACCTATTCATAAGATCATACAGAACATGTTTGCCCCGCCAATTTTCTTGCTTGCCCCGCTCATTTTCATGCTTGCCCCGTTCATTTTCATGTTTGCCCCGCTCGTTTTCATGCTTGCCCCACTCTTTTTCATGTTTGCCCCGCTCTTTTTCATGCTTGTCTCACTCTTTTTCATGCTTGCCCTGCTTATTTCGAGTTGGTCATAGGTCGGTCAGGTTGAACCCGCCCAACTTTCAGTCGTACATGAAATTGAGCAGGGGAAGCTAGAAAATCAGCAGGGCAAACTAAAAAATTCGCGGGGCAGACTAAGAAATCAGTGGGGCAAATTAGAAAATCAGCGGGGCAAATTAGGAAATCGGCAGGGCAAACATGAAATTCAGCAAGGCAAACTAGACAATCAGCGGGGTAAACTTAACAGATAATTTCATGGCTTGAGTCGATAAATCTAAGCGTATCCAATGTTCAAATGGACTACACCAACATTAAAAGTTCAATTCAAAATTTCATATACGGAAAGTCCACATTTAGTGTCACGACATATTACGTTTATGGAGGGCTCACTTATTTTTCATGCAAGTCATTTTTTTTTGAATGGTTGGAGTTGATTCTTCCTCCCTCCAAAATCACTATTCACAGTTCATATATAAATCCTTATGAATGAGAAGGTGAATAAAGTCCCCATGCTCATTTTCTGCATATGTGGCCCATGGTTCGTGGATCCAACCATTGATCTTAAGCAACCAACAACAGATTAGTGGTGGTAAAAACTTCTGATTGGACAGATTATCCTAACCTTGGATCAGTGGCCTACAAATAAACAGTCACAGAAAAGGCACAGGAATGGTTTAAATAGCTGTCATAGATCGGATGGATAGAATTGCAGCCTATCTAATGGAGCACGCTCCATCCACAGGAGCACCCATTGTATCAACGGTTTGGATCATGGAACCACAGGTCCCACTTGTACAATAGGAATGCATATGAGATGATTCACCCTATGGCGCATCAGGTCCTTGTAATTCTACCCGTGAATGTGCAGAAGCGTATGTGCAAACAAGAAGTTCAATTCAAAATTTCATTTGGTGTGGTCCAGTTGAACATTAGATACGTTTAGATTTATCGGCTCATGCTATGAAATTATCTGTTAAGTTTGTCCCACCGATTTTCTAGTTTGGCCCACTGATTTCTTAGTTTGCCCCGCTGATTTTCTAGTTTGCCCCTCTGATTTCCTAGTTTGCCCCGCTGATTTCTTAGTTTGTCCCGCTGATTTTCTAGTTTGCCCGCTGATTTTCTAGTTTGCCCGCTGATTTCTTAGTTTGCCCTGCTGATTTTCTAGTTTGCCCCGCTGATTTTCTAGTTTCTCCCGCTCAATTTCATGTTTGCCCCGTTAATTTTCTAGTTTGCCTCGCTGATTTTCTAGTTTGCCCTACTGATTTTCTAGTTTGCCCCGTTGATTTCCTAGTTTGCCCCGATATTCTAGTTTGCCCGTGATTTCTAGTTTGCCTCCGATTTTCTAGTTTCCCCACTCGATTTCATGTATGACCGAAAGTTGGGAGGGTTTAACCCGACCGACCGTGACGGACCCGACATTGGGTTGGGCTCGGCAGATATATATCGGTCCGATCTCAAGCTTGGGATATACAAACACCAACCCAATAAAACTTAGGTTGGGCTTGGGTTGAGGTCTCAGGTTGCCTGACCCAACCCGAATCCGATCAATATATTAGTTACTTATAAATTATACTTGAGTATAGATTGTTTGTGTAGAAGGTACACTAGTGATGTCGGGTCTCATTTGTCCATGTCATTTCCAAGGACTCAAGCTAACAAGATATCTTGGGATTTCTCTCTCCCAAATAGATTGCGTGCTTTATGATACATGACTTTTAAAGGAGTAGTCCTATATTTTAGCTTAGTTTTTTAAAGAAGATATCTCGGATTTCTCTCTCCCAAATGAATTTTCGACCATCGACCTGATAGAATCTTGGAAAATAACTAGGTTGGTTGACTAAATTAGCTTCTCCTACCCCAAAATCATATGTGGTAAGTTAAATAAATCATTCTAGTTTAGGAGATATGCTTGTTAAATAAATAGACAAAGAAATGAATTAAAGAATAGAAAAATATTTTTATATACTTATATATACATATTTATATAATTATGTATTATAGAAAAATGTAAGGGAGAAAATGTCCTCCGTGTAAAAAATAAAAAATAAAAAATAAAAAATAAAAGATAAAAATAAAAAGAAAAAAAAGTGCATAGCACTACATTTATGGCTACGGTTATAATCCGTAGCGATAGGCCTCTGACCGGTCGACCGGGTTGGTCGACCCCAACTTGCTGTCTCTCTTTTTTTTTTTTTTTTTTTTTCTTTTTCTTCTTCTTCTTTCCTGTTGTAATATTTACCGATTTTTGTGGGTCCCATTATGAGGTATGTGTTATATCCAAACCGTCTATCTATTTGGCGAACTCATATTAAGGCTTGAGGTGAAAAATAAGACGGATCTAGCTATCAAGTGGACCACACTATAAAAGGCAGTGGGGAATTGAACGTCTACCATTGAAACCCTTTTAGGGGTTACAGAAGTTTTGGATCATTATAAAATTTGTTTTTCCTCTTCATCCAGGTCTTTGTGACCCTATGAAGGAACTTAGACGGGGAGGATTTCTCACAAACATCACAGTGGGCCCCACCTGGGTTCCCTTCACGGGACTGTCCGTCAGCGCTCGTCTCTGCACGCCAGCCCGTGGAAGGCAGGGGTATTTTCGTCCTCAAATTCAGTGTCCATACAAGGAGGTCCAAGTGCGTATGGTAAGTTTGTATTGTTTCAAAAATATCCAATGGATAAAAGGTGGGGTCCACAGTCGTAAATTTCTCCTCGAATTACTGTGTGGGCTAGTTTTTTCTTTTTGGAGTGGATGACAGTAGTAAAGAAAGAGACAGGCCCTTGAATTATTGGTGTGGGTCCCTTCTCCTCTATTTCTTTAGTGGGAGTGGATGGCACTAACAAGGAAAAAGACCCTCACAATAATTGAAGAGAAAATTCGGGACGCTGATTCCCTACAAAAGCCTTCGTTAAGAACTTCCTGCCATGGAAAGCCAGGTGGAGCCCATCATGATGTTTATGTGAAATCCACCCTGTTCATCAGTTTTGTAAGATCGTTTTAGGAAATAGGCCAAAATAGTGATCTTAATCCAAAACTCAATTATGCCGTATGTTAGAAAAACTTGTGCAGGTAAATTCTTACCGTTGAAACCTCCCTGGATCCACCCTGATGTTTATATACCATCCATACCGTTCATAAAATCATTCCTACTAATATAAAAAATAAAAATCAACCTGTTTCAAAACTTCTTTGGTCCCATACATGTTTCAATTGTAGAAGTTCAATCCCCTGTTTTGTGGCCCATTTGAGGTTTGGACTGCATCATTTTTGAGTTCAATCTCCAAATTTATCTGGAAAAAACGGATGGAAGGGGTGGATTTCGAAAAACAATACGGTGGGCCCTACCTACCTCCCCACCGCAGGAAAATTCTACGCCTCCGAAAATTTGATTATACCATCTTGTACCCTCAGCGTACTACTGAGTAAATTCTGCCAATTAACTGGGTGAGTAACTCCACATACCACATGCTGACCTGTGCCTTGGATGGCCTACTGCTGAAAAAAACAAAAAAAAAAAAACCATACGAACATGACATCTTTACCATCCATAGTAGATATCACTATTAAGTGGGTCTAAATTTACTGTTTACCTTATCTTGTCTTATCAATCATCTGTCCTCTTTTCAATGGGCCATTTAAAGGGAGGGATGAGGTAATGTAGAAATTATTGGGATGAGTTGGAAGAGAGATTTCGTCCGACAGACATTTATACGGTACATGACACATTTTCACAGGGACCTTGGCCTATATATTTACATCATGCTTAGAAGGGACATTCCCTCAATTCCTTTGTATTTACATCATTCTTCTCATTTGACCACTTTTTAGAAGAAACGAATAAAAAAGTTACAAAATATTCATGAATCCCACCGTGATGCGTGTTGCTTGTCCACGGGAACGGATTGGCTGCTCCCCCTGAAACCAGCCAATGGCTACTGGTGGGTGCTATGTGGGCCCCACCATGATGTTTGTGTTTCATCCATGCCATCCATCTGTTTTTACAGATCATTTTACAGTATGAGTCCAAAAGTGAGGTATATCCAAATCTCAAGTGGACCACATTACAGGAAACAGTGTTGAATTAGGGTTGACCATTAAAAACATTTTGGAGGCCATAAATGTTTTGGATCAAGCTGATATTTGTTTTTTTATTTTCATCTGGGCCTTTATGACCTAATCAACAGATTGGATGTCAAATAAACAGTATAGTGGGCCTTAGGAGGATTTTAATGGTTGATATCTAATCACTATTGTTTTCATGTGGTGTGGTCGACCTGAGATTTATATCCCTCTAATTTTTGGGATCAAAAAATAAAGTGATATGTAAAAATGGATGAAACACATACATCATGGAGGGGCCCATAGAGCACCGGCCGCTGGTGTCCGGGAGAGTTGCCAATTCGTTTCCCTTTGTCCACACCATTTATCTATTATGCAAACTGAATTTATAATAGGAGCCAAAAAATAGGTATATCCAGAGCTCAAGTGGACCATGCCATAGGAAAAGGGGATCGAGCACTCAATGATAGAATTTTATTGGGGCCACTGTTTCTTTTGGCGTGGGCTACTTGATTAGTGGATCTACCTTATTTTTCAGTTCATGCCTTAAAATATTGTGGTAAAATTGATGGTCAGGAACGGATATATCATATACATGACAGTGGGGTCTAAAAATTTACACAAGATTTTAAAACTGATTTCCGAGGCAAAAACTCTTTTGGATTTTCATGCCGGGTGAAAGGATAATAATTACTCATTTACGTAGTATTTACACCTCCTTCGAAAAATCATACAGGCGCAGTGACACCTTTTCAAAAGGGGCACCATTGATTATTTTCACACAGACAGCACTTCAAAAGGAGCGCAATTGATTATTTTCACTGAGTCGACGATGAAAGTTACGCTAGAATTGTCAGTGGACGTGAACAGTGATGGTGTAAGATCATTCATGCAGATGCATTCTGTGGTTGTGTACGTACATTGCAAGTATCTCAATCCTATTTGTTAAAATTACTTATTACTTTTATGGGAACGATGTCACTGGTTGTTTCGTTGATATTAATAATACAAGATCAAGAAATAGATATCCACTAATTCAAGATTAGGATTATATCATCTATGTGATTTTGGGGATATAAAATGATTGAGGTCGTATCTGTCACATGGGGTGGTGCAGTCACATGTGCAGTAGACGTGAACGGAGTAGATCTAATGAGTGGATGGCACTTACAAGGAAAAAGACCCGCACAATAATTGAAGAGAAAATTTGGGACGTGGATTCCCTGCGAAAGCCTTTGCAGGACCTTCTTGGAACGGGAAGGTAGGTGGAGCCCACAATGATGTTTATGGGAAATCTACCACGCGCGCTCATCAATTTTGCAAGATCGTTTTAGGAAATAGGACAAAAGAATTATCTTAATCCAAAACTCAATTAGACCGCATGTTAGAAAAATGTGTGCGGGTAAATTCTTACTGTTGAAACCTTACTGGGGCCCACCCTGATGTTTATATACCATCCATACCGTTCATAAGATCATTCCTACTAGTATGAACTGTAAAACTAAAAATTAATTTGATTCAAAACTTCTCTGGCCCCATACATGTTTCAACGGTAGAAGTTCAATCCCCTGTTTTGTGGCCCATTTAAAGTTTGGATTGCATCATTTTTTAATTCAATTTTTAAAATTACCTGGAAAAAACGGATGGAAGGTGTGGATTTCTCAAAAACAATACGGTGAGCCCCACCTAGTTCCCCACCGCATGAAGTTTCTACGCATCCGAAAATATGATTATATGATCTTCTATGGTCATCCAGATATACACGTGGCAGACACTACCTCCACTTAAACGGACGCGGATTTCCTGCCAAAGGCTTCCACGGGGAGTTCCTGCGCAAGTATGTTGGGTAGGGCAACCTCCATGTTTGTGGTAAATCTACCCCGTTCATCCGTTTGGAGAACTCATTTTAGGACAAGGCAAAAAAAATGAGGTGGATATAATACTTAAGCGGACCACACGACAGGGACAATTGGGGAAAGAAATATCTACCGTTGAAACCTTCCAAGGCTCCACATGGATGCTTATATGCCATCAAAACCATCTATAAGGTTATTAGTCATTACCACTGGGATGGAAAAAAAGAAAAAAAGAAAAAGGCCTGAAACAAATCTTTTAGGTCATAAGAATATTTAAACGATTCTCATTGGATCCCCACTGTTTCCTCTCGTGTGGCGCACTTGAGTTTTGGATTCAACTCATTTTTGGTTGAATGTCGTAAAATGAGCTAGAAAGACGGATGAACGGAGTAGGCTTCCCACAAACATGGCGGTGGGCCCCACCCAGCATCCTTGTGCAGTAACTTCGCGCAGAAGGCTTTCGCAGGAAATCCGCGTCCCAATCAAACGGAAGCGGATTGCGTACCGAGTGACTCGTTACCTTGGCGTACCGAGTAAACACTGTACGGTTCACCGTTGTTTATTTATTTTATCCACTCCGTTCATCCATTTTAAAAGATAATTTTCGGTCTTCATATCAAAACGTAAGTATATCCAAAGCTAAAGTGGACCACACCACAGGAAATAGTGTGATTGAACTTATAATAGTTAGAAGTTTTTGGAGGCCACAGAAGCTTTGGATAAATCTTATGTTTGTGCTTTCTCTTCATCCATGCCTTTGTGATATTATGAACAGGTTGGATGACTAATAAACATTACTGTGAGCCGTAGGAAGGCTTCAACAGTGGAAATCATTATTACACATTGTTTCCTGTGGTATGGTCCACTTGAGCTTTGGATATACTTCAATTTTGAGATCAACCCATAAAATTAGTAGGAAAAATGGATGGACGGTTTGGATAAATCATATACGTTCACAGTGGGCCCAACTTAGTTTACTCAGCACGATAAAAGCGTACTAAGAAAGTCAGTACCCAATCCGATTCCTCTACTCGAAACTAAACAAGATCATATCTCTAAAATTACTTAGGGCCTGTTTGAGGCAGGCACTAGAATTACTGGACATTTGTTCTTGACTTTGTATCGTCATTTTACTACCACCAACGAGGACAGTTAGTAATATTGTTCCAGTAAACCCTACGCACAATTCGAATTATTAGGATTGAGATACTTGTATTGCACACGTGTAATCACAGCATACATGTTCATGGATAATCTTACTCCATCACTGCACTGACATACTGACTATTCAACTTGAATGGCTGATAAAGCCACTAAACCCATGATAATATTCAAATTGGGCTAATTTTCAAAAGTTATAAGCTGGCTAACAATACTTAAAAGGGAATCTCATGGGCTGTCACTGTGTGGGTCTGCACTTTGGAGTGAGCCTGCTCACCTGCGCCAGACCCAAATGCATGAAACTAATATGAAAGACTTAGGGTGTGTTTCGTTGCATCGTATATCTTGAAATTATTTAAAGATATTTAATGATTAATAATGTCTAATTCGGTGTATAATATTGTGTGCAACCAAATGCAACCTTATTAGTAGACTTCACTTGTAATATTGTTATTTATGTTTAGATTTGTTTTAAGATGACCATTTAACCATATCTGGATAAGGGCATGACAGGCCTCCAATGTCTAGATTTGATTTATGCATGACCTAGAAAGTGGAATATTGTTATTTATGTCTAGATTTGTTTTAAGATGACCATTTAACCATATCTGTATAAGGGCATGACAGGCCTCCAATGTCTAGATTTGCTTTATGCATGACCTAGAAAGTGGAATGCATGTCTCACTGCTTCTTGCTAAGTGATACAGTTGTGATGGCCTATGCCATTTTTATCATTCATACCCAACCCAAACATTTATGTGTAGATAGTCTATTTGGACCTATTTTCTGTGTCCAGACATGGACGAATGGGAAAATGCCATGTGGAGACACTATGTGTTGGGAATAATCATCAGATTTTTTTTTTCAACGTCATGTATTTTGTTATTATTGCGACGGTATATACTCCTATTAGGCCCTTCTACGAGTACAAACCATCATTCGCTACATGGTCACAATAGACGTGCTCATTAAATGAGGGACATCCCTGACACGTTTATAAAATACTTGTTAGACAAGCATATCCTATCTCACAATAGGATACAATTTCATCCGTAGGTCCATTTCTCACAATATTTCCAAAATGGAAGATTTTCCTAGAAATGTTCAGAGAGCCAGCCGCAATCTAAAAGATTTTGAAGGCCGAAAGGTCGAATCAGCATGCAAGGCAACATGGACTCAACTGTTCACCAGAATCGTAGAGGGTCGACTGAACGTGCGTTAGGTCCCATTCCATGTGATGATTGGAATTAAGAGAATGAGAGATCTGATCGAGGGTCGACTGAACGTGCATCAAGTCCCATTCCATGTGATGGTCGGAATTAAGAGAATAAGATATCTAATCTTTCCAAATGATGGAACAATAGTAGTTGTCAAACTCCACTCCCGCTAAAGTCTATGTGACCTACATCATATCATCACAATAAGCAACTATGATTAAGTGATGTAGAGCGGGTCACGGACAGTTTCATGGCCAAGATGGATCAGAAAAGGCCCGGTCGGCAACAAAAGTGATCCAGACCATCGGACCTTAAATCGGACATATCTCACAATCCGGAATGAGTTAGTTGACGTAAAATATATGATTTTAGGGTAGAACGAGCTACTTTAGCCAACCAACCCAGCCATGCAGGGTTGCGGCGCTCGGAATTGTGAAAAACCCCTGGATCGACGGTCGTTTCCCTGTTTTAATTTCGCTTTTACTATAAATAGTAAGTTTTAGTTTGATTATAACTCTTCATCCGTCGGGCTTTAGGAGTTGCGCCCAACGTGAAAAGAGCTTAGAATAATTAGGAGAATGGTTTGGTGAAGCCAAATAGGACACTATTTTTGGCCGAAAACCTTGCGCACTAGTAGACATCACGACCGTCTATAAATAGTAAGTTTACTATTTATAGTAAGTCGCGAATTCTAGGAGTTTTAGTTGTAGTTTGATTCCGATTTCTTTCTTATTGCTTGGGATCCCTATTTAAAGGGTTGTGAACTCGTTTTTATTCATCAATTAATCAATTTCGAATTTATTAGAATTTATTTCTATTTTCTGCTTTCTTTCTCGTGGATTCGAGAAGTCTCTATGAGGAGTCCAGAGAAGCTCCGTGGATTCGGAGTATTTATCCTCATCACGTTCATCCCTGCGTCAATTGGTATCAAAGCGACGATTCCCCTCGGGCCGATGGCAAACAATGAAGGTATGAATCAAGATCCTGTGGATGGTGATCCAGGGATTCGTTATCTTTCGGAAAGAATGGAAGCTTTCCACCGGGAGAGTCAGTTGACCATGCAAGGGCTGCAGGTAACTCTCGACTGTCTTACGGATGCGCTACTTCTGCCCTGAGCCTTAGGCGGTGCTCCACCACCTATGGTTATTCTACTGCCTAGGGTGGCTCCACCACTCGTGGTTACTGTACGACACAACCCCGATTTTCGTAGAGTACTACCAGTAGCAAACTGTAGGGCTACGCCAGATGATTCAAATTCTAACAACGAGGACCTTAATGAGGGTTTTGCCAGACGACCAATCCATGGAGGCGATCACCAAGATCGTGCTGAAAGAGACTATCGAGGTAAGGCTAAACTTCCTAGTTTTAATGGTTTATTACGTATAGAAGATTTTCTCGATTGGCTAGCCGAAGTAGAGAGATATTTTGATTATATGGACGTGCCAGATCATAAAAGGGTAAAATTGGTAGCTTTTAAATTAAAATTTGGTGCTTCTGCATGGTGGGAACAATTATAACTCTCATGAGCCCGCCAGAACAAGGCACCCATCTCATCATGGCCATGGATGAGACGTCTTCTTCGATCACGATTTCTCCCCAGTGATTATGAGCTGATACTATTCCAGCAATATCAAAATTGCCGACAAGGAAATCGAACCGTCACAGACTACACCGAAGAATTTCAGCGGTTGGCTACACGAAACGATTTGTCAGAATCTGAGTCACAGAAAGTGGCACGATTTATAGGTGGGTTGTGGTCGATAATTCAGGACCGAGTTCAGATGTACCCAGTCGGGACCGTGGATGAAGCAATTCAATTGGCAGGTAGGGTAGAAACACAACTTGCAAGAGTTCCTGCTCGTCCCTATCCTTCAACTCGACCCCCCATGACGGGTCCCACGCAGGATCCAGTGCTGGCACAAGGAAAAGATTCAGTAGGAGAACGTCATCAACCTCCTATAACCGCAAACCGTGATACCGGGAGCGGCTCATCCAGACCTCAACGTGCAGCGCCCACAACATCGGACCCGAGTAGGGTTCCAAATCCTTATGCTCGGCCAAGGTCGAACAATTGTTACCGCTATAGCCAGCCAGGCCACTTATCAAACACCTGTCATCAACGTCCCGCGGCACACTTGACTATAAACGAAGGGGGCACTGAAGATGAGGCCGCAGAAGAAGGTTATAGCTATGATGAACATGAGCAAGCCACTGAAGAAATAGCAGGTGACGATGAAATGACGGGCGAGGATCGTGGCGAATTTCTAGTTGTGAGGCTGTTACTGTATACCGCACGAAAGGAATTACATCCACAGCGACACAATATATTTCGTACTCAGTGCACTGTCAACGGAAAAGTCTGTGATGTGATAATAGACAGTGGTAGTAGCGAGAACATCGTCTCAAGGGTGATGGTGGATAAATTGCAGCTACCAACGACGAAACATCCTTCTCCGTACTCAATTAGCTAGATAAAAAAGGTGAATGAGACCAAGGTAACTGAATAATGCACTATCTCATTTTCAATTGGTAAAAATTATAAGGATCAGATACTTTGTGACGTGGTTGACATGGAAGTTGCCATATGCTATTCGGTCGACCCTGGCAGTCGGACCGTGATGCGACCCATCGGGGACGAGATAATGTCTACGTATTCGTCAAGGATAGTCGAAAAATAATCTTTGCCCCTGTGGCACCAGAG
This sequence comes from Magnolia changhungtana, assembly GCA_030180095.1. Classification (NCBI taxonomy): domain Eukaryota; kingdom Viridiplantae; phylum Streptophyta; class Magnoliopsida; order Magnoliales; family Magnoliaceae; genus Magnolia; species Magnolia changhungtana. The sequence goes on along the minus strand of JASAUF010000434.1, from coordinate 5,021,830 downwards.
AACCTCCCTGAAGCTTCTAAAGTGGAGGGGAGTTCCCTCTTGACCATTCGAGATTTCATGGAGGAATCCAAAGAAACCGGCGAGGTATACGCCATAGTGGTAAAGGGCGAGGAAGAGGAACCTTCAAACATCCCTCCAAGTTTAAGACTGTTGCTAAACGAATTCAAAGAAGTCTGGCCTGAGGATTTACCTGATGGATTGCCCCCCATGAGGGACATCCAACATCACATAGACCTCGTCCCTGAGGCTAGCCTGCCTAACTGCCCTCATTATCGAATGAGTCCGAAGAAGTGTGAGATACTTCAGGGGCAAATGGAGGAATTGATCCGTAAGAGTCTCTTGAGAGAGAGCATGAGCCCATGTGCCGTACCAGCATTATTAACGCCAAAAAAAGATGGAAGCTGGCGCATGTGTGTCGACAGCCGGGCAATCAATAAAATTACCATCAAATATCGGTTCCCAATACCACGATTGGACGACATGCTCGATATGCTAGAAGGGGCCAAGGTGTTCTCTAAACTAGATTTAAGGAGCGGGTACCATCAGATTCGTATCCGACCCGGTGATGAGTGGAAGATAACATTCAAGACCAAGGAAGGGTTGTATGAGTGGATGGTCATGCCCTTCGACCTATCAAACGCACCAAGTACTTTTATGCGTTTGATGAATCAAGTGCTAAAACCATTTACTGGCCGATTTGTGGTAGTATATTTTGATGACATATTGATATATAGTCAGGATGAGGCGGAGTACAGGAAACATCTCAGGCAGGTGCTACAGGTCCTACAAATTAACAAGTTGTACCTCAACTTGAAGAAGTGTAGTTTTTTAACTGACAGCCTTTTGTTTCTAGGGTTTGTTGTAACGTCCACAGGCATTCGTGTGGATGATGAAAAGGTGCGAGCTATTAGGGAATGGCCAATCCCAATGAATATTCATGAGGTGAGGAGCTTTCACGGGTTGGCGACTTTCTATCGTCGATTTGTGCGAGATTTTAGCACCATAGTTGCCCCTATAACAGCTTGCATGAAAAAAGGACCATTCCAGTTGACCGATAAAGCTGACAAGAGCTTTTATGAGATCAAGCATCGTTTGTCTACAACACTGGTCTTAGTGCTTCCTAATTTCAAAAAATTGTTTGAGGTTGAGTGTGACGCTTCATACGTCAGAATTGGAGGAATATTATCACAGGTAGGCAGACCGGTATCCTTCTACAGCGAGAAGCTCAGCGAAGCCCGAAAGAAGTGGTCGACTTATGAGCTTGAGTTGTACGCAGTTGTTCAGGCACTGCGACATTGGCGGCATTATCTAATTCAAAGAGAATTTGTTCTTTACACTGACCATTAAGCATTAAAGTTTATTAATAGTCAGACTAACGTGAATCGTGTGCATGCTAGATGGGTTGCGTTTTTACAGGAATTCAGGTTTGTTCTGAAGCACAAGTCAGGATAGCAGAACAAGGTGGCTAATGCACTTAGCCGTCGTGCATCACTACTTGTTACGATGAGCAACAAGGTGATCGGATTCGACTGTCTCAAGGAGCTGTATGTCGAGGATGAGGACTTCAAAGATTCTTGGGTGAAGTGCCAAGAAGGTCACCCCAGTGACCTTCATGTAAAGGACGATTTTCTCTTCAAAGGGAATCGATTGTGCATCCCCCAAAGTTCTCTGAGGGAGCAGATTATTCAGGAGCTACATGGAGGTGGCCTCGGTGGACACCTTGGGCGAGACAAGACGCGAGCTCTTGTGGAAGAGCGGTATTACTGGCTGCAATTAGTACGCGATGTGGGAAAAGCTATACAACGTTGTCATGTTTGTCAGATCTCCAAGAGGCAATCTCAGAATACGGGCCTCTACACCCCGTTACCTGTGCCTGATGGTCCTTGGGAGGATTTATCAATGGACTTCGTGCTTGGTCTCCCACGAACACAACGCGGCATGAAATCGGTGTTCGTGGTGGTAGATCATTTCTCCAAGATGGCGCACTTTATCCTATGCAAGAAGACCCTCGATGCAACACACGTGGCGAATCTATTTTTCAGGGAGGTCGTACGGATACACGGGGTCCCCAAGACCATTACTTCTGATCGTGACACGAAGTTTATTAGCCACTTTTGGCGAACTTTGTGGACTCAATTTGATACACGACTTCAATTCAGCAGTGCTTACCACCCACAGACTGATGGGCAGACCGAAGTTGTGAATCGCACGTTGGGAAACCTCCTTCTCTGTATTTTAGGAGAAAAACTGAAGCAGTGAGATTTGGCCTTATCTCAAGCAGAGTTCGCATTCAACAACATGATGAACCGCTCGACTGGGAAATCACCGTTCCAGATTATCTACGGATGAGTGTCTCGCCACACACTTGACTTGGTCCCTCTGCCCAAGCACCCAGGCACGAGCATTGCAGCAGAACATATGGCAGACAAGATCATGGGTATTTATACAGAAGTGCGGACTAAGCTACATGCCTCGAACGAGAAGTACAAGGAACAAGCGGACAAGCACCGACGACAAAAGGTATTCGAGGTAGGCGATTGCGTTATGGTCCATATGCGCAAAGAGAGATTTTCGACCGGGATGTACAACAAGTTGAAAAATAAGAAAATTGGACCCATCCCAATCATTTGAAAGATCAATGACAACGCTTATGTTGTTGATCTTCTAGATGACATGACAATCTTACGGACTTTCAATGTCGCGGACCTGACCGAGTATTATGAACCAGAGTAGGATGAGAACTTGAGGACGAGTTCTTTTGAAGTGGAGGAGACTGATGTAGAGCGGGTCGCGGACAGTTTCATGGCCAAGATGGATCAGAAAAGGCCCGGTCGGCGACAGAAATGATCCAGACCATCGGACCTTAAATCGGGCGTATCTCACAATTCGGAAAGAGTTAGCTGACGTAAAATATATGATTTTGGGGTAGAACGAGCTACTTTAGCCAACCAACCCAGCTATGCAGGGTTGCGACGCTCGGAATTGCAAAAAACCCCTGGATCGACGGTCGTTTCCCTATTTTAATTTCGTTTTTACTATAAATAGTAAGTTTTAGTTTGATTATAACTCTTCATCCGTTGGGCTTTAGGAGTGCGCCCAACGTGAAAAGGGCTTAGAATAATTAGGAGAACGGTTTGGTGAAGCCAAATAGGACACTTACTATTTTTGGCCGAAAACCTTGCGCACTAGTAAACATCACGACCGTCTATAAATAGTAAGTTTACTATTTATAGTAAGTCGCGAATTCTAGGAGTTTTAGTTGTAGTTTGATTCCGATTTCTTTTCTATTGCTTGGTATCCCTATTTAAAGGGTTGTGAATGCGTTTTTATTCAGGAATTAACCAGTTTCGAATTTATAAGAATTTTATTTCTATTTTCTGCTTTCTTTCCTCGTGGATTCGAGAAGTCTCTGTGAGGAGTCCAGAGAAGCTCCGTGGATTCGGAGTATTTATCCTCACTACGTTCATCCCTGCGTCACAAAGAATGATATTGGTAGGAAGTTTAGAAGAAGAAAATGAGATGAGAGTTGCAAATGCCCTATCAAGATCACAAAATGAGACTGTAGGAAGTATAGAAGAGGAGGAGATGTGTAAATGAACTCTAATGAGTGCTGCTAGGGCCTTCTTAGACATGCACAAGAGACACACGGCTAAAAGATAGTCAAAATCGTGATTTCAGATGATGCCATAATCCAAAATTTACTTGGATCCTGTCCATTGGATTGGCGGCCATCAAAATGGATGGTTACGCTGAAAAATAGTCAACAGTATCCGTTAATTACCGTTTATATCATTAGAGGATATGCCCATCTACCGTGAGGTCAACAATTTGGACGGTCTGGATTGATTTTTACGTCTGTCACGTGTGCAGTGCCTGTATGTGCGTGTATACCACATCCTTGTACCCTTTCAGCTTATCCTTTTAAATCCACAATATCATGGAAATCAGTGGAAGCTTACATGATGAATAATCGGTACCGTCCACATGGTGACCTCTGCCTTGGATGGCCCACAGCTCAAAAAAAAAAAAACCACTGGAACACGACATCGCGACCATCCGCGGTAGATATCAATATAACTACGGTCCAGATTTAGTATTTACCTTGTCCAGCTGGAGCACGCCAGTTCCCATTTGTAAATTGGGTTGGGCCGGCACAATACTTAATAGAAATATTGATAGATAGTGCTGGATGACCGCAATATAAAAAAACAAGTGGGCCGGCACAATACTTGTATAAATATTGATAGAGTGACTGGATCACCCCGATTAAAAAAAGAAGGGCAGGTGGACTAGCGTAGAAATATTGGCGGAGAGTGATTGGATGACCGCAATAAATTAATTAATTAATTAATTAATTTTAAAAAAAAAAACACGTGGGCCGGCACAATAATCTGTAGAATTATTGATAGAGAGTGACCAGATGACCACAATAAAAAACAGGTGGGCGGCACAATTAATCATAGAAACATTGCTAAAGAGTGATTGGATGGCTGCAATATAAAAAATTAAAAATTTAAAAAAAAAAAAAAAAAACAGGTGGACCTGCATATTACTTCATAGAAATATTGATAGAGTGCACAATAAAAAACAGGTGGGCAGCACAATTAATCATAGAAATATTGCTAAAGAGTGAGTGGATGGCTGCAATATATATATATATATATATATATATATATATATATATATATATAATAAAATAAATAAATAAATAAATAAATAAACAGGTGGACCTGCATATTACTTCATAGAAATATTTTTTAAAAAAAACATAATAAATAAGCAAGAAAAAAACATTAAAAAAAAAAAAAAAAAAAGGCACAAAAATTCAAGGGAAAAATTTATACCATGGTAGGTTATAATCTTCGATACTCATGAAAACATAATAAATAATACATGTTATGGGTAAAATTGAGCTAACCTAATGTATAAGACACTTGGCAATGAAACTATCATAGAAGGCTCCCTGAGCAAGCTAGTGAATGAGATAGAACAATTTGGAAATAAGACTCGCCAACAAAGCTACAAACTTTAAGTACCGACCTCAAGGTTGAATGCTTTCCTCAACTACTGACCTCAAGGTCAGATGTTGATCTTAACCTCGAAGGTCGACCTCAGGCTCATAATTAACGAAAAACATTCATAATGCATCCTGCACCATATATGTACAGGACACTCCCAAGCGAAGTCTTACTCGGGGATTATGCTAATCGAGACATAATCAGAGAAATATCCGAGAATAGATTTCAATCTCCATATGGGCCTTCCAACATATCTCTAGATCTACACAGATACAAAATGGAGAACACCTATAAATACATTAACCACTTCAAAGAAAAGGTATGCACAACTATCCCGATTCTACTACGCCTACTGTGGGTTCATATATCTGGCTTATGTATCAGAGTGTCCCCGATTACAATTGGTGCCCCTAGTGTCTCATTATCTCATTGTTCTCCATTAATTTATAGGTACCTAACGGCTCATGGGAGGTGGAATATGATTTGAACAATAACAATTTGGCACCGTCTGTGTAAATGACATGAACGCCATTCAGAAGTTCCCCTCACATTAAGGAAATCCATCCACATAGAGTAATGGAATTGAACGTCTACCTTTTTGAATGTTTTGCGGGCCATAGAAGTTGTAGATCAACATGATATTTATGTTTTCCCTTCATCTAGGTCCGTGTGACCTTATGAGTGGTACGGATGGCGAAAAAACATCATGGTTGGTCCTAAAAAGGCTTTTTTTTTTTTTTTTTAAAAAAAGTAAAGAGAGAGAGAGAGAGAGAGAGAGAGATCCAAATTTCACCTTTAAATAAAGGAGTGATTTGAGAAGGAGTTGGCTTCTAAATAGTTACGGATTTTTTTTTCTCAAGTGGGAGGATAGGAAATGACTTGGTGAGAGAATACTATATAACATTTTGAAAATTTGAAAGGGTAATCTTGTCATTTTAAAATTTTGACAGGAATATTTTGATCAAAATTCAGCTAGGAAAATGACATACTGCATTCGTTGGTAAGTTTTAAGCCAAGTTATGGTGACCGAAAAAAATCTTAAATTTTAAATGGTTTTTCTAATTAAGCACTGAATGTCTCTTGCTTACCAAATGGTCTACATTACCAAAATCACTGAAAATAGCATTTTTGAGTGATAAGTTATGAAATTAAGTCTTACCCAACGCACCCTTAGTCTAATCGATTGTTCTATGCTGCTCAATAGGTCCAACGCACATTCCATGGCCCACCAAGAAAATATCATGCTAACGTGAAGAATATTAATCATCTGATCAATGGCCTTAGATACAAACGGTTAATTTGATCTGCCTATTTGTTAAGGGCTGTCATCAATTTTCTTAAGATTCTAAAGAATCACTTTTGTTAGGGGAGCTTATCATCTATAAAAGAAAGGATGACTACAAAAAAAGAGGCTAAATCAAGCATGGACTGGATTATCCAATGCAATTTTTGCATGGTGGCATATGAAATGTGTTTTAAGCTTAATGGACGGTTCAGATCAATCGAATTTTAATTATCCAAACTGGTGGCCCAGGTCACTGAATAAGGTCTGGTACGTACCCATGTCGATCCTCGCATTAGCCAATTCAAGTGGAGTTGCCAAAATTGAAATTGGTCGGTCCTTAATCGGTAACTCCTAGATCCAACGACTGATTTCAGCAAACATGCATGCACTAATCAGAGGTTAGGATTGCTCGAACGATCTGATCTTGGGACTCTGGTTCAGCGATAGCGTTTCCAGCAATTTACAGCCAGTTTTGGTGCTACTTACAAATGAATGCATCTCATTTTATTTAATAGAGATCGTGATGGTTGGTTATTGAAATTATGGAAACATGCAAGATTGGTCAAACTGAGATGAACTCATTTTCAAGTGACATCTATACAGGCATTAAGACTAATCAAAATGAGATGAACTCATTTAAAAATAACATCCAAACAGACCTTAAGATTAATCAAAATGAGATGAACTCATTTAAAAATAACATCCAAACAGACCTTAAGATTAATCAAAATGAGATGAACTCATTTTTAAGTGAGACCCAAACAGGCCTCAAGATTTAGAAGCAAGGGAACAATGCAAGTAGGCATACTTTTGCCTAACTTACATATTAACTAGGCAAGCTACCGGGCTAGGTCGAGTTGACCGAGCCAGGCTGACCACCTAAGTTTTAAATTGTTGGTTATGGTTCCAATGTAGGTGGAGAAGGAAAAAAAAAAGAGAGAGAGAGAGGAGAGATTGGATTAGTACATGCAGGCACACATAAGGAAGGAGGGAGAGAGAGAGAGGCCCAAAGTGGTTTCAACGGTGGGATCCATTTGAACTTTTTCTAATTATATGACCAACTCAAGCTTAAGGTCTACCACTTTTTTAAATGTATCTCAAAAATGAATTAGCATAATGTGTATAAAGTGGATGTCACAAAGTCATTATAATGAGTTCCATAGAAACTCTTATTACATAAGCTCATTGATACAACCTCGCGCAAGCTGCAGAAAGAAGAACGTGAGAGTTTATGGCAGTATGGGATGGGCTAACCTTGTGCCTAAGTCTTGGGCTGAAAAAGGTGGAGGTGGAGATGGATTCAAAAGTTTTGGTGGATCTGTTGAATACTAAGGCCCAATCAGCCTGATTTTGGAGGCACTGGTCCAAAAGAATTGGGAGAATGAAACAAACGAGGCTTCTAGCTTTTCGCCATGTCCCAAGAGAAGGGAATGCCCCGACGGATGGCTTGGCTTGTCTGGGATGTGATCTTCAAATCATTGTCAGGCAGGTTGAGGACCTCCCCCCTACGATCAGGTGTCAAATTTTCCTACATAAAGTGGGGCTGGGTGCTATTAGGGAATCCAGAATGAGAGTGCAGGGGTGAGGATGTAAATAGTTGTGAGGTTTTCTTTCTTGATTAAGATAGGCTTCCCCAGGGTATGGTTTCACAGGGAAAGTCTAAATAGGTCCTATGTATAGTTATATACTGGTGAAATGAAATGAAATGAAATTGGAAGGTTCCAAAAAATTTAAAATTTTAAAAATTTAAAAAAGAAAAAAGAAAAAAAGAAAAAAGGAGGAACGTGAGAGAGCACTACTTGTAAGAAAGGGCTAAAATGTAAAATAAATAAATAAATAAATAAATAATAAAAATCCAACCTTGCCTTTGGTGTAAACATCTCTTTTTCTTTTAAAGCGAAAAGTCTGTGCCTTCCCTCTATAGCTAGGGTAAAATGGCCAAATGATACTTTATTTAGGGCTGAGATGTTCAAATGGGTCCATGTTTAGTTTTCCAAACTAAGGGCAGCACTTGGGCTAAGCTTGCCAGCTCAACCCATGTCAAGCTGCTTCAGACTAGGTCAGCAGATCGTGAAAATTGCTTGATGATTAGCTAGGTTGGAAATGGATTTTTATCTTCAATACAGGCCCAAAAAGTAGACTCGTTCCAGACCAACTGATGGAATATCGAGAAATGCTCCAGTGCGTTTTCAGAGCACTATAAACTACTACCTTTATTTTATTTTATTTCATTTTTATTTTTTTACACACGGACACACTCCCCCACACACTCACGCTGTAGTGGGATTTCACAACCTATGGATACTCGAACCCTTATCCGGGTGTTGAAACTCGTAAGAGTACACCACCGGAGCAAGAGTAAGGATCCAACTACTGTCCACCTAGTTGCATTGGGACACAGTCTAATCCATTGATCTATATATCCAATGCACATTCCATGGGCTACCATGAAAGCATTCCACTAATCTCGAAAGTACTAATCATTTGATCAATAGCGTTTGATATAGACAGTCAAGATCATTTGCACAAAAATAGGTCCAAGCAATAATTAGATCAGTGTATGTGTTAAAGACATCATGGATTGCTTAAGATTCTAAAGAAGCACTTTTCTTAGGATGGCTAAAAACATAAGGCCAAATCGACATGTTTTGAATCATCAAAACAATGTGATTATTGTACTTCACGACCCATGAAATCTGTTTTAAACTTAATAGACGATTTGGATATGTAGATTGATGTTTAATTATCCAAAATGGTGGTCCAGGTCACTGGAAAAGGCCTAGTTATATGATGTAGAGCCGGTGGCGGACAATATCATGGTCGAGATGGACCAGATAAGGCCCGATCGGAGGCGAAAGTTATCTAGACCATTAGAATCTTAAAACATGCGTATCTCGCAGGCTTGAATGAGTTATTTGACGTACCATACATGATTTTGAGGTAGGAGAAGCTACTTTAGCCAACCAACCCACTGTGCCTGGTTTACTACGCTGAATTTGCGAGATTCTATCAAATCGATGGTTGAAAATTCATTTTATTTCTATTTTTACTATTTATAGTAAGTTTTAGTTTGATTATTACTCTACATCCTTAGAGCTTTAGGACTTGTGTCCATCATGAAAAGTTCTTAGAAAAATTATGAAAATAACATGGTTAAGCCAAATAGGACACTTACTATTTTTGGCCGAAAACCATGAAATCTAGTAGGAATCATGATTGTTTATAAATAGTAAGTTTACTATTTATAGTAAGTCATGATTTTAGTGAGTTTGAGTGGTAGTTTGATTTTGAAACTTCTTCTTATGTTTCATATCACTTTTTAAGGGATAGTAAACTCATCTTTTTATCATCAATCAATTTCTTTCAGATTTTATTAGAATTTATTTTTATTTTCTATCTCTCCTCGTGGATTCGATGAACCTCTATCAAGAGTCCAAAGAAGCTCTATGGATTCAAAGTAATTATCCTGTGAGGAAGACGGTGCTTAACCTTATCATGTCCATCCCTATATCAATTTGGTATTAGAGTGAGCCTTTCTCCTCAGATCTATTACTTAAAACGATAGGTTGGGCAACAATCTCGTAGACATTGCTGTAGAAAATTAATGGTAGTGGCTTTCGAAGCAGCCCAGTGAGAGAATCAGCAAGTCATGCAAGGGTTGCAGGCTGCCATCGATCGCATGATAGAGACCCTATGACAACTTCGTGTTCATGGCGGTGATCCACCCCCAGCAGGTGTTGGAACTTTTAATCGCATCAATCACAGGACGATGCCGGTAGTGAACCACGTGATCATTCCTAAGGAGGGGGGATCCAACGACGAGGAGGTCTACGACATGATCCTCCAATATCTCGGACAAGGTAGCGATCGAGCAGATCGGACAAACTGAGAATTTAGGATGAGGGTCAATCTTCCTAGTTTTAATGATCAACTTCACATTGAAGATTTCCTTGATTGACTTTCTGAAGTTGAGTGATTCTTCGACTATATGGAAATTCTCAAAGAAAAGAAAGTCAAGCTTGTGGCCTACAAGTTGAAGGACGAAGCTTTAGCTTTGTGGGAGCAACTATAACTTATACGGACGAGACATATGAAAGCACCTAGTTGCATATGATAGCGGATAAAGTAGTTGTTACACGTGCAATTCCTCCTTAGCGACTACGATCAGATATTATTCTAACAATACCAAAATTGTCGGTAGGGTAGTCAGTCGATGAGAGATTACACAAAAGAATTCTACCACTTAACGACACATAACGATTTGGTCGAAACTGAATGGAAATAAGTCATCTGATTCAACGTGGATTATGTGTGGTGATCTAGGATCAATGCAGATACAACCGGTGTGGATGATGAATGATGCAATTAAGTTGGCTACCTAAGTAGAAGTGAAACTTGAGCGTCCCAATGCATGGACATATCCTACCACTAGGGTCACCGTGATGAGTCTGTCCCAGGGAGCTTCAGAGGCCAAAGGAAAAGAACCTGTAAAGTGTGCACTTTACCTCCTACACCCACGAACCGAGATTATGAAAGTGGGTAAGTCAGGCCCCAAAGGGGTATAACGACTACTATTAGTCTAACTAGGATCCCGAACCTCAATGGTCGGCCAAGGCTAGATTATTGTTATCGTTGTGGCTAACTGGGTCACCTATCAAACACTTGACCCCAGTGACAAGTGGTGAACCTCGCCATCGATGATGGTAGTGCTGAAAACATCGATGAAGACCCATATGTTGATGGATTGGAGGAGCACGCTGCAGAGGATAAAGCGAAAGAGACAGATTGTGTTCCACAGGATCACGACGAGTCGTTCGTCGTGAGACGACTATTGTATGCACCAAGGAAAAAAGTACACCCATGACGACATAACATCTTCCGAACTAGGTGTATGGTGAATTGAAAAGTATGTGATGTAATCATCGACAGTGGGAGAAGTGAGAACATTATTTTCAAAGTCATGGTAGAGAAGTTTCAATGTAGTTGACATGAAAGCATGTCACATTCTACTCGTCAACCATGGCAATCCAATGTGAAGCCACTCATAAAGGGCAAGATAATATGTATATTTTCGTTAAGGATGACCAGAAAACCATACTAGCCCTATGGATCCAGAGGAGCCACCCAAAACTTATAAAGTGGAGGGTCATTTTCTCTTAATCATATGTGACTTTGTGGAGGAATTCAAAGAAATAGGACAAGCCTATGCATTAATTGTAAAGGGGGAGGAACTCGAGCCCACCATCATCCTTGAGAAACTAAAACCCTTACAATATAAATTCAAAGAAATTTGGCTCGATGACCTTCCCGATGGATTGCCTCCCATGCAAGATATTCAACACCATATCGATCTTGCCCCGGGTCTAGCTTACCTAATCGTCCTTACTATTGAATGAATTCGAAGGAGTGTGATATTCTGTAAGGGCAAGTGGAGGAATTGATTTGTAAAGGTCTTATCCGAGAAAGCATGAGCCCATGCATTGTACTGGCTCTATTAACTCATAAGAACTAGGGTTGTGCACGAGTCAAGCTAGCTTGAAAAGCTCGCTCGACTCGACTCGAGTCAGCTCGGATTGACTCGGCTTGAAAGGCCGACTCGAGGCGAGTCAAGCTTGTTTACTAAAGCTCGAGTTGAGTTCAAGTCAAGTTCGACCGTAGTGTATTTTAACTCGGCTCGAAGCTCAAGCTTGAGCTCGGCTCGAGTAATATATTTTAATAATATATATGATATATTATATTAATATTAAATATATATAATATATATTTAAGTTAAAAAAGAAGTTAAAACTTAAAAGTTTTACTAAAAAACCATACCCGACCCTACACGTCCCCATTCCCTCTTTTTATTTCCCTTACCCTACCGAGGTAAACTCGACTCGACTCGAGATAAACTCAACTCGACTCGAACTGGACTTGAAAGCTTTGACAAACAAGTCAAGCTTCAATGTTAAGCTTGAGGGCGAGCTCGAACTCGAGTATAGCATGGACGAGTCAAGCCAAGCTTGGCCCACCTCGACTCGACTCGACTCGATGTACAACCTTAATAAGAACGATAAGAGTTAGCACAAGTGTGTCGACAGCCAGGCAATTAATAAGATTACTATAAAATATAGATTTCTTATACTACGAATGGACGATATGTTGGACATGCTTGAGGATGCGAAATTATTTTCTAAATTGAATTTAAGGAGCAGCTCCTATCAAATTCGAATAGAGTTGAGTGATGAGTGGAAGATGACTTTTAAGACCAAGGAAGGGCCGTATAAATGGATGATTATGCCCTTTGGTCTTTCGAACATGCTTAGCACATTCATAAGGTTGATAAAGCAAGTTCTGAAACCATTCATTGGGTAGTTCGTTGTGGTTTACTTCGATGCCATTTTGATATACAGTCAGGACAAAACAAGCCATATGGAACACCTCAAGAAAGTCCTTCAAGTGGTCACCGAAAACAAGTTGTATCTTAATTTTTAAAAATGCAGTTTTTTGACCAATAGCCTATTGTTTTTGGGCTTGTTGTGATGTTCACGGGCATTCGAGTGGACGATGAAAATGTAAGAGCCATCAAGGAATAACTGGTTCCAACAAACATCCATGAAGTATGGAGTTTTCACGGATTGATAACATAGTTTTAACGGATTGACAACATTCTATCATCAGTTCGTGAAGAATTTTAGTACTATTGGTGTAACATCCTGAATTTTCCCTATTTTGGATTGCCAAAAATCCTTAAATTATATCTATATATATATATATATATATATATATATATATATATAACTAGCCCACTTGGTCACTTACTGACCCTTGATGCTCGAAGTGAGCCTATACGTGGGTGGTATGATAAATAACCGCACAAATTCGATTAATCAACCGTATGAAGCCAACAAATCCGCCTGATCACTTAAACCTCAAGTCTAGCCTCGTGAATTATTCATCTAGGGCCCAAATCTAACCGCCCTATCACTGACTAATCAAGACAACCGTAACCTAATTAAAGAACTACCCAAGCCGAGCCAATTATGGGTCGGATTTAACTAGCAAACCAGGTTAACCTAATTATTTGCTTAGCCTAAGAACCAATGGTTTAGAGTGATTATGACTGAATCACCATTTTCGCTAATTACGAATAGGTACCACTATGGACTTAACTAATCCAGACCTTAACCATTGCGCACAAAAAATCTCCCTTTCCAATTCATTCTAGAAATGCCTGATTACCCGAACAAGCTCTAGACCGCTCGTTAGTGGGCCATTGTTCCGAAATTATAGAATAATGTCCATCTCATTGGGCTTGACATGCATCATGGACGGTGGACCCAAACGATGTCCTAAACCGCACAACTTGGATCGTGAACGTAGAGCTTAAAAGGCACGACTTTCCGGGACTTGAAACCTGAAACTTAAGTAAGTCGGCCTCGCCACTAAAACGGCGAAGTTGCGACCTTTCAACCATTGAATTATAATCAAACTCGGGCCATGAGTCAGGGATATTTTCCTGCTCATATTTATATAATTGTGGACTCGATCAATCATCATTGACCGTTGATCGCAAATCAAGCCCCTGCGGCCAATCGGGTCATCCGTTTGCCGCTAAATTTGAACCAACCACTCATCTGACAATAGGGCACCTGTCTCATGATACGGATGGGCCAGGGGGCTATTGAAATGGTCCTATGGGCCAAGATCCAACCTACTTGGAGCGTGCATGTTAGAAAAAGAACTCATAGGGCCATAAAAACACAAATTTCAGACTATATAAGCCTGAAAATCATACTCCCTCACTCCTATACGAATTTTTCTGTTGCAAGGGAGAGAGGGACTAGAGAGAGTAGAGGAAGGGAGCCCCCAAGGAGCTGGATTTGGGGAAATTTTCACTCCCATACGATTCCTCCGTCGTAGAAGCGACCCACTGGTAATAGAGAGGTAATCAATACAACAATTTCTCAAGTTTTAGCATATTAGGCCACTTGCATGCACCCTAACATGCAAATTCTATACGCATAGGCCTCCGACACACCAACTCGAGGGACTAACACCTTGAGAGCGGCTCCACAAACTGTTAAACCATTCCTAGGTGCGGACCATTATCCTTAGGTGCCCAATTATCGAACTTAGGATGAAATTAATGATTGTGTGTGTGAAATTACTATGCATGTTGATTAGCAAGAAATTTGTTGGTAGTTACTTATCTTTAAATTTTCCTGACCGTGTGTAGAATAACTAATGTTTGTTTCCATGCTAGATTAGGCTAAAATATTGAATTGTTGCCCTTCTTTACTTAAATTTTTGTTATATAAAATTGATTTTGATGTATCCCCAAATTTGTAACGATTTGGGGTAATGTGCCTACATGTCGTTAGTATGTTTCAATTGGGTTGAATGTCTATGTTTATTGATATATATGCTTCAATTTTCTATGATTAAGAATAGTTTATGATCTCCTGTATAATGTTAAATGACTAAATCATTTTCTGGGTTGGCATGTGAAACTACAAGACTTGTACAGGCAGCCCCATCGGTTGGGCCGCCCAATGACCAATCTGAACAATTTAGGTCGAACACGGATAGCCGACAGTAGTTGGACTACGTGGGATGCTCGCACCCAATGCCGGGTGTTCCACAGTTCGCCTGAATTGAACAAATTGGCCCACTAACTGACCGACCATGTCTGTTAGCCATGTATGATCATGCCTGTTTGAACCTGAGACACCCTACACCCATGTAGTGCCCACTGGTAACAACTATATGCGATCCACAAATCTCAGGAGCCGGGCATGGTGGAATGAGACACTATGCTTGAGTTGTCGGCATACGTTAGGGTGACGAGCCTCCCCTAGTGACTGCGAGCAATCCAGGGTACAAATCTGCATCGTGAGCCAGGCATGGTGGTAACGAGATACTATACTCAAGCTGTCGGCCTACGCTGAGGTGATGAGCCTCCCCTTAGTGACCGCGAGTGATTCAGCTTACAATTTGCCTTCGTATGTGTTATTTGGGAGTGACGAACCTAAAAGGATCAAGGATCACGGGTGCAAGGCTGCCGCAGCCACATAGGCCTCGTGATCGGGATAAGGGCATTGACTCTGTTAGGATGTCCCAGTTTTCTCAAGTTGCGGGATGAATGAACGTAACTAAATACTTGGCTAACATATTTACATCGCATCGCATTAGTTAGGTCGGTGACTCGACAATTGAGGTCGCATGAGGGAGTGTTGGGCATTGCGAACGTAAGATGTTGTGGCTCGAGGGAATGTTAGATGGCGAGGGCATGCATCATATCATAATATCATGCATATGCAATATTAACAAGAATAGTTAGGAACTGTGTGATTGGTTACTTTTCACTAATTACGTCTATGGAATTAATAATATGCGTAACTTATTGCTAATGGTATCCACTGAGTTGATCACTCACTCCCACTATGGGATAGTGTTTAAAAAAGCCAATTAGAACCTGTCTTAGATGTCAGAGTTATGGAGCTTGATGCGCTTGATGGGGTGAGCATGAACGAGGAGGAGTTGTCCTATTTTAAGATCTTTAACAGATCCTCGTAGACCGCCTTAGGATTAGCGATGGGACTCAGGGCTGGGATTTTGTACATTTTTGGATCATATTTATATTTCGTTGGGACACAGTCCCGTATGTTTATGGATATTATCTCATTTTGCTAGACATGTTCCATATTGTTAATTGCACATTAAGTTTAGTAATTAACCGTGATTTATGTTGCATGGTCTACTTAAACTTTTTTATTGTTTATGAAATAATCAAGTTATATATACCTTAAAAATCCATAACGCATAAGTGACATCTGGAAATTCAGAAGTCGAGCATTTACTCGATCCCCGAAATCAGGGGCGTTATATGTAAAGGGTCAAATATTGCATATTGGACCCCAATTATTACCTGATTTTACGAACATGATAATGCTTAATGTCATATTTTAATCGTATTTTTGTTGTAAGGTGAATTTAAAGAGCTTGGATTGAAAAAGGTATTAAAAGCATGGATTTAACGCTCTAAAATCACTAAGGCAAGAGACGGACCCCAGGGGACCAAGATCGAGGAATTTACATGCTAAAGATCCGAGAAGATCAAGTAATTGGGTTTAAACGGGCCTGAAAATCGTCCAGAATGCAAGATCACAGGGTTCCCACCATTCGTTTAGATCGAAACTTTATATCTAGCCTGATGACCATAAATTAACTGTACATGTCAAATTTAGCTCTTGGATCAGTGTATAAGTGACCCGATGGACAAGATCAGACAATAACCATTAAGAGAACATCTTAGTCATCCTTGAGAGATTAGGGCCCAAACTTGACCGATGAAAAAAGCATGAAAAATGAGGAATACCTGCTCAATTTCAAGGAAATCGGATGGTGCATTCAAACATAACGCACTTCGGAAGACGGTGGCTAGAATGATGGCGAATTTGTAAATATAAGAAACTCCATATGCATGCACGTAAGTGAGAAGAGGTTTGCTTCAACGATGAGTATTGCCTCATCACAGGTGGATGGTGTGGCCCACCTAGAGTTCGGATCTACTTCATACTTTGACCCATGGGCTTACCCGTTACTAAGAAGATGATGAGCGGAATAGATCTTTGAGAATGTCATCAGAAGTGGGCCCCACCTATTTTTTGAACAAAACATCCAAACAGTTCCCAGACGTGCTTCCGATTGGGTTTTGAGAATTGGCCCCACCCATCATCACTTTTCATGATCTGGACCGTCTAATGTGTCCAGAGGGGGGGCTTGTCCCTCACCTAGGTGTCTTTTTGGACCCATACAAGTGAAAGCGCGAATATCTCATCCAAACGGAGGACGGACAGTAGATTAGAAAAAACCAGGTGGGCCACATCGACGAGAAGCCAAAACATTCTCTCTCCAACCGAAATTTCGCTACCAAATCAATGGACGAGGCAGATTTCACAGTTGCTTGTGATTGAGGGTGACACCACATCAGCGCACGTCCGAGATTCCGTTGCGTAGGGCTCTGTTTTACGGACGATTTACGCACCAAACCGACTCCATTCAGGAGTTCAGTGGGGCCCACCACCGAGAGAATAGATTAATCTAAACCATTCATCGGATACTGTGGTTACAACCGGACCAACTTAAGAACAAATCTTGTCCAAAGATCTCCAGCGCACCACTCACGATCCTTTCTTCATTCGGTCACCATAGCGCATGGCACAACAAAACCGACTCTATTTTGTAAAGCCTCTTGCTGCGTAAGCTGTTACGCACTCCACCACCGCCCTTGGCTGCAAACCACTATAAAAGGAGACGTGAGAGAGGGCTTTAGGAGGATCAGATCGGGCAGCCGTGGAGGCGTGGACGTGAGCACATGGAAGGGAGAGAGCGTGGAGCAGACGACCATCTGCAAGAGTTTTTCTTTCCCTTATCTTAATTTCTGTTTTGTTATGTTTAAGAGATTATAGTTGAATCATGTTGGTGATTAGCTAAACCTCTTAACTAGGGCTAAGAGGTGAAACTTGTAGCGTGATTAGGATGTTATCTTTGCTTTGATTTATGTTTATTGAACTCTCATGGATTCTAATTTGATTATAAGGAATATTTTTAGTTTTTAATGGTTTGTTGTGACTCAAATTACAATAGATGTACGATAGCTTGAGATATTCTCTTTTTATGTATTGAGGTTGCGAACTCGGGAACCCTGTTGTTCACCATCGTCTCACGGGCATGGTTGGGTGATGGAACCCTTCCTAACTTTCACAATTCTCTCATGATTGGTTGTAAGATTGGTAAATTGTTGTTGTTTGCCATAGTCTCCTGGGCATGGTTAGGTGATGGAATCACTTCCAAATCTTTACCATTCTTATTTATTGATGATTAGATCCATGAGAAGTTCAGAGATCAGACAAATCTTTTCTTACCAACTGGATAGGATAGGACTTTGATTCTTGTTGTGTTCTTAAATCATTGTTAGGTAGATTCTCAATTACTACAAGTGGATCCTTGGCACCCTAGTTCCCACCTTTATTTTTATTAGTTTTTAAATAATATATTCACAATTATTCTCTGATTTAGATTTTATCTTCGCCTAGTTTTAGTTTAAGTTACTTTCAGATTACGTACAAGGTTCAGTCCCTGTGGATTCGACTTCAGTCTTACCGAGATTATTACTACATCACAACCCTATACTTGGGGTGTGAACATTATAATTGGCATCAGAGCGGACGATGAAAATGTGAGAGCCAACAAAGAATAGCTGATTCCAAAAATCTACAAAGTATGGAGTTTTCACGGATTGGCAACATTTTATCATCAGTTCGTGAAAATTTTTATCACCATTGTGTCACAAATTATAGATTGCATGAAGAAGGGGCTATTTCAGTAGATCGACAAAGCTGACATGAGTTTTGCTGAAATTAAGTGAAGGTTATCCACAACCCCAGTTCTTGTACTTCCTAGCTTCGACAAACTATTTGAAATCGAATGTAATGTTTCATATGTCAGAATTGGGGGAGTTTTTTCTCAAGAAGGCATGACGGTAGCCTTCTATAGCAAAAAACTTAGTGATGCAGGTAAAAAGTTGTTGACCTATAAGCTCGAATTGTATATGGTGGTCTAGGCACTGCAACATTGGCGACATTACTTAATTCAAAGGGAGTTTATTCTTTATACAGACCATTTAGTTCTCAAATTCATTAATAACCAAAGTAACGTGAATCATGTATATTCTAGGTGGATTTCATTCTTGTAGGAATTCACGTTTGTGGTAAAACATGTCTGGGCAGCAAAACAAAGTGGCTGATGCACGTAGCCGCCATGTAACTTTGTTAGCTTACCATGAGCAATGAGGTTGTTGAGTTCGAATGCCTCAAAGACATATATGTCGTCGACGATGACTTCAAGGACGCATAGATCAGATGCTAAGAAGGTCACCCCAGTGATATGCATATGCAAGATGGTTTCCTTTTCAAAGGAAATCAACTGCGCATCC
Organism: Magnolia changhungtana; assembly: GCA_030180095.1. Lineage (NCBI taxonomy): Eukaryota > Viridiplantae > Streptophyta > Magnoliopsida > Magnoliales > Magnoliaceae > Magnolia > Magnolia changhungtana. The sequence goes on along the minus strand of JASAUF010000434.1, from coordinate 5,002,548 downwards.
CCAAAAGCTCGCTGAGGGAGCAGATTATCCAAGAGCTACATGAAGGTGGCTTTAGTGCTGTGAGTTGCGGCGGAGGTGAGGTGTACGGCTCATTTGTGGCCACTCGGGTCTCTGCATGAAGTTTTAATGTAGACAGATGGCTGAGAACTCTATGAGTTGACACCTTAAGTGAGACAAGTGTTGAGTATCAAATATTATATATTTCTCCCTGTTTACATCTTAGTTTTATGAACATCATAATACTTAATTGGTATGTTTTATACATGTTTGTATTGTAATGTGAATCAGAGAGCTTGGGTTGAAAAGAATGTCAAAAGCTTGGATTTGATGCTAAAAAATCACCAAAGAAAAGAGTAGATCCTAGGAGACCAAGATTAAAGTTTTCAAGACCTCAAGATCCAAGAAAACCAAGTACAAAGGATGATGAAAGATCGGAGAAGATTACAAAGTTCGCAATAGAAAACAGGATAGTTCGGTCCGACCGAAATCGCACAAAATAGTCCAGCGAAGAACAATGAATTTTGGAGTTAATTCGGTTCGACCAAAGGAATGATTTAGCTCGACTAAAAGTGCATAAAAAGTTCCAGCGCTGAGAAGAGTTAATTTGGTCCGACTGAAAGTTAAGTTCAATCTGACCAAACCTAAGCTCGGTGTGACCGAAATCGGGAAACTGCTGAAACAGAATCCGTTCACAAGTTGAACTCGACTTCGGTCCGACCGAAGCGTAACTCTGCTACGTAAATTTGAGGCAGTTTTCAAAGTCGGTTGGATAAAGGCTATAAATAAGGGTTCTCCAAGGAGTTCTAAATACGAATTAGGTTACAATGAGCAAAGCAAAAGGGTGGAGCAGCCGCCAAAGAGTTTTTCTTCTTCCCTGGTCTACATGTTTTGTTTAAGAGAATTGGTTTTAATCATGTCTATGATAAACTAAACCTCTTAGCTATGGCTAAGAGGTGAAGCTTGTAGCCTATTGGGATGATTATCTTGCTTTGATTATTGTTTATGTTGAACAATCATTGAGTTCTAATTTAAGTTGAGGAATATTTTCAGTTTTCTATGATTTATTATGACTTCAATTACAGTAGATTTTGTAGAGACTTTTGATATCTTCTTAATCTATTTGGAGTTGTGGAGATTGGTAAATCCTGTTGTTCACCATTATCTCCTGGGCATGGTAGGATGATGGAATCCCTTCCAATCAAAGCAATGGATCTTCATGTGTAAACTATCTCAATGAAAGTTCATATTGTGTTTGAATAGTTTATCTTTCACTAGATAGGATAGGATTCCAATTCCAGTTGTGTTCCTTGAATTAAGTAAGGTAGCATCTTAATAGCTATAAGTGGATCCTTGACACCCTAGTTCCCACCTTTTAATTGATAGTTTAAATCAACATTATCCACAATTACTCCAACTATTCCAGAATTTACTTTAGTTTCTGACTCTAGTTATTTTCAGAATACGGACAAGTTTAGTCTTTGTGGGTTCGACCTCGGTCACTTAGGGTTGTGAACAACAAGACGCAAGCTCTTGTTGAGGAATGTTACTGGTGGCCATAATTAGTATATGACATTGGTAGAGTTATGCAGCACTGTCATGTTTGTCAGACCTCCAAGGGATCGTCTCAAAATACGGGTCTCTAAACTCCATTACCTATACCTAACGGCCCTTGGGAGGACTTATTTATAGACTTCGTGCTAAGTCTCCCACGAACACTGCACGGTATGGATTCATTGTTTGTGGTAGTAAACCGTTTCTCAAATATGACATGCAGGAAGACCCTCAATGCGACACATGTGATGAATCTATTATTCAGAGAAGTCATACAACTGCATGAGGTTCCTAAGACAATTACTTATGACCATGATACAAAGTTCATTAGCCACATCTGTTGGACTTTGTGGAATCAGTTCGGTACATGACTTAGTTTAGTAGTGCCTACCACCCACAGATCGATGGGCAAATTGAAGTTGTGAATCGCACATTGGTGAACCTAGCTCCTTCGATGTATTTTAGGTGAAACCGAAGCAGTGGGATTTGACCTTGTCTCCAGCGGAGTTTGCATTTAACAACATAGTGAACTGCTCGACAGTAAAGTCCCTATTCCAAAATGTTTACGGTCAAGTGACTCGCCACACACTTAACTTGGTCCCTTTGTCTAAGCTCTCAGGCATGAGCGTTGCAGTAGAACATATGGTGAACTAAATCACGGGCATTCATGTGAAGGTTTAAGCCAAGTTGCATGCCTCGAACGATAAGTACAAGGAGCAAGCCGACAAACATTTACGATAAAAAGTGTTCGAGGTGGGTGGCCAAGTTATGGTTCATCTACGCAATGAGAGATTTCTGACCGAGACTTAGAATAAGTTGAAAAACAGGAATATTTGACCGGTATCGATCCTTTGAAAGATCAATGACAATGCATACGTTGTTGATCTTCTGGATAACTTAGAGATCTTTCATACTTTCAACGTTACAAACTTGACCGAGCATCATAAATCGAAGCAAGACGAGAATTCGAGAACGAGTTCTTTTGAAGTGGAGGGGACTGATGTAGAATGGGTCACAAAAAAATTCATGGCCAAGGTATACCAGAGAAGACCCCATCGGAGGAAGAAGTGATTTAGGCCGTCAGAACCTTAAAATAGACATATCTCGCAAATCAAAATGAGTTATTCAATGTACCATATATGATTTTAGGGTAGGAGAAGCTAATTTACTCAACCAACCCCGCTACGCCATGTTGCCCATGCCGAATTTGTGAGATTCCATCAGATCAACGGTCAAATATCTATTTTATTTCTTTTTTTACTATTTATAATAAGTTTTAGTTTGATCAAAACTTTTGATCCATTGAGTTTTAGAGTCGTGCCCAACATGAAAAGGGCTTAGAAAAATTAGGAGAATAATGTGGTTGTCTATAAGTGGTAAGTTTATTGATTATAGTGAATCACGACTTTAGGGAGTCTGAGTTGTAGATTGATTCTGAAACTTCTTCTTAGGGTTCATATTATAATTTAAGGGGTTGTAAACTTGTTGTTTTTTTATTTTTTATTTTATCTTTAACCAATTTAATTTAAATCTAGTTATTTTATTTTATCTCCCGTGGATTCGAGAATCCTCTTGGAGGAGTTCAGATAAGCTCAGTGCTGGACCTTGTCACGTCCACCCCTGTGTCATAATGTCCTAAGGGTGCGTATCCATTTTTGTGTTAGCCCATTGAAGTGGAGTTGCTAATCTTGAAAGTGGACTGTCCTTAATTGGTAACCGATAGATCCAACGGCCTATATTTCAACAAACATGTGTCCACTAATCAAAAGTTACGGATTGTTTGAACAATCTGATATGGGGAATGTGGTCCAAGAATAGTGTACTATCCAAGAATTTAGTTGGTTTAGCATGAGTTAACGTCTACCTTATGTACAATTTCCAAGCGAGTGCGTATCAAGCATCATATGCAGCCGGTATCAAATAACCCTCCATTTCCTGAGCGTCACAACTCGTACGGACAGTGGGATGGACTTATCCGCGACCTGGATCCAGCGATGTGGGTGAGACCCAGACTGTGGGGCCCACCTTGATGTATGTGTTGTATATCTATGCTGTCTTTCCATTTTTCGAGATAGAGCGGATTAGGTGAGACCCCGGCCTTACCTAAGGCAGTGCGGCCCTTACAGTGAAGTTATTGTGGGGCTCACCTTGATGTATTTATTACGTATCCACGCCTGCAGTACATCCACTTTTTCATATCATTCAGGGCATTAATCCAAAATGAAGCAGATCTAATTATCAGGTCGACCATAGCATAAGAAATAGTGGTGATCATCATTAATGGGCCACCAATGTTTTGGATCAAGCTTATATTTGTTTTGTTTTGTATTTTTTTTTTTCCTTCACGGTGAACCAAAGTATAACAAATAATGGTGATTCATTTTATCTAAACTTATGTGACATTATCAACAAATTGGATTGTAAATAAACACAGCAGAAACATTAAGGTGAGCCCTAAGATGGTCAATCACCACCATTTCTTATGGTATGGTCCATCTGATAATTCGATGTGCTTCATTTTTTGGATAATGCCATAAAATGATCTGAAAATGTGGATGAACGGTGTGGATACATAATACATCAATCAAGGTGGGCCCTACGGTAACCCCAGCGTAAGGGCCGCACGGGGTCTCACCTAATCCGCTGCACAGAGGCGAGGTTGGACCCACCATGATGTTTCTGAAAAATCCACTCCGTCCAATCATTTTGCAAAATCAGGCGGATTCATAGCTCAAGTGAGTCATATGAGAGGAAACAGTGGAGATTCAATGACTACCATTGAAACATTTATATGGCCACAAAAGTTTTGTATAAGGCTAAGTTATTTATAATTTCACTTCATCCGATTGGTAAGGTCTAGCGTATAAACATAAGGTGAAGCTCAGCTAAAGTTTTAACAGAAGGCATTTCTTTCCCTCTCGTGTGCGACTTGAGTTTTCGATCCCTCATTTTTGTTCACATGTCCTAAAATGATCACGCTATATGAATGAATTGGGTGGATCTCTCACAAGCATCATGGTGGGCCACCTAGCATCCCAGCATTAAAAACTTTTTGTGACCCATAAAAGTTTTGGATTAGCGGATACAATACAGGTGTTTTCAAGTCTTTATGACCTTACCAATAGATTGGATGACGAAAAAAATGTTAAGATAGATTCTAAGAAAATTTTAATGATAAAGGTTCAATGACCACTTATTTTTGTGTTGTGGTCCACTTAAGATTTGTATTACTTCATTTTCAGTCATGATATAAAATGAGTTGTCATGACAGATGGGCCGTGTAGATATACCATGAATACATCAAGGTGCCCACATAGCTGGATCCAGGAAGTATACAGCTAATTCATCGAGGTGCCCACGTAGCTGGATCCAGGAAGCTGTTCTGGACCGATAAGGGATGGGATAAAACACGTACATGACAGTGGACCCACAGAGTTAGGTCGGTCTGCAGTCAATCCCGTCCTGTTTTGCCTCTGTCACAACTCAGGGTTCAAGCATCCGTGGCCTCACACAGGGGCCACGTGTGCAATTATCTAATGATCTGATCCGTCCATGTTGGGGAATCTGTTCTACTCGAACCAGCATATAAAACTTTCACTCAGCATATGATTGTCACCATCACCGTCTATGAATAAATGAAAACGTATGAGCAGAAAATATCAATGGCTGTCATCTACAGTTGAGCATGATGGTCACTGTGGTTTATGTATTCCATCCAATCCATTCATCCGATGCGAATCACCATGACAAAGGGACGTTCCGAAAATAATTCTTATGAAACTCAGATTAGCCACATCAGGTTTTATACAGGATTTTACACAGTTTCCTATAGTGAGGCCCACATGACTTTCAGATGGGTGTGATATTCTGGGTTAAGGCCAGATTTTAGTCAGTAAACCTGATGGACGGTGTGAATCTTTTAAAAATCAAGTCGTTTGCTCCACAGAAGCAACAGGCACGCCCCTGTGTGTCCACGATCTCCCCAGCATATGCCTCGTGCATCAACCAGGGAACCAAACTAGCGTAACAGCGGGTATGCCTACGAGGGAAGCGGATGAAATCGGATTGCGTACTGAGTTACTCAGTACTCCTCTTACCACTGAGTTCAAAGGAGATGTTAACATGCCAACCGTGAATGAATCTGGTTCATCCATGCCGTCATCCATTTTTTCATATTATTTTAGGGGTTAAGACCAAAGTTTAAGCATACCCAAAGATCAAGTGGACCATACCATAAGAAACAGTTGGAATAATAATTTCCACCATTGAAACCTTTATAGGGCCCACAGTGATGTTTATTTCTCATCCAACCTTTTCATAAGATCACACAAACATGGATGAAGGGAAAACACAAATACACCACACCACCGACCTTGGTGGTGTGTTGATGTCACCAAGTTCCGTGGCCTCACCACGATGTATGTGTTATATCCAAACTGTCCGTCCATTTGATGAGATTGTTGTAAGGCTTGAGCCCAAAAATAAAACAAATCCAAAGGTTCAGTGGACCACACTAAAGCAGCAAGGGCTTGAACATCTACCATTGAAACCTTCTCAGGGATTACAAAAGTTTTGGATCAATCTGATATGTACTTTTGGGTGACCTTATAAACAGATTGGATGGAAAATAAATATTTTAGTGGGCATTTTAGTTTAAACCAACACTGCCATGCTATTTTAGTTTTTTAAAAAAACAAAAAAAACACGGCACATGGTTCAGTGATCCAAATCCATGATATTGTGTCTCAATTTGAGGGGCCGGGGTGAAGAGAAAGGTCGGAGCACACTACATATATCTTCATTGGATGTGACAAATTCCCAGAGGCAGCACAAAAATGTCTGGACTGCTTGAAAATCCTAATCCTATGTATGTAGTGCCAGCAGGCTCTAAAGAAGAAAATAATAATAATAATAATAAATTAATTAATTAAATTAGAAAAGAAAGAGATACATCTGTTGCAAGCAACAGCCCACAACTCCAAACATCTCTGGAACAGGATAGCTGAACCTCTGCTCTGGCCAACACAAATGATAGGAGCCCAACAAATTAGCAAGCAGCCACACGACCAAGCGCAGAGAACCCCTCCTACGAATCTGCCAGCCTGTCCCAACTCAACCAGATAACATTCTGAAAGACCACTCGTCTAGGAAAGAAGGAAACCAGCCCATGAAAATGAGATAATCTGAACAGAGCCAGCCCAAGAAACACTGGCAGCACTGACCCTGGCATCTTGAGCATTAGATATCGAGATTGTTTTTAATAGTTCTATAATACAAAAACGATTAATCGGAATGAGATGAACTCATTTTTAACCCAAACAGGTAGTAGGAATAAGAGAGCACAATGTATGACAGGAAACTCAAACAGACACATTTCTTTTCTTTTCCTTTCCAGTACAAAATTCAAACAAATGAAAGCAAGTTTTATTGAAGAAAAGTGACAAAGCCCATTATGGAAGAATCCACCATTCACATGGTTGCAGCAGAGAAGATGGGAATCCTTGGCCAGTTTCTCATTATTTTTCAAATTCAAAATCTTGTCTCTTTCAAAAAAGGAAGCAAATTAGATTTGATTCCATCTTCTTCCCACTCCAAACCATCCCACCATTGTTTCGCACCTCGGATCTCCTTTAGATGACTATCCGCGCTTTGGAGACCAGGTGGGAACTCCTTCAGCTTTGGGCAATGATGCACCTCCAACTTCTCCAAGGAAGGGAAAGCCAATGCAAGATTACAAATGCTTGTTAATTCAGGTAGGTTATTGAGAGCCAGACTTTTGAACCATCTTAGACATGCCTCCCCCATAGGAATCCCAACACCACTTGTACCTATTACTTCTTCTAGTCCTTTGCAGTCCCATATCTCGATTTCTTCAAGATTTTGAAGTTGTAGAATCCATGTAACATTCTTCAACTTGTTGCAATCACGAATAATTACGTTGCGAAGGTTTTGGATGCATCCCCCAACTCGAATGATATTCAAGTTGACAAGTCGCGAAAGAATGAGCCTCTCTAAGCTCGAAACAGAATGATAATCTTCTTTCTTAACATCTGAACCAATCATAATCTCTTCCATCTCTTTGCAATATAGAATTTCAAGACTTCTAAGTCTCCCCATCGCACGGAAGGTCGAGGTTTTCATTCCTTTGCAGCCTTGTATGGTTAGAGCCCGCGTCACCTTCGGAAGCTTGTGAGAATCAAGGAACCTTTTAAGAGCAGATACAGTTTTTATAGTGATTTCAAGATGGTTCAAGTATTTCAAGCCTTCCATATCTGTTAAAGAAAACCAACCACTCCCTTCTCTTACTTCCCAATAACGGAAGCTATTCAATATCTTCAGCACTTTCAACCTAGAAAGTCTTGATATTGCCTCACTGCGGATTCTGACAAGATCAGCACACTGCTCCAAATCTAGATGCTTCAGCTTCACGAGACATCCTATCTCTTCAGGCAAATTTGTGATCCATGTATTAGAAAGATTGAGATATTGCAACTCAACCAAGTTACCTATCTCAGGTGGGATTTCTTTTATTTGATTATTTGACAAATCCAGCACTCTTAGATTAGGCATGAATTGAAAAAACTCATTGGTGATCTTTGCCAAACCCCAATTGTTTTGGAGCATCAAGGTTAAGAGGTTAGGGCACCTAGGTGTCTCTGTTATTTCTTCAATTGTGTTTTCCATTAGAGATATCCTGTCTGCCTGCATCCACCTCTCAACAGGTGGTGCTTCCCTCAATCCAACTCCTGCTTTCACCAGAAACTTGTTTTTCTTCTTCCCACATTCAGAAGATATCCATAAAGCCAGGTCGCGTACCACATCATGCATCTTCACCTCTGTTTTCTCATCAGAACCACTCTCCAACAAGCATGCTATCTTTAGTGTTCCAATGAGATCATAGCCCTTGTTACGAGCTTCATCTAGATCATCATCCCACCCATCTAAGAATCCTTCCCCAATCCAGTAATCTATAATGCTTTCTTTGTTAATGGAGTAGTCCTCCGGAAACAGTGAACAGTAAAGGAAGCATGATTTGATCACGTCGTCACAAAGATTATCATAACTGAATTTTAGACGGAAAAGGAGTTCATCTTCCATACCTGATATATCAGATGATGACATTCTCAGAGCTGTTATTGCATGCTTCCACTCCTCTGGTGTCTTCTTGCTCGCCATGGCCCGCCCAATTGTTATAAGCGCAAGGGGTAGACCATCACACTCTTTTGCAACAAGCTCAGCAAGGACTGGAATCTCTCGATGAGAATTCATGGCATTTTCACCAACCTTCCTTCGAAATAGATCCCATGCTTCCTTCCACGCAAGGCATTTGATTTTGATCTTCTTGTCAGCTTCCATATCGCTACAGACTTTCTCATCTCGTGTGGTGAAAACAACCTTGCTCTTGTTTTGGCTGCTTGGATGAGGAATTCCAACCACCTTCAGATCCAGCCGCTGCCATATATCATCCAGTAATAGCATGAATTTCTTTTCCCTCAAGGCACTATAAATATCTTGAGCCCATGTGTCATTGCTTTCATTCTCTGGCCAATACAAACCCAACCGCTTGCCAATATCCCTCTGAATCTTTCGCAAATTTAATTCTTTAGACACGACCACCCAAATCACGACATGAAAATCACCTGTTCTTTTTAAATATTCGTTGTTGATCTCTTCCAGGAGAGTCGTCTTGCCGACTCCTCCCATTCCATATATTCCAATAACTCTCGTTTTGTCTTCTCTAATAGAACATAGAGCTTCATTCAAGGTAGACTCCATCCCCAGAGCTGATGTGCTAGGCTGCTCTATAACAGGGTTGGGAAGCGGCGTCTCTGCCACTACATCCAAGGAAGCATCTTTTCCTTTAGTGATTAAATCAGCTACATCTGTTAGCTTCTTCGCCACCCTCTTGCCCAGCTTGTAGGCCGACCAACAATTCGGATGGCAATTCCCAAAACACCTCATCATCTGCTGAAAGGCTTCTTCCATCTCATTCACTTCACCTCCGGTGGCTTCTACTCTTTGTAGCCACCATTGCATATGGTCGGTGCATTTAAGAAGCTGCTGTTCGGCAACATCTACCTTTCTCTTTATGTCATTCCTTATGGATTTCAATTCGTCCATGGCATTCTTCAGGGAGTCGATGTCTTCTCGGAGGTTGATGATGTAACATTTGCGTGGAGTGGTGGGACCCCACAAGCAAGAAACAATCTCAATGACTGGGCTGATGAAATCCATGGTAGGAAGTGTAGATGAGGAGAGGAGAGGAGAAGAGGAGGTGTAAATGAACTCTCGTGCTCAAGGCAAATGAGAGTGCAGATCGTCTGTGTTGAAGGCAGAGGAAAATTCAGCGCCGTCGCTTCTCATTGGTCCACGTCATCGCCGATTACACCCGATCACAAAACAGGGCCATTTTCTTTTAAGGTGTGTAACTTCTATGGCCATCATGATTTATGTGTTATATCCATGCGGTCTATCAATTTTTACAGATCATTCTAAAGCATGAGTCCAAAAATTCAAATCTTAAATGGACCACACCAAAGAAAGATGTTGGGAGTGAACTACTACCGTTGAAACTTTCCTATAGCCAATTGTGAGGTTTGTCTACCATGTAACCTCTTCATAAGCTCATAAGTTCATATGCTGATTGGACAAATTTGACAGTAGCATTCAAATCAGTAGAAGCATATATGATGATTGAATCATCAGGACCATTCATATGCTGACATCTGCCTTGGCTGTCTTACGGCTCGAAAAACCAAAGGAACGTGACATCCTGGTCATCTGTGTAGATATCACTTATAAGTGCAGTCTAGATTTACAGTGACCAATATACAATAACAGCATGTGTGTAGATGATCTTACAGTATGCGTGTGAATGTATGATGTTACTCAATCATGCATATCCACCTACTGACAATTCAACAAGACGGATAATTAATAAAGCCACCGACTCAGTGAAGAAAACTGGACGCGGATTGCATGGTGGCCATTTCGTCGGGTCAGGTGCTGCCGTCGGAGATGGACCCAAGTAGCTGGTGTCAAAGCTCCATGGACCTACAATGGCGTTTGCGTTTTATCTTTTCCATTCATCTATTTTTCAGCTTATTATATGATCGTTGGGACTTGTGCTATGGAATCACACATATTTGGATAGAGGATAGCAATCCAAGAGCACCAAGCAAGCATAAGAAAACACAAAGATTTAACATAGAAAACTCTTTTGGAAAAAAATCACGGCACAAAGCGATAGAAATCTACTACGTAATAGAAATTACAAAGAGAGAGAACTTACCCAATTCGAACAACCTCGAATCTCACTCTTGCCACACCCTTTGATAACCTCGGAACCCTTTTAGAAACTCTTAGAAATAACTTTAGAAAATCCTTAGAATACCCTAGAATAGCCTTAGGGACCCCTATTTATAGTTTAGGAAACTCCACTTACGCACCTCTTTTGAAAAATTTCGAAAACCGCCTCAAATTTACGTAGTCCGTGCGTGGGCTGCGTAACCCTCAACTAGTCGAGTCAGGGCCTCGACTGGTCGAAGGTCACCCTCGATCGGTCGAGCAACCCTCTCGACAGGTCGAGCAACACGGAACTCTAAAAATATATCGCTGTTGAAGTACTTCGAGTCGAGCGAGCCTTGACTGGCCGAGCAGCCCCCTCGACCGGCTGAGCAGCCCCCTCGACCAGTCGAGCAGCGCGGTGAATACAAGATTTAAGACATCCTTTTTACAACAATCTCCAACATGTCTTCAATCTTCAACCGTGTAGCTCTTCGACCTCTTCTCTTATATCTGCATCACATTATAGCTTCTCGTGCACACTCCGTCCTTGTTTTCCACCATCACCAAGCCCAGAGAAGTTGCATAGAACTTGAACTTCTCTACAGGAACGATCTAGGTGAGCATGTCTGCCAGATCTGAATCCACGTGCTCAACCACCTTTGCTCTTGTCTTTTCAAAAGGAAAGACGTAGTCTTCTTATCATCTCACAGCTACCCAATATTGCTTGCCGGAGTATTCGCTCATAACACTGATAGCTTGTGAAATAACCGGTCTAATCCAGACTATGGCATGTACTGCCAACCGTATTCGAATAAGGCTCATGAGATATCCTGTTTTTCCTCATCTGTTTTAGGACATGTCTTGAGGAAAACTTGAGGAGTGACGCGTAGGGAATGCTCTCTGGCTTTGCTTGGTTCATCACGTCCTTAATCAATACCTACCCAAGGTATTCTGCCTGCGATAACCAAAGCCTACTCCTCCTTCGGTCTCAATGCCGAGAACCATCTTTGCAGCCCCCCGATCCTTCATCCTGAATGTCCCACTTAACCGAGTCTTCAATACATTGATTTCAGATATGTCATAATTGGCAATCTACATATCATCAATTCCTGACTCACCATGAAAGAATCAAACCACTGCCTATGCGACAGGTCATACCATAACCTCCTGCAAACTATTCTTCTCAGCCCCTTTAACTTTGAACTGCTCTGGTTGCTTCATGTAGATCTGCTCTTCACTTTCCCTTGCAGAAGTGCAGACTTTACATCCATCCGTCCAACTCAAGATCACATTGGCCAACTAGCGCCAATCACGAATCTACACAACTGCTATACCGTCGGCGCGAATATCTCTGAGAAGCCGATCTCTTCTTTATAAGAATAACCCTTCGTTACCAACCTCGTTCTATATCTATGTTGTATCCTCTTGAAGATCCACCTGCATCCAACCGCTTTTCGGTCCACTAGAAGCTCCACCCGCTCCCATGTGTCGGTCTGGTACAACGAGTTCATCACATCTCTCATAGTCACTTTCCACTTCTCATCACTAAGCTCACCTAGAGTCATCTAAATAGAAGACGGATCCCCTGAGATATTGGAGTCGTTAATGTACCTTGCCGATATCCTGCGATTATGATTTATGATTCTTCTCACAGGTGGTTGCTTCACCTGCTCTGTATCTCTATCTGTGCGTCACATCCTTCCTACCCTGCCCGCTCATGTGGCCATGCCCAGCATGTCACACATGTGCAGAGGTGGAATCCACTACAGCCACTGCAGCTCCACCTTTTGAAGTGCTCCCGATCAACCTGTAAACATTATCGAGTCGTTACGCTCTTATGATTACCCGTGTCCCCTTTACATACTTTAAGGACACCATCAATACTTGTGAACCCGCACCCTATAGGCTCGAGTGCACCAAGAGAAATCAGACTCTTCTTCATATCAGGAACATGCTTTACCCCAGTTAGGATACACTTTGTCCCATCAAACATCTTGACACGCACCGAACCAACAGCCACAACATTATAGGTACTGTCATTGCTCATAAATACTTATCCATCATCGCACTCCATGTAGCTGGTGAAACAAATCTGATGAGGAGTTATATGAAAAGATGCCCCTGTGTCTAGAATCCACTCGTCCTTATGATCATCGTATGGTCGTTTGATCATAGACATAAATAAAACATCACCATCACATCCACTCAATCCATCTGATGTAGCAGCGTTGGCCTCTCTGTACGAAGCCTCAGATTCTTCTCTTTTCGATTTAGGATTTTCACAATCCTTCTTCATACGTCCTTCCATCCCACAGTTCCAGCACTTTAACTTCCCTTTGCCCTTGCCCTTGGATTTGGATCTAGAACCTGAAGAACTTTTACCTTGTTCAGAATTTTTGCCCCTTGTAAACAGTGCATCAGAAGATATCCCCATGTCGACGTTAAGCTTTCTCATGGTCTTCCCTTGAAGGGCTAAGATAACGATGTCGACACTCAGGGTTTTATTCGTAGTGCACATAGTGTTCTTGAATGACTCATACGATGCTGGAAGAGAATTCAGTGACTTGCATGCTTGTTCTTCATCTTTCATCGCTTCCTCCATATCCAACAATTTGTAAACTAATTTATTAAAGTTGCTAATGTGAGCCTCCAGATCTCCACCCTTTGTTATCTTGAAGTTATATCATTGCCGCTTCAAGTGTAGGCAATTTTCAAAGAATTTTTTCGCATACACATCCTCTAACTTCGCCCATAACTTAGCCGCAGTTTTCTCTCTCATGACATTGTAGAGAATCTCATCTGTGAGACATAAACGGATCAATGATAATGCCTTTTTATCAAGTGTATTTCAATCATCATTAGTCATAGTAGACTTTCGCTTCTCAAAAGCATCATCTTCACCTTGCTTAATTAAGGAACTGATCATCTTGATCTTCCTTAACTCGAAATTATTTTTTCCTGAGTACCTCTCAATATCATACCTAGTGCTTCTCATTGATGCTAATCCTTCAGATTCAAATCAGTGCCCTAACGATTGCTCTGATACCACTTGTCGGGATTTGTGCTACGAAATCACACAGATTTAGATCTAGAATAACAATCCAAGAGCATCAAGCAAGTACAAGAGAACACAAAGATTTAACGTGGAAAACTCTTTCGGGAAAAAACCACGGCACAAAGCGACAGAAATCCATTATGAAATAAAAATTACAAAGAGAGAGAACTTACCCGATTCGAACAACCTCGAATCTCACCCTTGCTACACCCTTTGATAACCCTAGAACCCTTTTAGAAACCCTTATAAATAACTTTAGAAAGCCCTTAGAATACCCTAGAATATTCCTAGGGACCCCTATTTATAGTTTAGGAAACTCCACTTACACACCTCCTTTGAAAAATTTCGGAAACCGTCTCAAATTTACGCAGTCTACGCATGGGCTTCGTAACCCTTGACTAGTCGAGTTAGGGCCTCGACTGGTCAAAGGGCACCCTCAACCGGTCGAGCTGCCCCCTCGACTAGTCGAGCAACACGGAACTCCAAAAATATATCGCCGCTGGACTTCGAGTCGAGCGAGCCTCGACTGGTCGAGCAGCGCAGTGAATACAAGATTTAAGATATCTTTTTTACAACAATAACATAATTCTAAAAAGGCCGCATATCCAAAGCTCCAATGAACTACACCACAAGAAACAATAAGATTAAATGCTTGCTTTGGATCCAGAGGTTTGATGTATGTATTCTGTGTCAATGCCCGTCATTTGTTTTTTCATATCATTTCCAAGTATTATACCAAAAATGAAGCAGATCCAATTATCAGGTGGACCATACCATAGCAAACAGTGGTGATTGACCATTAATGAGCTACAAAAGTTTTGGATCAAGTTGTTATAGTGTTTTTCCTTCATCCGGGCTTACGTGACCTTATCAACCGATTAGAAGGCAAATAAACACCATACAAACATGCACCTTAATAAATTTTTAATGGTAGGGCATTCAGTCACCATTGTTTGCTATGGTATGGTCCATCTAATAATTGGATCCACTTTATTATTATTTTTTTTTGTATAATACCCTAAAGTAATATGAGAAAACCGGAGGTAGATATAAAATACATACATCAACATCAAGGTGGGGCCCACAGTAAAAGCCACGCCGTCTTGGGTGAGGCTCAAGTCTCACTTAATCCCAGGCAAAATTATCATTTTTAAGAAATCTTTAGTACTTTGTCATTGTAAGTCCACTTTGTAGAAGCGTACATGTCACTTTTTCATGGACACACTGGTCGCAAGGCATGTGGGTTGCCCAAGTCTAGCAGGGCTTGGTCCAAAGTCCAAAACTACCCTGTGACAGCCATTAGATTCCCCTTAATTATTGATCAGCGATCACATCTTTTGAAATGAAAGAAAACCACAAAGAGTACCCTCATTGGGTGGATGGCTTTATTAGCCGTTTATGTTGAATATGTCACTACATCAATACAGCATGGAGCAATTAATTGTGCATTTATGTTGGATTGTCATTGGGTCAATACAGTGACGGAGTAAGATCATTCATACACATGCATGCTGCGATTGTCTATGTGCAATGCAAGTATCTCACTCCCAATTGTTCCGTGTTGGTGTCACTGGAACGATGTTTATGACTGAAAAAAAAAAACAAAAAAAGTTAACAACACAAAATCAAGAAATAAATATTTGATCTTCTATATATGCTCATGACAGACGGACATCACAGTGAGCCCCACAAAAGGGTTTCAACGGTGGAAAACCCAGCACCCTTTTCTGTGGTATGATCCACCTGAAATTTGAATGTCTTGATTTTGAGCCCGTAACCTGAAGTGATCTGGTACAAATGGCTGGATGGTGTGTGTAAAACTCATGCATCAAGGTGGGCCCCAGCGTGAAAGAAAGTGGACCCAGGAAGATTTCAACGGTAGAGTACAGTCACCTCTGTATACTCTGGTGTGGTGCCTACAAAAGTTTTAGATGGGATATTTGCGACTGTACGACCGATTTATAGCCCATTTAGGAGACTAAGCACACCTCATTTTCCCTTGCGAGAATACGCCCCAGCTGTACGGACGCTTCCCAAAGGACGAAAATGCCCCTGCTTTTTCCTTCAAGCGGGAGGACGAGCGCTGACGCTCCTCGAACTCCGAGTTGTACGAACGGTTCAAAGAGATCAACGTTACGTGGGCCCCACAGTTATGTATTTATTATATCTACAACGTTCATTCATATTTCGAGATCATTTCGGAGCATCATCCAAAAAAAATCATATCCAAAGATCAACTGGACCACACCACAAAGAGCAGCAAAAAATTGATTTTCACCGTTGAAACTTTTGTAGGGCCACCATAACATATATTTTCCATCCAATCTATTCATGAGGTCACAAAGACCTAGATGAAGAGGAAAAACAAATTTCATAATGATCCAAAACTGCTTGACCCCTAAAAAGGTTTCAATGGTAGACGTCCAATCCTCCACTGCCTTTTACAGTGTGGTCCACTTGATAGCTAGATCTATCTTATTTTTCGTCCGAAGCCTTAATATGAGTTCACCAAAACGATGGACGGTTTGGATATAACACATACCTCATAACGGGACCCACAAAAAGCAGCAGGGATTAAAAAAAAAAAAAAAAAAAACAACCAAAGACAGCGAGTTGGGTCATCAATAGCTACGGCTTATTGCTACAGGTATTAGCCGTAGCTATGGATCGGGTCGACGGGGATGGAACCCGATCGACCCCAACTCGTTGCCTTTTTTTTCTTTTTTTTTTTTCCCTCTTCCTTGTTGTAATCTCTGCTGCTTTTTGTGGGTCCCATTATAAGGTATGTGTTATATCCAAACCGTCCATCATTTTGGCAAACTCATATTAAGGCTTGGGATGAAAAATAAGATAGATCTAACTATCAAGTGGACCACACTGTAAAAGGCAGTGGAGGATTGGACATCTACCATTGAAAGCCTTTTAGGGGTCAAGAAGTTTTGGATCATTATGAAATTTGTTTTCTTCTTCATTCAGGTCTTTGTGACCTTATGAATGGATTGGATGGAAAATAAATGTTATGGTGGGCCCTATAAAATTTTTAACGGTGAAAATCAATTTTCCCGCTGCTCTTTGTGGTGTGGTCCAATTAATCGTTGGATAAAGTGAAAGGGCATGACCATAAAATGCACCGAAATGACCGTGAATTAACACAGAATAGGCAGGAATGACCGTGATATGCATGGAAATGACCGTGAAGTGTAGCGATTGGACCATGAAATGCTTGGAAATAACCGTGAAGTGAAGGGGCATGATCGTGAAATGCGTCGAAATGACCGTGAATCAACACGGAAAAGGCAGGAATAACCGTGATATGCATGGAAATGGGGGTGAAGGGAAGCGATTGGACCGCGAAATGCGCAGAACTGATCGTGAGGTGAAGACGCGTGACCGCGAAATGCTTCGAAATCACCGTGAATCAACACGAAAAAGGTGGGAATGACCGTGATATGCATGGAAATGGGGGTGAAGTGAAGCTATTGGATGGGGAAATACGCGGAAATGACTATAAGCTGAAGACACGGGACCGCGAAATGCGTCGAAATCACCGTGAATCAACACGGAATATGCGGGAATGACCGTGATATGCATGGAAATGGGGGTGAAGAGAAGCAATTGGACCGCGAAATGCGAGGAACTGACCATGAGGCGAAGACACGTGACTGCGAAATGCGTCGAAATGACCGTGAAATGCATGAAAATGGGGGTGAAGTGAAGCGATTGGACGGCGAAATGCGCGGTACTGACCATGAGGTGAAGACGCGGGACCGCGAAATGCGTCGAAATGGCTGTGAATCAACACGGCATATGCGGGAATGACCGTGATATGCATGGAAATGGGGGTGAAGGGAAGTGATTGGACTGCGAAATGTGAGAAATTGACCGTGAGGTGAAGACGCGGGACCGCGAAATACGTCGAAATGACTGTGAATTAACACGGAATATGTGGGAATGACCGTGATATGCATGGAAATGGGGGTGAAGGGAAGCGATTGGACCGCGAAATGCACGGAACTGACCATGAGGTGAAGACGCGTGACCGTGAAATGCGTCAAAATCACCGTGAATCAATACAAAAAAGGTGGGAATGACCGTGATATGCATGGAAATGGGGGTGAAGTGAAGCGATTGGACGACGAAATGTGCGGAACTGACTGTGAGGTGAAGACGCGGGACCGCGAAATGCGTCGAAATGACCGTGAATCAACACGGAATATGCGAGAATGATCGTGATATGCATGAAAATGGGGGTGAAGGGAAGCGATTGGACCGCGAAATGCATCAAAATCACCGTGAATCAACACGAAAAAGGTGGAAATGACCATGATATGCATGGAAGTGAAGCGATTGGACGACGAAATGCGCGGAACTGACCGTGAGGTGAAGAGTAGGACCGCGAAATGCGTCAAAATCACTGTGAATCAACAGGGAATATGCGAGAATGACCATGATATGCATGGAAATGGGGGTGAAGGGAAGCGATTGGATCGCGAAATACGTGGAACTGAACGTGAGGTGAAGACGCGGGACTGCAAAATGCGTCAAAATCAGCGTGAATCAACACGGAAAAGGTAGGAATGATCGTGATATGCATGGAAATGGGGGTGAATCAACACTGAAAAGGCGGGAATCACCGTTGATTCCGCGCATTTCGCGGTCATGACCCTTCACTTCACGGTCAGTTCCGCGCATTTTGCGGTCCAATCGCTTCACTTCACCCCCATTTTCATGCATATCACAGTCATTCCCGCCTTTTTCTTATTGATTCACGGTGATTTCGACGCATATCGCGGTCACGCATCTTCACCTCATGGTCAGTTCCGAGCATTTCACGGTCCAATCGCTTCTCTTTACCCCCATTTCCATGCATATCACGGTCATTCCCACATATTTTGTGTTGATTCACGGTGATTTCGACGCATTTTGTGGTCCCGCGTCTTCACTTCACGGTCAGTTCCATGCATTTCGTCGTCCAATCGCTTCACTTCACCCTTATTTCCATGCATATCACGGTCATTCCCACCTTTTCCATGTTGATTCACGGTGATTTCGATGCATTTCGCGGTCACGCGTCTTTACCTCATGGTCTGTTCCGCGCATTTCGCAGTCCAATCGCTTCACTTCACCCCATTTCCATGCATATCACGGTCATTCTTGCCTTTTTCATGTTGATTCACGGTGATTTCGACGCATTTCGCGGTCACGCGTCTTCACCTCACGGTCAGTTCCGCGCATTTCGCAATCCAATCGCTTCACTTCACCCCATTTCAATGCATATCACGGTCATTCCCGCCTTTTCCGTGTTGATTCACGGTGATTTCGACGCATTTCACGGTCACGCGTCTTCACCTCACGGTCAGTTCCGCGCATTTCGCGGTCTAATCGCTTCCCTTCACCCCCATTTCCATTCATATCACGGTCATTCCCGCATATTATGTGTTGATTCACGGTCATTTCGACGCATTTCGAGGTCTCGCTTCTTCACTTCACGGTCATTTTCCCGTATTTCATGGTCCAATTGCTACACTTCACTGTCATTTCCATGCATATCACGGTCATTCCCGACTATTCCGTGTTGATTCACGGTCATGCCCCTTCACTTCACGATCATTTCCGCGCATTTCACGGTCCAATCGCTTCACTTGACGGTCATTACCATACATATCACGGTCATTCCCGCCTATTCCGTGTTGATTCACGGTCATTTCGACGCATTTCATAGTCATGCCCCTTCACTTCACGTCATTTCCATGCATTTCACGGTCATTCCCGACGATTCTATGTTGATTTACGGTCATTTTCCTAAACATTAATCTACACCCTAACCTAAACCTATACTTATAACCTAAACCTATTCTCAAATCCCAAAACTTATAACCTAAACCTAAACCTTAACATAAACCTATAACCTATAACCTAAACCGAAACCTATAACCTAAACCCGAACATAAACCTCAACCCGAACCCGAACCCGAATTCCTAAACCTAAACTTATACTTATGACCTAAACCTATTCTCAAAATCCTAAACCTATAACCTAAACTTAAACCTATAACCTATAACCTAAACCCAAACCAAACCTATAACCTTAACCTAAACCTATAACCTAAACCTAAACCTAACCTAAACCTAAACCTAAACCTAAACCTAAACCTAAACCTAAACCTAAAACTTGAACGTATTCTCAAATCCCTAAACCTAAACCTACACCTAATCCCGATCTCAACTTCCTAACCTAAACCTAAACCTTAACTTGAAAACCCAAACCTAAACCCGATCCCGAACCCAAACCCGATTTCGTAAACCTAAACCTTAACCTATTCTCAATTCCCTAAAGCTATAACCTATGACTTAAACCTAAACCTAAACCTATAACCTTAACCTAAACCTATAACCTTAACCTAAAACCTAAATGTATTCTCAAATCCCTAAACCTAAACCTACACCTAATCCTAATTTCCATGCATTTCACGGTCATTCCCGTGAAGTGTGGGGAAATGACCGTGAAATGCATAAAAGTGACCGTGAAGTGAAGGAAATTGACCGTGAAATGCATGGAAATGACCGTGGATCAAAACAGAATCGTCGGGATTGACCGTGAAATGCATGGAATTGATCACGAAGTAAATGAAATGAATGAAAATGACTTCTAAGTGAATGAAATGGATTTTCAACCATCGCCCTAATGGAATCTTGGAAAATAACTTTATTGGTTGGTTAAAGTAGCTTCTCCTACCCCAAAATCATATAAGGTACATCAAGTAACTAATTTTAGTTTAGAAGATATTCTTGTTAAATGAAAAAAAAAATTTTGATAAGAGAGAGAATTTTTTTTTATATGCGCGTATATACATATTTATATAAATATGTATTAGAGAAAATTATAGGTAAAATAAAGTTCTCCATGTAAAAAAATAATAATAATAATAATAAAATAAAAAATAAAAAATTGCACTACGGTCAATGGCTACTATTATAATCCGTAGCCATAGAGGCCCCCAGCTGGGCCTAGCCCCGCCGGAAACTCCAGCAAGTGGCACGGGTCCCACTAGTTCGGCGAGCCCACCTTGGATTAGACCTCTATGGCTACGGATTGGCGATCTGTGGCTACAGTTATAATCCGTCGTAATATATTTGACCATAACAAATATCTTTACAGCAAGCTTTTTTTTTTTTTCCGAATCTTTGTTTTTTTTTGTCCCATCATGAGGTCTATGTTATATCCAAACCGTCCATCTATTTGGTGAGCTCATATTAAGGCTTGGGAAGGAAAATAAGACAGATCTAACTATCAAATGGACCACACTTTAAAAGGCAGTGGGGAATTAAACGTCTACCATTGAAACCCTTTTAGGGGTTACAGAAGCTTTGGATCATTACGAAATTTGTTTTTACTCTTCATCCAGGTCTTTGTGACCTTATGAATAGATTGGATGGATTATAAATGTTATGGTGGGCCCTACAAAAGTTTCAACGGTGAAAATCAATTTTCTACTGCTCTTTGTGGTGTGGTCCAGTTGATCTCTGGATATGATTTTTTTTTATAGATAATGCTCCAAAATGATCTCAAAATATGGATGAACGTTGTGGATATAATAAATACATAACTATGGGGCCCATGTAACGTTGATCTCTTTTGAACCGTTCATAGGAGTTCGAGGAGCGTCAACGCTGGTCTTCGAGCACCAGCCGATCCGCTTGGAGGAAAAAGCAGGGGCATTTTTGACCTTTGGGAAGGCATCCGTACAGCTGGGGATTATTCTCGCAAGGTAAAATAAGGTGGGATTTCTCTCCTAATTGGGCCATAAATGGGTCCTACAGTCGCAAATTTCTGGTTTTAGATGGACACGGATTTCCTACGAAAGCCTTCCGCAGGAAGTTCTTGCGCAAGGATGCTGAGTGGGGCCAACGGCAATGCATGTGAGAAATCCATTCCGCCCATCCGTTTTACGACCTCATTTGAGGACGTGCAACCAAAAATGAGGTTGATAAAAAAACTCAAGTGGGTCACACGATAGGGAAAATTGGGGGAAGAAATTCATACCGTTGAAACTTTCTTGAGCTCCATGTTGATTTTTATAAGCTATCTAAACCGTTTATAAGGTCATTCCCGATGGGATGAAGTGAAAACATAAAAAAATATAGTATGATACAAGAGATCACGGTGGAAACCCACTTGAGCTTTGTGTTTTGGCTGTACCCAGACCACGCGTGTCCATACTCCCAGGTTGGGTGTCAAAGAAACAGCATGGGGACGCGGATTGCATCCTAACCCCGCCCGGACGGTAATCCGTCCAGGCAGGGCTCTGTGAGGCCCACCATGATGTAATTATTTTATCCACACCGTTAATCGTTTTTATATGATCATTTTAAGGTATCATATAAAAATGAAGCAGATAAACAGATCTAGTGGACCACATCAAAGGAAGCTGCAGTGATAATGACACCCACCGTTGAAACATTTTTAAGGGCCACCGTGATGTTTTTTACCACCCAACCTATTAATAAGGTCATGCAGACTTGAATGAAGTGAAAACACAAATTTCACCTTGATCCAACACTTCTCCATCTCCCAGGAAGTTTTTAATGGTGGAAGTTTAATCCACAATTTGTGGTCCACTTAAGCTCTGAACCTACCTCAATTTTTGGCTTATATCTTAATATAATCATATAAAAACAATTAATGGTGTGAATAAAATACTTACATCACGGTGGACCCCACAGAGCCCTGCCCGGACGGATTACCGTCCGGGCGGGGGTAGGACGCAATCTGCGTCCACAGCATGGTGGGCCCTACAGAAAATCCAAGGATGAGGATCATACTTCACTGTTTTATGCGCTGCAGTCCACTTGAACTTTGGATGTACCTCATATTTGGGCCCAGGCCCTGAAGTGGGCTAGGAAGTTGGATGGACGGTCTGTTTCCAACACACGTGCCATAGTGGGCCCAAGGAAGGTTCAACGGCAGGTGCTCAATCACCACGGTTTTCGGTGGTGGGGCCTACTTTAAGTCTTGTGTCTGCCATGCGGTCTGCCATGCCTTGGGCCCAAACCCTGAAATGATTTGGAAAAAAAATGAATACACGACAGTGATTAGAAAAATAAATCGGGTGGGGTTGGATGGTCCTCATCAAAGGTTGGCCCACATGATGGAGAATCGATGTAAGGGTACGAAGCATACTCGAATGATGGAGAGTGCATGTAAGGTGGGACCAAGCATACTTAGGGATAAATACCTATGATATTGGAAACCAAATATACTTATATATGCTTAATAAGTAGAAACCAAGATAAGTTACTTAGATGCATAATTAGTAGCTTATCTTAAGTAACTTACAATCCAAACGGGCCCTAAGAAACTCATTGGCAGTGAGGCTTAGTACTGACTTGTCGAGTTAGCTCACCAACTCGGTCTACTGGACTTAAATCAAACTGAGTCACTCGCTGATTTGAATGGCATTTTAGAATTAAAAATAATGAAAGCATGAATAAGGAGTCATTATACATGACTTTAAAGGTGGAATGCATGACTCATGCACCCGGAACCCCCTAAAAGAACCTATTTGAGTTTGGGTCATAAACTTTTACACTAAATCATAAATAAGGAAAGGGTGTATGGACTCATACTTGACACTTGTTGCATTGAGCCCCTTTGTTGCACCTTACTTGAGTTATTTCTTCAAAGCCCTCCGATGCTTGAATTCGCTTCTCAATTGCTCCCTCGTTCGTTGATGTTGATGGTTCAGCTCTACGAAAAAATACGTTACATGAGATACTCTAATGCGATGACTAAGGTGATGGGGGATAGTGGAATCTCCTACAGCTAATGTGATATTTGAAATCATGGGTCCACAGACACATCGTGAGTGGTAGGATTGGATATTGGAAATACTGATTCTAGCATCGGGGCGCCATAGATGTCCCTAGGTGAAAATTCCTAAACCCGATGGTACCAGAGGATGACTCCAACGTCGAGACCGAGTGGATATATGAGCGCACGAGGGTTGAATACCAGGAGGCCGCGTCTCCCACTGTGTTGTGGTCGGTTGGAAATGGGTGTGGCCTTACCCGCCGAGCGTAGGGGCATTACTAGGCTGAGTTTGACTAGCTCATGAATGGATCCACTATCGACGTGCCGGATGGCAGACTATTGGTCAGGCGGATAGTGAGGTTTCTTATGCTCACTTGGACTGTACGCTGGGAGAGCAGCAGTGCCATTTGGAGTGTACTAAACCCCGGTGATTATCCAGAATGAGAACTGTACTGATATTTGATGAGCTGTATATGGATTTGGATGAGGATCGGATGCTTGAGTTGCATCTGCATCACATGGTCTTGATATGCCCGATAACATTTATATCTTGCACCGCATAGCCTTGGTACGGCTGCTTGCATTCATGTATTCATCAGCATGATTCCGCATTACTCTGACCTTGCATTCTAATCACACTCATATTACACAAACACTTACACTGCCCTCTAAGCTTTCTATAAGCTTATGCATGATTAATGCGTGCAGGTAACGCCAGGACGCAGATATAGCCTCGCTGCAGTTGGAGTGTGCAGCTGAGCTTCTGGAGTTTTTGTTACTTTCATTGTATTTTCCTTTCATACGCATTATACTCAAAGTTTTTTATCATAGTGGATTTTGTGATGGTGTTCTTGTGGTTATTGTTCGTGGGTTATGCTTATGGTTATGCTTGTATAGAATCAAAATCATGTTTGAAATCCTCCTTATAGGATCCCAGGATCGAAACCTAGTGTATGGGAGCCGGGAGCCGAGAATGGGGTATTGTGGAGGCTGTCAGCGTCGAATTCGACAATCAAAAATTTTGTAAGCCCAGTTTTCAAGTTTGGGGCGTGACAAAAGTTGGTATCAGAGCATAACCTGAGAATAACCAGGAACAACATCACATGTTTGCTATAAAGTTTATGACGATTACGCTTTGAGTGCATAACCTTCCGATTGAGTTCCCTAACGTGCGATTCTCAAGGTTGATTGGCGTCCTTATTCTTCCTATAGGACTTGCCGCGCAGGAGAGTGACTCGATCGACTCCCGCTCTACCACCTGAGGCTCCAACATTACCATCTATGACTCTCGCTCCACCCCAAAAGATCCCTGTTCCCTAGCCTGATGATGTCGTTCCTCCACCTGAGACCGGTGCGGATCTGACCTTACTTGTGAGTGCCTCTCAGTTACAGCAGATGTTACAGGCTGTGACAGCCGCACTTCAGGGACAGGGTAGGCGCTCAGTTGTTTCACCAGCACAGGCAGATTAGGAGCGCGCGAGCACCCTTCTACGAAAGTTCAGACAGCTCGATCCTCCGTGTTTCCAAGGCGAGTTAGATCCGACAGCAGCTGAGAGGTGGCACTCCGATGTAGAGAAGATTTTTGATACTATGGCATGTACGACCCAGCAGCGAGTCCGGTTGGCTGTATTTCTTCTTTAGGGAGA
This sequence comes from Magnolia changhungtana, assembly GCA_030180095.1. Lineage (NCBI taxonomy): Eukaryota > Viridiplantae > Streptophyta > Magnoliopsida > Magnoliales > Magnoliaceae > Magnolia > Magnolia changhungtana. The sequence continues at coordinate 4,977,197 of JASAUF010000434.1, read as the reverse complement.
GGCCGAGCATTGGTGGACCTCTATTACCCATGTTGCAGGACTTGATTATGTCTGGACATGGGAGGATTTTATTAACCGATTTGAGCAGCGGTACTTCCCTGATGACATTTGTTGTCAGCGAGCGTTAGAGTTTGAGACCTTGGTGCAGGGAGACATGTCTGTAGCACAGTACTCGGCCCGTTTCGTGGCATTATCGAGGTTTACGCCGTATTGGTTAATGACGAGGGGTGGAAGGCCCGCCGTTTTGAGAACGGCTTACGTTACGGTCTTTGAGGCCGTGTTATTGGGCATGAGCTTCAGAATTTTCAGGCAGTAGTAGGGAGGGCTAAGATTTATGAGACTGAGTGGGCCAGCTCACAGGGCGATCAAGATCAGAGGAGGGGTCGGAAGAGGCAGGCCCCCTCCAGTAGTTCCCAGCAGCATCGACGGCTACAGAGGTAAAGGAGCCGCCCACCTGCTAGAGCACCAGCAACACCTCCAACGCCACCCTAGCTGCCATTTTCAGAGACCTATTTTGGATGTGGGGGGACAGGGTACCACCTGTCTGAGTGCCCCCGCCCTCATCTACAACAGCCTAAAGCACCAAGTAGCTTCCACAGCAGCAGCAGAGAGCACCTCAGCGGCCCCCACAGTAGCAGCGATCTCATCAGCAGCGACCGCAACCACCTCAGCCGCCGAGGCCCCAAGAAGCGCCAGAGACAAGAAGATAGGGCACCGCAGAGGGCAAAGAAAGAAGACTGGGGACCTCGAGAGAGGATAGACACTCCCGGCCCGGCTCAAATTGCTAGGTTTTATGCGGCTCAGCAGGATCCGCAGTCATCTGGAGGAGTCATTAAGGGTATTCTTTCCGTCTCCGCATGTATCGCACATGTACTGTTTGATTCCGGTGCTTCGCACTCATTCATGTCTGAGGATTTTTGTTGATCGATTGGATTGTCGACAGAGTCTGCTAGTGAGGGATTGACCGTATCGACACCCTTGGGGAAGGCCACAGTATTGGGCCACTTTTGTTTGTCTTGCCCTGTTCTGGTCGGTGATATCTTTTTGCCCGCTGACTTATTTGTACTGTCGATGTCAAATTTCAACGTCATCCTGGGCATGGATTGGCTTGCCGAGTACCACGCCGTGTTGGACTGTTCCGCAAGGACCGTCACATTCTTTATACCCGGCTTGCCATAGTTCTAGTTCATTGCCGAGCCCAGAGGAGAGTCATTGTCTTACCTCATGTCCTGCGCAGTTGAGGAGCCCGTTGCCTTGTGTATTGATCAGTTGCCGGTGGTCTGTGATTTTGCTGATGTGTTTCAGGAGATTCCAGAATTACCGCCGCGTCGGCATATTGAGTTTCAAATTGATCTCATGCCCGGTACCGTGCCTATTTCGAAGGCCCCGTATCGTATGACATCGATGGAGTTGAGGGAGCTGTAACGACAGTTGGACGAGTTGTGTGAGTTGGGATTCATTCATCCGAGCAGTTCGCCTTGGGGAGCATCGGTACTCTTCGGCAGGAAAAAGGATGGTTCGTTGAGGCTCTGCATAGATTACCGCGAGCTCAACCGAGTTACGATCAAGAACAAGTACCCGCTCCCGAAGATAGATGATTTGTTTGATCAGTCGCAGGGTGCACAGTTCTTTTTGAAGATTGACCTGCATTCCGGTTATCATCAGATTCGTATCCGAAAGATGGACATTCCGAAGAAGGCTTTTAGGATGCGTTATGGTCATTTTGAGTTTCAGGTCATGTCCTTTGGACTGACCAATGCACCCGTGGTCTTCATGCAGTTGATGAACGAGGTCTTCCGTCCATATCTCAATCAGTTTGTTGTGGTCTTCATCGACGACATTCTGATATATTCGAGGACCCGTGAGAATCATATACAGCATATAAAGATCGCATTGCAAATCCTTCGTGCCCACCAGCTGTATGCGAAGCTGGAGAAGTGCGAGTTTTGGCAGGAGGAGGTGAAGTTCCTTGGTCACGTGGTGACGAGGGAGGGTGTTGCAGTGGACCCCTCGAAGGTTGAGGCAATGCCTCAATAGGGCCAGCCCACTACTACATCCGAGATCCACAGTTTCCTTGGTTTAGCAGGATATTATCGGCATTTTATTGAGGCTTCTCTTGTATTGCAGCCCCATTGACCAGGTTGACTCGGAAGGGCACATACTTTGTTTGGATTGATGCGTATGAGCAGGCATTCGTGGAGCTGAAGGATCGTCTGACGTCTGCTCCTGTCCTCACTCTTCCCTCTGGGAGTGATGGATTTGTTGTGTTTACCGATGCCTCACGTATCGGTTTAGGTGTTGTCCTGATGCAGCACGACAGGCTTGTAGCCTTTGCATCTCGTCAGCTCAAGGTCCATGAGCTGAACTACCCCATGCATGATTTGGAGCTGGCAGCAGTCGTCTTCGCACTGAAGGTGTGGAGACACTATCTCTATGGGGTCAGGTTTGAGTTCTTCTTCGACTACAAGAGTTGAAGTATCTATTCTCTCAGTCCGAGCTGAACATGAGTGTTGAGGGTCAAATATTGCATATTAGGCCCTAGTTATTGTCTGGATTTATAAACATGATACTGATTAATGCCCTGCTTTAATCGTGTTTGTGATGCAAGGTACATTTGCGAGCTTGGACCGAAACAAGGTGGTAAAAGTTGAGATTTAATGCTCAGAATTCACCAAAGCATGGGCGGACCCCAGGAGACCAAGGTCAACAGATTTACACGCCAGAAATCCAAGGAAATTGAAAAACTGAAGCTTAAGTGGTCCCAAATTGATCCAGAATGCAAGATCACAAGATTCCAATCATCTGTTCGGCTCGAAAATTCATACATGGCCTGAGGACCATAAATTAACCGTACACATCAATTTTCAGCCATTGGATCTTGATGGAAGTGACCTAACAGACAGATCAGCCGCCAAATCCCAGATTTGGGGGCCGCCTGATATCTGGATATGCTTCAATTTTGAACTCAACGTATGAAATAAGCTGACAAAATGAATGGTCGAAGCAGATTTCTATTAAGCATCACAGTGGACCCCACATGTGGGGGTGCATGTGCACGGTGTGGTGCATTCCCGCATCGCATCAGGACGTCCAAGGTCGGTTAGCGCCCGCTGACCGACGTTTTTCTTTCAAACGAAGGAGATGCCCGGCGTCTCTTAAATCTGACGCCGGTTTCGTGTAGTGAGGCCCACCTCTCATTCAAAGAACCGATCCAGACCGTCCACTTGTCTTCCATGGTCCATCTAAGTAAGACCTAGCTGATTGAATTGTAGAAGACAACGGAGATCGGGTTTCAGTCAATTAAACGAAGGACGGACGGTGCGACGAAACAAATCCGTGGGCCACACCAAATTTGATCTGAAACTAGTCATTCTCTCCTAGTTTTTCGAGCTGCAACCAGTAGACGGAGTGGATTTCTGTGAAATCACCGATCATGGGCCCACCGACTTTCACAGCATCGACGCGAAAGCTCTATTTCGCAACAGAGCTTGCTATTTTTATTCGTGGGCTACATCATGATGCGATGTTCTGATCCTGGCCATCTATTAGAATTCCACAGGTCAGCTGAACAAGACCTAGGTGTCAAGTTTCCAAAAGATAGCGGAGAAGAGTTTTCAACGGTTCAAACAGAAGATGAACGGTGTAATGAAAGGCTTTATGGTCCACATTGAATCTGAGTTGAACAATGCCATACTCGACCAGTTTTTCGAGACGCATATACTGGACGGCGTGGATTTCTCATCGACTTTGATCATGGGCCCCACCGATCACGACAGCCAGCCTCTTGCGTAAGCTTACGCACTCCATGAAAACTGGAGTTTGTGGTCGGTTCCGTGATTCCGATCACAGTCGGATTGATAATCCAAACCGTCCATCATATAGCTAATCCGAAAACACCCCAAGAGACATGGCATTTTTGGATGGAAAGCAAGGAAAGTGGTGCTATTTTCACGTGGTTTCTTGGCTGCGTAAGCAAGGTCGGTTTTCCGACTCCAACTGGATCTCAAACAACACCCACTACCATCATCTTCTTTGGCCTATAAAGAGACAGAGAGAGGGCTATAGAGGGGGGATTCAATCCCGAAATTCAATCTTCTAATGTGGAGCAGAGAGATGTATTTTAGAATTTATTTATTTCTTTTTATTATTTTAAGATGTTTAGCCAAATCATGTCTATTATAGGCTAAACCTCTTAGCTAGGGCTAAGAGGTGAAGCTTGGAACGTGATGGGAGACTCTTTGCTTGTGCCTTTTGTTTAAATTGAATTGATATTGATTTTAGTTTAATTATGGGGAATGTTTCAGTTTTTAATGGTCTGTTATGACTAAAATTACAATGAGTCTGCGATAGCTTTGAGCATGTTCCTTTCCTTATTTTGATTATAACGTCAGGAAGCCCTGTTGTTCACATCATCTCCTAGGCATGGTTGGATGTCGGTACCCTTCCTAACCTTCATATCATGTTGATTGGTTGTTAATTAGTTTAATTCTGTTGTTTACTTTATTTTCGGGGCATGGTTTGGTGATGGAATCCATTCTAATTCATATACCTTTCATCTCTTGAAAACTATATCAAAGAAAGTTCAGTTTGATGGTTACACCCTTCAACTGGATGAAGATAGGACTCTAAGTCTAGTTGAATTCTTGAAATAGACATAAGATCTCCCTGATCTCTACAAGTGGATCCTCTGAATCCCTAGTGTCTTTTCCCTAAATTCTTTAAGTTTTAGATAATTATTTCATCATTATTCCTCAATTTACACTCGATTTAGATTTCATCTTAGTCTAATTCTAGTTCTACTTAGTTTCAGATTACGTACAGGTATCAGTCCATTGGGATTCGACCTCGGTCTCACCGAGTTTATTACTACATCACAACCCTATACTTGGGGAGTGAACAATGAGGTAGAGACGCTGGATGGAGCTTCTCTAGAATTATGATTTTGACCTCCAGTATCACCCAGGCAAGGCGAACTTGGTGGCGGATGCCCTCAACCGTCAGCCACGAGGCCTGGTGGCACATATGATGGTTCAGGAGTGGAGGATGCTTGAGGATATAGTAGAGTATGACTTTGATTTTGGTTTGCAGTCTTCTATCGTTCAGTTATCGAGCCTGTCGATTCAACCATCTCTTGTCGCAAGGTGATCGAGGCTCAGCAGACATATGAGTCGTTACGGATTATCGAGCAGAGGTAGCATCTGAAAGTTAGACAGATTGGCAGATTGGTTCTGATGGTGGACTTCACTTCAGAGGCCGATTATGTGTCCCGGATATTCCTGAGTTGCGCAGAGATCTTATGACCGAGGCACATCGATCGCAGTTTTCTATCTACCCTGGCTCAACGAAGATGTACCGTGATATGAGGAGACAATATTTTTGGGCGGGAAAGAAGCGCCAGATCCCCAGTTTTGTGGCCGAGTGTGACACATGCCAGCGTGTCAAGGCCGATCATCAGAGACCCCTTGGTCCATTACAGCCATTGAACGTCCTGATGTGGAAGTGGGAGCACATATCTACCGATTTTATCATGGCTTTGCTGAGGACTCAGCGCAGTCATGATGCCATCTGGGTCGTCGTTGATCGTCTGACGAAGTCTGCCCATTTTCTTACGATTCGTGCGACTTGACCTTTGGACTGGCTTGCGAGGTTATTCATCGAGGAGATTGTGAGACTGCACGGTGTTCTAGTTTCTATCATTTCTGACCGAGACCCAAGGTTTACGTCTCATTTTCTTAGGAGCTTTCAGAGAACAATGGATACTGATTTGCGGCTCAGCACCGTGTATCATCCGCGGACCAATGGCCAGACCGAGAGGGTCAATCAGATACTTAAGGATATGTTTCGGGCCTGTGCGATTGATTTTGAGGGTAGCTGGGATGAGCATCTGCGATTGGTTGAGTTCGTATACAACAACAGCTATCAAGCAACCAGTGGCATGGGTCCTTTTGACGCATTATATGTAACATCCTGAAAATCGGGGGTCGAGCATAATCTCAACTCCCGAGTTCCAGAACATCACTTATGCAACAAAATGAATGATGATTGAATGTTGACTGTATTTGTGCATTGAACATGAGTGAGATTAAGCCAAAACAGCATATCATACTCCAGAGATAATTAAATTGCAAGCAGAAGACTGTGATAGATAAATAACATATAAAAACTGTGGTGAGTCTCCAGAGTGTGATAAAGTTACCAGGTTAATTAATTACAGTACAACTGTAAAATATACCTAATGTGAGGAAGTGTAATGTCTTCTATCCCAAGTACCATAGCCCCGTCAATACAATACCAGGTCTTCATAGACCTGCCAGAGAGATACAGATAGGAGAACTCCTCCTCATTATCACAGTAGTGGTCCGGCTCTGCTTCATAAGCATCTTCATCACCTGAAACTCAACAAATCTGGTTGGTGTTGCAAACACCGTCCCGTAACGTGGGAGTAAGTGATCAACTCAGTGGAACAATAAGGCATAGGTTAACATGTTATCAATTCAGTCAAGCAGTAATGATAAAGCAGTAAAATCAAACACTTCTAACTACTCTTATTAATGCAAGTATGAATGCAGTCATGATGTATGCCCTCACTGACATACTCCCTCATGCGACACCATCTTCGTTCACGACATGCTTTCTTTCCTCAGTGCTCTACATCTTCCAGGCACATGCAATGCATGATGAGTATGATTACCGAGTTGTTATTAGTCCATTTCAAACAGCAGGATTGGGAAACTAAGGTACCCTACTTGTATCATTCCCAAACATGATCCATTCTAGGGTCGTCAGTCTTAGACAATCTCATACGATGGTGTGTTTCTAGGTCACTGCAAGGGCCGTCGAGTTACGCTCACGAATTGTTGCACCACTCCCCATCACCTTATTAATACAGCCTAGTTTATACTCTTGTTACTACGAAGGCTCTGGCGCCTCACCGTAGGTTTAGAGTATGCTCGAGGTCACTACACCTGATACGGTCGTACGCTGTGGTCAGTTACACGGAATCGTTGCACTACTCCCCCATCACCCATCAAGTAGTGTAGGCCGACAGCTTGAATATAGTGTCTCATACCACCATAATCGGCTCACGAGTCTAGTTGCTCACTGGTCACTACGGGGAGGCACATGGCCCCAGCATAGGCCGACAGCTCAACCACGGTGTCCCATACCACCATGCCCGGCTCATGAGTCTTAGCGGATCGAGGTACCATGGTTAAAAGGGATTTCATTGGTAAGTTTGGTACCCTAGGTTCAAGCAGTAGCGACCAAACATGGTGAACATACATTAGACACATCGGGTTACATGACGAGCCTGACTAGCTTGAGCGCACAATCAATTGGACGACATGAAGTGTATAAGCACTTCGCGTGGCCTAACCACTGTTGCCAACAGACGTACGACTCGGGTTAGTCAAACACATCTTACGTGGCGACATGAAACTCAACCACGATCTCAAGTCTAGTACCGATTGTCTGGACTATAGACATAGTCCCAAACTCAATCAAACCTTATTCGTAGCATGTGGAGTAAAGCATGATAACTAAGTAATTCAAGCATGTAAGTAAGCATGTCCTGAAGCATGTTATAAAGCATGTTGTAGAGCATGTTATAAAGCACTACTTAAATAGGAATACAAATACATATATTTCACAAGTAAGCGGTTTAAGTAAACAACCTCATGGAGTAAATCATACATGTCTCTAAGGTAGTTGAGAATCCCATCTCAACACCCTCCTAAGGCATCAACATCCAAACACTTACTCACACAAGCATTTTCACAAACACTTAACATACACTATTTCAACATACTTAGTGTATGTTAGCAAACATGTATTAGGGCGAGTCCTTTCGCCAGGAAAATATTTTACGCACATATAATATATTTATACAACAAATAATCATGGCAAACACATCTCTAAAATATATATGTATACAGTACTTTCTACAATACAGTATTTCTACATACATTGTATATTAGTAAAACATGTATTTGGGCGAATCCATTCGCCAAATAAGTATTTTATCCATATATCGTATATTCATACAACAAATAATCATGTCAAACACATTTCTAAAAAATATACGTATACGGTATTTTCTACGAATACCTAGAATATGTAAAATTCCATAATTTACATCTTTAATCGAAACAGAAATCGGAAAGCACTTTGTACATGTGCAATTGCATGCAGATCATGAATCTATCATTATCTGACATTGAAAGCACTGAAAACCATAACCTATATACCTAAGTCCGCTCCTTTTGTCGTAGAATGGTAACGGAATCGGTAGGTTTGCTAAGCTTCCGTATTCGGCAGTTTGACAACCTAGAGAATGAAATAGGTTAGCTATTTCATAACCTACAACCTATACAGCCCCAAAACAGATTAGGGTTAGAGTTTCATACCTAGAAACGGAGCTAGAATCGCCGGGAAAGTGATAAGAACGGAGTGGTTTAAGCTTGGATACGGCAGAGAAGAATGGCAGGGAAGAATCTCCCACTTCTCTCTCACTTTCTCTCTCTTTTCCTAGGATTTTTCTCAAATTCGTATGGCTGCAATGAGAGAGGGTTTAAGGTCCTTATATAGTCTAAAAATTCACCGAAATAGACTCCAGGTCAAAGTATACTTAGGTTATAACCAAAGCGGGGCAGTTTCAGCTCAACGGAGGACTTCTGGGGGGCCTCCTTAAGCCAAAGGTCGGACTTAAACCCACTAACACTGGATCTACGTACTATTAAGTTTTTATTCCAGCAAGGTTCTCAGATCACGCGTGGCGGACCAGTTTCAGTTCGACGGTCAGTGGGTCTCAATCGGAGATTCCGAGTACATGTAAATGTGTATGAAATTTTTCCTGATCCGAGGGTGTAATTTGGTCAGATTCTGACGGTCTGGTTGCTTAATACTGATCCGCAAGCGACGAGTCTCAGATTACTATTTAAGATATTTATTTTTAAAGAAAACAAGTGTTTTCACACACCCTCGCTCCGGACTCAAGCGAACAGCCGTGGGACGCTATCTAGATTTGATTTCCGAGATGGTTGTCAAGCCCAGCGAGGCAGTCTTAATTCCTTGACTTCGAGTTATTCAGACTTCCGACGTGCGATCTAGATCAGATACGGAGTTTCGGGATGCTCCTGAGAGCAGCCGGGTAATAATTTGGTCCTAGGTTTTAGGGTAACCTAGCGTCAATGATTCCACAAGTTTTGGGTCGTGCAGATCGTATTTAAAGTGATTCAACCGGATTTCATAGCTAATCTAGTTTAACACTTAGTTACTTTGTCTCATTTCTAAAGGATTTAATCCTAAGTGATTTCTGGTCGAGGTGGTACTCAGGCCTTTGTAGTTTGTATATAAGGTGGTCCAAGTTATACTACTTAACTAGTTTAAGATAGTGTCTAGGGTGAAAGTACTTAGAAAAATTGAACGAACAAGGTGGTGAAGGGTGAGATTTGTGAAGGAAATGGGTTCAGAAGCGATTTTAGACTGTGGGATTCAGTTCTGGCGAGTTAATAAGGTGTTAGAAGTAACCCATTGCCTAAGGACGTCTAATCCTAGGTTGGCGGAAATCCGGGCTGTTACATTGTATGGCAGACCGTGCAGATCTCCGAGTTGTTGGATCGAGGTCGGAGAGCGGCATCTCCTAGGTCCCGAGCTTGTGCAGCAGACGTTAGAGGCTATCGACATCATCAGGCAGAGGATGCGCACAGCTCAGAGCCGGGAGAAGAGTTTTGTTGATCGCTGGCGTCGTCCCTTGGAGTTTGATGTAGGGGACCATGTGCATCTCAAGGTCTCCCCCATGAAGGGCGTAGTTCGATTTGGAGCGAAGGGCAAGCTTGCCCCGAGATTCATTGGACCTTTCGAGATCATTGAGCCCATTGGCGCCGTGGCCTATCGGCTTGCCTTGCCATCTCAGTTGTCTAACGTCCACAATATTTTTCACGTCTCTATGTTAAGGAAGTGTGGATCAGACGTAGTTCCTGTCATTGATTGACAGCCTTTGGAGGTTCGTGAGGATGCTTCTTATATTGAACAGTCAGTCTGCATCCTTGATCAAAGGAGTAGGTCCTCCGAAATAAGGTCATTCCCTTGGTGAAAGTTCAGTGGGGTCACTATTCTGTTGATGAGGCATCTTGGGAGTGCGAGACCGAGATTCGAGAGCGCTATCCCTATCTCTTTGATGATTGATTGTATGTTGTATCTTGTATGTTGTCTCCGATTTTATATGATGATTCTATGTTTCTTCATCCTTATGAATTATGACTACTTGTAATGATGTATAAATTTTGAGGACGAAATTTTTATTTGGAGGTGAGAGTTGTAAGACCCGTAACTTAGTCCATACCATTCCGTAGGCTTCCGCGGTTCTCCTGGTCGAATTCTGGCAACTCTCTACCCGTATCCGATATTTGCGCACGATCCTAAGTTGGGTCCCGCATACTTGAGTCGACTCAATCCGAAACTTGTACCTTAGCGACCGCGCCGTCGCCACGATTCCAACACCGCGACTCGCACACCGATCCGATACCTAGGCCAGAAGTTGTGGGTTCGCGTTCATTTTAAAGAAACGCCGAGCGTTGCAAATTTTGAGAAAATCTCTACAACATGTCCCATCAATCAATCAATCACCCAAGTCAAGTACACACCATACCCCAAGTACAACAACCCATCCCTCCTTTTTTCATAAGTCAACTCTCTCTCTCTCCCCTAACCATCCCTCTTTTTACAATTTTCAACCACAACCATACCTTCCCACTCCCTTCCTTATAACACCCATCCCTTTTTAAAATATCATTTCTCTTTTTCTCTCATTTCTCAAAATACTCTCCCAAGCTCCAAATGTCCAAGCCCTCCCAAGCTTTCCCAAATTAACAAGTGTAGCCCACCCTCTCATCTCTCATCCCCACCATTAAGACTCCATCATCCACCATTAAACGTTGAGCATAGGAGCATACAAGACTAAGGGACCAAGGAAAAGGCCTATAGGTGGGTGATCCACAGTTAATTCTCATTTTGGGGCCACATGTGGTGGGACCCATTTTGAGTATGTAATGTAAGAAAGGGAGGGCCCATAGTGGCGGGGTCCCTCCCCTCCATCACCGTCTCTCTCTCTCTCTCTCTCTCTCTCTTTCTCTCTTTCTTTATCCTACCCTTAGAATAATGTGGGCCCCACTAATTTGTGATAAATCTACTCATCCATCAGACCGATGTGGCCCACCGCATTTCAGGAGACCCACCATCTATATAGTATGTATCATATTATATTTACATTATAATAATATTATAATATTATATTAATATGTATATGCATGGTGGGCCATGTGCATGTGGGACCCACCATGGTGCCTGTGTTATTCTACACCGTCCAGTGTCTCTGGACGCTGGACGTGCAGCCGTGGGCGTGGGTGTGGCTAACAGTAAAGTGTGAATTGACGTTGGGGTGTAGTAACCCACTAAGCTTGGGTGTGGACCACTCATGTAGGCCCCACCTTGATGTAAGTACTTAATCCAAGCCGTTCATCCTTTTCCTCAGATCATTTTAGTTGTTAAGCCAGAAAATGAACTCAATCTGATTTCCCTGGCGGGCCATAGCATAGAGAATAGTATTTTTACCGTTGAAATACACCATGATGTTTCTGTTCACCAAAACCCATCGAATATTGGGCTTGATGAGTTTGTATTGAGCCATAGAAATCAGTGGCTGGGTTGGATTTTCCTAAGGCGGGCCCCACCTGCGAAAAACTGCAGGAAAATGGTTTTAAAAAAATAATAAAAAATAAAAAAATAAAAATAAAAATACAAAATAAAACATGAGGTAGCAGCGCCTGCTGCTGCCGTTGACACGAGGACGCAGCAGCGTCCTGCGCTGGACGCTGGCATGGGCGGGGCAGGGACCCACGGCCCCAGCTGTGGGCCCCACTGTGATGTGTGGACATCAACACGGTGCATTTGGTGGGGCCCCCCTCAGGGCAGCGGGCCACCCCAAAAATCAGCCGTATACGTGACTCAAGTGGTCCATACGGCTGGAAACAGTAAGGATTGGACGTCTGCCATTGAAACCCTTTTTGGGGTCAGAAGTTTTGGGTCAATATGAAATTTATTTTTCCTCCTCAATCCAGGTCCGTGTGACCTTATCAATCGGTTGGGTGGAAAATAAACATTATGGTGGGCCCAGGTCTGTGTCACCTTATCAACAGGATTGGGTGGAAAATAAATATTTTCGGTGTGCCCCATGTCTTAATGACCTTGTCAATAGGATGGATGGAAAATAAACATTATGATGGCCCTACTTGGGACCCACTTATGTATGTATTGTAACCACACCTTTCATCAATGTGGACCTCCACCATGAAGTATATGATTTATCTATGCCATCCATCCCTATGGGACCTACCATGATGCATATGTTGCACCCAACCGTCCAACCATTTTGGAAGCTTATTCTAAGGTTTGAGACAAAAAAAATGAGATAGATCTGTAGTTCAAGTAGAACCCACCATTTAGAAATAGTGGGGACAGTGACATTCACTATTCAAAACTTCTTAAGGGCCACGGTAGTTCCGATCAAGCCGATGTTTTGCTTTCACTTCATTTATCTCCATGTTAAAGTATGAATAGGTCAAATCCCAAAAGAAAAATACGTAACAGTAAGCCCTGTAGAAATTTTAACGGTGGAGGTCATTTTCGCCACTGTTATTTAGAGTGTGGTCCAGTTAATCTTTTGATATGATTCATATATATGAGGCCCATGTGATTAGAGGCCCATCTTGATGTATTTGCGGCCCGATGTTGAGGCCCACCTAGATATATATATATATATATATATATATATATATATATATATATATATATATGAGGCGCATGTGATGCGGCCCATTTGATGTATTGGAATCCTTGGGTCGAGACCCAACGGGATGTACATAAGGCCCATTGCAATGTGCAATTCCACCATGGTTTATGTGATGTTGTTTTAGCGACCATGCCTTGGGAAAAATGATGGTTTAATGTCCACATTGTGAGAGCAATGATGGTTAAATGTGTGCATTTTAACTCTCCCTAGGGCCCATCGTAGGACCATATTTGTAAGGTGTGGGTCGTCTATGCCCATCTTCGTTATGAACGGAGCCCATCACTATATAATATGTTTAGTATAGATCCATGATTCATGATCATACGCATCATATGTATGCTTGAAATGAGGAGTGATTGATCATAGCATATGCCCTCGGGCAGATTGTTTATAGGCTCCCTGATAGGCGGAGTTGCCCCCACATGAGCGCGGTATGCGTAGGATTGTTGCATGTCTGGTAGGGTGATTCATGTACTTCCATTTGTGTGATTGTGATTATTGTATGCCCTAGCGACATCAGGGCCATAGCCTCCACAGACGCATCGTGAGTGGTTGGATTGGATACCAGAAATACTGATTTTAGCATCGGGGCGCCATAGATGTCCCTGGGTGAAAATTCCTAAACCCGATGGTACCAGAGGATGACTCCAACGTCGAGACTGAGTGAATATATGAGTGCACGAGGGCCAAATACCAGGAGGCCGCGTCTTCCATTGTGTCGTAGTCGGTTGGAAAGGGGTGTGGCCTTACCTACACAAGCATAGGAGACATTACTAGGCTGAATTTGACCAGCTTGTGAATGGATCCGCTATCGACGTGCCGGATAGGTATTGGCAGACTATTGGCCAGGCGGATAGTGAGGTTTCTTACACTCACTTGGACTGTGTGGCTGGGAGAGCGGCAGTGCCATTTGGAGTATACTAAACCCCGGTGATTATCCAGAATGAGAACTGTACTGATATTTGATGAGTTATATGTGGATTTGGATGAGGATTGGTATACTTGAGTTGCATCATGCATCGCATGGTCTTGATATGACCGATAACTTTCATATCTTGTACTGCATAGCCTTGGTACGACTGCTTGCATTCATGTACTTATCAGCATAATTCCGCATTACTCTGACCTTGCATTCTAAGCACGCTCATATTGCGCACACACTTACACCACCCTCTAAGCTTTCTATAAGCTTATGCATGATTGATGCGTGTAGGTGACGCCAGGACATAGACATAGCCTCACCGCAGTTGGAGTGTGCAGCCGAGCTTCTGGAGTTTTTGTTACTTTCATTATATTTTCCTTTCATATGCATTGCACTCAAAGTTTTTGATCATAGTGGATTTTATGATGGTGTTCTTGTAATTATTGTTCGTGGGTTATGCTTGTACAGAATCAAAATCATGTTTGAAATCCTCCTTGTAGGATCTTAGGATCGGAACCTAGTGTATGAGAGTCGGGAGCCGAGAATGGGGGACTATGGAAGCTGTTAGCGCCGGATTCGACGATTGAGAATTTTGTGAGCCCGGTTTCTGAGTTTGGGGCATGACACCTAGATACTTCTGGTTTCTAGAGGACTTGTCAGAGAGGTGAATCAGTGTGGACGATGATGGAATGCGACTGGAAGTACGGGCGCAGCCTTCGAGCAGAGACGACTAGGCTTAAAGTTAATTTATCCATGCTCGGGTACTTGGTCTCAGCCCGGACCATTGCCTTGCTGGTGTAGTAGATAAGGCATTGTCTGCCTTCCACTTCTTGAATGAGTGTCGAGCTGACTGCCGAGGCTGAAACCGCTAAGTAGAGAAACAGAGGCTCACCCTCCTCGGGCTTGGACTGCAGAGGCGGTGGCCCCAGGTACTGCTTTAACTATTGAAAAGTTTGCTCGCAGTCCGGGGTCCACTCCGTTTTCTTATGACCCTTCAACTGCTGGAAGAAGGAGAGGCATTTGTCAGTGGCTCTAGATATGAACCTCCTAAGCGCGGCGACTCGTTCGGTGAGGCACTAGATTTCTTTCATCGTCTGAGGCGAGCTCATGTCGAGTAAAGCTTTAATCTTATTTGGGTTTTCCTCAATGCCCTTCTGGCTGACCTGGAATCCAAGGAACTTGCCTAAACCCACATCGAAGGCACACTTGGAAGGGTTCAGCTTCATGCGATATTCTCGAAGAATCGAGAAGGTCTCTTCGAGGTTTGTGATGCGGTCAGATGCTTTGACACTTTTGACGAGCATGTCGTCGACGTAGACCTCCATGGTCCGACCAATCAGTTGGACAAATATCTGGTTCACCAGCCTCTAGTATGTTGCCCCAGCATTTTTCAGGCTAAAGGGCATGACCCGGTAACAGTAGAGTCCCTTGTCCGTGACGAAGGTCGTCTTCTGCTTGTCTGAGGGGTACATCACAATATGATTATACCCAGAGTATGCATCCAAGAAGGTGAGCAACTCGTGCTCGGCCATGCTTTTGACCAGCTGGTCGATCTGAGGTAGAGGAAAACTGTCCTTGGGGTAGACTTTGTTCAAATCTGAGTAATCCACGCAAACCTGTCATTTTCCATTGGATTCTTCACGAGGACCACATTAGCGATCCAGTCTAGGTAGTGAATTTCCTCAATGAAACCGACACTAAGGAGTTTCGACACCTCGTTGGCTATGGCCGCGTACCTCTCGGGCTTGATCGATTTACTCTTCTGTTTCACCGGCCTGTGCTCTGAATCCACATTCAGCTTGTGAACCATGATCTCTGGAGGGATGCCCGACATGTTCTGGTGCGTTCATGTAAAGACGTACTTGTGTTGTCGTAGGAAGGTCAACATCTGAGTTCGTTGCTCGGAATTCAGCGACGACCCGAGCTGAATTGTTCTGCTCAGATTGGCTTCCTCGAGCAGGACAGTCACAAGTTCTTCGATGGAGTCCTCCACAGGGTCATCTTCTCAGGAGTCGAGCACGTTTATTGTGAGGGCCTGCTTTGTGGAGCCCTTCCTCACTGATATCGAGTAGCACCTTTGTGCCTCACGTTGGTCTCCTCAGAGATATCCGACCCCTCCATCGGCAGGGAACTTTGTCATTAGATGATACACGGATACGACCGCCCAGGGACGGCCGACCGATGATGGCATTGTGTGTTGATGTTACATTTACCACCAGGAAGTCTACTAGCAGAGTCACCTGATTCTGCCCTTCTCCCACTATAACTGGGAGGGAAATGACCCCCCCCAGAGATCACCTTATCTCTGGCAAATCCGTGTAGCAAAGTCTTTATGGGTCGGAGGCGCGACCTTTCTATCCTTATTTTGTCGAACGCCTCGGAGTAGAGTATATCGGCCGACCTACTAGTGTCGACTAAGATGCGATAGACCTTATGATTGGCTATTGTCATTGTAATCACCAAGGCGTTATCATAGGGATGTTGGATTCCTCGTGCATCGTCCTCTGTAGAAGTAAGGCTATGGGGGCTTACTCGGAGCTTTTTCCTCAGCCCTTCGACCGAGTAGATGTGCTGCTCGGGATCGGTGCTCATGGAGTGGGCTTTACTAGCCCGATTTGAATCTCCACCGCCGGACGGGCCACCATAGATCGTCTGGATCTCCATAGCCTCTTCCAAAGATTTGCGGGGCTGGTCGTCCTTCCAGGTCTATCCCTCTTCCTTTATGTACTGGCGCAGATGACCCTTGCGAATGAAGGTCTCAATTTCTTCCTTCAGGTCGATGCAATCACTGGTGTTGTGGCCGTGGTCGCAATGGAAGCGGCAGTACTTGCGCTTGTCCCGCTGCCTTGCCTCTGCTTTCATACAGCTTAGCTAGTGCAGGAGCTTCTGATCTCGAATATCCAGCAGGATCTGCTCTGGAGACGTGTTGATAGGGATGTATGAGCTGAACTTGCTTTCAGGCCTTTTGCTCGGCCTCCTATTGTCGTTGACCTCCTTTTGTCCGCATGTTGCGATGCTTCGTCCGTTCACCTCTTCCCTTTGGATGAGGACTTGGAGGTCTGGTTGATCTTGCTCGAGCTGAAGAATGCTTCCGCGTTTGTGTACTTTTGAGCGTGGCTAATAAGCTCGCCCAGAGTGGATGGTGGGTTCCTCCTTATCAAGAACAGGAATCTCCCATCCTTGAGTCCACTGATCATTGCGGACAGGGCCATCTTGTCGTCGTAGTCGTCTACCTGCAGGGCCTCTTCATTGAAGCGGGAGATGTAGTCCTTCATCTATTCCCCGCTTTTCTGTTTGAGGGTAAGCAAGTGGGTCGACGGCTTCCGACTCTTCTTGCCGACGATGAACTGGGTCAGGAATGACCTGCCGAGCTCGACAAAGGTGCTGTTCGACCTCGACTTGAGCTGTCAGTACCAATTCCTCGCGGCCTCGGTCAGAGTTATTGAGAAGACTTGGCACATCATCGCTTCCAAGGTGGATTGAATATGCATCCACAAGCGGTAAGATTCCACGTGCTCTGTTGGGTTGCCTGATCCTGAGTACTGAGCGATAGGGGGCATCCTGAACCTCGGAGGCATTTCTACACTCATGACTTTGCTGGTGAAGGGGGGTTCAGTTTCTTCCATCATCGCTTCCACTGCAGTCGAGGTCGGAGTTTGCTGGTTCCGTTGCAGAGTTTTAATCTGATTATGGAGCTCGTTAAGTTGAGCATCCCACGGGTTCCGACTCTCTGCCACGGTCTCTTGAGGAACTTCGACCTCAGGCGTTCTGCCCCCTCTTCTCCTCTCCAGCTCATGGCGGAGGTCGGTCAGGGGTAACGCTGAGGTCGCAGATATGTAGGTCGGCTCTACATACCGTGTAGGATCCGAGGCTCGAGCAGACAAGTTCTAAGATGCTCTAACGCAGGAGCTTACAAGCAGTGGCTCCTCTTTGGCTACCGAGGCCATCTCTTCTGGGTTGAGGGGCACATGTTGTTCCTTCATCCGATTGATCTAGTCCCTCAGCATCTACACTTCATTCTGCAAGGCCTGGTATTTACCTCCCCGGCTTTGGGTCCGTTAAGACGGCTCGGCCGGAGTCGACTTAATATGCGATAGTGAAGATGAGTGATGTTGCCCGCTCGGCTCAGGCTCCACAGTCGTTATCGGGAGCGTTTTCTTCTTTCCTCTTACCATTTCTAGTAAAGTTTTGAGTCTTTTTGTTCATATGTCCCACAGATGGTGCCAAAATGTTGATGTCAAAATCTAGATCACCCTCCACCGAGCCCTATGTACTCGAAGCGAACCCTGGTCCTACACAAAGTAACAAACAAAGGAGACCCTGGCTCAAGCAGGGGACCCTTCAATGCCAAAGTCAGGCTAGGGAAACCGGGTCTAAGTAGTGTAGAGTAGGGTGAGGGTGTAAGATGTTGCATACTTATTCCTGTAGAAATGATCCGTATTTATACCTGAGGGTCGCCTTGGACGTGTCCAAGAATCTCGGCATGGTCATCGCCACTACACGACAGTTACACATGCACGGTCGTCGGCCTTTATTCGAAGATCGTACATTGAGCATTACTCTTGTCGTTCATTACTGGATTCCAACCATTAATGATGTTGCTGATTGGCCTCTGTATCGGACACGTGTGCACGCATGGGTATAAAGTAGGAACATGGTTTTGAAGTGCTCGAGCCCATCTTCAAGATGGACGGATTGGATCGGTCAGAAGGGACACGTGTGGGGCTCACAGCCAGCCGTAAAACGGTCCAGCGTCCGTTCGGCTGGCACGACGCTGAATCGCTGTGCTGTCCCGTCACCCACTCCATCGACGCTTCAATAAATCCACTCGAGTCCATTGGACGAGGACGAAATTTCGGTGGGAAATACTACTTTTGGATTGATTTTGATGCGGTCCACTTTACTTTTTCTCTACCGTCGATCTGCGTTTGGACGGTTTAGATCTCCATAATCGCTCTCGTTTCAAATTCGGCCACCTAGGCATTGAAAATTGGGCCCCTTCAAACATGATGGACGGTCCAGATCTTCTGTTTAATGGACGGTGTGGTCCCACTACACAAATCAGCGTCCGTTGCTTGCGGACGCTGAAAACGGAAATCTCCGTTTTTCATCGGTCAACACACAGTCAACTTATGTTATTCGTTTGGCGCATTAGTGACGGACGCGTGCCTTGTGTGCACGCCGATCACTTGGACTGGGTCCCTTGATGTTTTCATAAAATCCACACCAACCATCTGCTCATCCATCTTATTTTAAGCATTGAACCCAAACTTGAAGCATATCCAAAGATCAGGTGGGCCTCAAATTGCTGATGTGTGGGCTGATATGTCCATTGAGGCACTTCCCTAGTGATCCGAGGGCTGAAATTTGAAATGTACGGTTAATTTATGTCCCTAATCCCATGTATAAACTTTCGAGCCAATTGGATGGAGGGAACCATGTGATCTTTTATTCTGGACCAGTTTCGGGCCTCTTTAAACGTGAACGGCTTGATTTCCTCGGGTGCCCGGCATGTAAATTCTTCAATATTGGTCCTCTTAGGTTCATCCCGTGCTCGGTAATTCCGGAGAGTCAAATCCATGCTTTTAACATCATTTTTCAATACACGCTCGATTTCATCCGTAATAAAAACACAATTAAAATATGGCATTAAGCATTATCATGTACGTAAAATCAGGTAATAGTCGGGGTCTAATATGCAATATTCGACCCTCATCACTGACCGAGCTCTTATCCGAGCCGACCTAGTGGCTCAGATCTTGCTCGATGGTCCGAGCCCACAAACAAGCTCATTGCTGATGCACTAAGTAGAAAGGCTTAGCTCGGAGGTACACTGGATGGGTACGTGATGCTCTTCTGCACTCCGAGTCGACATAGTCGGTTTAGACGTACTGCTATTGGTCCGAAGTCCAACTCGTAGGATGTGCGATGACTCCTTCCGAGTCTCGGGTCGGACACTCACCTTGGATCAGATACTTATCAGTCCGAGGCCTTGCTCATTGGTGCCAAAGTTAACCTTGATGCGGCTTGGTTCGGATTTACCCATAACAATCATTATTTCTATTAGTATGGCCCTCTTGTGATTTGGAGCTTCGTAATTTTTCAGATCACTTCCTAAAATAAGATAGTAAAACATATGTACGGTGTAGATTTATAAAATAAAAAAAAAAAACAACAAAAAAAAAAAACATTAAAGTGGCCCCTACATATGGTTAAGTAACACCCACTAAGGGAGAGTGGACTAGGTGCAAGCTCGACCTCAACCAACACAATGTGGCCCTGACTGTGGGGCCCACCTTGATGATGTGTTGTATATCTATGCGGTTCATATGTTTCTCCAACCCATTTTTAGGTGGGTATCAAAAATTGTGCAGATTTAAATCTTAGGTGGACCACACCACCAGAAAGAGTGACAATATAGTGCCTTGCCATTAAAAATTATAAAGAGCCCGTCGTAAGGTTTTAGAAGTGTTTATTTGCAATCCAACTTGCTGATAATGTAAAGAAGATCTGGATGAAGGGAAATTACAAAGATCGAATTGATCCAAAACTTTTGAGTTCTTTAAAATATTACTCATCACTATTTTGATTGACCCACCTGAGATTTGGATCTTCTTATGATTTGGAATCGCATCCTAAAATAGGATGGAAACACATATGAACAGTGTCAATATACAAAAAAATTTATCAAGGTGGGCCCTACACGGTTAGGATATCACCTACGAAGGAGTTAGGTAAATAGGAAAATGGTAACCTAAATAGAGAAATGGTATTATAAGGTCTAACCTCATGGGAGCTTCCCATGAGGTCAAGCTGTGTGGCCCCACCATTATGTATGTAGAACATCAACACCGTGCATTTGATGTGTCCCCTTTAGTTTATGGAATATCCCAAAAATCAGCTGTATACGCAACTCAGGTGGGCCATAGCATCTAAAACAATGTGAAGACATCCCTAAAACATATAAAAACACTTGGTGTGACCTACATGAGTTTTGGATGCGGCTGAAACTTGGTATGACCCCTCATCCAAATGGGACACATATACTGAATGGGCTGGATCTGTGAAGCACATCTAGGTGGGCCCAATACATGATTATGAATGTTTTAATGGGAGGGTAACCCCTCTCAACTATAGTGTGGTGTGGCCCACCCAAGTCATGTATTGACTTTATTTTTAAGGTCATGGCCCATCATGGAATGGTGCATCTGACTGATAGGGCAGATCCAAAATTCAAGTGGACCCCATAGTGACACCCATCATTGAAACCTTCTTCGAGCCCACCACAATGTTTATTTGAGATTCAACCTGTTTATAAGTTAATATATACACGGAACAAGGGAAAACATAAATATTAGCTTGATCGAAAACTTCTATGGCCCATAGAAGTTTTTAATTGTAAGCGTTCAATCCCCACTATTTTCTGTGGCGGGGTCCATTCGAACTTCTGATCCGCCTCCTACTGTCTCATGCTCTAAAATTATCTGGTAAAATGGATGGATGGAGTGGATAAACCACACTTTTTCACCGTGGGTCCCACAAAGTTGCTCGGTACACAATCACAGCCAGTCTCTCCCTAACCCCTCTCCTCTCTCTCTCTAACCCCCTCTCTCCCCTCCTCTCTCTCTCTCTCTCTCTCTCTCTCTCTCTTCACCCACGATCTACTGTTGTCGAACGCTCTACCTACGCACGCCCCCCCTCTCTCTCTCTTTGAAGCTCGGTTGAAGGCTAGCTCATTCACGACCGTGAGGTGTTTTTTTCTCTCTCTCTCTCTCTCTCTCTCTCTCTCTCTCTCTCAATCTCAATGCCGATTTAAGAATTTGGGGATTTTAGAATTTTAGGGATCTGAGGATTTTTGGAATTGGGGATTTCTTGTTGTAAAATACTCAGAATCATTCTCCTTGTGCAAAATACTCATAGCTGCATCCATGACCTTATCTGCAGTGCCAGGACCAGGAACAAAAAATAAAAAATAAAAAATCAGTTGTCTTTATAGTCTGTTCTCAAATGTTGATATGCTACTTGTGTTCTGATCATACTCTAAAACATTTTATATTAAAGCCGAATGTGTTTTCAGTAAGCTTGCACAGGAGGCAATGTTTACTTACTGAAAGCATCCACTGAAGCAAGCAGAACCTCCCCCGGGACCTTGGCCAGAAATGCCTTGCCAGCTTCTGATTAGACTAGTGGCCAACAACAATCAATTTGAAGAATACCCAGCTCATCGATTTCATGGATATTTAAAAATTTTGAAGTTTGAATTTTGGATGGAAATTTTTATTCATTAGAACAATGGCCAGTTTTTCAATTTCATCAGTTCTGTTATTCTGAAGTTTGGATTTTTTTTTTTTTTTTTAATGGCAGCATGATCAATTTAAAGAATACACATTTCATCAATTTCATCAAAATTCGAAGTTTGCATTTCTTTTCTTTCTCTATTTAGTTATGACAATTTTTCTTCATTAGAACAATCCCCGGTTCTTCAATTTCATCCATTCTGTTATTCTTAAGTTAGGATTTTGTTTGTAATGGCAATAGCAATCATTTTGAATAATTCCAATTCATGGATTTCATCGAAATTTTGGATTGAGCTTGTAATGTCAGTTTTTATTCATTAGAACAATACTCGGTTCTACTATTTCATCCATTATGTTATTATGAACTTTAGATTTTGTTTGTAATGGCAGCAATGATCAATTTGAAGAATACCAAGTTCATCGATTTCATTCATTTTTTAAAATCCAAAGTCTGGATCATGTCATCCATGATCAATTTGAAAAATAGCAAAAAATGACCTTTTTGAAGTAATTATGAAGTTTGGGTTTTGGTTAGATTCTAGAATTTAGGTTTCGTTTCTTATAGCAGCATTAATCTTGAATAATATATTGTTCGTCTATTTGATCCTTTTTTAAAAAAAGATTCTGAAGTTTGGATTTTTATTTTTACAGCAGCTATGATCAATTTAAACAATATCCAATTTGGCGATTTCATCAATTTATTTCTTTTTAGATTATGGAATTTGGGCTTTGTTTCTCATAGTAGCATTGATTGATTTGAACGATACCTACTTCATTGTTTCATCAATTTATTATTTATTAAAGTCCAAAGTTTGGATTTCATGCCGGCAATGATCTACTTGAATAATGTCCAGTTCATTGATTTCATCAAATTGTAGTCATTTAAATTCCAAAGTTTAGATTATGGTTTTTTGGCAGCAATAATCGACCTGAACAATACCCTGTTTGTTGATTTTATCATTTTGTTATTGCTATTTTTTAAGTTTTGAAGTTTGGAATGTTTCTTTTGGCAGCAAATGATCAATTCGAACACTACCTAGTTCGTTGATTTCATCAAATTTTCTTTTCCTTAGAAAATTTGGTTCTTTTTTTTTTTTTTCATTTATTATACAATTTGATTTATGTCCATACATCTATCCCTTAGCATAAATAATATAGTTGGATTCCATTAAAGTAATGTGTAGAAATTCAGTAAACATTTGTTTCACTTGATTAACTTGAAGTAGAGTGATAATCTATATTCCTTATGAATATGGTTGTAAATGGTATTAAAGTAATGTCGACCCAAAGTTTTTGCCTAAAACATCAATGGATCTGACCTGAACTCCTAATTAGACTAGAGAAGGGTGTTGAAGTATCATTCACTAGAAGATCATGCCATTTGTTTAATTCAGCTCTGGTTGTAAGCCCCAACATCAATTCAAATTAAACTTTTTTTAGTAAGTCTAATCTTAAACACAATCAGCCTAGAAGAAGTGTCATTGGCCCAGATTTTAAGATTAAAATTTTCAATGGGTATGTATGATCTATAAATCGTAAGTTAGAAAAGGAACCAAAAATTCTAATGGATCTGATTGGAACATGTTGGAAAAGTCTGATCCTTCAAGCAGTTATCTTATTGAAATGTATGTTTTGTGTTAGTACATTATTATGAGTTGTAAGCCATTACTCTTTTCATCAACCTTATCATTAATTCATGGATTGACTGCTATATAGGGAATTGTGGATGAGTTTTGCATACCCAAATGAGAAAATCGAAATTCGATAGAATTCATGCCTTTTTTTTTTTCAAAAGAAGGGCCCTGCCCCCATATCTTGTTAATAGTAAACAGTCGATGTACAAGCTAGATTTCGGGTGGGCTCCACATCAAAAATAATTGGGCCTCACCTATCTTATCAGCGAAAAAAAAAGGAAAAACAAAGGAAAACAGAGAGCAGGATTGCCCTGTCCTCCCTGCTAGAACTCTCGAAAAACAGGTTGCTGGACTTGGGCTTCCCCAATGCCACGAAGAAAAGCACCTCCCCTGAAGTTGCACGAGACCCCCAGCCCAAACTGAAAAGGGGGAAGGAGCTGCCCTTACTGAGCCGGAAAGCCCTTGACTGAGGACGATTTGCACTCAGCAGGTAGGAGAAGAAAACCGAAACCCGACAGCTGGAGGATCTGCACAAGAGGCCCACTGAATAAGATGCATAGATCGTTAGCTCCTGCTTCCAGAGATTTTTCTGACTGCCCCAAGACCCACTGAGTCCAGGAAGAGGAGACCTCGAACTTGGGTCGGGAGCTCCGCAAAATTTCGGAAAACCAAGGCTGATTGGGACTCGCTACCTAGGCGGGCCAACTTATCTGCCGGACCATTTCCTTCCCTAAAGATTGCACAAAATTAACTTCCCCTCTGCTCTTCAGCCTAAGAATTCTAGCCAACCGGAAGGCCCATTTCCAGCTCGGGAGGACTTTACCATTCAGAATATCTACCACTAACTGAGAGTTAGACTCCACCATCACTTTGGAAAGGCCCAAGGAAAGAGAAATTGCTAAACCGTCATGAACTGCCCTCAACTCCACACGGATGTTGGAGCTGGAACCATATCCTTCAACGAAGGCGAAGATAAATTGCCCCTTGTCACTTCTGCAAACATCCTCGCCACCAGATTGGCCCGGGTTTCCCCTAGATGACCCATCCACGTTAACTTTGGACCATCCTTGAGGGGGCCGGATCCATTTCACAATCCTAGAAGAAGTAGGAGAGAGTGAGGAAGAGTGCCGACTATGCACTTGCTGGAATGGTCTAGTATCAGGCCCAGTCATGGGGGGTGGGGGGCGTTCTGCCAAGCTGATCAGCCACTTGTTAACGGATGCAATGAGTTGGGGAGTTGAAGTGGGCCTGCTGTCAAATCTAGCCTTGTTTCTCGATTTCCAGATCTCCCAAATAATGAAGCACGAAACTAACATTGTCAGATGGGAGACTTTGCTGTGAGATGATGCAACGGACCACCATTGATTTAATCTGGAGGTAATTGAATCAACCCCCCCCCCCCCCCCCCAAAAAAAAAAAAAAAAAAAAAAAAACATTGTAGATCCCCCCAAAATGTTCCCAGGAGGACCTAGCCAGTGCCCTGTCGATAAAGATGTGGAGGAGAGATTCACTACAATGGCCCGAGGCAAAAGAGTCTAAGCAACATTCGCTTTTGGACGCCAGTTGAATACCTCGACCTTGGATCGCCTCATCCACAGGGACAACTCTCCAAATAGCACGCCAAACAAACAAAGAGATTTTAGGGGGGAGCTTGGGATGCCACACCCATCTAGCCCATTCTCTGTGGGGGCGACTGGACCTACAAATATTCCATGCAGAGCTGACTGAAAATTCTCCAGAAGAAGTGAACGACCAGATGCATTTATCCGGACCGCCCAAAAGGTAGAAGCACGCTTGACAGATGAAGTTGATTATGTGTAGGGGGAGAAATGTTAATGCCAAGCTAGGGGGAAGAGGGCCGCATGCACCTGGGCTTGATTCACCTTAAGAGACAGCAGGTTGGGAGGAATTGGTTCTTCAGCAAATTACAGCAGCGGGCCTAGTCCCATCCAGTTTGCTGTCCAGAAATTGCAAGCACCAAGACCCAAGAGCCATTGGGCATTATACTCCATAATAGGCAGTAGCTTCCAAATCTTCTTCCACATAGGTGAGGCAAAGACAGTAGGGGAACTCAGGCTAGCAGGGGAGAGGTCCTGAGCATATTTTTCATTCATAAAATTACTCCACAGACTTTCCTTGGCCTTGACTTTAATTGCCCAAGCCATCTTAAGCCTAAGCACCGTCATGAATTCTGCAAGCTTTCTGATGCCCAACCCTCCCTCTTCTTTGGTCTGTGATATTGTGTTCCAACTTCTCCAATGCAGTTTCCTCTTACCGTCGGTCTAACCCCAAAGGAAATTGGCAAAACTTATTTCCAACTCAGAAAGTACCTGAGTTGGGATGTGAGTTGCTGCCATAGAGTGGACTGGAATACTTCCAAGAACATGACGCACCAGAACTGATCTGCCCGCCTGAGAGAGGAATCGCACCTGCCACCCCTTAATTCGGCCCTCCACCTTATCCGCCAGAGGTTGGAAAGCGCTTCTATTTAGCTTGTCAAAGGCCAAAGGGACGCCCAGGTACGTTAACCTAGAGGCGGCTTTGGAAATACCCAGCAGCCGCTCAATAGATCTAACCCCGGAAGTAGGGAGCTTGCTTGAGCAGAAAAAGGTGCTCTTACAGAGGTTAATTTTTTGGCCCGACGCAGCTTGATAGGAGTCAAGGAAGTTTCTCGTGGTCCGGATCGAAGCTAGGCCCCCGTCAAGGAACAAAAGGGTATCATCCACATAAAGTCGGTGGGATATTGGCGGGCATCCCCTCCTATTCTTAAAACGGCTGACAAAGGCCCTAGTGAATCAGATTTCGAAGACCTTTGCTGAGAACTTCAGCAGCCAAGATGAAGAGGCTCGGGGAGAGAGGGTCGCCTTAGCGTATACCTCTATAAGACTTGAAAAAGCCTGAAGCCTCACCGTTGATTAGAACTGAAAACCATGCATTTCTCCACACTTTTCCACCAACTCTACCCAGGAGGGGCTAAAATCGAATTTTAGAAGGACCTGTTTGAGAAACGACCAATCCAGCCTATCATAAGCCTTTTCCACATCCAATTTTAAAATAATATTTCTCCCACGAATTTTTCTGTTCAGCTCTCTGACCATCTCTTGGGTGAGGGCAATGCTTTCCGGCATGGAACGTCCCTGGATAAACACGCCTTGCTCGAGCGAGATTAGCGAAGGCAGCTCTTCATTTAGCCTAACAGAAATAATCTTGGCAAGGATTTTGTATAAACAGTTGCAGAGGCTAATGGGGCGGAAATCTGAAAATTTCTTTGGGGCTACTGATTTCGGAACCAGGCAGATAAGGGTCGTTGACATAGCCCTGGGAAGGTTGCCACCTTGGAGGAATGACACAGCTTTGAGGAGGTCGTGACCAATGACGTCCCTGCAGGACGCAAAGAAGCTACCTGGGAAGCCTTCCAGGCCAGGGGCTCCATCTTTGGGGATAGATAGGATAGCCTGCTTCACTTCCTGGAGAGAGGGAGGAGCGAGAAGCCGCAGGTTCATCTCTGGTTTAACCAGATCTGGAATGATGTCCGGCAGGGTTGGGTCCAGAAGTGTGTTTTCAGCCTTGAAGATGCCTTGAAAATATTCTGAAGTTGCTTCCTTAATTTCTGA
Source organism: Magnolia changhungtana (assembly GCA_030180095.1). Classification (NCBI taxonomy): domain Eukaryota; kingdom Viridiplantae; phylum Streptophyta; class Magnoliopsida; order Magnoliales; family Magnoliaceae; genus Magnolia; species Magnolia changhungtana. Next base: position 4,949,883 of record JASAUF010000434.1, on the reverse strand, counting down.
TACGTCCTCCAGTCTCTGGCCCGATTCGAGATCTATACTTCTGATAGCCGCTTTCCTTTGTCGCTCTGTTACCGACGCGTGAAAATTTTTGGTGTTCCTGTCTCCTTCTTCTAGCCAATTGATCCTGACTTTTGTTTCCAAAATATTTCTTCCATCAGTTCCAACTTTCCAAGGTTATCTGTCGCTGAGCTAAGTTGGCTGTGAAGGTTGCTATCTTGATCTAAAGATATATCTTCGGCTTGTAGTTTTGCTTCAATGACTGACAAGGAGCGCTCTGTGTTCTTCACCTGGTCAAAATATTGCCGAAGCTGTCCTTGTTCCAGGCCCTCAGAGCCCTCTTGACATTCTTGAGTTTCAGCAGGACATTGTGGATGTTTACCATGGTCTTGTGAATTCATACCTTCGTGGAGGTTTTCCAACGGGATGTTTACTTTGGTCCTGTCATTTGAACTTCTAATCACAGCATTAAGAAGTCGAAAAGCACGATCATGGCGATATGGGGCTGGTAAGTATGACTACTAGATTCGAGCATATTCTTTAAACTTGAGGGAGTCCCTTGATAATATACAAAAGAATTCTCAATTACTTTCTCGTCCTTAGCGGTAACTTTAAGAGTTTATTCTCTTTTCTTTTCAAGAGCTAAATTGTTTGATGATACTCCGGTTTCAGTCACAAATTGTTTAATACTGCATACTTCTCAGGTTAATGACAATTTAATGTTTATGACTGATAACTTCAAGGAATTTATGGCAAGAAAGCCAAGTGAACGAGTCGAATCCTGAGATTACATTTATCACTTTATCATGTGTTTATATAAAACTAATGCAATGCCTCTCAATGTTCAGGACTATCATGCTAGCATTCTAGATGCAACTGTTGGAATTGCAATCCAAAACCCTGCATTTACTGTGACTGTTCATCTTCCAATGTATAGCAGGAGTTCCCATGTAGCTGTTTTGGAAGATGAAACTGCGTGTGTATTTTTCTATGAATAGTTAATGTTGGAAGCTCCTAGTAGGGGCAGTCTTGTCATTTCACCTAAACATTCAAATGCCTATAAATTGGCATCCTGTGTATCCGGTTGTAGCAAGTTAAACAAAGTCAGCAAGCTTGTAAGCAACATACAGTAAGAAATACAAAGTTTCTTCTTCTCCTCTACGAGTCCAGTGAGCTCAAACCCAAGGCTTTGAAAAGCCAAGATAAACTCCGGCTAATATAGCCAACAGCAACATCAATGGAAGCAACTTACACGTATATCATCTTTACCATTTCTCTTTTGTTTCAATTGTGTTATGTTTCATTTAGATATTTGTAGAAATATTGAGAACAAGTCTCTTGGATTTGTATTTTAATTGATGGGACATAATTATGATGATCATTTATTTAGTTTTCGGGGCAGATGATATTGTTTACATTACCATATTTAATCGGTAGCTAAACCAATTTTGGTTATTTACTATATATTTAATTCGGTTTGCTATTCAAGCCAATTGAGCATCCAAACACTTCCCATATGAATCCAGTTTCATATTCAGCCCAATCTTTTGAATTTTGTGAATGGGATTGTTATTAAACAATTGTGTGAATTTATTTTAGGTAACTATCAGGTGTAACAGATTCAAAACAAAAAAAAAAAAAAAAAAAAAAAAAAAAACAATTCTATTGCTGTTTTATTTTATTTTATTTTAAATTTGCCGAAAATTTAGCAGCGGACCTCAAATCCATCGCTAATTTCATAGAGTATGGGTGCTATCCGAAGCATGTTTGAAAGCTATTTGTACTCTAATGTCCTCATTTAGAGCCAGGAGTTCAATCAACTATGAGCGGTACTCAATCCTTGTCCACCAGTCTGTCACCGGGTGGGTTGGACTTTGGACCAAGCCATGCTATACCTGGATGAGCCCATTCGTACGGGTGAAACTAAGGCCAGAGCCTTAGGATAGTCAAAATCCCACCGTGATGCATGTTGCTTGTCCACACCATTCATCCATTGTGCCAACTGAATCTATGGCATGAGCCAAAAAAATGAGGTATATCCAAAGCTCGAGTGGACCATGCCACGGGAAAAAGGGACCGAGCACTTAACGTTAAAACCTTCTTGGGGCCACTGTTTCTTTTGGTGTGGGCTGCTTGACTATTGGATCTGCCTCATTTTTTGGCTCACATCTCAAAATAGTGGTAAAACTGATGGACGGAATAGATATATCATATACTTCACAGTGGGGTCCAAATATTTACACTAGCTCGTTTAAACTATATCAAATTCTCATGGATTTTAAAGCTGGTGAAAGGATAGTAATTACCCATTTACATCTACATCTACATCTACGTGGTATTTAGAAAGCTTTGAAAAACACTAACACCTTTCCAAAAGAGCACAATTGATTATCTTCATTTGGTCGACCATTAAAGCTGTGTAAGAATTGTCAGTAGATCAGGATAATGTTGGAGTTAGATCCTTCATGCACATACCTTCTGTGATTGTTAATGTGCAGTGCAAGTATCTCAATCATATTTATTAAAATTACTTGTTACGTTCATGGGAACGATGTCACTGGTTGTTTCATTGATAGCTATAAAAATAAAATTTAAAAAATAAATATTAATAATAAAAGATCAAGAAATAGATATTCATTAATCCAAGAGGACCAAGACTAGGATTATATCATCTATGTGATTTTGGGGATATGAAATGATCGAGGTCGTATCTGTCACGTGAGGTGGTGCAGTCACATGTGCATGTGCATGGAAGATCAGTCCACTGAAGTATCAACTTTTCCCTTGAATTATTGTGTGGTCCAGTTTTTTCTTTTGGGAGTGGATCACAGCTTTAGAAAAAACAGACAGGCCCTTCCCCTCTTTTATTTAGTGGGAGTGGATGGCACCACTAACAGAGAAAAAGCCCCGCCACAATAATTGAAGAGAAAATTTGGGACGCTGATTCCCTGCAAAAGCCTTCTGTAGGAACTTTCGGCGACGGGAAGTTTGGTGGAAGCCCACCATGATGTCTACGTCCATCAGTTTTGCAAGATCGCTTTAGGAAATAGGCCCAAATAGTGATCTTAATCCAGAACTCAAGTAGGCCCTATGTTAGAAAAACGTGTGTAGGTAAATTTCTACCGTTGAAACCTCCTTGGGTCCACCATGATGTTTGTATACCATACATACCGTTTATAAGATCATTCCTACTAGTATGAACTGGAAAAATTAACCTGATTCAAAACTTCTCTGGTCCCACGTATGTTTCAACGGTTGAAGTTCAATCCCATGTTTTGTGGCCCATTTAAGCTTTGGATTGCTTCATTTTTAGGTTCAATTTCTAAAATTATCTGGGAAAAACGGATGGAAGGGGTGGATTTCTCAAAAACAATACGGTGGGCACCACCTAGCTCCCCACCGCAGGAAGTTTCTAGGCGTCGGAAAATTTGATTATATGATCTTCTATGGTCATGCAGAGATACACGTGGCAGACACTACGTCCACTCGAACGGAAGCGGACAGCGTACTGAGTAAGTCAGTACCCTTTGAGTATTGAGTAAACTGTGTTGTCCGCCGTTGTTTATTTCTTTTATCCACTCCCTTCATCCATTTTAAAAGATAATTTTATTTATTGATCCCAAAACGTAAGTATATCCAAAGCTCAAGCGGACCACACCACAGGAAACAGTGTTTATACCATTGAAAAGTTCTCGGAGGCCACATAAGTTTTGGATGAATGTGATGTTTGTGCTTTCTCTTCATCCATGTCTTCGTGATATTATGAAAAGGTCAGATGACAAATAAACATCACTGTAGGCTCGAGGAAGGTTTCAACTGTGGAAATCATTATTCCACATTGTTTCCTGTGGATCAACCCATAAAATTAGTAGGAAAAATGGATGGACGGTCTAGATCACCAAAATATGGGGCTCACTGACACTCATAGAGAATGGATCAGTCTTTCGTGTTTATCTGGTGGGTACACTTTCCAAGTACTCGTCAATTTCAACATGGCAGAGAAGATCCGGACCGCTCATCAGGTTAACACCCCTTTGAAGATGTCCTCGTGCTCAGGCTGCTCGTGTAGAAAAGAATCGATGGTTAAGAGAAGTCAGTCATTATAAAGGAGCGGATTTCCTGCGAAAGCCTTTCGCACCTACTGCAATGTTTGTGAGAAATCAAACCCGTCCATCCGTTTTTCGACCTCATTTTAAGACATTCTACCAAACATGAGGAGGATCCAAAACTCAAGTGGGCCATAGGAAATGAAACAGTGGGAAAAGGAATGCTTACCGTTGAAACCTTCCTAGGCTCCACTTTGCTGTTTATATGCCATCTAAACCGTTTATAAGGTCATTTTCACTTAGATAAAGTGAAAACACCAAAAAATTAGACCGTTGCAAAACTTGTATGGTCATATAAATGTTTCAATGGTGGTCACTAAATCTCCACTGTTTTCTCTTGTGTGGCCCACTTGAGTTTTGGATCCTCCTCATTTTTGGTCTCATATTATAAAATGAGTTTAAAAAACAGATAGAGGGGTTGGATTTCTCACAAACATCTAAGTGGGCCCCACCCAGAATCCTTAGGAACTTTCCGCCAAGGGCTTTCGCAGGAAATCCGCGTCCCCATTATACCATACTCTCCGTTGAGTGATCGTATGGTCCTGCTGGAGTGTTGGGGCTGATTTACTGTGTTGCGACTCAGGATCCACCGTGAGTCACTACCCACTCGGGCCACATGCTGACTGGTCCAATGATCGGAACCATCCATATTGTAGACTCATATGGACCACCCCAAGAAATTTGGACGCCGATTGCGTCTTACCCCTGGCCATCTCAGCTGGGAACGGGCAGGAGCTTTGAGTTGCCACCGTGATGTATGGGTCTTATCCACACCGTCCATCCATTTTTTCCTATCATTTTAGGATTGAAGCTAAAAAATGAGGCAGATCCAAGGCTCAAGGCCCCGGCGGATGGAATGGCCTGCTTGGGCAGCGACTCCCAGCTCTTCTCCCTTGGAGCTCCCCCTTGGAGCTCTCTCCCTCGTCCGTGGTATGGTCTTCCTCGACAAGGTGGGCCTGGGGCTGTTAGGCTAGCCTCGGAAGATGGCCCTTAGTGCTTTTCTCGCGGCGCCCCTTGTTGCTTCGTTTCTGTATAGCAGTTGTACAGGCTTTATATATATATATATATATATATATATATATATATATATATATATATATATATATATATATATATATATTCTTTTGCCTCCATGATAGGCCTCCTGGTTCATTTTTATTCGGGGGTAGCCTGAAAGCATAAAGTTCTTGTATATGCTTTCCTTTTGATGAAATGAAATGCAGGCTTTGGCTTTATCGTTTTTTTTAAATTTTTTTTTAAAGGTGGACCATGCCATGAAAGGCAGCGGTGATTAGGGGTGTACACGAATCGAACCGAGTCGAGCTTGGCACAACTCGAACTAGGCTCAGCTCAATCCTCGAGCTTGACAGGCCGGCTCGGCTTGGTACGGTCAGCAGCTCGGGCCAGTTCGAGCCAAGATCGAGCCTCTAAGGCATTTTCAGAAATACATGGAATGCACTTTCAATTTATCAATGTATGTAAAACAACAACAGCTTTTTATAAGTATTTCACCAAAACCTTTGTAGGCAACATCGAAATCAAGAAAAAATGGTATTTATTTCACATACATACCTTCCTTGCCACTAATCGATACTTCATTGAGTCATTTCATCAAACACTTGGTGAGCAACATCAATATCAAAGTAACCAAGTCACCGAACTGGTTCGATCCGAATTCGATTCAAGTTGGGGTTCGATCCGAGTCGAGTCGAGTTCAGGCAAGCTTGAACTCAGTTTAAAATTTTTTCAAGCTAAAAAAATCAGCTTGACTTACCTTAAACTCAGTTTCAGACCGAGTCGAATCAAGCTCTTTCGAGTTGAGTCGAGCGAGCTAACTAAGCTAACTCGGTTCATGTACACCCCTTATAGTGATAATGATCCTCACCGTTGAAACTTTTCTAGTTGATATCCAATCTATTCATAAAGTTATGTATGACTAGATGAAGAGAAAACAAAAATATCAACTCCATCCAAAACTTCTATGCTCCCCAAGAAATTTTGAACAGTAAGAGTTTAATCCCCATCGTGTAGTCCACTTGACCCTTTTATCTGCTTCATTTTTGGGTTTCTCCCTAAAATGATATAAAAAAAAAAAAGAATGGACGGTGTGGATAAGATCCATATATAATGGTGGCCATTCAAAACTCCTGCCCGTTTCTAGCTAGAGACGTGCAGGGGTAGGACCCAATCCGCGTCTAAGAAATTTATTGCAATGAGGTCGGTAACAATCACTAGCTAAAAAATCAAAGGACAAGATCATCGCGGAAGCCTGATTATGGAATAAATAGTTTATTCTTATTATTATTTTTTGTTTTATTACCGTGTTGATGAGAAAATGAACGGTTCAGACCATAGGACAATCTCAGCATCAGTGCATGAATGGGTGGCGATACACACCTGAATTGTGAGCTGCTGCAGTGGCAAAAAGAACTCTAATGGGCTATGAATTTGTAGGTGAGGCTAATTTCTCAGGCCATGCACTAAAATTTTCCAAATGGAAAGATCTTAGACCATTCAACCACAACCTACAAAGAAACTGTTGAGAAAGAAGCTACATCAAGGGTGACCATCCAAATGCTAAAAGATTAATATTTTCTAATTTTAAATCAGCCGGATTTTTGGAAGATGGGCCATGCTAAAAGATAAATATTTTCTAATTTTAAATCAGCCAGATTTTTGGAAGGTGGGCCATCACAATGGGCCCTATCATATCAACCCGTGTACAAATTTAAAAGCAAACGTGATGTATCCGGCACCAGCACTGTATAATGGACGCTGATTAGATACTGACAGGTTGAATAGGGAGACTCGCTAATGAAGTGACGTCACCAAGTTTCGTGGATCCCCACCATGATGTATGTTTTGTATCCACTCCGTTCATCCATTTGGAGAGATCATTTTATAGTAACAGGAAAAAATGAGTCAAATCCAAAGTTCCGGTTGACCCACCACAGAAAACAGTAGGGCCCCCCATTAAAAAATTCTAAAGGCCACAAGTCATCGATCAAGCTGATATTTGTTTTTTTCCCTTCTTTTGTGTATTTTTTTTAAACTTGTGAACAGGTTGGATTTCAAATAAACATCACAGTGGGCCTTACAAAAGTTTCAACGGTAGGCATCACTCTCCCAACTATTTTCTGTGGTGGGATCCACTATGGCTTTGGTGCTGCCTTATTCTTTGGCTCTGCCTTATTCTTTGGCTCATGCCCTAAAATGATATCTACAAATGTGTGGACGGTATGGATACAACACATGTATCATAGTAGGGTCACAGAACTTAGTGACGTCACTTCGGTAGTCAAGCCGGGCTACTCCACGTGTCAGTAGATAATCCGCGTCCCAGTATACTAATACCTCTGGATATAAGACAAATCAAATTTAATACGTACATGTGGTTTATCCGGAATCCTTGCGCAGGAGCTTACTGAAAAGAGGCTTTGGCAGCAAATCCGCTTTCCCGTGTCTAACGGAAACGGATTGGCTACTCCCCTGACACCAGCCCCGTAGCTGATGGTCGGTGCTCTGTGGCCCCAACATGATTTATGTGTTTCATCCGTTCCGTTCATCAATTTACTCAGATACTTTTAGGTCTTGATACCAAAAATGAGTGGGATATAAATCTCAAGTGGACCACACCATATGGAAACAATAGTGATTGGATATCCAGCATTAAAATCCTCCTAAGACCTGTTGTACTGTTTATTTGACATCCAATCTGTTGCCCAGATGAAGCGAAAAAAAAAATAAATCAGCTTCATCCAAAACTTTTATGGCCCCCAAAATGATTTTAATGGTCGACACTCATTCAACATTGTTTTTTGTAATGTGGTCCACTTGAAATTTTTCATTACCTCATTTTTAGTTTCATACCATAAAATGATATGTAAAAATATATGGACGGCATGGATGAAATAGATACATCATGATGGGGCCCACAGAGCACCAACCACCAGCCATTGGTTGGTGTTAGCCAATCTGTTTCCGTGTATAACCTCTCCGTTTTACTTTTTATTAAACGTAATCTTTTTAATATATTAAAAAATGGGTGACGTGGCACTAACAGTGACGTGGACCAATGAAAATGCTGGAGTCAGGGATGTCCTGACTACAGGAAACGTCGGATCTGATAGGTACATGTGGCCCATTAGGGTAGAGCACCAATGTTAGCATTAAACCCTCTCATGAAGTCCTCCATGCATGAGTGGCTGTGATCTACTGTGTTCTCAGGGTTGGCATTTTGCACATGATCTGATAATAGTGGGTTAGCAATGAGCCAAGTTATCGAGCCATTCCTGTAAAGGGGCCTCGGGTCACTAACCTTGGCTCAGGTCGGAGCTTGAGCTTGGGCTTGAAATATTGGCTTGGTGTTTGGATAAAGCTAGGCTTTTAGAGTTTCAGGGTCGTGCCTTCGAAAAAACAGTGTGAGCCTAATCCAATTATCCAATCGTCATGATATGTAATGTGAGCCTAATCCAATCGTCATGATATATAATGTCATCTTAAACATACGTAGCATGAGTGAATGGGCCAGTGATTCTTTTCCGTCTTTGATAACTTGAAATTGAGTATGACAGTCATTGATTAAGAGAGAGTTATAGGCCATAGATCTTAATTGTCACACATTGAAATTTTGTACCTGAGTAGAAAATCTTAGTGAGTTAAGCCAAGTTATTAGCAATCAACGGGACAGGCTTAAGATCGTTGTTGGCCTAGATTTTGAATTGTTTCAAGCCTGGCCTATTCAAATTTATAATTTTGCAAGGCCCGATCCTGGCCCATTTACAGCTACAATTAAAAAGAAATTACAATACAATAAACTAAACATTCATCAATTAGAATATTTAATTATAATAATCCGAACTTACTTCTAACTTTTGACTATACATTTTTTTTTTCATCGAATATAACTAGGAAAGGAAACAACAGCTAAATATTCGGTTAGATCCACCCTCTTTGTTCTTTTACTAAACTCTGCACTATGAAATATTATCAAACTGGGCATAAGCATAATAATTCACTAGGATCATATCATAATCAGATTTTGAAATTTCTAAATTTATTTTCAAAATACATAAACACAACATATATGTCAATTATAAAGAATCAATTAAGGATCATGTAAGGAGATATTAAGATCGTACAATTTTATGAATACTAAAATACTTATGAACAATAAATTAAATATATAACATTTCTTCTCATGATCTTTTAAGAGTAAGTTAGGACAGAGCACTCATGCTATTGATCTTTTAGGAATAATCGAAGGCAGAGCACATATGTTGTTGATCTTTTAGGAATAACCTAAGGCAGATCACCTGCATTATTAATCTTTTAAAGATAACCCAAGATAGAGCACCAATGATATTTCAGGGATAACCCAAGACAAAATGCCTCTACTGATCTTTTAAGAAAAATCCAAGGCAAAGCACTTATGCTGATCTTTTAGGGGTCATCCAAAGCAAAGCATCTATGCTTCCAATTTCAATTCCCATTTAGCAACAACATACAAATAATATAAATACAACTTCACATCCACATAATCTATCATCAATTCCCCACAACTTAAGCATGTATACAATAATAATATCGCATCTAGATGTTGACTCAATATAAATTACGCTTTAACCTGAAAGACTTTTTATTTTGAAACATGTGCAGGATTGTTGTATTTTGTTTCAAAATTAATATTAAAATTGGAATTTCAAATATTTCAGTTTCTCCCCACATTTGAAATTTCTATTGATTTTAAGTTATAGGTTTTGTTCCACATCGGATTTAACAAAGAAAAACATTTTGTATATAAGATAAACTTTTTGCCTTGGGGCATGATGTAAGACCCGTATCATTGACCGTACCGTTACATAGACTTCCGCGGTCTTTCCAGTCGAATTCCGGCAACCTTCGACCCTTAACCGGTGTTGCGCGCGACCCTGATTCACATGCCGTCAACCCGTGTCGACTCAAACCGAGACTTGTACCAATGCGACCGCACCGTCACCGCGGTTCCGATGCCGCGACTCGCGCGCCGAGGCGATACCCTGGCCAGGAGATGTGGGCCAGCGTTCGGTGCGAGGAAAACACCGCGCGCGCGTTGCAAAACCCAAGAGAATCTCTACGATGTGTCACATCAATCCATCAATCCATCAATCCATCAACCCATCAATCCATCAAGGGTCAAGTACACATCCCTTTCACCTTTTCCCAAATAAGCCTCAAAAATCAAAAAGGTTCTTACAACACACATGCCTTCTTACACCTTTTGCCAAAAAAGTCAAAAAGGTGTCTTACACCCCATCACCACCACATCAACCATCCATCACTCCTCTCCCTTTACAACAACCCTTTCTCTCTCTTCAATTGCAAAACCATTCCCAAGCAAAAGAAAAAAAAAACCATACGTATGAGCCTCTCCCCCTTTCCTTCCAAGCCACAAGTGTGACCCACCTCTCCACCCTCTCATTTCTCATCCTAGCCTTCCATTTCTCATCTTCACCATCAAAGAGGAGCACAAGGAGACCGGCAAGCCGAGGGAACAAGAAGATCAAGCAGTGGGTGTTTGTAGCTCCTTATTTCCTTCATTTTTTGTCGATTTGGGATCCATAATGTGGGACCCACCTTGATGTACTTTTGAATGAGGGGCCCATAGTGGCGGGGTCCCTCCATACTCACCGATTTCTCTATGTCTCACTCTCTATCTCTCTCTATTTCATTTTTTTCTTTTTTTTTTTCCTTTAGATCATGTGTGGGTTGTGTGGTCCACTTGAAATGAGCCCCACCATGACATATGTACTTTATCCAAGCCATTCACCGGTGGGGCCACTTTAAATGTGTTGTACCCACACCATCCATTCATTTGGTGGCCCACCCAAGTGGGGCCCACCTCAATGCATGTGTGCGCCAACCCGTCCAGACGCTGGACGTGGCTGGAGAATGACACAAATATCAGCTTGTTTCTAAGCTTTTGGGTGGCTCCCGTGTATAGGCCCCACCTTGTTGTATGTATTCAATCCACGCCGTCCATCCCCTCCACAAGAACGTTTCTGGCATTGAGCCGAAAGATGAGGTCGATCCAATACTCAGGCGGGCCGTACCATAGGAAAATGTCTCTTTTACCATTCAAAACTTCTAGGACCCACCTTGCCTTAACCACACATCGAAAAATTTCGATCTTTGGACTCATTTGATGTATTCCGGGCCCGAGAATGCAATGGGCGGACTAGATTTTCAGGTAGTGGGCCCCACATACTATTTTCTGCAAGAAAACAGAAAAAAAAAAAAGCAAGCAATGCTGGCGCCGCTTGCCGATGAGGGCGCAGCGCTGCTTGCACGACGTTGCGGACGGCGGTGGAAGGCAGCGGAACCCACGGCTCCTGCCGTGGGCCCCACCATGATGTGTATTTTCCATCCAACCCGTTTATTTGATGGGCCACCTCCTGAGGTGGGCCCCCTCCAAAGATCGGCCCGATCCGAGTCACGGATGGCCCACACCAAAGAAAACAGTGAGAATTGAAGGCCTGCCATTGAAACCTTTTTGGGGCCCACAGAAGTCTCGGATCAAGCTGAAATTTTTTACTACCCTTCATCTAGGTCTGCGTGACCTTATGAACGGATTGGATGGCATGTAAACATTACAGTGGGCCCCACGTGGAGCCCACATGAATTGTGTGTTTTATCCCACCGTCCGCTGGACGGTGGAGCCCGCTGTGGTGCACGTGCTGGATGTGCACGTGTGTGTGCATGCATGTGTGGGTGGGTACGTGTGCATGATGTGTGTGCATGTGGTGTAAGTGCACGTGTGATATTATATATATATATATATATATATTATATTATATTATATTATATTATATTATATTGTATACATATATATGTATGTATATATTTATTATACTATGTAAATTATGGTGGGCCCTCAATTGGACCCCCCACCGTGATGCTTATGTTGCATCCAATCCGTCTACCCATTTTGAAAGATCATTTTATAGCATGAGCTAAAGATGAGCCTGATCCATAGTCCAAGTGGACCCCACCTTGGCATGTTTTGAGGTCCATCTTAACGTATTTGTGGTAGATCATTGGGGCCCACTTTGATGTGGATGTAAGGCCCATGTCACTAGGCCCATTTGATGTATCTAAGGCTCACGGGTTATGACCCATTGCAATGTGCATAAGGCCCATTGGTACGGCCCATTGATGTGGCCCACTTGACGAATGAAAGGCCCATATGGTATGGCCCATTTGATGTATCTAAGGTCCAATGGGATGAACCTAAGGCCCATTGCAATGTGTAAACCCAACCTGGTTCATGTAATGATGTTTTCGACGGGCAATGCCTTGGGAGCAATGTTGGTTTGACGTCCACATTGTCGAATAATGTTGGTTAAATGTCCGCATTATGATTCTCCCTAGGGCCCATTGTTAGGCCCATACTTGTAGGCCGTCTAGGCCCATCTCCTTATGAACAACATCTATCCCATATAACATATTTAGTATAGTTCCATGATTCATAATCATACGCATCATATGTATGCTTGGTATGAGAAGTGACTGATCATAGTATATGCCTTCGGGCAGATTGTTTAGGGGCTCCCGGTTAGGCGGTGTTGCCCCACATGAGCGCACGAGACGCGCAGGATTGCTGCATGACTGGAGAGTGTGATTCATGCATTCGCATTGTGTGATATGGTTACTGTACGCCCTAGCGACATCAGGGCCGTAGCCTCCACAGGCATATCATGGTTGGCAGAATTGGATACCGAAAATTTGGTTCTACATGGGGTGCTATAGATATCCCTGGGTGAAAGTCCCTAAACCCTTATGGTACCAAGAGGTTGCTCCAACGTCTAGACCGAGTGGGCGCACGAGCGCCGAGTGCCGATTACCAGACGGTTGTGCTTTCCACTGTGTCGTGGTCGGTTGGAAGGGGGTACGGCCTTACCCGCCCGAGAGGAGGGGGCAATACTAGGCTGAGTTTGACCAGCTCGAGGAATGGGTCCGCTATCGACGAGCCGCGCCCGATATTGGCAGGCGGGTAGTGAGGTCTCTTCCACTTACCTTATTGCGCGCGATGGGGCGGCAATCTGGTTTAGAGTGTACTAGACCCGGTGATATCCCACATTTTGAGCTGTGACGATATGTGGACTTAGATGAGGATTTGTATGCTTGAGTTGCATTTCGCATCGCATGGCCTTGGTATGGCCGACATCTTTCATGCCTTGCATCGCATGGCCTTGGTACGGCTAGTAGTATTCATGGATTCATCAGCATGTTCCGCATTACTCTGATACTGCATGTCTGCATTACTACCTTGCGCACACACTTTCACCACCCTCTAAGCTTTCTATAAGCTTATGCACGACCGTTGCGTGCAGGTGACGCGAGGACGCAGCAGCGCTGAGGCAAGGTAGCGCAGAGCACATCTCTTTTGGAGCTTTTTGTTCATTCCCATTGTATTTCCCTTTATGCTCATTGTACTTGTAAAGTTTTTTATCATAGTGGAAATGTGATGGAGTTTTTGGTTGTTGTTTGTGGGTTATGCCTTTGGTTATGCTTATTACAAATTAAACGGATGCTGAAAATCCTCCTTGTAGCATCCCAGGATCGGAACCTGGCGTATGGGCGCTGGGAGCCGAGAATGGGGTTCTACGGAGGCTGTCAGCGCCGGATTCGGCGATCGAGAATTTTGTGAGCCCGGTTTCCGACTTTGGGGCGTGACAGAAGTTGGTATCAGAGCATAACTCGGGAATAACTAAGAACAACATTACATGTCTGCTATGAGTTTAGGATGATTAAGTCCCAAGTCCGGATAGCTTAGTAATCTTTATTACCGACCATTAACGTGCGTACCTTCGTGAGTTTCTAAGTTGATAGGCGCCTTCAATCTTCCTGTAGGACATGGCGCCCCAGAGAGTGACCCGATCGACCCCTACACCACCACCTGAGACTCCCGCATCACCGCCTGAGACTCCCGCACTACCACCTACTATGCCCATTCCACCACCAGAGATTCCTACTGCCCATCCGGAGTATACTGCTCCTCCACCAGAGACCGGTGCGGACCTGACCGTATCCGTGAGTGCCTCCCAGTTAGGCGGATGTTACAGTTGTGACGGCTGCACTTCAGGGACAGGGCATGCACCCTGTTGTCTCACCGGAGCAGGCCGAGCAGGACCGCGTGAGTGCCCTTCTTTGGGAGTTCTGACGACTTGATCTCCCACGTTTCCAGGGTGAGCCAGACCCTGTGGTAGCTGAGAGATGGCGCGCCGATGTGGAGAAGATATTTGAGACGATGGGATGTGTGACTGAGCGGCGAGTCCGATTAGCCGTGTTTCTTCTCCATGGTGAGGCTGAGCACTGGTGGGCGTCAGTCTCCCTAGCAGCAGGCGCTGATTTTGTATGGACATGGGAGGATTTCGTGGATCGGTTCGATCGACAGTATTTTCCTGATCACATCCGACGACAGCGAGCGTTGGAGTTCGAGGCCTTGGTGCAGGGTGATATGACAGTGGCTCAGTACGCGGCCCGTTTTGTAGCGCTGTCCAGATTTGCGCCATACTTAGTAGATGATGAGGGGCGAAAAGCCCGCCGATTCGAGGATGGCTTGCGTTACGGTCTTCGAGGCCGTGTCATTGGGCATGAGCTCCCGACATTTGAGGGAGTGGTACGGAAGGCCCAGATTTATGAGGCTGAGTGGGCCGGTTCTCAGTCTGATCGCGGTCAGGGGAGAGACCGGAAGAGGCATGCTCCTTCTGGTGACTTGCAGCGCGTCGCCGACCGCCACGGCGAGAGGCGCACAGTGTCGCCCGGCCTTCGAGCGCCAGCACCTCCAGCACCACCTCCGAGGCAGTTCACGGGCACCTGTTTTGGGTGCGGTGCGACGGGGCACCGTATGTGGGAGTGTCCCCGCCCTCGGCGAAGAAGAAGGAGGCCCCCACGGCGGCGAAGGCGGCCGGCGAGAGGTCCACACGGCGGCCTCCACCACGGCGGCGAGACCCGCACGGCGGCGGCGACGGCGAAATTCCCCACCACGAGGCCACCTCGGCGGCGAAGATCGCACCGGCCTCCGAGACCAGCGAGGCCAGAGGCGCAGCTTTCGACCGCCTCGGCGATCCCAAGCGGCGGCGAAGACGTTCGAGGGGACAGGCACCTCCCCGGCCGGCTCGAGGCTAGGGTTCTACGCGGCCCGGCGGATCCTCGGTCATCCGGAGGGGTCGTCGAGGGTATACTTCTGGTCTCTTCATGCATCGCTGTGTTGTTTGATTACGGGCTTCGCATTCTTTATATCCGAGGGATTTCGCCGATCAACTTTGGATTGTGACGAGTCTACTCGAGAGGGTTGACCCTATCGACGCCCTTAGGGAAGACTACGCAGTGTTGGCCGCTTTTGTTCGTCTTGCCCCGTCTAGTGGGAGAGATTTTCTTGCCCACCGACTTGTTGTGTTACCGATGTCCGAGTTCGATGTCATCTCAGGCATGGATTGGCTTCTCCGAGTACCACGCCATCTTGGATACTCCGCGAGGACCGTCACATTCGATATACCAGGCTTGCCACAGGTTCCGGTTCGTTGCAGAGCCTCGAGGAGAGCCGTTATCTTGCTTGATGTCTTGCGCCGTTGAGGAGCCTGTTGCCGCTTATATTGATCAGTTGCCGATCGTATGCGATTTTCCTGATGTGTTTCAGGAGATTCCGGGATTACCGCCTCGTCGACTCACCGAGTTTCAGATTGATCTCGTGCCCGGTACTGGGCCTATCTCGAAGGCCCCGTATCGTATGACATCGTTGGAGTTATGGGAACTGCAGAAGCAGTTGGACGAGTTGCGCGAGTTGGGTTTTATACGTCCGAGTAGTTCGCTGTGGGGAGCGCCAGTACTCTTCGTGAAGAAGAAGGATGGATCGTTGAGGCTCTGTGTAGACTACCGCGAGCTCAACAAGGTCACGATCAAGAACAAGTACCCGCTCCCGAGGATTGATGATTTGTTTGATCAGCTGCAGGGTGCACAGTTCTTTTCGAAGATTGACTTGCGTTCCGGTTATCATCAGATTCGGGTCCGAGAGGAGGACATTCCGAAGACGGCTTTTAGGACGCGCTACGGTCATTTTGAGTTCCAGGTCATGTCCTTCGGACTGACCAATGCACCCGCGGTCTTCATGCAGTTGATGAATGAGGTCTTCCACCCTTATCTTGATCAGTTTGTTGTAGTCTTCATCGACGACATTCTGATCTATTCGAGGACCCGTGAGGAGCACGAGCAGCATTTGGAGGTTACGTTGTAGACCCTCCGCGCACACCACCGTATGCGAAGGCGAAAAGTGCGAGTTCTGGCAGGAGGAGGTGAAGTTCCTCAGTCACGTGGTGACGAGGGAGGGCGTCGCAGTGGACCCCTCGAAGGTTGAGGCAGTACGTCAGTGGGGCCAGCCCACGACTGCGTCCAAGATCCGCAGTTTCCTTGGTATGGCGGGCTATTACCGGCGTTTCATTGAGGGCTTCTCTCATATTGCAGCCCCACTGACCAGGTTGACTCGGAAGGGCGCAGAGTTTATTTGGAGCGACGCCTGCGAGCGAGCATTTATGGAGTTGAAGGACCGTCTGACGTCCGCTCCTGTCCTCACTCTTCCATCTGGGAGTGATGGATTTATTGTATTTACTAATGCCTCGCATATTGGTTTGGGTGCTGTCCTGATGCAGTATGGGAGACCAGTCGCCTTTGCGTCTCGCCAGCTCAAGATCCATGAGCTGAACTACCCCACGCATGATTTGGAGCTGGCTGCAGTTGTCTTCGCACTGAAGGTGTGGAGGCACTACCTCTATGGGGTCAGGTTCGAGCTCTTCTCCGACCACAAGAGCTTGAAGTACCTCTTCTCGCAATCGAGTTGAATATGAGGCAGAGGCGCCGGATGGAGCTCCTGAAGGACTATGACTTCGATCTTCAGTACCACCCCGGCAAGGCGAACGTGGTGGCAGATGCCCTCAGCCGTTAGCCACGAGGCCTGGTGGCGCATATGATGATTCAGGAGTGGCGGATGCTTGAGGATGTGGCAGAGTATGATTTTGAGTTTGGCCTGCAGTCTTCTATCGTGCAGTTATCGAGCCTGTCGATTCAACCCTCTCTTGTCGTAAGGGTGATCGAGGCTCAGCAGGCTGATGAGTCGTTGCAGAGTTATATGGGCGTGCGACATCGAGAGTCGGCGATTGGCGGATTGGTACGGATGGTGGACTTCGCTCGAGGCCGATTATGTGTCCCGGATATCCCCGAGTTATGCGACGTAGAGATCTTATGACCGAGGCACATCGATCACGTTTTCTATCCATCCTGGCTCGACGAAGATGTACCGTGACATGAGGCGACAGTATTTTTGGGCAGGGATGAAGCGCCAGATCGCTAGTTTTGTGGCCGAGTGTGACACGTGCCAGCGTGTCAAGGCCGATCATCAGAGACCCCCTGGTCTATTGCAGCCGTTGAGTATCCCGATGTGGAAGTGGGAGCACGTGTCGACAGATTTCATTATGGGCTTGCCGAGGACTCAGCGCGGTCATGACGCCATTTGGGTTGTTGTGGATCGTCTGACGAAGTCGGC
Source organism: Magnolia changhungtana (assembly GCA_030180095.1). NCBI lineage: Eukaryota > Viridiplantae > Streptophyta > Magnoliopsida > Magnoliales > Magnoliaceae > Magnolia > Magnolia changhungtana. The sequence goes on along the minus strand of JASAUF010000434.1, from coordinate 4,932,204 downwards.
ACATTTTCTCGCGATGCGTGCGACTTGGTCTATGGACCGGCTTGCGAGATTATTCCTCGAGGAGATCGTGAGACTGCATGGTGTTCCAGTCTCGATCGTTTCGGACCGAGACTCGAGGTTCACGTCTCAGTTTTGGGGAGCTTCCAGAGAGCGATGGGGACTGATTTGCAGCTTAGCACCGCGTACCATCCGCAGACCGATGGCCAGACCGAGAGGGTCAACCAGATCCTTGAGGATATGCTTAGGGCTTGCACGATTGATTTCGGGGGTAGCTGGGATGAGCATCTGCGATTAGTTGAGTTCGCATACAATAACAGCTATCAGGCGACCATCGACATGGCTCCTTTTGAGGCACTATATGGCAGACCATGCAGATCACCGAGTTGTTGGACCGAGGTTGGAGAGCGCCGTCTCCTAGGTCCCGAGCTTGTGCAGGAGACGTCAGAGGCCATCGATATCATCAGGCAGAGGATGCGCACAGCTCAGAGCGGGCAGAAGAGTTTTGCTAATCGTCGGCGTCGTCCCTTAGAGTTTGATGTAGGGGACCATGTGTATCTCAAGGTCTCGCCCATGAAGGGCGTAGTTCGTTTTGGAGCGAAGGGCAAGCTTGCCCCGAGATTCATAAGACCTTTTGAGATCACTGGGCGCGTTGGCGCCGTGGCCTATTGGCTTGCCTTGCCATCTCAGTTGTCTGGCGTCCACAATGTTTTTCATGTCTCTATGTTGAGGAAGTGTGGGTCAGATATCGTTCCTCTTATTGATTGGCAGCCGTTAGAGGTTCGTGAGGACGCTTCCTATATCGAGCAGTCAGTTCGTATCCTTGATCGGAAGGAGCAGGTCCTTCGAACCAAGGTCATTCCGTTGGAGAAGGTTCAATGGGGTCACCATTCTGTAGAGGAGGCTTCTTGGGAGCGTGAGGCTGAGATTCGAGAGTGTTATCCCCATCTCTTTGATGATTGATCATGTGATGTATTTTGTATATTATCTCTGGTTTTATATAGTGACATTATGTTTCTTATTCCTCGCGAGTTATGCCTAGTTGCGATGATTGTGTAAATTTCGAGGATGAAATTTTTATTAGGAGGGGAGAGCTGTAAGACCCGTATCCTTGACCGTACCATTACATAGACTTCCGCGGTCTTTCCAGTCGAATTCCGGCAACCTTCGACCCTTAACCGGCGTTGCGCGCGACCCTGATTCACATGCCGTCAACCCGTGTCGACTCAAACCGAGACTTGTACCAATGCGACCGCACCGTCGCCGCGGTTCCGATGCCGCGACTCGCGCGCCGAGGCGATACCCTGGCCAGGAGATGTGGGCCAGCGTTCGGTGTGAGGAAAACATCGCACGTTGCAAAACCCAAGAGAATCTCTACGATGTGTCACATCAATCCATCAATCCATCAACCCATCAATCCATCATGGGTCAAGTACACATCCCTTTCACCTTTTCCCAAATAAGCCTCAAAAGTCAAAAAGGTTCTTACAACACACATGCCTTCTTACACCTTTTGCCAAAAAAGTCAAAAAAGGTGTCTTACACCCCATCACCACCACATCAACCATCCATCACTCTCTCCTTTACAACACTCTCTCTCTTCAATTGCAAAACCATTCCCAAGCAAAAGAAAAAAAAACCATACGTATGAGCCTCTTCCCCTTTCCTTCCAAGCCACAAGTGTGACCCACCTCTCCACCCTCTCATTTCTCATCCTAGCCTTCCATTTCTCATCTTCACCATCAAAGAGGAGCACAAGGAGACCGGCAAGCCGAGGGAACAAGAAGATCAAGCAGTGGGTGTTTGTAGCTCCCTATTTCCTTCATTTTTTATCGATTTGGGGTCCATAATGTGGGACCCACCTTGATGTACTTTTGAATGAGGGGCTCATAGTGGCGGGGTCCCTCCATACTCACCGATTTCTCCATGTCTCACTCTCTATCTCTCTCTATTTCATTTTTTTCTTTTGCTTTTTTTCCTTTAGATCATGTGTGGGTTGTGTGGTCCACTTGAAATGAGCCCCACCATGACATATGTACTTTATCCAAGCCATTCATCGGTGGGGCCACTTTAAATGTGTTGTACCCACACCATCCATTCATTTGGTGGCCCACCCAAGTGGGGCCCACCTCAATGCATGTGTGCCCACCCGTCCACGCATTTGCCGGACGTGGTGAGAATGACACAAATATCAGCTTGTTTCTAAGCTTTTGGGTGGCTCCCATGTATAGGCCCCACCTTGTTGTATGTATTCAATCCACGCTGTCCATCCCCTCCACAAGAACGTTTCTGGCGTTGAGCCGAAAGATGAGGTCGATCCAATACTCAGGCGGGCCGTACCATAGGAAAATGTCTCTTTTACCGTTCAAAACTTCTAAGACCCACCTTGCCTTAACCACACATCGAAAAATTTCGATCTTTGGACTCATTTGATGTATTCCGGGCCCGAGAATGCAATGGGCGGACTAGATTTTCAGGTAGTGGGCCCCACATACTATTTTCTGCAAGAAAACAGAAATCAAAAAAGAAAAAAAATGCGGCAGGCGCTTCTTCATTGTCGAGATGGCGCAGCGCTGCTGCCCGACGTTAGGCGGACGGCGGGCGGAAGTAGCAGCAACCCACGGCTCCCGCCGTGGGCCCCACCATGATGTGTATTTTCCATCCAACCCGTTTATTTGATGGGCCACCTCCTGAGGTGGGCCCCCTCCAATTATCGGCCCGATCCGAGTCACGGATGGCCAACACCAAAGAAAACAGTGAGAATTGAAGGCCTGCCATTGAAACCTTTTTGGGGCCCACAAAAGTCTCGGATCAAGCTGAAATTTTTTACTACCCTTCATCTAGGTCTGCGTGACCTTATGAACGGATTGGATGGCATGTAAACATTACAGTGGGCCCCACGTGGAGCCCACATGAATTGTGTGTTTTATCCCACCGTCCGTTGGACGGTGGAGCCCGCTGTGGTGCACGTGCTGGATGTGCACGTGTGTGTGCATGCATGTGTGGGTGGGTACGTGTGCATGATGTGTGTGCATGTGGTGTAACTGCACGTGTGATATTATATATATATATATTATATTATATTATATTATATTATATTATATTATATTATATTATATTGTATACATATATATATATATATGTATGTATATATTTATTATACTATGTAAATTATGGTGGGCCCTCAATTGGACCCCCCACCGTGATGCTTATGTTGCATCCAATCCGTCTACCCATTTTGAAAGATCATTTTATAGCATGAGCTAAAGATGAGCCTGATCCATAGTCCAAGTGGACCCCACCTTGGCATGTTTTGAGGTCCATCTTAACGTATTTGTGGTAGATCATTGGGGCCCACTTTGATGTGGATGTAAGGCCCATGTCACTAGGCCCATTTGATGTATCTAAGGCTCACAGGTTATGACCCATTGCAATGTGCATAAGGCCCATTGGTACGGCCCATTGATGTGGCCCACTTGACGAATGAAAGGCCCATATGGTATGGCCCATTTGATGTATCTAAGGCCCAATGGGATGAACCTAAGGCCCATTGCAATGTGTAAACCCAACCTGGTTCATGTAATGATGTTTTCGACGGGCAATGCCTTGGGAGCAATGTTGGTTTGACGTCCACATTGTCGAATAATGTTGGTTAAATGTCCGCATTATGATTCTCCCTAGGGCCCATTGTTAGGCCCATACTTGTAGGCCGTCTAGGCCCATCTCCTTATGAACAACATCTATCCCATATAACATATTTAGTATAGTCCCATGATTCATGATCATACGCATCATATGTATGCTTGGTATGAGAAGTGACTGATCATAGCATATGCCTTCGGGCAGATTGTTTAGGGGCTCCCGGTTAGGCGGTGTTGCCCCACATGAGCGCACGAGACGCGCAGGATTGCTGCATGACTGGAGAGTGTGATTCATGCATTCGCATTGTGTGATATGGTTACTGTACGCCCTAGCGACATCAGGGCCGTAGCCTCCACAGGCATATCGTAGTTGGCAGGATTGGATACCGAAATTTGGTTCTACATGGGGTGCTATAGATATCCCTGGGTGAAAGTCCCTAAACCCTTATGGTACCAAGAGGTTGCTCCAACGTTTAGACCGAGTGGGCGCACGAGCGCCGAGTGCCGATTACCAGACGGTTGCGCTTTCCACTGTGTCGTGGTCGGTTGGAAGGGGGACGGCCTTACCCGCCCGAGAGGAGGGGGCAATGCTAGGCTGAGTCTGACCAGCTCGAGGAATGGGTCCGCTATCGACGAGCCGAGCCCGATATTGGCAGGCGGGTAGTGAGGTCTCTTCCACTTACCTTATTGCGCGCGATGGGGCGGCAATTTGGTTTAGAGTGTACTAGACCCCAGTGATATCCCAGATTTTGAGCTGTACTGATATGTGGACTTAGATGAGGATTTGTATGCTTGAGTTGCATTTCGCATCGCATGGCCTTGGAATGGCCGACATCTTTCATGCCTTGCATTGCATGGCCTTGGTATGGCTAGTAGTATTCATGGATTCATCAGCATGTTCTGCATTACTCTGATACTGCATGTCTGCATTACTACCTTGCGCACACACTTTCACCACCCTTTAAGCTTTCTATAAGCTTATGCACGACCGTTGGGTGCAGGTGAGGCGAGGACGCAGCAACGCTGAGGCAGGAGCACAGAGCAGATCTTTTAGAGCTTTTTATTCATTCCCATTGTATTTTCCTTTATGCTCATTGTATTTGTAAAGTTTTTTATCATAGTGAAAATGTGATGGAGTTTTTGGTTGTTGTTTGTGGGTTATGCCTTTGGTTATGCTTATTACAAATTAAACGGATGCTGAAAATCCTCCTTGTAGCATCTCAGGATCGGAACCTGGCGTATGGGCGTTGAGAGCCGAGAATGGGGTTCTACGGAGGCTGTCGGCGCCGGATTCGGCGATCGGAAATTTTGTGAGCCCGGTTTCTGAGTTTGGGGCGTGACACATGAGCCCCATTCAGGGGGCATGTGAATTTGGTCTTGTGGGGGGCTATGCTAATAACTCTAATCTATGTCATTGACCACACGCGCACACGTCGAGTCGAGTCGAGCTGTGCCGAACCGAGTCCATGTCCGCGTGCACGATGGGACGGGATGGGATGGGCGCGGGTACAGGTGTACTCACAGGGTGTGTGTGTATGGGTACTCGCAGGACTTTATTTGCGAGAGTGTACTCTTGTGCCTTTTCGTTTTAAACCAGATATATGTGATTGTTCGGTTGGTCACACCTGACCTAACCCTTTCTAAAAGGTGCTTAATGCACCACTTTGGAGTTTATAAAAGGACTTCCGTTCCAGTTTCAAAGTATAAAAGAAAATAAAATCATTTTATTCTCCTCTTCTAAAACTCTCTTTGTTCTTCTGGTTCTGGTTTAAGAATTTTTGTTGAGTTTGTTGTTGAGTCAACTCAGCACATTCGGGTTAAACTGCAAGTGGTTCGAGCCCACGTACAGTGAGTGTACTGTTAGGACCGGGTCATAGTCGTTGTATCCTGGAGGTCGATTGCTCTGGAAACCTGTTGCACTTGGGACACTGTCTAAGGGGAGCAAATTCGATTTCAAGCCGAGTGACTTATGTCACGCCTCGACTCAATTTAATAAGTCTTCTTTCTCAAATTTTATTTTCTTTTTTGGTTCTCAATTTTAATAGTCTATTTACTTCAACCAAATATTCCAACATTTTCTTTCAATCAGAATATCTAGATCCGTATGGCTTTTGATGGTCGTCCGATTGACTGCTTCGGATCCTAGATCAGATGATCCATAAGAAATGGGCGCTGGATCTTTTGGCGAGGAGGATAACATTCGCTTTAATGGCGGATCTTGCCATGGCCTGTTTTCCTTCATTACGTTATTCCTGGGTAGTCCAGAATAATCATGTGATGCTTGCTAGGCCACCATATTAAAGATCCAGATTGATTTTCTTGATGGTTCTCGCGAATTGTTGCAACAACCGTTTTTTGCACATCATCCTCACCTCCAAGGCTCGCAACACCTGACTTCCTTGTGTCGTAGAGAGTTACCGACTCCTTTGAAATTCTGGGTTGGAGTAAAAAATCCTTTGGATGGAATTTGGATGGTTTGGATTTGATTGAAGGGCCGAGTTCGATCATTCTTCAAGAAGCTTTTCTCGGACAATCGATTCTCGCTAGCACCATTAAAACGTGCTTAAGGTTTTGGCATAACCACGGGCTATGTGGGGCCCAATCATGATGTCATGATGTTTGTTTGAGAAATCCACTCCGTTCATCATCTTATTAGTATCATGTAGACCCATTTGTTCAAATATGGAGCTGATCCGAGCTTTCAGTGGGGCACAACACACTTGATAAGCAGATGCTACTACCTGATTGACTGTGGTATAGGTGGGATCCACTTGTGATGTCCTTTGGGAGATCCACTCCGTTCATCTGTTTTGTAGGGTAATGTTAAGCCATGGGTCAAAATATGAAGTAGATCTGATCTCGAGGTGGGTTGCATGATTAGCCAAAGCATGAGATGGTTTTCACTATTAAAACAGTCCCCACTCATACATAGTCTGTGCCATGCATCCTTAATTACAAATTTGTCATCAATTCCTCAACCACTTTCGACGTTAGTTAGGTCAGAGTGCATCGTCCAAATGCCTTGAAATTTGGCGAATATCTCTCATTTTTCGTACTCTTTCCAAAGGTCAAATTTGGGCTCCAATTTGCAAAGGACATCTAAGGTGCTCTTTTAAATAGCCGACACACTCCATGCTTCAAAACCGTGATTGTACACATCTAGTTGAAGTATTACCTGGTGGTTTGGACATATGACCTAAGATCTTCATTATGACTGAATTATCCTAATATTTGGATGACCCGTTTAGGGGATCCAAATACGATGGATGGTCAGATGGCAAGTCAAAAATATGAAGACTTAATGGTTTGTACTCTAATCGTAAATGTAGGTGGATGTACGCTCAGTTTCGTAAATGGAAGAACATAGGGTAGGTTTTTGGAGTTATTAAGATGTAAAACATGTGTACCATTAGATTTAAGTGACTTGTGCACATGTGTAAGTTTCTAAGATTATATTTTTGATAGTGGATTAATCATATTCATAGATGGTGAACAAGATGAATGGATCATAATTTTAACCCAATGCGTGTACAAATAGATGTAGAGATCAAGTAGCTAGTTTACTATGATCGGGTGGTCCAAAATCAAAGTGGACGATCAGATGTCTCTATCTAGTAGTGAATAGTTGATTGAATGGTTGGTTATGATAAACAAGTGAGAATATTTGGAATTATGCATGATCTTGTCCTAAAAATTAACGATCGGATGACTTGATCTATAGATGAAGATTATTTCCAATAGTAAAATTCAGGTTAGAGAATAAATGTAAGATTAGCATAGGCTAAATCGGTACATAAACATGTATATACTAAATTAAATTTCATGGTAACATTCGAGAATTTTTAATACTTGGGTATTGAAAAGTTTGGAGTGTTACAGTTTCAAACATTTAGAGTAACATCCTTGATGTTAATGTTTTAGCTTTACGTTTAGCATGTTACATGTTATGTGTATTTTTCCTTAGTTAACATGAAATTTAACTTATTTTATGAATAACTCTTTATCTATAATAATTTAGATGATGATTATTTTATAAGAATTGCTTAGAAACATGCTCAAAATCATGTAAAACCATTATATTTTTCAAAACTCTCAAATAATAAATAATTATTAAAATGCCAATAACCTACACCCTTAATTTTAGATCACATCGTTCATATCATCCATTCGATATGAAATTTTATCTCATACTTATTTATCATAAATTAATTGTACACGTCAATTTAAAGCCCTTGGTCATAGTAGAAGTAACTCAATTCCCAAATGAACCTTATAACTTTTAATTTTAATGTCTATCGAGTGAAGAAAGTTAATGGATAGTTGTAGTCGAATATTTTTCTTTATGTGAGTGACTTGGATCGTGTATCACATGATGTGTGATATGAGTGCCTTACCTTAATAAACTTTTTTCTTAAGCTCCAAGTTACCATGTTTTTTAAAATAATTAAGTTTCCTAAATCTTTTCAAATTCCATAAGTTGGCTCTTTCAATTGACCCACTTCTCACCGTCAATCATGACCTAAATTTTGACAATACTTTGGCCTTATATGATTATGAGATTATACAAAATTTGGAACCCGATTTATGATCACTACAAGAAAACCCACCTTTACCGACGAAATTTTTCGACACTAAAAATGTTGTTTTCGTCAATAAAAGGTTTTATTGACAAAAAATTTCGTTAGTAAATTCATCGCTAAAAGATCGAGGCAAAAGGTTTTTATCGACGAAACTTTTAATCCCCAGTAATGCTAAGATTTTTACTGATGAATTTTTTCGTCGGTAAAAAATAAGGAAAACAGTTTTTTCCGACAATATTTTTCGTCGCTAAAAATAATTATAAATTTTTTACCAATGAATATTTTCGTCAGTAAAAAATAAATGTTAAACTTTTACCGACAATATTTTTCATCGGAAAAAAATGAATATTTTCATCGGTAAAAAATAAATGTTAAACTTTTACCGACAATATTTTTTGTCGCTAAAAATAATTACAAATTTTTTACTGACGAATATTTTCGTTGGTAAAAAATAAGTGTAAAACTATTACCGACGATTTTTTTCGTAGGTAAAAATAATTACAAATTTTTTATCGTCGGTAAAAAATACATATAAAACTTTTACCGACGAAAATTTTCATAGGTAAAAAAATTTTACAAAACTTTTACTTACGAATTGTTTCGTCGGTAAAAAAATTTACAAAACTTATACCAACAAATATTTATGTCGGTAAAAAAATTACAGAACTTATACCGACGAATATTTTTGTCGGTAAAAATTAAGTAAGAACTTTGACCGACGATTGTTTTCGTAGGAAAAAATATTCAAAAAACTTTTACTGATGATATTTTTCGTCACTAACTTATATTTACAAAACTTTTACCTACGAAAATGTTCGTAGGTAAAATTCTTTCTTTAAAAAAAATATATATATATTCCAGCACAAAATTCTCGATCTACACCTGTTAGAATATATTTTATCATATTCTTCCTGATATGCACCTATTATATAATATATTTCATCATATTCACATTCACATCCATCTAAACCTAAACTACTAAATCCATCCAAACATAAACTACATTCATCCAAACACAAACAATCTTATCCACATCACATTCATTCACGCACAAATACATATAAGTTTAACATCATAAATAAAAATATAAAAAAAATCATAAAGATGAAAGCAGAGGTGGTGGGGCATCGGTGGGTAAGCGTGCAGTGAGAGCCTGAAGTATCTCCGTGATCCGTCGCTCATGCTTCACCCGCATCTCCTCCATCCTCCTATCCTGCTCCTCCCTCTGCCTCTCCTACTCCTCCATCCTCCTCCTCTCCTATTCCTCATTCTGCCTCGTTAGCTCCTTTATCCTCCTCTCTTGCTTCTCCCTCTGCCTCGCAAGCTCCTCCATCCTCATCTCCTGCACTTCCCTTTGCCTCGGCAACTCCTCCATCTTTCTCTCCTGCTCCTCCCTCTGCCTATCCAGTTGTTCTCTGATGTCAAGGACAACGACCCATAGCTGTTGAACCTCTCTTTTTGTGATATCAGCTCAGCATACAGTGCTGTCGCTAACGACGATGGATCGGTTGGAGGCAGCTCTAGCGGGTGCCATGAGCTTGGCATTATGACTAAGCCCACACACATATCCAGAACGGGTGCTAAGCACCTGACTTATAATTTCTAGCTCACTCCGCTGAGTACCATCGGGAATGGACTGACTGTGTAAGGTGTTCATCTCCGCTTGTAATGAAAACATATGAATTTTCATAATAAATAACATTATTATAATTTAATGCAATTAAATTTTACAATGTAAGAATTTTTACCCAAATTTCGCTGGCTCTGGGATGTACCCAAGATCCCGTCGCTTGCCGACAGTGAGTCCCTCTATAGAAGTCTACTGGTCCGAGCTCTTGGCCAGTGACGAAATCTCGCTATGCAATTGAAAGGATAATAGGGTTAATATAAATGCATAAAAAAGAATATATAAATGTAATAATTACTAGTAATTTCTTACCATGTCGTGACGAAGTCGTACAGATGACTTTGAACCAGTTATGTGGTTCACTTCTAATTTTCCTATGTTGTCAGAATTTATTTTACTCCTCTTCTAAACATATTATTCATAATACATTGTTATTAATTATGAATTTAATTATTACGTTAAGATATCGTAAATATGTAAATATTACCTAAAAAGAATTAGACGAAAACTTATCACAGAGTATCCGCTAGTCCTCATGGGTCACATGCGGTGGTGTGGACAGTGCGCCCTCCTCGTGGCTCACGCACCGCTTATACCGCTGGTGTAACTCACTGCGGTAATCCTTGAACCACTCCTTGATCATGTCGTCGACAGCATGGGAGATATGTGGAACACTTAAATCCAAGTCAAATTTATCCTGCAGTTTTGTAAATAATAGATTAAGGTAATAAACTTATTAAGAAAATAACTTAACTGTAAATGAACTTTTATAAAATAAATTTTAATTTACTAAAATTTACCTGAAGGTGCTAACGGATGAGCTGCCGTACATCATCTGTCACATCTGCCCAATGGGAGGTGGTGGGGAAATCAGAGATTAGCATAAGACATCGACCTCCAACGTAAACAACCTGGTATTGTTCCCAGCGGGTCTAATGCAGTCCTGTGGGAACTCTACTGTCACCCTACCTCACGCGTAAGTCGCTCTAAAAGCAACCCACGCATGAGTCCACGTCCTCATCGGCTGGTCGATGAGGCTATTGCAAAAGAAATATGTAAGTTTAAACATAAACAGAAATCATTAAAAGAAATATATGTCTAGACTTATATGCAGTGCCCGGTGTATGCGCAACTGAATGATCAGATGCCTGCGATGCAACATGTGACGGTGATGTTATCTCCGTCGCATCACGGGTAGAAGGGGTAGATCCAGTGTGCGAACGACGTGCTCTCCCACCTAATATCATCACTGAATATGTGCGAGCTATGAAATTATAAATTTAAACAAAGTCAATACAAGTGGAATATACTAAAACAGTTGATGGTACAATGCATTTGTGATTATGCTTAGAGAGATTATTAAAATATGATTAGACTATTACACTATAATGCAAGCAAAATATAATAAAACTGTAAACTTTAATCTATAACCCTTAAAATTTTCATTACACATTGTCACTCTATATTAAATACACATATTTCGTTGTAATACGAAACAACTTTGAGGTAAACTATCCAAAGTACTCACTGCGTAAGTTATCGTATGCTTCAGAAGCATATGTCATGTTGTGTGAAGCACTCGATATTTTTATAGCCAACATTCTAGTCATAATAGGAGAAATCTAGTATCTTGGGACTCCATTCAGATGTGCAAGTGATAGTGTCGCATCTTCCATATCTCGTTTCCTGCGGTTATATATCTCCATCAGCCCAGGAATTTCTTTGAGATGGTATAATCTTTCTTCTGAGTTGTCGTCAATATATTCCACTCTACACTCATTGACCAGATCGGGTATCTCTATGGCCCTACCAGAAGAAGATAGAACCGAAACGTCCATCTGCAACAGCTAATGAAGTATGTTGCGTGCTTCTGTTACGCTCCGGTTTAAAGAGGACATTATCAAAACTTGACTCAATTGCAAATGTAGATTATAAATAAGTCAATAAAAAGAATTAGTCATGACTTGTAATTTTCACGTATACATGGAATACATAAATTATTCGAATTAAAAAATGACATATAAATCATGTGTACATTTAATAATCGTTGTTTGTATCACTATCGCTTAGGGCTATTTCTTCTTCACCATCACTATCGCAGATCAGTATTTCCTCTTCATCGTCTACAACATCATCATCAATGAAACCGCTATTATCTCTAACGACGTCATGTCTTATTGAGGCATTAACATGATCAGGTGACACATCATCTCTGTCTAATTACACCACATCAATATCAACACTTGAATCGGTCCCTGTATCCTTAGATGACATGCCTTCTTGATATGCTTGTTTAACCCTAGACGTTTCATTTTTCCCATCCTCACTATCTTCAATTTCTGGTACGGGAACGTCAAATACGTTCCTGGGCATTATTTTTTGCACCACGTGCCAAGAGTCGCCTAACTTGGTGTCAGCAAGGTAAAATACTTGTTCGGCTTGGCTGGCGAGGACAAATAGGTCATCCTTAAACCACTTCCGAGATAAATTTATGCTCGTAAAGTAGTTATTAGTCTGTATTCCCAACTTCTTATTTTTAATGTCCCACCAATTACATTTAAATAAGTACACCCGCTTTCTCATACAATAACTCAACTCAATAATATCTATCAAAACGCCATAAAAGTTATTTTCATCCTTCTCATTCGTTCCCTTCACAACCACCCCACTATTTTGTGTGGTCTTATACTTCTCACGTTCTTCGGTGTGGAATCAATCCCGTTTACAATACAACCTATATATCTAAATACACATCTATCAGGGCCACACGCTAGTGAGTATAGTGCATCAGTCACATCCGCAGAGTTGCTCATATGCAACATCTTCATCTATTATCATGTACAGAATGCAATTGTTAAGGGATTTTCTTAGGTTCAAATAATGTGCAAAACAACAAAAATTTTAAGTGTGGTGAGATATAATGTGAAATCTTACACATTTTACGAACTATTCTGAAAACTGATCATAATGCATTCGATCATAATTTGTGGAGAATTTGGACTTCATCTCGTCTATGTGTTCGCTACACATAAATGGCACGTCATCAGCAATAAATATTAAAATCACCGTATGTAAAGAAAACAATAATCGAGGGAAGATTTACTCAAAGTATGACTCTATTTCTTCACAATTATACAACGCGTACCACCACGCCTTTGTTAGATCCCCAAGGTCCATATCTTGAAAGGTCTGGGATCCTAAAGGACGAACATTATATGCAAATATAGATACGAGTCCTTATTCATGCTCCCGCCCTTCATCGGCATTTCGATCTTCTCAGTTGAATCTAGTCTCTATGCCACGAAGATACATGGAGCGAAATGTAAGGCGTTCATTATCAATATACGTTTCAGCTATGGATCCTTCTGGTCGTGCCTTATTCCTCACAAATCGTTTGAGTGTGTGAAGGTATTTGTACACAAAACTACTATGTTATACGTATGAAAACATGGATATAAATAGTTTATGAAATGAATAAAAATTTGAATATGTTCTACCACCTTTCGATCGGATATATTCAACGATATTGTACTAAGCCTGCAAGCTTTGCCTCGTGCAGTAAGTGAATCACTAGGTGTACCATGACATCGAAAAACACAGGTGAAAATATTCTTTTAAGTTTGTAAAGGATTACGGCAATGTCCCTCTCTAGTCGTTTAATAACATCTACATTAAATGATTTCAAACACAAATCCTTAAAGAATATTCCCAACTCAATCAGCACCGCACCGATATCCTTGCTCAGGAATCCATGAATTGCAACCGGTAGTAGGCGTTGTAGAAGGACGTGACAATCATGACTTTTCATTCCTGTTACCTTACAGTCCGTAACGTTTACGCGACGAGATATGTTTGACGCATACCCATCGAAAAACTTCACCGATCTCAACCATTCACATAAACGCTTTATCTCTAGTTTTGTCAATGTGTAGCAGGCTACTAGTATAGTATACAAATTTTTATATGGTTGTAAGTGCTACTCTTTCCTTAAACTCATTGCTTATAGATCTAATCGAGCCTCAAAACTGTTTTTTGTTTTCTTCTCTATGTTCATCAATGTTCCGAAGACATTGTCACATATATTTTTTTTAATATACATGACATCCAAGTTGTGTCACAATTTCGGATCACTCCAATAGGGCAACTCAAAAAGATGCTCTTCTTCCTCCAGTTATAGTTCAATACTGTACGTTTCTCTTTTTCAAGTGCGATGCCTTACTAAATCTAACTTCTTTAATGTTACTCAGTTGTTGTATCACATCTTCTCCAGATAGCTCTTTCGGGGGTGGCCTATGATCTTGTTTGCCATCAAAGATCATCATTTTCCTACGCCAACAATGATCACTCGGAAGGAAGCGACGATGGCCCATATAACAAGTTTTTCTACCATGCTTCAATGACAATGAACAAGTCTCAATACCATATGTAGGACAAGCCAACTTGCCCTTCGTTCTTCATGCAGACAAATTTTCATACGTAGGGAAGTCATTTATTGTCCACAAGACCACTACATGCAATCGAAATGTCTGTCCTGCAAATGTGTCATACGTTTGTACACCTTGACTCCACAACTCATTTAACTCATCTACTAATGGTCGTAAATACACATCGATGTCATTCCCAGGTAATCTGGGTCCAGGAATAAGCAATGACATCATAAAAAATGACTCCATACACAACTAAGGAGGTAAATTGTAAGGCATAAGTACCGACCACATACTGTACGAGCTACTCATATTACCAAATGGATTAAAACCATCACTTGCAAGACCTAATCGAACATTACGAGAATCCTTTACAAACCAGTCATGTTGCTTGTCAAAATTTTGTCAAGCTTCAGAGTTCGCAGGGTGCCTTAGTGTACTATCATCATGAACACGTTTCTCCTTATACCACCTCATATCTTTAGCCATCTTATGAGACATAAACAATCTTTGCAATCTGGGTTTCAATGGGAAGTACCTTAACACCTTTTGAAGAATTTTTTAACGCCTAGCTTTGTCATACTTCCACCTAAACTGTCCACATTCTGGACATTCTTCAACATTTTCATGCTTTTTTCAATATAATAAACAATCATTTATACATGCATGTATGAGGATGTAACCAAGGCCCAAGTCTCGCATCAAGGATTTTGCCTCGTAATGAGACTTAGGCAATGTCTCACCGTCCGGTAATGCTTCTTTCAATAACTCAAGCAACATGTCGAACGATTCGTTACTCCAACGATTTATTGTCTTCAAATGAAGTAACTTTGTAAGAAAATTTAACTTGGAGAAGTTCTCAGATCTCGGATAAAGTGAACGTTGCGCATCCTTCAACAACTTACTCAAGTTTTCTGATTCGACATCACCCATTAGAAGAATATCTTGGCTACTTCTTGTCGCTACAAAATCAGTATCCGCAACTATTTCCCTGAACACATCCCCTATGGTATCTTGCATTTCATCAACGTCTTCATCCTCGTCATCCGGTACAATTGGGACATCAATGACTTCAATGGCCTCAACTCTATGGGTCGTATCTTCACCATGATGGATCCACCAAGTTTAACCCTGGTTAATCCCAACTATGAACAAATCGTCCTCTACTTTATCTAAAGTCTTATATATCATGTTCTTACGTTTTCGACATGGACACCTAATCCTATTCCCTGAATCTGCCCAATTTCGTGCAAATTCCATGAACTCTTGAACCCCTTGTTTATAATCTGGGCCAAGCCTGTTCTTAGCTCGCATCTAACTCTTATCCATCTCTACAATGAAAAGACTAGAGTCAGTTTATGGAAATAACTGTAAGATTAGGCTAGGTTATAAGTTTAGGTTTAGGGAATTGAGAATAGGTATAAGTTTAGGCTTAGGTTTAGGTAAGAGAGTTGAGATTAGGATTAAGTGTAGGTTTAGGTTTAGGGATTTGAGAATATGTTAAGGTTTAGGTTTAGGAAATCGGGTTCGGGTTCAGGATCGGGTTTACGTTTGGGTTTTAGGTTTAGGTTTTAGGTTTAGATTATAGCTAGGTTATAAGTGTAGGTTATAGGGTTTAAGTTTATGTTAGGTTTAGGAATAAGGTTTAGGAAATTGAGTTTAGGTTATAAGTTATAGGTTATAGGTTAAGGTTTAGGGAATTGAGTTTAAGTTATAAGTTATAGGTTTAGATTATAGGTTATAGGTTATAGGTTAAGGTTTAGGGAATTGAGTTTAGGTTATAGGTTATAGGTTTAGGTTATAGGTTATAGGTTATAGGTTATAAGTTATAGGTTAAGGTTTAGGGAATTGAGTTTAGGTTAAAGTTATAAGTTTAGGTATAGGTTATAGGTTTAGATTAAGGTTATAAGTTTAGGTTACGGTTATAGGTTAAGGTTAAGGTTTAGGTTATAAATATAGGTTTTGGGATTTGAGAATAGGTTTAGGTTAAGGTTATAAGTTTAGGTTAAGGTTATAAGTATAAGTTTAGGTTATAGGTTAAGGTTAAGGTTAAGGTCTAGGTTTTAGGTTTAGGTTATAGGTTATAGGTTAAGGTTTAAGTTGGGTTTTAAGTTTAGGTTAAGGTTATAGGTTTAGGATTTGAGAATACATTTAGGTTATAGGTTTAGGTTAAGGTTATAGGTTTAGGTTTAGGTTTAGGTTATAGGTTATAGCTTTAGGGAATTGAGAATAGGTTAATGTTTAGGTTTAGGAAATCGGGTTCGGGTTCGGGATTGGGTTATAGGTTCGATTATAGCTAGGTTATAAGTGTAGGTTATAGGTTTAGGTTTAGGTTAGGTTTAGGATAAGGTTTAGGAATTGAGTTTAGATTATAGATTATAGGTTTAGGTTATAGGTTATAGGTTAAGGTTTAGGAATTGAGTTTAGGTTATAGGTTATAGGTTTAGAATATAGGTTATAGGTTATAGGTTATAGGTTAAGGTTTGGGGAATTGAGTTTAGGTTATCGGTTATAAGTTTAGGTTATAGGTTATAGGTTATAGGTTAAGGTCTAAGGAATTGAGTTTAGGTTAAGGTTATTATAAGTTTAGGTATAGGTTATAGGTTTTATCATTTCCTCTCACCGATTCAATTATTGCAATTTGATTCAATAGTGCATTGAAACACAGACCTAAAGAGACCTCAAAATTTAATTTGAAGCTGATGGAAACACCCTTAACTTCCAAACCATTCAATCAATCCCGATAAAGCCACTATGTTTACTAGTATCTAAAGTTATATGCAGCAGTTAAAGGCTTAAATGGTGAAAAGGATTGAAGCAGTTCTATTTCTAACAGAAGGCAAGACTATGGTGATAGTTCACCAATATTTTAACTTGTGCCATCCAATCCATACAACATGGGCTCCACTGCCAAATACATAGCTATCAAATGGATGGAGTAAATTAAAATTTGTCCACAATCTAAAAATTCAACTGGTGAAATCAGATTAAGTTGGCTTCACCAATGAAAATGCCGGGCTATGTTCCAATGTGGACAACAGTTTGGATGGTCGACATTGACCTATAACCAATAACCTATAACCTAAACCTTAGCCTATTCTCAATTCCCTAAAGCTATAACCTATAACCTATAACCTATAACCTAAACCTACACCTAAACCTATACCTATAACCTAAACCTACACCTTAACCTAAACCTAAACCTAAAACCTTAACCTAAGCCAAAACCTATAACCTAAACCTTAACCTATAACCTATAACCTAAAACCTAAAACCTAAACCAAAACCTATAACCTATAACCTAAACCAAAACCTATAATCAAAACTTATAACCTATAACCTAACTCGAACCTAAACCTAAACCTATAACATAAACCTATAAACTAAATCCTAAACCTAAACCTAAACATAAATGTATTCTCAAATCCTTAAACTTAAACCTACACCTAATCTTAATCTCAACTCCTTAGCCTAAACCTAAACTTGAAAATCAAACCTAAACCCGATCTCGAACCCGAACTCGATTTCTAAACCTAAACCTTAACCTATTCTCAATTCCCTAAATCTATAACCTATAACCTAAACCTAAACCTAACCTAAACCTATAACCTTAACCTAAAGCTAAACCAAAACCTATAACCATTAACCTAAACCTTAACCAAAACCTATAATCATAAACCTAAACCTTAACCAAAACCTATAACCTAAACCTTAACCTACAACCTATAACTTATAACTTAAATTTATAAACCTTAACCTAAACCTAAAACCTAAACCTAAACCTATAACCCAAACCTATAACCTTAACCTAAACCTAAAACCTAAAACCTAAATGTATTCTCAACTCCCTAAACCTATAACCTATAACCTAAACCTAAACCTTAACCTATTCTCAATTCCTAAACTCCGTAACCTATAACTTATAACCTAAATCTAAACCTAACCTAAACTTATAACTTAAACCCATAACCTTAACCTAAACCTAAAACCTAAACCTAAACCTATAACCTTAACCTAAACCAAAGCTTATAACCTAAACTTATAACCTAAACCTCAACCTCTAACCTATAACTTATAACCTATAACCTGTCACACCCCAAACTCGAAAACCAGACTCATAAAATTCCTGATCACTGAATCCGGCACTAACTGCCTCCATAGTACCCCATTCTCGGCTCCTGGCACCCATACAGCAGGTTTCGATCCTGGTATCCTACAAGGAGGATTTTAAACATGATTTGATTCGTAATGAGCATAACCATAAGCATAACCCATGAATAATAACCACAAGAGTACCATCACAAAATCTACTATGATCAAAAGCTTTGAGTACAATGTTGAAAGGAAAATACATGCATATAATAAAATCTTCACAAAACTCGGCCACACGCTCCTGCTCAACGCCGCTGCGACCAATGTCACCTACACACATCTATCATGCATAAGCTTATAGAAAGCTTAGAGGGTGGTGAAAGTGTGTGCATAAGGTAAGTGTCAAGTATTCAATACAATGTCAAAATCATACAATATCGGAAATACTGGTAAAATCATGAATCATATAATATCAGAGTAAGTGGAACTACTGACAAGTCCATGAGTCAATCAATATCAAAATACACAATACAGATCAACTAAGCGAATGAAGAGTTATAAAGAGGCAAATATCAGATGCCAAGGATGCAATGCAATATACAAATCCTGATGAGTATCACGAATAGCGTCAGTCGCACCTAGACCATATAAATGCAGAAATACAGTAATCCAAAATGTCATATGCCGCGGATGCAATGCAATATGCGGTGCGAATGAAATGACCATGCTGGAGTATGAAGTCGGGATGATAGTACGTGGTATCACAGACCATGGGGTTCATCAGAAGGGATTTTTATCCAAACCAGTCCCATATCTAATTTGGATAGTCAGACTCAATGTGGTAAACTCCTGATCTCAGGTTAGTCCTGCGCCCCAACTGAAATCCTGGCCATTGCAAAGGTACACGTAACAAATAGTTGCTCACCACTAGCCCAAGTGGATAGTGAATAAAGGAATGAATGAGTATGTAACTCCTACTCAACAAGTCCACATATTAATATTGTTCATCTCTGGGATCATCACTGGGGTCTAGTACACTCTACATGCAAATTGTCACCCACTGACATGCGACTATGTAAGTGGAAAAGACCTCACTATTCGGTTAACCAGTAGTCAACCAATATCTACCTGGCACGTTGATAGCAAACCCATTCATGAGCTGATTAAACTCAGCATAACTATGGCCCCTACTCTCGGGCGGGTAAGGCCACACCCCCTCCCAACAGACCACAACATAGTGGGAGGCGCAGCCTCCTGGTATTTGGCACTCGGGCGCTCATGTATCCATTCAGTGTCGATGTTGGGGCATTTCCTGGCCACTGGGATTTAGGGACTTTCATCCACAGACATTCAAAGTGGCCAGATACTCGAACTAAACATTTTCAGTGTCCCATCTAGCCATCCACAAATGCCTGTGGAGGTTACAACCCTGATGTTGCTAGGGTGTACAGTAATTACAACACATAATGTAAGATGCATGAGTCATATAATCTAGTCATGCATCAACCTTGCGCATACTGTGCGCTCATGTGAGATAACCTCCACCTATAAGGGAGTCTCATAACAATCTGCCTAATGCCATATGCAATGGTCAACCACATCTCATAACAAACTACAGATGATGTGTATGGGCATGTATCATGATGTTATACTATCACATACTCATAATCGATATTAATAATTGGTATTGACAATGTGGACATTCAACCAACATTGCCCCCAAGGAATGGCCCACGTAGAGCCTAACATATAGCGGACCTATCGCCTCACACAAGGTCCTAATATACAATACCATGGGCCTCACTTAAGAGCATAATACGCATCACGATGGACCTTTCACATGGGCCCAACATACATCACAATGGGCTTCATCGCCTGGCCCTCAAATGCATCACAATGGGCCTCATCCCATAGGCCTCATATACATCACATTAGGCCTTAAACATGGGCTAAATACACATCACAACGGGCCTCAAATACGGGCCAAATATACATCACATTGAGCCTTGAACACGGACTAAATACACATCGCAATGGGCCTCAAATACGGGCTACATATACATCACATTGGGCCTCAAACACAGGCCGAATACACATCACAACAAGCCTCAAATACGGGCCACACATACATCACATTGGGCCTTAACGATCGACCTCGATATCTAACCTTGACAATCGGCCTATACAATCGGCCTCAACAACTGGAATTGATCAATAATCAGCCTTGATGATCGGAATAGGCAATCGGTCACAATAATTAGAATTGATCGATAATCAGACTCGGGAATCGGTCACAATAATCGAAATCGATCGCTAATCGATCAATCGGTCACGACAATCAGAATCGGCAATCTGGCATGATAATTGGAATTGATCGATAAACGGCCTAGATAATCGGAATCGATCGATAATCAGCCTTGATGAGAATGGGCTGAACAAGGCCTAAGGGAAGGTCACAATGTAAACATTAAACCATCATTGCCCATCTATGTGGCCATTTAACCAACATTGCTCCCAAGGAATGATGCTCATAGGGTCAATCGTATAATGGATCCACGGTCTCATACAAGGGTTTAAACACATTATCATGGGCCTCACTTAAGGGGCATATACGCAACATATTGGGCCTCACTCATGGGTCGATATATATATAACAACGTGCCATATTAAATGGGCCAAGTTAAATGGGCTAATTCAAATGGGCCGAATCAAACAGACCAATTCAAATGGGCCGAATCAATTGGGATGAATACAAATGGGTCAAATCAAATGGGCCGGTACAAATGGGCCGAATACAAATGGGCCGAATCGATTGGGCCGATCAAATGGGCCAAATTAAATGGACCGGCTTCAATACACCATGCATTCATTGCAAGGGATCATTATGGTGCATAAAAAAATGAATCATATCTAAAGGATCATATGGACCATACCACAAATGACAATGGTGACAATGATTTCCACCATTAAGTTTCTAGTGGGCCCACCATAGTATTTATTTTCCATCCATATTGTTCATAAGGTCACAAGGACCATTTTCCACTATCAAATTCCAGTGGGCCCACCATAACATTTAATTTCCATCTAGTCTGTGCATAAGGTCACAAGGTTCTGGATATAGAGGGAAAAATAAATATCACTCTGATCCAGAACCCTACAACCCAAAGGGGTTTTCAATGGTGGACGTTCATCCCAATGTCTTCTGCAGTGTGGCCCACTTGATATTATATTTGTCTTTTTTTTTTGTCTCAAGCCCAAGGACGAGCTCACCAAATGTATAGACGGTTTGGATAAAACACATGCGGAATGATGGGCCCACGTCCAATCTGATGGACGGCTTGGATATAGAATACACACATCAAAAGGGGACCCATCGTCCCACCATATGGACGATGTGGATAAGACACACACATCACGTGTGGCCCCTCAAAATTGGATGGACGGTTAGGATATAACACACGCATCCTGGTGGGGCTGCACACACACCAAACGGATGGACGACAAGGATACATCACGGTGGGCTCCACCCGTCCCACTGATGAATGGATGGCATGGATATAAACATACATCAAGATGGACTCCACCCGTCCCACTGATGAATGGATGGTGTGGATATGAACATACATCACGGTGGACTCCACCCATCCCACTAATGAATGGACGGCGTGGATATGAACATACGTCACGGTGGACTCCACTCGTCTAGATCACTAGACAGGGTGGATACAAACATACATCAGTGGTGGGTCCCACGCACGTGGGCCACTCACTCCGCTCTCTCTATATATTATAATATATATATATATATATAT
Organism: Magnolia changhungtana; assembly: GCA_030180095.1. Classification (NCBI taxonomy): domain Eukaryota; kingdom Viridiplantae; phylum Streptophyta; class Magnoliopsida; order Magnoliales; family Magnoliaceae; genus Magnolia; species Magnolia changhungtana. The sequence continues at coordinate 4,910,031 of JASAUF010000434.1, read as the reverse complement.
ATTAATTATTATATTACATTTTTTTTTTTAAAGGATCACTGTCCAGACCCATGTTTGGACGGACAGTGTGGATTTAATAGCTTCAGCAGCATTTGCTGCAAGGGACCCACGTCCTATCTTTCTACGGACAGTTGAATTGAAGCAAGTGGGTCCACATGGTGTGGCCCCCCATAACATTTAATGTAATATATTATATTATATAATAATATATCATATATATATATAAGTGTGTGTGTGTGTGTGAGGGTGTGAAAGTGCCAGCATCCAGACCCTCTGGACGCTGGATAGATGGTTTTGATGCAACACATGCATCACGTGGTGGGGCCCACATTCACCAGCTTGGTGACGTCAGTACACACCCACCATGCTAGCCGCCCTTGCTAGGGATCGACACCAAGACCTCGAGTGTTGAAACGAGGTATCTCCACTCGGTCTGCCAGTTGAGCTATGGATTTGGGTGTGTCCAGACCTTGGACAACCGGATGTAGGTGCACTTCACGGTGGACTCCCACCATACATGATGGACAGTACACAAATTAGTGGGGCCCACATCATCAAAATGGATAGAAAGAGAGAGGAAGAGAGATACGGTGATGGAGGGACCTCGCCACTATGGGTCCCTCATGATTACAACATATACATCATAATGGGTCCCACCACAAGTGGGCCATTAAGTTAAAAAGTAACGGTGGATCACCCACCTATTGGCCTCCTTCTTGCTCCCCTAGGCTTGTATGCTCCTTGCCTTTGATTTTGATGGAGGAAGATAATGAATGGATGGTTGAGATGGGAGATGAGAGAGTGAAAATTAAGTGGGTCACACTTGTTGTTCTTAGAAATGCTTGGGAAGGCTTGAATGTATGGAGCTTGGGAGGGTTTTTTGAGAAAATGAGAGAAAGAGAGAAATGATATTTTAAAAAGGATGGGTGTTGTAAGGAAGGGAATGGGAAGGTAAGGTTATGTTTGAAAATTGTAAAAAGAGAAATGGTTAGGGGAGAGAAAGTTGACTTTGTGGAGAAAGAGGGATGGGTTGATTGTACTTAGGGTATGGTGTGTACTTGACTTGGATGATTGATTGATTGATGGGATATATTGTAGAGATTCCCTCAAAATTTGCAACGCACGACATTTCTTCGGAATGAACGCAGGTAACATCTTCTAGCCTGGGTATCAGATCGATGCGCGAGTCGCGGTGTTGGTACCGGGGCGATGGCGCAGTCGCTATAGTACAAGTTTTGGGTCAAGCCGACTTCGGTACGCAGGTCTTAGCTTAGGTTTGCCGCAAACGTCGGATACGGGTCGAGGGTTGCCAGAATTCGACCGGGAGGACCGGGGAAGCATACGAAACAGTACAGACTAGGATACGAGTCTTATATAACTTAACCTAAACCTAAACCTAAACCTAAACCTATAACCTATAACCTTAACCTAAACCTAAAACCTAAATGTATTCTTAAATCCCTAAACCTAAACCTACAAATAATCCTAATCTCAACTCCTTAGCCTAAACCTAAACCTAAACTTGAAAACTCAAACCTAAACCCGATCTTGAACCTGATTTCCTAAACCTAAACCTTAACCTATTCTCAATTCCCAAAGCTATAACTCATAACCTATAACCTAAATCTAAACCTAAACCTTAACCTAAACCTAAACCTAAAACCTTAACCTAAACCTAAACCTATAACCTAAACCTTAACCTATAACCTAAAATTATAACCTATAACCTAAAACCTAAACTAAAACCTATAACCTAAACCTATAAACAAAAATCTAAACATAAACCTAAAACCTAAATGTATTCTCAAATCCCTAAACCTAAACCTACACCTAATCCTAATCTCAACTCCTTAGCCTAAACCTAAACTTGAAAACCCAAACCTAAACTCCGAACCCGATTTCCTAAACCTAAACCATAACCTATTATCAATTCCATAAACCTTAACCTATATCCTAACTTAAACCTAAACGTATAACCTACACTTATAACATAAACCTAAACCTATAACTTAAACCTATAAACTAAAATCTAAACCTAAACCTAAGACCTAAATATATTCTCAAATCCCTAAACCTAAACCTACACCCAATCCTAATCCCAACTCCCTAACCTAAACCAAAACCTAAACTTGAAAACCGAAACCTATACCCGAACCCAAACTCAATTTCCTAAGCCTAAACCTTAAACTATTCTCAATTCCTTAAAGCTATAATCTATAACCTAAACCTACACCTAAACCTATACCTATAACCTAAGCCTAAACCTTAACCTAAACCTAAACCTAAAACCTTAAACTGAACTAAAACCTATAACCTAATCCTTAACCTAAAACCTAAACCAAAACTTATAACATAAACCTAAAACAAAACCTATAATGTATACCTTAACCTATAAGCTATAACTTATAACCTATAACCTAACCTTAACCTAAACCTAAAACCTTAACCTAAACCTATAACCTAAACCTATAAACTAAAACCTAAACCTAGTATTCTCAAATCCCAATACCTAAACCTGCACCTTATCCTAATCTCAACTCCTTAGCCTAAACCTAAACTCGAAAAACCAAACCTGAACCCGAACCCGATTTCCTAAACCTAAACCTTAACCTACTCTCAATTCCCTAAAGCTATAGCCTATAACATAAACCTAAACCTAACCTAAACCTATAACCTTAACCTAAACCTAAAACCTAAACCTAAACCAAAACCTATACCCTAAACCTAAACCTTAACCAAAGCCTATAACCTAAACCTTAACCTATAACCTATAACATATAACCTAAACTTATAACCTCTAACCTAACCTTAATTTAAACCTAAAACCTAAACCTAAACCTATAACTTAAACTTATAACCTTAACTTAAACCTAAAACCTAAACCTAAACCTAAAACCTAAATGTATTCTCAAATCCCTAAACTTATAACCTATTCTCAATTCCTTAAACCTATAACGTATAACCTATAACATAAACTTATAACCTATAGCCTAACCTTAACCTAAACCTATAACCTATACCTATAACCTATAACCTTAACCTAAACCTAAAACCTAAACCAAAACCTAAAACCTAAATGTATTCTCAAATCCCTAAACCTAAACCTACACCTAATCCTAATCTCAACTCCTTAGCATAAACTTAAACCTAAACTTGAAAACCCAAACCTAAACCCAATCCCGAACCCGATTTCCTAAACCTAAACCTTAACCTATTCTCACTTCCTAAAGCTATAACCTATAACCTAAACCTAAACATAAACCTATACATATAACCTAAACCTAAACCTTAACCTAAATCTAAACCTAAAACCTTAACCTAAACCAAAACCTATAACCTAAACCTTAACCTATAACCTATAACCTATAACCTAACCTTAACCTAAACTTAAAACCTAAACCTAAACCTATAAACTAACACCTAAATATAAACCTAAAACCTAAATATATTCTCAAATCCCTAAACCTAAACCTACACCTAATCCTAATCTCAACTCCTTAGCCTAAGCCTAAACTTGAAAACCCAAACCTAAACCCGAACCCGATTTCCTAAACCTAAACCTTAACCTATTCTTAATTCCAGTAAACCTTAACCTATAACCTAACTTAAACCTAAACCTATAACCTACACTTATAACGTAAACCTAAACCTATAACCTAAACATATAAACTAAAACTTAAACCTAAACTTAAAACTTAAATGTATTCTCAAATCCCTAAACCTAAACCTACACCTAATCCTAATCTCAACTCCTTAACTTAAACCAAAATCTAAACTTGAAAACCGAAACCTAAAACCGATTCCGAACCCGAACCCGATTTCCTAAACCTAAACCTTAACCTATTCTCAATTCCCTAAAGTTATAACCTATAACCTAAACCTAAACCTAAACCTTAACTTAAACCTAAACCTAAACCAAAACCTATAACCTAAACCTTAACCTATAACCTAAACTTATAACCTATAACCTAACCTTAACCTAAACCTAAAACCTATAACCTAAACCTATAACATAAAACCTAAACCTAAACCTAAAACCTAAATGTATTCTCAAATCCCGAAACCTAAACCTACACCTAATCTTAAGCTCAACTCCCTAACCTAAACCTAAACTTGAAAACTCAAACCCAAACCTAAACCCGATCTCGAACCTGAACCCGATTGATGTAATAATGTATAACCCAATCACATGGCAACAAACAAGAAAATCTCGCTTTGTTGGTAACTATACTCGAAGTCAAGCATCACAATGCATCTATTTCTATCTCCACTATCTCTTATAGCATAGATTATTTGAGATTTGGATTTATCTCATTTTTAGAGTCATGTCCTAACACAATATGATAATATTAATAGACAAGGTGGATTTGTCACCAACATTATTCCAAGACACATAACTTCTCCTTATAAGAAGTTCAGTAGGGCACATGCAGCTTGAATCCATCAAAGGAGATAAGGATCACCACTTATATGTTCTCTCTCTTTTCATTTGTTTTTTCCATAGGATTATTTATTTTGTGGTGTTTTCTCTAATATACTTACAACATTTTATCATGTTAATATAATTATAAGTGGCCTAATATCACCTTTTTAAAAGCAACTAATAATAATTTTTACCTAATGAGAAATCACCAAGTACCATTAGGCTCAACCCAAAACATAAATTAGCATTTTCTTTCTTTAATTTTCTTTTAACATACACTCACACACAAGAGTCGCTTATGACCATAATAGGTACTTGAACTTGTGACCTTGCATTGAAACAATTTTGAATCTACCATGAAGGCATGAATAAGGACCTAGGTGTGTGTGCACAGTCGGCGATGTGTTCACTACACCATATTTTGTGAGCCCCACCAGGAAATAGGTTATGAATAATTTTTTGTATTTTATTTATGATGTTAAACTTATATGTATTTATGCGTGGATGAATGTGATGTGGATAAGATTGTTTGTGTTTGGATGGATGCAGTTTATGTTTGGATGAATGTAGTTTATGTTTGGATGGATTTACGTAGTTTGGGTTTAGATGGATGTGAATGTGAATATGATGAAACATATTATATAAAAAGTGTATATCAGGAAGAATATGATGAATTATATTGTAACAGGGTGTATATTAGGAATTTTGAGCCAAGATAGTGGAAAAAAAAAAAAGAGACTTTTACCTACGAAATATTTCGTAGGTAAAAGTATCATCCATAAAAATATAATGCTTTTATTGACAAAATATTTCGTCGGTAAAAGTTGTTTGTGTGTTTTTTACAGACGCATAGTTTCATCGGTAAAAATATTAACTTTTCAAACCAAAATATAACACTTTTACTGACGAACATTTTCCTCGGTAAAAGTCTTACTGCGAGCTTCACTTTTACCGATGTACATTTTCATCGGGCTAAGTAATTCTTTGCTTTTTACCGACGGTTTTGGTTCTTCGATAAGAGATAGGACCAAAATGTCTAAGTTAAAACCATGGCACTTTTGCCAATGACTATTTTCGTCGCTAAAAATGGGCCCTTGATTTTTACCGACGAAACTATTCGTCGATATAACTCTTAGAGGAAAATTTTTTAAGTTAAAAATACAACACTTTTACTGACGAAACTTTTTGTCGGCAAAAATATATTCCCAACAGTTTTGGTTCATCGGTAAAAGACGGCCAAAATTTCAAAGTTAAAACCATAACACTTTTACCGACGACTATTTTCGTCGCTAAAAGTAGGAAACTATTCGTCGATATAACTTTTAAAGGAAAATTTTCTAAGTTAAAAATACAACACTTTTACTGACGAAACTTTTCGTCGGCAAAAATATTATTCCCAACGGTTTTGGTTCGTCGGTAAAAGACAGCCAAAATTTCGAAGTTAAATCCATAACACTTTTACCGATGACTATTTTCGTCACTAAAAGTAGGGCCTTGCTTTTTACCAACGAAACTATTCGTCGTTATAACTCTTAGAGGAAAATGTCATAAGTTAAAAATACAACACTTTTACTGACAAAACTTTTCGTCGGCAAAAATATTATTCCCGACGGTTTTGGTTCGTCGGTAAAAGACGGCCAAAATTTCTAAGTTAAAACCATAACACTTATACCGACGAATATTTTCGTCGCTAAAAGTAGGGCCTTGCTTTTTACCAAAGAAACTATTCGTCGGTATAACTCTTAGAGGAAAATTTTCTAAGTTAAAAATACAACACTTACCGACGAAACTTTTCGTCAGCAAAAATATTATTCCAGGCGGTTTTGGTTCGTCGGTAAAAGATGGCTAAATTTTCTAAGTTAAAACTATAACATTTATACCGACGAATATTTTCGTCGCTAAAAGTAGGGCCTTGTTTTTTACCGAAGAAACTATTCGTCGGTATAACTCTTAGAGGAAATTTTTCTAAGTTAAAAGTACAACACTTTTACCGACGAAACTTTTCGTCGGCAAAAATATTATTCCAGGCGGTTTTGGTTCGTTGGTAAAAGATGGCTAAAATTTCTAAGTTAAAACCATAACACTTATACCGACGAATATTTTCGTCGCTAAAAGTAGGGCCTTGCTTTTTACCGACGAAACTATTCGTCGGTATAACTCTTAGAGGAAAATTTTGATTTCAATAAAGTGGGCCACATATTAATTATATTCCTATTATACATCAAACTAAAGAGAGATAAACAAAAGTGGCTTACCACATGCTTTCATCAATGGATTTGAAGAAAATACTTATCCTGCCTTTCCAATAAGAATAGTTCGAGCCATTAAAGGGAGGTGGCCTGGAAATGGATAAGCTCTCAAAATTTGACATCTTATAGATCTGGATCTTACTCTAGGAGGTAAATCCCAAAAATAGGAACCTTGCTCTGATATCACTTGAAAGATGAGCTATCGATATCCTATATAGGGGGTGAATGGGACAATATAAAATTCTTTGAAATCAAGCGGAATAAATAATCTTAATCACAAAAAGTATTAAAACCTTGATTCCAAATAATTCGTAGGACAACCTTCACTTATTATTTTAGGTAGGACAATCTTATATCACAATGTTTTTGAAATCAAATTTTCAAACTAGCAAGTGACAATGAAATAAATATAATATTCACCACAAATAATGAAATAAACAATCACCACCTAGGCACAAGGGGTTATAGTGGTTCGATGCTTAAACTCACACCTACTTCACTCCTGAAATTACTACCATCGTAATTTTGGCTTTCACTATACCAAGGTTTTCACAGGTTCACCTTATAATTCTTGTGATTTTCATGGGCTATCACAACAAAACCCCTTTGTGATTTTCACGGGCTATCACAAATCAACCCACGGAGATTTCCAGACTATCTCAGAAAAACCTAAATAAAAGAATGTAATTGATAATGTACTTATCCTTAAATGATGATTCGAAGATGTAATCGAAGCTTAAAGCAGCGATCTTCTTTCTTAAGTGTCGAGGAGGCAGTATATACTTAAACATAAAGAATATAAGGATCTAATGTATTTCAAGGAATATAAATCCTAATGCTGAAGATTCAATTTTCTGTTTCTCAAGTATAGATTAGTTTCTAATTGTATTTACAATTAACTTGAGAAAGTGAATTAAATAAGCTAAATAAAAATTATAAATATCACACAAATAGCTTGATGAAGATCTAAGCTTCTCAATTACTTGTAGAAGATTTTTGAGTGAATTTTGTTGTAAAATAGAATAAGAAAAGGTCCATATTTATAGCCAAATGATTTGAAATTTTGGTCAACATAAGAAAAGGTTCGGCTGGCCAGATTCCAACGATTCCGTTCTAACAACTATTAGATTGCGCAGGATAAGATTTATCCAAATTTTGGCAAGTCGGATTCCCTTAAAAATCTAAGAATTCTTTACTGGAAATTGACCTGAACTTTCCTTTGCTTGGTCGAACTTCAAGTTAGGCTGGCCAAACCCAAATTCAGGCTGACCAAATTTGTAACAAAAATTTCAAAATTTCCAATATGAAAACTTGCCCGAACCTGAAGTTAAGTTAGACGAAGTAAGTTGGGTTGGCCGAACTTCAGTGAACTTATACTAAAGTTAACCCATTTTAATCATTTTTTGAAAGCACCTAACCTAGGGTCTTTTTAGGGTCATTCCACTTGGTGGTTGGCATAAACAGAGATCTTCTAATCTTGATAAACTTGAAACCAAGCGACGTCTTTTAAGTCTTGAGATGTTGGACTGATCTTGAGTCAATCTTCATGAGATACCATAGACTGTTGTAATGTACCTACGATCTGACCGGTATCTTTGTCTATGAAATTTGACAACTTCATGTGTGTTACAAATATAAGCACTTACAATCTCCCCCTTTATCAATTTCATGACAAAATACATATACATCATAAACATCACATCATACTATATATACACATCAAAGAATCACAATTCATGATCTCAACCATAAAAAATGAAGCTCTGGTTTAACTGTAGATTTAACAATCATTTGTAATCCACCAGTAACTCCTCCTGAGAAATATATCAAGTACTATGTCATCCAAATATATTCTTAAGTATATCAAGTACAAGCATTCATAAGATACATATTCATGATTTTCAAATCTTCACATGATTCAATTTTCTTCAGATATCACATACATTCATAAAATCATTAGAATCATTATTAGCATCATCACCATCATTATGCATGTATATCATTTAGTTTGCTAATCTCTCCCCTTTTGTCACAAGTTGACAAGTGAAAATATCATAATAAAGAAGCATAGCATCATATAAAAAGTAGCAAAAACTGTATAAAACAGTGTATCAAATACTGTATCACATCACACTAAACCATCAGAATATAAAGTCATTACATGCCCAGCAATAATAATCTCACTTCGCCTTATAATCGGATGGAGTAGGCATTGTAGGATCATTAATCATCAAACTCCTACTAAATCTATGAAAATACTTTTTGATATACTTCATATTCTCTTTCTAAGTTTAGACTAATGATTTTTGAGATACTTGAAAAGCATTCACTTTATCTTCTAAGGTTGACAGTGTAATACCCTAAACTTTCAATTCCCAAGTATTGAAAGTTCTCGAGTGTTACTATGAAGTTTACCTTAGTATGGACATGTGTACGATACCAATTTAGCTATCTTAGCCTTACATCTGTTCTCCAACATGAATCTGATAGTTGAGAATGATCTACATCCATAAACCAAGCTATCCGATTGTTGATTTTAAGACAAGATCATCATATGTCCAAGTACTCCCACTTATCCATCATAACCAACCATTCTGCCAACTATCTACCGACAAGTAAAGATATTTGACCGTCTACTTTGAGTTTCGACTATCCGATCATAGTAAACTAACTACTTGATATCTGCATCCGCTTGTACACATATTAAATTGAAAATTTGATCTGTTCATCTTGTTCACCACCTATGAATATGCTTAACCTACCATTAAAACTACAATCTTATAAACTTATAGGTGTGAACAAGTTACTTGAATCTAATAGTATACATGTTCTGCTCTTGATCACTCCAAAAACCCACTTGTGATCATCTGCTTACAAAACTGACCATACACCCACTTACATACATGATGAGAGTACTAACGATCAAGTTTTTCTATTTGTAACATGTCATCTGACTATCCATTATGTTGGTTGGTATATGTACATTCCCTTAATTAATTTAGTGAATAATTATTTATTCATAATGATTTAGATATAAGTTCTTTTGTAAGAATTACTTAGAAATATACATGTAACCATGTAGAACCATTAGATTTTTCAAAACTCTCATATTAGCAATAATTACAAAAAGACCATTAACCTAAACCCTTGAATTCTAGATCACGTGATTCTCACAATCCATTTGATGTGAACATTTATACCATGCCTATGTATCATAAATTAACCATGCACGTCAAATTTCAATCCTTAGATCATTGTAAAAGTGACCCAATTAACAAATCATGCCCATAACCGTTGATTTTGGTATCCATCGAGTGAAAAAGCATCATGGGTAGTTGTGGTAGGATATTTTTCTTCATATGAATGATGTGGATTGCCTATAATATGAACCAAGTATGAAATATGAAGACCCAACTTTAGTAAGCTTTTCCTTAGGTGTGAAGTTATCCTTTCGAGTCTTACCAACTCCTCATAAATCTAGATCTTTCGATTTATCGACTTCCTACCATCTGTCGTAACTCAAATTTGGACTACAATTTGGTCTCATATGATTATGAGGTTATACAAAATTTAGACCCTGATGTATGATACTACATCGTTGAACATTGAAGCCAATTCCTTCATTTTGATATAAAAGGTAAAATTTTATATTTAGGTTTTTTCCACCATCGATCAATCACAAAATTTTGACCAACCGTTTGCCTTCCTGACTACACATTTCTTCCAAAATTCGGCCTTGATCGTTAAGTGTGGATCGTTAATTGAGAACAAGTTCGTTTTGTCACCCGTTAGGAGAATTTTCAAGATAAGTCAATCTAAATTTCAGATCACCAAGAAAACCATATACCCCGACCTTATTCAATGACCTCAATATACTAAATGAATTATATTTAAAGAAAGATTGTTAGAAAAGGTCAAATTGGAGAAACCCAATACAAGTGGGATGTGAATCACTCCCCATCTCACACGCCCACTCCTTTATAAAAAGATGAGTGCGTCCCCTTCTCCTCTTCTCCTCTCACACACCCATGATCCTATGTCCAAGAAAAAGAAAGAGAAATAGAAAGGGAAAGAGAAGGAGAAAGAGAAAGGAAAAAAGAGAAAGAAAAAGAAAGAGAGAGAGAGAGAGAGAGAAAGAAAAAGAGAAAGAGAAAGCGTAGTCGCCCATCATCCTCTTCCTCCACACATGGGGTGTCTCCCTTTTGTTCAAGCAATGTCATGATTCATGTAGAAACTTTCCTACATCGAGATCTACCCAGGGTTTAGATATAAGGCTAAGGAGAGGGATACCTTTAAAGGCTTACACTAATTTGAGTTGATATGATTTATCTTATTTTTGCATACATTCATATTACTATATTTTCCATGCAATTGATTGGTTTACCATTATCAATTATTTATCATTTTTGGAATTATGGTTAAGGTATGTTTTTAATTATGCATGATTTTTATGAATTTATATGGGGCGATGGATACAAGCCTTGCTCTTTGCCAATTTTGAGAGCGACGCATTTTCCCCCTCTATATTGAGTTGGCATTTTGCTCCTCTCCCCTTATTCTTGTTGAGTTAACATATTTGCTACTCTTCTCTTTTATTGAGATAGCTTAATGCTACTTTTCTCCTTTATTAAGTTAGCTTTGTGTTACCTTCCTTTATGTCTTGGGCATATGTCTTGGAATTCCAAAATCCTCATGGTTCAATTTATTTATTTATTGATGCAAGTGATGTGTTATAGGCCTTATATTTAGTGGTTCATATATATTATCATGGACGTAATGCCTTTCGGGTAGCGGCCCTCTTGGTCAGCACATAATCCCGTGGGTTAGTGAATAGTGCACAATCGATGTAAGTAAATCGTTATGTGTGTTATATCACTTCTCAGGATTGAATGTCGCAAACAGTCGCTCCATGAAGACATCGTGTCACGCAAATCCCCTAATCGCATTATTTTGTCGTCTTGAGATTTTGGATAAATCTGCGTTAACGTTGGATACACAGGTGAATCTCCGTAGTGTGAGAATGCGGGATGAGTTGGATTTTTTATTAATTATATTTCACATTGAGATGATCACTACATATGATGGACAGTACACAATTTGCTAGGCATGTATTCATATATACATTGGTTGCACATACTAATACCACTCGTAGTGGTGGACTACGAGACGTATTAGAACCCTCACATTATTCCTATGAATCTCTTCAATTATTGTTAATCTTAAAGGATAACTATCACTATGAGTAGGGCATTGACCCTCTCCAACCATACAATTATTGTAGGTAAATTACAAGTTGATGATATGGCCGATAATCATTCTATGGAAGATTTTTTCGAAAAGAAAAGAAGAAGGATAACACCTGTGATTTTATTTTTTTTAATTTTCCGCTGTAAACTTTGATAATGTAATAAACTCCCGTTGAGAGGGCATTAAAGAATTGCTTATACGTTTTTTATTCTAATGGAATAGTAAATATAATTAGTGTTATTCCTTTTTTCTTTTTAAGCAAATGCCATTGTATGTTCCATTAATCACTGAAATTTAGAGTCAGGTGAGAGGGTCCCAATAAAGATTAGGGGCCGCACCCGATAGAAACCTCAAGAAAAACTGTTGAGGGTCATTGCATATTAGACCCCAATTACTACCTAGATTTATGAACATGATACTGCTTAACGGTCTATTTTAATCGTGTTTGTGGTGCAAGGTGAAGTTGCAAGCTTGGACTGAAACAGGGTGCTAAAAGCTAAGATTTAACACTCAGAATTCACTAAAGACAAGGGATGGACCCCAGGGGACCAAGATCAATAGATTCACATGCAGAAACCCGAGGAAATCAAGAAACTGAAGCTTAAGTGGCCCGAAATTGGCTCAGAATGCAAGATCACAGGGTTCCAACCATCCGTTCAGCTTGAAACTTCATACAGAACCTGAAGACCATACATTAACCGTACATGTCGAGATTCAGCCGTTGGATCCTTGTGAAAGCAGTGTAACGGATAGATCAGCCCATAAAGTAGTGATTTGGGGTCCACCTGGTACCTGGATATGTTTCAAATCAAGTCTCAACCCTTTAAATCAACTGACAAAAGAGATGGATGGATTAGATTTCTCATATACATCACCGGGGTACTCACCTATGCAATCCACGTGTACAATGTGGATGCTCCAGCCACGCATCAGTTTTCCCAAGGTCAGTCAGCGGGCGCTGACCGACGAATTTCTAAAAAACTATATGAAGCCACAACAACGTCCTCCATCCGATCACCGAACGGTGCTTGTGGGCCCCACTCATCATGTTATTTAAAGATCCAGACCGTCTATTAGGTTTCCAAAGGACGTATGATCCAAGCCTAGGTGGCAAATTTTCAGAAAAACATCAAAGATCGGTTTTTAACTGTTCAGCGGAGAATGGACGATGCAATACAAATTTCTATGGGCCGCACAAAAATCAAGTCGGGCTTAGCTATCCTGGATGGTTTTTCGTCATAAAAACAATGGACGGAGTGGATCTGCCATACATCATCGTTTTGGGACCCACCAATCATTAGAGCTTGCGCTCCGCAAGCTCTGTTTCACAACAGGGACTTGCGGATGGAATTTGTGGGCCACCATCAGGGCTACAAGTGGCTAATCCGGACCGTTCATCAAGAGCCTACGGTCCCTATCATCAAAGCCTAGGTGTTGGAATTGCATAATACAATGAATGATCAGTCTTTCACCGTTCAACCGCAACTCGGACGGTAGTCTGAAAAGCTCAGTAGGCCACACCAAAGCCAATAAAAAACCATCCGTTTTCAGCTGGTTTGTCGACACTGATCCAATAGACGGAGTGGATATTTCCACCAATCAATGAATGTGGACCCCACAGCGTCCAGCGCAGCTCGCGATGCGCAGGCTGCGAAATCCGGGAAATCCGAATTTTTTGTCCGTTTGTGGCCCACGTTCTTCGATCCATTTGACGATCCAGACCGTCCAAGCTTCAGAACAAGGGATTTCTACCCTTCTTAGGTGGTCGAATTGACCGGACTGGACTAGCCTTCGGCCCGGATTCATTTCAAATGCAACTAGTTTCTGCGTTTTCTTGCGCAGAAATAGAGGTTCGCCGATCGATTCCGCTGCGAACTGGGATGCGTAAAGAGAATCAGATTCTCCACTGACTGCACTCCCTACCACCTCCATCAGGCTATAAGAAAGAAAGAGAGAGAGAGGACGAGGGGGGATCAGCAGATTTGGGACGTGAAGTGGAGAAAGAGGCAGAGAGAGAGAGTAGAGTAATTTTTATTTATTCCTTTTTTATTGTTTCTTCTTAATATTTTCTTTTAAGATGTCTAGCTCCATCATGTTGAGCTAAACCTCTTAGCTAGGGCTAAGAGGTGAAGCTTGTAGTGTGATAGGGAGACTTTTTGTTTGTGCCTTTTATTTAGACTAAACTGATGTTGATTTTAGTTTAATTAAGGGAATGTTTTTAGTTTTTAATGGTCTGTTGTGACTAAAATTACAATGGGTCTGTGATAGCTTTGAGCATGTTCCTTTCCTTTTTATGTTTATGACGTCAGGAAGCCTTGTTGTTCACCATCGTCTCCTAGGCATGGTTGGATGCCGGTACCCTTCCTAACCTTTATGCATTGTTGATTGGTTGGTAATTAGTTTAATTCTGTTGTTCACTTTATCTCCTGGTTATGGTTTGGTGATGGAATCCATTCTAATTCATATACCTTTCATCTCTTGAAAACTATATCAAAGGAAGTTCAGTTTGATGGTTACACCCTTCAACTGGATGAGGATAGGACTCTAAGTCCAGTTGAATTCTTAAACCAGGCATAAGATCTCCCTGATCTCTACAAGTGGATCCTCTGAATCCCTAGTGTCCTTTCCCTGAATTCTTTAAGTTTTAGATAATTATTTCATCATTATTCCTCAATTTATACTCGATTTAGATTTCATCTTAGTCTAATTCTAGTTCTACTTAGTTTCAGATAACGTACAGGTATCAGTACCTTGGGATTCGACCTCGGTCTTACCTAGTTTATTACTACATCACAACCCTGCACTTGGGGAGTGAACAAGTTTTAGCGCCATGCCTGGACCGACCGGTGTGATTTTTCCGAGATTAACTAGTTTTAGGATTAGTTTAAGATTAGGATTTTCTAATTTTAGGTTAGAATTAAAAAAAAAAAAAAAACTAATCTGTTTTCCTGTTTTATAGGATCTTGACATTTCTTTCTAATTTGGTAATTCCTTTCCAATTCCTCTGCTCTTTCTATTTTTAGAATTAGGGTTTGAAATTTTTATAGTTTCTTTTAATTTTAGAAATTTCCTATTTTTAGATAGTTTTTCCCTTTTTAGAAACTAACACAACTTTCCTATTTTGCAACGATTCTGAGATAGGTTTCTAATTTGGTAACTTCTTTCTAGATTTCTTCCTTTTTATTTTTTTAGAATTTCCTTTTTAGCAAGTTTCCAATTCTAACACTTTTTTCCAACTTTGTTTCCTATTTCTTTTTTAGAATTTTCTATTTGTAGCATTCTATTTAGAGACTAACTTTCCCGTTTTGTAGGCTCTTAAGATAGAAAATTCTAATTTAGATTTAACTTAGGGACTCCAATTTGGTAACTCCTTCCAACTCTCTCTTTCTTTCTATATTCTTATTTTCTTTCTTAGGATTAGGTTTAGAATTTGATTGAGGGCTGTGAGTGTTTCATGCCCAAGTAGGCTGTGACAACACTCGACGTCTCTTAACCGAAGGAGGATTAGTTGAGGAGTTAACTGTCCATCGCAGGACCAGACACCGCTCGAATTTCCCTAAGTTAATTAAGGTTATAGCTGCAAATCAACCACAAGCACTACCTCAAGATAGGGTTGAGGAAGTACATGATGAGAATGAGGTGCATCAAGCCCCCCTGCCTTGTACTTTACGGGATTATTTACAACCGGCGGGGGTGAGCACGCCCTCATGTATAGTTTTTCCTGAGAATACGGGACATATAGATATCAATCCAGGGGTAATCTAACTCCTTCCTAAATTTCATGGGCTTGAATCTGAAGAACCGTATCTGGGAAGTTTTTTCAATTGAGAATCCAATGCTAACCATCTCAACAAAATTCAAGTAAAAACAAACTAAAAATAAATGAAATTCCAACTACCACTATTCAAATCACATATGCAAATCAACAGAGAAATATCACGAAATGGATCTAAGATTGAAGAAATTCCAACTACTGTTCAAATCACATATGCCCAAGAAGACTACACCACATAAATAGTGAGGTTAGGTTTAGGTTTAGGTAAAGGTTATAGGTTATATGTTTAAGGAATTGAGAATAGGTTAAGGTTTAGGAGGGTAAAATATTATCGCTAAGAGGGTAAAATATTATCAAAATCCTCTTCATTAAGGATAACGAGAGGAAAAATCATCGCTAGGAGGGTAAAATATTATCCAAATCCTCCGTGGAAATGTACAATTATCATTTCAAAGTTAAAGATTATTATCACACAAAGATGTAATATATTTTCTTACTAGTGGTGGCAAGAATAATGTCATGAAAAGCAACTCAGAATGTGAATTTTCAAATGCCATTTTGAGGTGCATGTGAAAGACACTTAACTCCAGCATTTATTAGAAAAGATTCAAGTGCTCTAACCTTGTAGAAATAGGGAACCATTGAGTTGATTACCTCCCAAATTCAAAACCACCGGTTTGCTCAGGTTGGCCAATTCTATCAAGATTTAAACAATTAAAAAAATAACATTAGAATAGGAACCATTGAGTTGATTAACTCCACATAGGATGGGCCACAGGCTTTGAATCTTCGGGCATGATAAATTACTATATAGGATTGGATTACCATATAGACTTACCTTTTTGCTTTTTTTTTTTTGTACAAAGGAAAGGAAAAAATAATAAGAATTCATACATCAAACTGTTTTTGCTTAATCAAAGTTCACTAGTGGAATTTATACATTCTTCTTCTTGCAACTCATCAATCTCAACATCTTCATTTCAGACACTCAAACTAAATATGGTGGCCATCAGATATAAATGCTAAAGAATCTTTAGATCAAATGCATTACTAATCAACTCGATGTATTGGTTGGTACTCAACCAAGAAAAGTTTAAACATTTTGTGGCTAAGATCTTTAATCTGGGTCATTTTTAGTGCATTGGCCATCCATGAGAGACCTACCAAACCAACGGTTTGGATAATGAACCGTGGGCCACACTTGTTTCTTGAACTGAAAGTCGGAACATACTGTACAAACATCGGGCTAAGAGCATTTTATATTGCCACTATATATAATAAGATCATATAATTGATAGATAGATGCAGGGTGAATTCGGTTCCTCTGCTTGCCACAAGCATCAAAATCTAGATTCATGGAGGAAAGAATAAGACTGCATTTTCATTGTAGTTGGGATTTGAGGTTTCAAATGGTAATATACTAATCATGCTATTACTCTATGTATGGCTTGTTCCATGATGTAAGTATTGTGTTTGTTTAAGTATGGTTTTCAATGCGTTTGATTCGGGTTGGGTTCTAAATATCCCATAACCCATGATCGGGTCCGGCTCTTGCTAGGTCAAGGTCTTGCTTTTAGACCTATATTCGGTTGTGATCAGGTTTGGGTACCCATTGGATGCATGTTTGGACTCTAGTTTTAAGTTGGATCCAAATTAAACAAGGGCATTTACATTATCAAGCTTGCATAAATAAATGGATAAATAAATGAATTGGATGAAACACACATGTGCCACATTGACACATGGGAAGTTTAATGAGCTCTTTTAGTTGCATCTGGCTTAGCAAATCTCATTCCAATGCTAGATTAATTAATATACATACTTTGTTGTGGAACAACACCCACACACAAGATGTTAGTCCAGGATAAACTAAATAAAAAAATAAAAAATTAGTTACTCAAAAAGCCAAATAGCCAACAAAGATATAAGATGTGTTGAGATGTTTCTTCTGGTTTAGTACCAACCAATACATAGGATTGGTACTCAACGCTAGCTGAAAATACATTCTCAGTAGCCGCAAGCAGATTGGTCTGATGGAAGACCGAAAAAACTACAAATTACCATACTAATAACAAGACATCAAGATATCAGTCCCTTCTTGCTAAAATCGAAAATAGAAACTCAACATTTCAAGGATCTTGTGCAGCTTGTATCCAAATTCCAATTTCTCAAGTTAAGAAGCATCCAAACGGGCAAAAACATGAAGGCTACATTTGGATGCACAAGTGAACGTAATTAGAAATCAGTTTTATCAAGAGAATTACAAAATTGATCTTATCAGAAGAATCAAAAGTGAAAACCCAATCAAATCAACAGATCTAGCTAAGTTTATTCAATTGAGAATCCAAACCTAACCATCTCAACAAAAATCAGGTAAAACGCATTACAAATGACAGAAATTCCTACAAAAAAATCTGTTGTGTTGTAGCTCACCCTATAGTTGCCAAGATATATATATATATATATATATATATATATATATATATATATATATATATATATATATATGTGTGTGTGTGTGTGTGTGTGTGTATATATATATGTATATATTCATTTGTTGTGTGAGGAGTTTTGCCTGTCCATGTGCTTAGAGCAAAAGCTTTACAGGTTTCTCCATCTTATCAAGCAGATGTTCCAAAATACAAATGAAGCAAAGACTACAAAAAATAAGGGAAATGGCACTGATTTGGTTTGGTCCCTTCTTTTGATGCATGTATTGTATCACATAGTGAGGGGGTTTTCTTTATGCATAGCAACCTCTATCTAGATTTCTTGTTCTGATCTTTGAATTTCTTTTGGTTTTGGGTTTTCTGATTGTATTTCGTGTTAACTTCTCTTAGGATCGAAATGGTTAGGTTTAGAAGCATTAAGATTTACTTTCTTCTCTTTGGTTACATTTACCTTGGAGACATTTTAACTCATTCGATTGTTTTTGAA
The DNA here is from genome assembly GCA_030180095.1 of Magnolia changhungtana. Taxonomy (NCBI): domain Eukaryota; kingdom Viridiplantae; phylum Streptophyta; class Magnoliopsida; order Magnoliales; family Magnoliaceae; genus Magnolia; species Magnolia changhungtana. The sequence continues at coordinate 4,891,400 of JASAUF010000434.1, read as the reverse complement.
AGTAGCGGTGAAGACCGCTTGAGTTGAAGTTGGAATATGCCAATATGTCTGGGGGGGGGGGGCATGAATAGGACTTTTTAGAGTTTTATGATTAATTAAAAATCCTATCTCACGAATCCTATCAACAGGTGCAATACTAGGATTACTCAAAATTAACTCTACTGGCTTCCAAGCCTTGTAGAGGATCCAATCACATATTTATGAAAGATAAACAGGATATCAATGACATTGTGATGGATATGACTGTGTGTGTATGTAAAGTGTGATCTCAGATAATCAGATGAATAAGAATGAATGAAAATCATAAAAGATAACAATCGCAAACACAGTCATTTTTATAGTGGTTCGACTACTTGTCTACTCCACTCTCGGCTGTCGCACTCAACCCTTGAGTGTACCGGATTTCACTAAGGAGGTTTCCCAGGGTTCACCTCTAACCTAAGGTTTTAAATCAGGTTCACCATCAACCTTTACACGGAGGTTTCTACTCGGTTCACCTCTAACCCTGGAGTTTCACTGGTTCACTCCTAACCAGATGTTTATGCTCTCCACAGAGCAAGGGTCCACACAACGCACCCAGAGGTTTCTACTCGGTTCACCTCTAACTCTGAAGTTTTACTGGTTCACTCCTAACCATATGTTTATACTCTCCACAGAGCAAGGGTCCACACAATGCACCCACAACGTACACTCCCGCTGGAGGCCTCCTTCGAGGGCTTCAAAGGGTGAGAACCACTTAGGACCCAAACCTAGAAAGGTATGATCACAAGTGTCCTCTTGGACTCTAGATACTTACAAATAAGTTGATGAGTCTCGTTCAACGCATGATGAAGATCTCCACCTTCTTGTTGATGAAGAGTCTTCGGCTCCCTTGATCCGCAACGCAAAAGATATACCAATACTTGGCTATGGGGTTGAGTCAAGGTTGAAGCGGAACATCACTCTCTTAAGATTTTCCTATAAGGAAGATAGAGTGATTCCCGTCATCTTGCATTCAAGGCATCCCAGCTTCAATGATTTACCTTTAAGTAGTTGCTGAAGGATCCTTGAATGCGGAAGTTCATTCCCCAATCCACTCTATTGATTGACAATAAATGAGGGTGGATTGGAGGATGAACTTCCTTGAGAGAAAGGGCTTAGGGTATATGATCTAAGTTGAAACACTCAAAAGCTCTCTCTGCTTTCTCTCCCAGACTAAAAAGACAAGTTCTCTATTTATAGGCAAAAGGTTCCAATGGATATAAAACGGTCACATTTATGACAAAGTTCGATATCATCGAGCGGGTTCGATATGATCGAGCATATACTCTTGATTGTATCGATTGTTCGCTCGATGACACGAACTCAATGTCATTCGCTTTTGGAAAACCTTCTGTCGACTGGTCGAGGGAATCGAGACTCCTATCTATGCCATCGGATTTCGAACTCCGATCTTATCGATAGGATAATCAATTCCTCGACACGTGAAAAATGAGAGAAACTTGCTTAAACATTTCAGGACAATAGATGTGATCGAGGGAACACTCGATGTCATCGAAATTTGAATATCGATGATATCGAAGGCAGTGTCGATGGATCGATAAATCGTAAGGATTTACCTATAAGCTTGCTGGACAGTTTATGTCCAGTTTCGATCCAATCGACTCCGTTTCGATAGCATCGACATTTGAATATCAATTTCCTCGAATAGCCCTCGATCGCAGTAAAAACATATACTGAAAAAGTATGTTGGAAGAAGTGCGCGCCCACTATCGATACAATCGATGGACTCCCAATCTTATCAAAGTTTGAATTCAGATCATATCGGAAGCTCATCGGTCTATCGAAGGAACATACGATTTTCTTGTAAAAAACAGGGGCGCCGGAAAACTGTCTGTCGATATTATCGAGCCACTTTCGATAGGCTGGAGATTTTGATATCAATGATATCGATTGGTGTATCGATATATCGATAAATCCGTCCAGATAAGTATATGGTTGCTGGACACTTCTAGTCCTCTTATCGATCATATCATTAAGGTATCGAGGACATCGACAGAGCAGGTCGATCATATCGAAGGGACATCGATACAATCGACAAGGCAAGAAAAACTTAGAAATTTTCTTATTTTGAAAAAGTTTTCTCACCATAAAAACCCTAAGATGTTAGCTTGTTTTAAGGGTTTTATTCACCTGATGTTTTTTGGGGTATGGGATGTGAGGCTATTATTTACCTTTGGCAAGCTTTCTCACATCAGGTTGAGGCAGACACTTGGCTTGATCTTCTTTTGTTGTTCTTCAAACTGTCTGACCACCCGTTCACAGTAATTGACAAACAAGGGCACTCGTAAGGGCACTTTCAGTTTTGAGTGTTTGATTCTTTATTACTTTGCAAGCGAAGCTTGAGCCTTTCAAGGGACAAATCCTTTTGCTCTTGTCTAAGCGAGCTCTTATAGTTCTCTTAGGATTAAGATAGCTTTTTTATTATTGCTACCACCTGGAACTGTTCGTTCACAAATTCTTAGACACAACTGTATATACAATTCCTTGAAATTCATGGACTTGTGAAAGAAATGATTTTTTCATGAACTAGCTGATACTTTTAAGTACTTTTTGACAGTATGCTTCTTGGCCCCAGCCTCATTGGTTTTGTATTGTGTATCCAAGCCTTTCCAGAGTTCACAGGTCAAATGGGAGTATATGTCAACCTGCGAATTTTGGGCTTGAAAATGGTTATTCACTATTAGTTTCTGCATCCACTCCCACACCCACTTCCTACTATTTTTAGCAGCTAAGGTTCAGCTCGAGTGATTAAGATATCCATTAGTTATATGTATTCAATAGGAACTATCCACATTCACTGAAAAAGGCTACAGATTGGTGGCTAGGATCTCTCGATCTTGGGAGATTTTCTTAGTTTGGTGCACCATTCACAGCATAACAGACCGATGATCTGGATCAGTGAACCATGGCCCCACTTATACAAACTGAAAACCTGATTACACTGCATTAACTTTGGGTCAGGGATCAAATATTTCCTCAACATTCTACCATCTATTTTGGACTCCTTAGGTTCAGCTGTGTATTAGACCCAACTCCCTAAATCCCTAAATCACCAAATCCCTAAATCCCTATATTCCTAAATCCCCAAATCCCCAAATCCCTAAATCCCCCAATCCCTAAATCCCCAAATCCCTAAATCCACAGATCCCTAAATCCCCAAATTCCTAAAACCCCAAATCCCTAAATCCCCAAATAGTTTCAATCGGTATTGAGATTGAGAGAGATTGAGAGAGAGAGAGAGAGATACCTCACAGTCAACCGAGCTTTAGAGGAAGAGAACAACTTCTTGTTTGAGTTGGAGGCCCGATCATGAGTCCACGCCGAAAATAGGGTTCCCAAGCTCTGTGGGGAGAGAGAGAGAGGGTGCACGAAGAGAGGACCAAGAGATAGAGAGAGAGAGAGGGTGCGGTTCATAGAGAGAGGACGCGGTTGAGAGAGGACCCATCGAGAGAGAGAGAGAGAGAGAAGAAAGAGAGAGAGGGCATGCGAGTGTGAGAGAGAGCACTGAGAGAGACGGAGAGCTCTGAGGAGAGAGGGTGTTGTTGAGAGAGTGAGAGAGGACCGAGAGAGAGAGAGAGGGCGCGCGAGTGTGAGAGAGAGCACCGAGAGAGAGAGCTATGAGGAGAGACGGCGCGTAAGAGAGAGAGAGAGAGAGAGAGAGAGAGAGAGAGAGAGAGAGAGAGAGATTGAGAGAGTGAGAGAGGAAACGGATTGGCTACTCGCGCTGACACCAGCGCAAGGGCTGGTGGTCGGTGCTCTGTGGGCCCCACCATGATGTCTGTGTTTCATCCCTACCGTCCATCTATTTTTCCATATCATTTTATGGTATGGAACAAAAAATGAGGAATATCCCACCCTCAACTGGACCACTTTTTAGGAAACAGTGTTGAATGAGTGTCGACCATTAAAAACCTTTTGTGGGCCATATAAAGTTTAGGATCACTCTAATATTTTTTTTTCCCTTCATCTGGGCCTGTATGATCTAATCAACAGGTTAGATGTCAAATAAAAAGAACAGCGGGCCTCATGTGGGGCCCACTGTGATGCTAGTGAGAAATCCACTTCATTCATCTGTTTTGACGGATTTTGTTAGGACATGGGCTGAAATTGACTCAAATTTAAAACTCATGTGGGCCGCACAATAGAGGATTGAACATCCACTATTGAAACATTCATGGGGCTACGTAAGTTTTGGATTTGTGTAATTTTTGTGTTTTCAGTTCATCTTAATTAATAAGGACATTGTGAAATGTATGATGGCATATATACATTAAGGTGGACTCAGGGAGGTTTCAACTACGGCTGAAAGTTGGGCGGGTTCAATCCGACCTACCCGTGACCGACCCGACATTGGGTTGGGCTCGAGTAGGATATTTCGGGTCCGATCTTAAGCTTGGGCTATACAAACACCAACCCGAAAAAACTTGGGTTCGGCTCGGGTTGAGGTCTCAGGTTGCCCGACCCAACCCAACCCAACCCGAACCCGATCAATACATAAGTTACTTATAAATTATAATTGAGTGTGGATCATTTGTGTCGAAGGCACACTAGTGATGTCGAGTCTCATCTGTCCACGTCATTTCCAAGGACTCAAGCTAACAAGATATGCCAGATTTCTCTCTCCCAAATAGACTTCGTGTTATGCTACATGACTTTTAAAGGAGCAGTTGTCTTATATTATAGGTTGTTTTTTCAAAGAAAAAATGAATTTTTTTTATAATGAATAATCACATATATAATTAAAAAAATTATAGATACAAAAAATAAGTCCTATATTAAATTATAATAAAATTATGTATGCGCCTTAAATCCGCACCATACTGTCAATTTTGAAATAGCCATGATTGAATCCCCACCATAAAAACTTTATTCATTCCACCGGCATGTTTATTTGCTATCCAACTTGTTGATAAGGTCACAAACACCTAGATGAAGAGACCACACAAATATCATCTTGATCCAAAGCTTGTGCCCCACAAGAAGTTTTAATGGTCAATCACCACTGTTTCCTGTACTATGGTGGGATTTGGAACCACTACATTTTATATATAGAGTATACTATCATTACGAGAGGTGGGCCACATAATGCCAATCAACCACTAGTAATAATGTTTAGGCCGGAATAGCTACACATCAATATCAAGTGAGTCCATCAGACTGATTTTGACACCAGATTAATTATCATCATTGTGTGGCCCCGCCCACATTTTGTACAGCGTTGCCAGCACAAAAATGAGCTTACAGTAACTCACTCAGGCTACAACCCCAATGTATGATCATTTTAGCCATAAAAATACATATTAATTACTTGATGATGTATAAAATTAATGTTTACACCAATCTGATTTTGTGACTTGTCCACAGTGTAAGATGTTTGGGGGACCGGCTATCAATACATACTAAGAGTATATTAAATAATGCCCAGATTTATTTGTCCTGAAATTAGGCTGGCAGAGGGACCTTTGCTATCTAATAACTCACAGATTACCAAACTAAGTAAAAATAGTATAATACGCAAGGGGAGTTATTTGATACTCTGGGAGAGTGTGTTACTTGATACGCCGGTACTAAGATACTGTCAGCTTATCATATAACAGCTCAAAGCAAGCTGTCCAAATTTTGGGAGCCAATCTAGATAATTTATCATTGAAATTTCAGATTGATCAAACAATCATAACCATCGATGAATGGCCATTTGTTTTCTGAATTCGGACCGTTGAAGACATTTTCATTCTGACAGTTAATTTAAAGTCCATCAACGAGCCAGTTATGAAATAAAAATCATTGTCAGATCCGTCTAAATCATCTTACAGCGGGAGACAAAAAATGAGGCATATATGTCCCAATATGAAATGGAGGCCACGTAAAAAGGAAACAGTGTTGAATGAGCGTCAACCATTTAAAACATTTCGGGTGCCATAAAAGTCTTGGATCCAGATGATTTTTGTTTTTCCCCTTTATCTAGGCCTGTATGACCTAATAAATAAATTGGATGTCAAATAAAAAGTACAGTGGGAATTATTATTGTATTTATGTGGTGCTCCGTGGGCCCTACCATGATGTATGTGTTTCATCCATGCCGTTCATCTATTTTTAAAAATTATTTTATGATATGAGAGAAAAGAATGAGGTATATCTAACTCTCAAGTGGATTTTAATAGTGGATGTCCAATCATTATTGATTTCATGTTGTGTGGTCCACCTGAGATCAAGCTGTGTGGGCTCCACCATGATGTGTGTCAAACATCAACACCGTGCATTTGATGGGTCCCCTTAAAATTATGGGATATCCCAAAAATCCAATCTGTATAGGGAACTCCGGTGGGCTATACAATCTAAAATCACGTGAAGACATGCGTAAAACCTATAAAAGCACGAAAGTCGGGCCCCGCCTGAAATTTAACACGTCTGAAACTTGGTATGACCCCTCATCCAAGTGGCACACACATAATGGATGGACTAGATTTATAGACCACATCTCGGCGGGCCCAAAAATAATTATGAATGTATTAATGGAAGGTAACCCCTCTCAACTTGGAAATGTGGTGTGGCCCATACAAGTCATAGATTGATTTGATTTTTCATCCCCGGGCCCACCATGGGATGGTCCATTTGACTGATGGGGTAGATGTCTGACACGCATCATGGTGGGGCCCACAGAACTATACATAAACCCGGCCCAAATTTGGGTGCGCGCCCAAATACAGACGCCCGCCCAAAAAACCCCCAAATCGCACACACACTCTCTCTCTCTCTCTCTCTCTCTCTCTCTCTCTCTCTCTCTCGCTCCGATCCTTGACCCTATCTCTCTCCCAATCTTCCTCCAGCTCTCTCGTCTTCCTCCCTCTCTCTATTCGTTCCCCAATCTCTCTCTCTCTCTCTCTCTCTCTCTCTCTCTCTCTCTCTCTCTCTTTCCCAACCTTGTGCTCCATCTCTCTCCGTTTCTTGCTCCATCTCCCTCTCCCTGTCTCGTGCTACCTCTCCCTCTCCATCTCCCTCTCCCCTTCTCATGCCTGATCCGCAGACTACTGGTTTCCCTCTTTGTTACTGGATTGAGAGGCGCCATTGCAAGAACTTCAAGAAAAAAAAGTGTTCAGGTACGTTCTGACATTTACTATAACCATTTGATTCAGCTATTTGAGCACTTCCAATTTTTCTATTTTTGGTAATAAAAATATTGCAAATTTGGAGTGAGCCGAATTATCAAGGTTGGATGGATTATCAAGGTTGGATGTATGGTCATAGCGAGGCCAATTTCCGATTATTGGATGGATTATCAAGGTTGAAACTTGATGGGTGAAATCAATGGTTGAGATCGTCCAATCAGAGGCTATACCCCATCAATGATGGAGCCATCATATTGTACGGTCATTGTTGCTCTTGTTTATAACGGATGACCCTTTCAAAATGTTGAAATATTGCATTTGTACAGGCCCTTTCAAAGACTCGGCGACTTGGATTGACTCATTTGATCTTGAGTCGAGTTGTGACTCACCGAGTCAGGGTCCAATCCAGAGGCTGATTCATTGTATCAAACTAGATGAAGTCTCACCAAGTCTGAGTTGACTCAGTTGGGTTCATCAGACTTCATCCCTAAAACCATGGGTGATGATGAATCTTTGTCTTGTCTAGGACGTTATGTAAGTATTTCATCCACACCGTTCATCCATTTTCCCATGTCATTTTATGGTACAATGCCAAAAATGAGACAGATCCAAACCTCAGGTGGATCACATCACAAGAAATAATGGTAATTGAATGCTCACCATAAAAAACTTTTTGAATTCACAAAAGTCATAGATTAATCTGATATTTCCACTTTCCCATCATCCAAGCTTGTGCAACCTAACCAACAAGTTAGATAGCAATTAAACATTACAACAGGCCTCAGTAAGTTTTTAAGCATGAGCACAAATACATTATACCGTGAACACTACTTACATAATGTTTTAGTATATTTCACTTGTATTGACATTGTTTAAATTCATAATTCGTAGCTCGCACATATTCAGTGATGACACCAGGTGGGAGAGTACGTCGTTCGCGCACTGGATCTACCCTTTCTACCCGTGATGGGACGGAGCCAGTATCGTCGCCACATGTTACATCATAGTCATCGGATCCCTTAGTTGCGCATACACCGGGCACTGCATGTAAGTCTAGATATATATTTCTTTTAATAACTTTGGTTTATGTTTAGACTTACATATTTCTTTTATAGCAGCGTCGTCGACCAGCCGACGAGGACGTGGACCTATGCGTAGGTTGCGTTTAGAGCGACTTACACGTGAGGGTAGGGTGACGGTAGAGTTCCCACATGACTGTATTAGACCTGTTGGGAATAATGTCACGCTGTTTACGTCGGAGGTCGGTGTCTTATGCCGATCTATGATCCCCTCCACCACCGCTCGTTGGGAAAATGTGATAGATGATGTGCGACAGCTCATCCGTCAGCGCCTTCAGCTACATTTATATGTTATGTGTTTTACTTATATTTGTATATATAGCTCGAAATTGATGGAGCATACCCGGATGTGCGTCGGAGCTATCCGGATGAGCGGGGGTCCCTAGAAGGTGGGAACAGCTGTTTTGACCATGATCAAGCTGTCCATTTCCTATGGATAGCATTGGAAGGGCCTGGCCATTTAGACAGGCCGTGTTTATATCTGTATTTGCAGGGACCATAAACCATATGCTAAACCTATAACTATAACCTATAACCTAAACTTTAACCTACAACCTATAACCTAAACTTTAACCTACAACCTATAACCTATAAACTCAATTCCTTAAACCTTAACCTATAACCTAACCTAAACATATACTTATAACTTAAACCTATTCTCAAATCCCTACACCTAAACCTACACCTAATCTCAATCTCAACTCTCTAACCTAAACCTTAACATATTCTCAATTCTCTAAAGCTAAACCTACACCAAATCCTAATCTCAACTCCCTAACCTAAACCTAAACCTAAACATGAAAACTCAATCATAAACCCGATCCAGAACCCGAAACCGATTTCCTAAACCTAAACCTTAACCTATTCTCAATTCCCTAAAGCTAAACCTACACCAAATCCTAATCTCAACTCCCTAACCTAAACTTAAACCTAAACCTAAACTTGAAAACCCAAGCCTAAACCCCATCTTGAACCCGAACACGAACCCGATTTCCTAAACCTTAACCTATTCTCAAATCCCTAACCTAAACCTAAACCTAAACTTGGAAACCCAAACCTAAGCCTCATCCAGACCCAAACCCGATTTCATAAACCTAAACCTTAACCTATTCTCAAATCCCTAAACCTAAACCTACACCTAATCCTAATCTCAACTCAGTAACCTAAACCTAAACCTAAATCTAAACTTGAAAACCCAAGCCTAAACCCGATCCAGAACCCAAACCCAATTTCCTAAACCGAAACCTTAACCTATTCTCAAATCCCTAAACCTAAACCTAAACCAAATCATAAGCTCGACTCCATAGCCTAAACCTAAACCTAAACCCAAACTTAAACGTGATCCAGAACCCAAACCCAATTTCTTAAACTTAAACCTTAACCTATTCTCAATTCCACTGAACCTTTACCTATAACCTAACTTAAACCTAAACCTATAACCTAAACCCTGCTTAAACCTAAGCCTAAACCTAAAACCTGAATTTATTCTCAAATCCTAAACCTAAACCAACACCTAATCCCAATCTCAACTCCCTAACCTAAACCTAAACCTAAACGTGAAAACCCAAGCTTAAACCCGATCCCAAACCCGACCCCGATTTCCTAAACCTAAACCTTAACCTATTCTCAAATCCCTAACCTAAACCTACACCAAATCCTAATCTCAACTCCCTAACCTAAACCTAAACTTGAAAACCCAAACCTAAACCCGATCCCGAACCCGAACCTGAATTCCTAAACCTAAACCTTAACCTATTCTCAATTCCCAAAGCTATAACCTATAACCTATAACCTAAACCAAAACCTAACTTAAACCTATAACCTTAACCTAAACTTAAACCTAAAACCTAAATGTATTCTCAAATCCCTAAACCTAAACCTACACCTAATCCTAATCTCAACTCCCTAACCTAAACCTAAACTTGAAAACCCAAACCTAAACCCGATCTCAACTCCCTAACTTTGATTTCCTAAACCTAAATCTTAACCTATTCTCGGTTCCTAAAGCTAACCTATAACCTAAACCTAAACCTAAACCTAACCTAACTTTATAACCTTAACCTAAACCTATAACCTAAACCTAAACCTAACCTAACCTATAACCTTAACCTAAACCTAAAACCTAAACCTAAAACCTAAATGTATTCTCAAATCCTTAAACCTAAACTTACACCTAGTCCTAATCTCAACTACTTAACCTAAACCTAAACGTGAAAACCCAAGCTTCAAACCCGATCCCGAACCCGACCCCAGTTTCCTAAACCTAAACCTTAACCTATTCTCAAATCCTCAACCTAAACTTACGCTAACCCTAATCTCAACTCCGTAACCTAAACCTAAACCTAAACCTAAACTTGAAAACCCAAGCCTAAACCGGATCTCGAACCCGAACCCGAATTCCTAAACCTAAACCTTAACCTATTCTCAATTCCCTAAACCTAAGCATACACCAAATCTTAATCTCAACTCCCTAACCTAAACCTAAACTTGAAAACCCAAGCTTAAACCCGATCCTGAACCCGAACCCGATTTCCTAAACATAAACCTTAACTTATTCTCAAATCCATAAACCTAAACCTACACAAAATCCCAATCTCAACTCCCTAACCTAAACCTAAACCTAAACCTAAACTTGAAAACCGGCGAAACCCGATCCCGAATCCGAATCTAATTTCTAAACCTAAACCTTAACCTATTCTCAAATCCCTAAACCTAAACCTACACTAAATCCCAATCTCAACTCCCTAACCTAAACTTAAACCTAAACTTAAAAACCCAAGCCTAAACTCCGATCCCGAACGAACTCGGTTTCTAAACCTAAACCGAAACCAATTCTCAAATCCCTAAATCTAATCTCAATCTCAACTCCCTAACCTAAACCTAAACTTAAACTTGAAAACCCAAGCCTAAACACGATCCCGAACCCGAACCCGATTTCCTAAACCTACACCTTAACCTATTCTCAATTCCTAAACCTAAACCTATACCAAATCCCAATCTCAACTCCCTAACCAAAACCTAAACCCAAACTTGAAAACCCAAGCCTAAACCCGTTCCCAAACCCGAACACAATTTCTAAACCTAAACCTTAACCTATTCTCAATTCCAAAGCTATAACCTATAACTTATAACCTAAACCTAAACCTAACCTAAACCTATAACCTTAACCTAAGCCTAAAACCTAAATGTATTCTCAAATCCTTAAACCTAAACGTACACCTAGTCCTAATCTCAACTACTTAACCTAAACCTAAACTTGAAAACCCAAGCCTAAACCCAATCCCGAACTCGAACCTAAACTAGAACCAGTTTCCTAAACCTAAACCTTAACCTATTCTCAATACCCTCAACCTTAACCTATAACCTAACTTAAACCTAAACCTAAACCTAAACTTGAAAACCTAAGCCTAAACCCGAACCCGATTTCCTAAACCGAAACCTTAACCTATTCTTAAATCCCTAAACCTAAACGTACACCGAATCATAAGCTCAACTCGTAGCCTAAACCTAAACCTAAACTTGAAAACCCAAACCTAAATGCGATCCCGAACCCGAACCTGATTTCCTAAACCTAAACCTTAACCTATTCTCAATTCCCTAAACCTTTACCTATAACCTAACTTAAACCTAAACCTATAACCTAAACCCTAAACCTAAACATAAACCTAAACTTAAAACTTGAATTTATTCTCAAATCCCTAAACCTAAACCAACACCTAATCCCAATCCCAACTCCCTAACCTAAACCTAAACCTAAACGTGGAAACCCAAGCTAAACCCGATCCCAAATCGACCTCGATTTCCTAAACCTAAACCTTAACCTATTCTCAAATCCCTAAACCTAAACCTACACCAAATCCTAATCCCAACTCCTTAACCTAAACCTAAACTTGAAAACCCAAACCTAAACCCGATCCCGAACTCGAACACGAGATTCTAAACCTAAACCTTAACCTATTCACAATTCTCAAAGCTATAACTTGTAACCTATAACCTAAACCTAAACCTAAACCTAAAACCTAAATGTATTCTCAAATCTCTAAACCTAAACCTACACCTAATCCTAATCTCAACTCCCTAACCTAAACCTAAACTTGAAAACCCAAACCTAAACCCGATCTCAACTCCCTAACTTTGATTTCCTAAACCTAAACCTTAACCTATTCTCGGTTCCACAAAGCTAACCTATAACCTAAACCTAAACCTAAACCTAACCTAACCTATAACCTTAACCTAAACCTAAAACCTAAACCTAAACCTAAACCTAAAACCTAAATGTATTCTCAAATCCTTAAACCTAAACTTACATCTAGTGCTAATCTCAACTACTTAACCTAAACCTAAACGTGAAAACCCAAGCCTAAACCCGATCCAGAACACGACCTTGGTTTCCTAAACCTAAACCTTAACCTATTCTCAAATCCCTCAACCTAAACACATGCCTAACCCTAATCTCAACTCCTTAACCTAAACCTAAACCTAAACTTGAAAACCCAAGCCTAAACTCGATCCCAAACCCGAACCCGATTTCCTAAACCAAAACCTTAACCAATTCTCAAATCTCTAAACCTAAACCTACACCAAATCTAAGCTCAACTCGTAGCCTAAACCTAAACTTGAAAACCCAAACCTAAAAGCGATCCACGAACCCAAACCCAATTTCCTAAACCTAAACCTTAACCTATTCTCAATTCCCTAAACCTTAACCTATAACCTAACTTAAACCTAAACCTATAACCTACACTTATAACCTATAACCTAAACCTAAACCTAAAACCCGAATTTATTCTCAAATTCCTAAATCAAACCTACACCTAATCTCAACTCCCTAACCTAAACTAAAACCTAAACTTGAAAACCCAAGCCTAAACACGATCCCGAACCCGAACCCGATTTCCTAAACCTAAACCTTAACCTATTCTCAAATCCCTAAACCTAAACCTACACCAAATCCTAAGCTCAACTCCGTAGCCTAAACCTAAACTTGAAAACCCAAACCTAAACGCGATCCCGAACCCAAACCCAATTTCCTAAACCTAAACCTTAACCTATTCTCAATTCCCTAAACCTTAACCTATAACCTAACTTAAACCTAAACCTATAACCTACACTTATAACCTAAACCTATAACCTAAACCTAAACCTAAAACTGAATTTATTCTCAAATCCCTAAACCAAAACCTACACCTAATCTCAACTCCCCTAACCTAAACATAAACCTAAACTTGAAAACCCAAGCACGATCTCGAACCCGAACCCGAACCCGATTTCCTAAACCTAAACCTTAACCTATTCTCAAATCCCTAAACCTAAACCTACACCAAATCCTAATCTTAACTCCCTAACCTAAACCTAAACCTAAACTTGAAAACCCAAATCTAAACCCGAACCCGAACTGGATTTCATAAACCTAAACCTTAACTTATTCTCAATTCCCTATAGCTATAACCTATAACCTAAACCTAAACCATAACCTTAACCTAAATCTTAACCTAAACCTAAACCTAAACCTATACTTATGAATTCTAATTTATTTTATGAAAGTTCATTTACGGCTAAGTTATTTTCTTAATAAGTTTATTACCTTAATCTATTATTTATGAAACTGCAGGATAAATTTCACTTGGATTTGAGTGTTCCGCACATCTCTCATGCCGTCGACGACATGATGAAGGAGTGGTTCAAGGCTTACCGCGGTAAGTTATACCAGCAGTACAAGCGGTCCCTGAGCTACGAGGAGGCTGCACAGTTCGCACCGCCTCACGTGACCCATGAGGACTGGCAGATACTCTGCGATAGGTTTTCGTCTGATTCTTTGTAGATAATATTTACATATTTACGATATCTTAACGTAATAATTAAATTCACAATTAATAACAATGTATTATGAATAATGTATTCAAAAGAGGAGCAAAATAAATTTCGAGAACAGGAGAAAGTTAGAAGTGAACTACGTAGCTGGTTCAAAGTCATTTGTACGACTTCGTCATGACATGGTAAGAAATTACTAGTAATTTATATATTCTTTCCATGCATTTATATTAACTTTATTTTCCTTTCGATTGCGCAGTAAGATTCCGTCTCTGGCCAGGAGCCCGGACCAGTAGACTTTTACAAAGGGACTCACTGTCGGCAGGCGAGTGGATCTTGGGTACATCCTAGAGCCAGCGAGATTTGGGTAAAAATTCTTATATTGTAAAATTTAATTGCATTAAATTATAATAATGTCATTTATTATGAAAATTCATATGTTTTCATTACAGGAGGAGATGGACACCTTACGCAGTTAGCCCACTCCCAATGGTACTCAGCAGAGTGAGGCAGAGATCTTAAGTCAGGTGCTTGGCACCCGTTCTGGATATGTGCGTGGGTTTGGCCATGGTACCAAGCTCACGGCACCCGCTAGAGCTGCCTTCAACCGATCCATCGTCATTGCCGACAGCAGCGTACGCCGAGCTGATATCGTAGAGAGAGAGGTTCAGCAGCTACGGGTTGTCGTCGATGACATCAGAGATCAGCTGGACAGGCAGAGAGAGGAGAAAGAGAGGAAGATGATGGAGAAGCTAGCGAGGCAGAGGGAGGAGCAGGAAAGGAAGATGAGGAGATGCAGGTAGAGCATGAGAGACAGATGACGGAGATGTTTCAGGCTCTCGCTGCACGCTTACCCATCGATGCCCCACCACCTCCGCCTTCATCTTTATGATTTTTTCTTTTTTATTTATGATGTTAAACTTATATGTATTTATGCGTGAATGAATGTGATGTATATAAGATTGTTTGTGTTTGGATGTATGTAGTTTATGTTTGGATGGATTTACTAGTTTGAGTTAGATGGATCTGAATGTGAATATGATGAAATTTGATAGGTATATTATGATAAAACAAGTGTATATCAGGAAAAATATGATACATAACAGGTGTATATCAGGATGTGAATGTGAATATGATGATATAACAGGTATATCAGGATGAATATGATGAAATATATTGTAACAAGTGTTTATCAGGTGTTTTATAACATGAATTTCGTGTTGAATGTTTTTTTTTAAAAAGAGACTTTTAGCGACGAAAATTTTCGCCGCTAAAGGTTTTTGCAAAATATATATAGTGGAGAAAATTTTTGTCACTAAAAGGTTTGCAGATATTTTTAGGGATGAAAAGTTTCGCTGTTAAACGTAGAACAAATATTTTTAGCGGCGAAAATTTTCGCTGCTAAAAGGCATGCAAATTATTTTTAGCAGCGAAAATTTTCGTCGCTAAAAGTGGAAAATATTTTTTCTGCAGCAAAAACTTTCGCTGCTAAAAGTCTTGTGAAGTATTTTTAGCTGCGAATGTGTTCGTCGCTAAAACTGAAAAATATATTTGTAGCAGCGCAAATTTTCGCTGCTAATAGTCTTATAATATTTTTTTAGCGACGAAAATTGTTGTCGTGAAAATTTGAATGATTATTTTTAGCAGCGAAAATTTTCGCAGCTAAAAGTTTTCTACAGTTTTTTTAGCGACGAAAAGTTTCGCTGCTAAAAGTGGAATAATTAGTTTTAGCAGCGAAACTTTTCGCTGCTAAAAGTCTACCACTATTTTTTTAACGACGAATATTTTCACTGCTAAAAGTTGAATGATTATTTTTAGCAACGGAAATTTTCGCTGCTAAAAGTCTTCCAAAGTTTTTTTAGCGATGAAAATTTTCGTCGCTAAAAAGTTCAATTTAGTGACGATTTGAATTTTTCGCCGCTAAAACTCGTTTGGGGCGGTGTATTAGTGACGAAAATTTTTGTCGCTAAAACTTTATCTTTTAGCAACGAAAATTTTCGTCGCTAAAACTAGGATTTCTTGTAGTGAATGGTGTCCAAACTCGGCTATCCCAACTCAAGATGGCCATCACTGCTAGAGCTGCAAACTCATCTACTTCAGTTCATCATCTTACAGAGATTCTTCGGCAGTTCCAACTTCACGCTTCGGCTGTGGATATTGTCAGAATTTCCCCCTCTCATTTTCTCATATCCTTCAAATCTCAAGAAGATTTGTCTATCTTCATGGCGAACCCTCAGATCCAAGAGCAAACGGGCTTATGCGACATTAACCCCTAGTTACCATGAGCAACACTAGGCGTTGACGGGCTCTGGGTTTGACTCTTCGGGATCCCTGCTCATGCTTGGATCAAATCAATGTTGCTGGATCTTGCCAGTTCCTTCGGTCAGGTCACAATGATTGAACCAAATAACAGATTCGGACTATTTCAAATGTTCACCAAGATCAAAATCCGTCCAAAACCAGGAGTAAATCTCCGTACTATTCTGAAAATTACCATTGGTGATGAAATTTACCCTATTTCTGCAGTTCTAGGACATATCTCTGTGAATCGCCCTCCCCAACAACCTATCCAATCCCAAGTAAAACAGGAGAATATAGGCGAAAGCACTCGGGATTGGGTGATCAGTAGATTTATGGCTGACAATCCAGCAGAAGTTTATTGCCCCAGAGATGTTCGATCAAATGCCGAGCAGCGAAGTGCCCCTCGCGATACTTTAAGTCCATTGCATTCTAACCCCCCTTTGGCTATTGATGACACAAGAATAGCTGCCCGGAGCCCCTATCTAGCATTACCCCAACCCCAAGTCGCTGCATCATCTCACCTTTCAAGCCTTGTCCTTTATCAACCTAATTTCTCACCGCACAAACCTCTGTTAAATTCACCAACTGACCAGGAACACCCTTCTCAAACATTCATCCATCCAAGACCCTATCTGGTAAAACCTATTTGCTCCCCAGCTACTTGGCCTCCCTGCTACAAACACCATCAACATGAATACGATGGCCTATCATGACTCTGTCTTAACCAGGTCGTTTCTCGCCGACAAACAATGGGATTGCTCTGCATAACCCCTCACTGATCAGCTATACCTGCTCGCAATCACTAGGAGAAATCGTGATCGAAGAAGGTATCTCATCCATGACCATGATCAGATGGACACCTTATTATGTCAAGTATGTGAGAGCTGTAATTGCTCCCATTGTGTAAAAGTACTAGATTTTAATTTGAAAGCAACCAACCTCACTTTCTTTTATTACGATACATCCATGTAATTAAAATACAGCTTTACTACAGCTAACCAATTGAGGAAGTCTTCTATACACAATAAGCCTTTAAAACTGAGAAGTTCAACCTTACTTAAATTGAGAGCCTCTTTCAGCATGATCTAGTCGATCGTCTCCATAGCCTGACCATTGGGCAACAACGCCATCAACGTCCTCGTCGCTGGAGCTCGATTCGTCTAGGATAGCCCTACAAATTGCTTCCTAAAGTTTTTTTTTACAGAAAACGGGGTTATACCATAAAATAATCATGAGTGGCCGAGCGTTGCCTTAGCCTCAGGTATAATCAATGCATCCACGGTACAGTCGATGGTTGCCTGTAGCTCTTGCACGGTCAACTGACTCTCTAGGTAAAAATCTTCTATTCTTTTCGATATATAATGAATCACTGTATCACCGTCCATAGGATTTTGTCCATCCTATCGTTAGTTGCCATCGACCCGAGGGGAGTCATCGTTTTGATACCAATTGACGTAGGGAAGCACATGATGAGGTCAATCATCGTCTTTCCCGATCGATAATTACCTTGAATCCACGAGGCACTCTTGAATCCACAAGAAGTTTCCCAAATTCACAAGAGAAAATAAGAAATTTCTATGAAGTTTATTGAATGAATGAATGATAAAAACGAGTTTAACACCCTTTAATAACCCTAAACATACCTTAAAAATATAATCAAAGAGTCCTAATCAAAATAGAAAACAAATTCAAAAAATCGTGCAAATTTTTCATGTTCATTGACTGATGAAGCTGATAGGTCGAAACAACAAAAAAGTGTCGAGAGATTTAAGTCAAAAATTCTGTGAGTTTTGACCTGTTGACTTGATTTGTCGAACTATCAAACTGGATTTCGACCTATTTTCAAATTTTGTCGACATATCTTAACTTACAGAAATCCATCAGCAAGCAATCTGGAATTTCAAGCCAAATTTCAACCTGTCATCTAGATCTGTCAACCGGTCGAATTATGCTAAATTTTGTTGAATTCTACTTGAGCTTCTTTCGATCTATGTGCATTGGGAATGTGTTTGATCCATGTCCTACATTAGTAAACCTAACTCTTTATAATCTTGTGGTCCTTGCCTTATTATTATTATTATTATTTTTAATCATGTCCTCGGAAGGCTTTCACAATAAATGTACAAATTAGATGTAAGAAAATTATTATAACAAGTCCCGCGAAGCCTTTTATTGCATGTGCTCGTTATCAACCTCATTTGTGTGTGGGACATGCAGGTAAACTGACATGAAATGACTAAAATGTTAAAGAAAAAAAAAAAACCCAAACAAACAAACCACGGCCACGGGGCACATTTTACTCTGACATCGGAAGCTACACCCTTTATCCAATTGCCCGGTACAATTTGCCAAATGGTACTTGTGATCTTTGTGATAGAAGCGTACAAGCGAGCTACTTTTAGCACTCCAAATTAAGGGCAGTAGATGGGCTGGACTTGCACGCTCAAACCCAGTCCAGCCGCTTCCGACCAGGTTTGGGCTGAGCCTCCAGGCGAGCAGATTCTAGAAAAGCCCTTAGACAAAGGGCTGTCAATGGGCTGGGCCTGGGTTTGTCTTTGGCCCTAGGCTATTTAAAAATTCTATTTTGCCTAGCTCAAGCTTAGCCCATTGACAGTCATATTTAGGCTTAGGCTTGATGATTAACTGGGCTAGAAAAGGGTTTTATTTTCAAAACAGGCCCAACAAGTAGGTCATCAATGGGCTGGGCCTGGTTTTATTTTCAAATTTTCAATGGCACTCATCTATAGTTGAGTGGGGGCTACTGTGTTTATATATTTCATCCAATCCATTCATCCAATGCGAATCACCAAAATGAAAAGACATTCCAAAAATAATTGTAATCAAACTCAGGTGGGCCACACAACTTTTATACATGATACAGTTTCCTATGGTGAGGCCCGCATGAGATCCGTGTGATATTCAGCATCAAGCCCAGGAATTAGGTGTGACACCTGATGGACAGTGTGGATCACATGAAAATAAAATCATTTGAGTATGTAATGGCTCAAGATGGACTTATGGGGAGAATTAGTCTCATCCAAGTATTAAAATCATGGAGAAAATACTTAATAACTTGGACATTAAAATCTCATTTTATTTAATAGAGAATGTGATTGCTAGATATTGAAATTATAGAAACATACATAATCATCTCTAATACATAATTACCCGTTAATAAAAAGAGCACACACTATGCAGACAAACTGTCACATTTCTTTCCGTTTTCATTTCAGATACAAGCAGCTTTTATGGAAAAAAAAAAAAAACAAAAACAAACAAAAACAAAAAACAAATAAACAAACAAACAAACAAGAACACAAGCCCATTTATTGAATTCATCAAATTGTCTCTTTGAAAAGAGGAAGCAAATCAGACTTGATTCCATCTTCTTCCCACTCCAAACCATCCCACCATTCTTTCTCACCTCCGATCTCCTTTAGAGGATTATTGGCGCTTTGGAGACCGATTGGGAGCTTCTTTAGCTTTGGGCAACGGTACACCTCCAACTTTTTCAAGGAAGGGAAAGCCAATGCATGATTACAAATGCTTGTTAATTTAGGTAGCTCACGGAGACGCAGAAATTTGAGACAACTTAGGCATGCCTCTCCGACCGGAATCCTGACATCACTTGTACCTATTACTTCTTCTACTCCTTCGCAGTCTTGTATGATGATTTCTTCAATATTTTCAAGTTGTAGAATCCATGTAACACTCTTCAGTTTGGGGCAAAAAGTAATATTTATGTAGCGAAGTTTTTTTACGCATCCAACTCGAATGATATTCAAGTTGTCAAGTTTCCAAAGGTTGACCAACTCTAAGCTCGAAACCGAATGATCATCATCTTTCTCCACATCCCAACCGATCATCATCTCTTCCATCTCTTTGCATTCTACAATTTGAAGATGTCTGATACTCCTCATTGACCTGAAAGACGATGATAATTGGGTAGAGGTTGTCAAGCCTTCGCAGATTCCAATGGTTAGAGCCCGCGTCAGGTTCAGCAACTTGTGAGAATGAAGATAGCTTTTAAGATCATCTACAGTTTCTATGGTGATTTCAAGATGGCTCAAGCATTTCAACCCTTCCATCTCTGTTAAATAAAACCAACCACTCTCTTCTGTTACTGCCCTGGAACTGAACTCACCCTTCAACAGTTTCAGCACTTTCAACCTAGAAAGCCTCGATATTGGCTCACGAGGGATTCCCTCAAGACGATTACAGTAATTCAAATTCAGGTGCTTCAGCTTCGCGAGACATCCTATCTCTTCAGGCAATTTTCTTATCGAAGTATTCGACAGTTCAAGATATCTCAACTCAACCAAGTTACCTATTCCAGCTGGAATTTCTTCTATTCTATTACCTGACAAATCCAATACTTTTAGATGAGGCATGAATTGAAAAAAATCATTGGTGATCTTTATCAAACTCCTATTTCTTCGGAGCATCAAGGTTAAGAGGTTGGGGCACTTAGGCGTCTCTGTTATTTCTATAATTTCGTTCTGCATTAGAGATATCCTGTTTGCCTCTGTCCACCTCTCAATGCCTGGTGCCTCCCTCAATCTAACTCCCGCTTTAACCAGAAACTTATTCTTCTTCTCCCCACATTCAGAAGATATCCATAAAGCCAGGTCACGTATCATGTCGTGCATCTTCACCTTTCTTTTCTCATTATAACCACTCTCCAACAAGCATGCGGACTTCAGGGTTCCAATGAGGTGATGGCCCTTGTTACGAGCACTATCAAGATCATCATCCACTCATCTAAGAATCCTTCCCCAATCCAGTAATCTATGAGATCTTCTTTGCTGATGTCGTAGTCCTCCGGAAACAGCGAACAGTAAAGGAAGCAGGATTTGATAATGTCGTCATGAAGACTATCATAACTGAATTTCAGACGTAAAAAGATTTCTGTTTCCGCACCTGATATGTTAGCTGGTGACGTTTTCAGAGCTTTTATTGCATACTTCCACTCCTCGGGAGTCTTCTTGCTCGTCATGGCCCGCCCAATTGTGATGAGTGCAAGGGGTAGACCACAGCATTCTTCTGCAACCAGCTCAGCAAGGCCCAGAATCTCTCGATGAGAATTCATGGCCTCTTCACCAACCTTCTCTCGGAAAAGATCCCATGCTTCCTTCCTCGCAAGACATTCGACTTTGATCTTCTTGTCAGCATCCATGTAGCCGCACACATCCTCAAATCGAGTCGTGAAAACAACCTTGCTCTTGTTTTGACTGCTTGGATGAGGAATTCCGATCAACTCCAGATCTAGCCGCTGCCATATATCATCTAGCAGTAGCATGAACTTCATCTTGCTCAAGGCCTTGTGTATGTCTGAAGCCGTATCTCTTCATTGCTTCCATCTTCTTCCCGGATCAAACCAAGCCTCTTTCCAATGTCCTTTTTAATCCTTCCCACATTTACTTCTTTAGACACCACCACCCAAATCACTACATTGAAACCATGGGTTGTTTCATTGTTAATTTTTTTCAAAAGTGTCGTCTTCCCCACACCCCCCATTCCATATATCCCCACGACTCCCACACTATCTTCCATGAGGCAGCCACGAACCTTCTCTAACATCAAGTCCATGCCTAGAGCTGAAGTGCTAGGCTGCTCTTCCACAACATCTGGGGGCGGTTTCTCTGCCACTACATCGAAGGAATCACCTGTTCTCTTCAACTCAGTTACATCTGTCAGCTTCTCTGCCGCCCTCTTGCTGAGCTTGTAGCCCGACCAACAATTCGGACGACAGTTACCAAGACACCTCCTCATTTGCTGATAAGCTTCCTCCATCCCATTCACTTCTCGTTCGATGGCTTCTACGCTTTCTAGCCACCATTTCACATGGCTCTTGCCTACCAGCAGCTGCCTTTCTGCAATATCAACCTTTGTCTTCACGTCGTCCCTTACACGTATCAATTCGTTCGTGGCATTCTTCATGGAGTCGATGTTTACTCGGAGCTTGACGGCATATCGTATGCGTTGAGTGATGGGATCCAACAGGCGAGAAACGATGTCGATTACTGGGCTGATGAAATCCATGGCCTCGGAGCACAGAATGATAAAAATAGGAAGTTTAGAAGAAGAAAATGAGATGAGAGTTACAAATGCTCTATCAAGATCACAGAATGAGATTGTAGGAAGTATAGAAGAGGAGGAGATGTGTAAATGAACTCTATTAGAGTGCTGCTAGGGCCTTCTTACACATGCACAAGAGACACACGGCTAAAAGATAGTCAAAATCGTGATTTCAGATGATGCCATAATCCAAAATTTACTTGGATCCTGTCCATTGGATTGGCGGCCATCAAAATGGATGGTTACGCTGAAAAATAGTCAATAGTATCCGTTAATTATCGTTTATATCATAAGCGGATATGCCCATCTCCCGTGAGGTCAACAATTTGGACGGTCTGGATTGATTTTTACGTCTGTCACGTGTGCAGTGCCTGTATGTGCGTGTATACCACATCCTTGTAGGCTTTCAGCTTATCCTTTTAACTCCACAATATCATGGAAATCAGTGGAAGCTTATATGATGAATAATCGGTACCGTCCACATGGTGACCTCTGCCTTGGATGGCCCACAGCTCAAAAAAAAAAAAAAAACCCACTGGAACACGACATCCCGACCATCCGCGGTAGATATCAATATAACTACGGTTCAGATTTAGTATTTACCTTGTCCAGCTGGAGCACGCCAGTTCCCATTTGTAAATTGGGTTGGGCCGGCACAATACTTAATAGAAATATTGATAGATAGTGCTGGATGACCGCAATATAAAAAAACAAGTGGGCCGGCACAATACTTGTATAAATATTGATAGAGTGACTGGATCACCCCGATTAAAAAAAAAGAAGAGCAGGTGGGCTAGCGTAGAAATATTGGCGGAGAGTGATTGGATCACCGCAATTAATTAATTAATTAATTAATTAATTTTTTAAAAAAAAAACACGTGGTCCGGCACAATAATCTGTAGAATTTTTGATAGAGAGTGACAGGATATTGTAGAATTTTTGATAGAGAGTGACAGGATGACCACAATAAAAAACAGGTGGGCGGCACAATTAATCATAGAAATATTGCTAAAGAGTGATTGGATGGCTGCAATATAATAATAAATAAATAAATAAACAGGTGGACCTGCATATTAGTTCATAGAAATATTGATAGAGTGCACAATAAAAAACAGGTGGGCGGCACAATTAATCATAGAAATATTGCTAAAGAGTGATTGGATGGCTGCAATATTAAAAAAAAAAAAAAACAGGTGGACCTGCATATTACTTCATAGAAATATTGATAGAGTGTGGCTGGATAACCACAAGCAAGAAAAAAACATTAAAATAAAATAATAAAATAAAATAAAAATAAAAAAAAGGCACAATAATTCAAGGGAAAAATTTATACCATGGTATGTTATAATCTTCAATACTCATGAAAACATAATAAATAATACATGTTATGTGTAAAATTGAGCTAACCTAATGTATAAGACACGTGGCAATGAAACTATCATAGAAGACTCCCTGAGCAAGCTAGTGAACAAGATAGAACAATTTGGAAATAAGACTCGCCAACAAAGCTACAAACTTTAAGTACCGACCTCAAGGTTGAATGCTCTCCTCAACTACTGACCTCAAGGTCAGATGTTGATCTTAACCTCGGAGGTCGACCTTAGGCTCACAATTAACGAAAAACATTCATAATGCATCCTGCACCATATATGTACAGGACTCTCCCAAGCGAAGTCTTAGTCAGGGATTATGTTAATTGAGGCATAATCAGAGAAATATTCGAGAATAGATTTCAATCTCAAGACGGGCCTTCCAACATATCTCATAAATCTACACGGATACAAAATGGAGAACACCTATAAATACCTTAACCACTTCAAAGAAAGGGTATGCACAACTATCCCGATTCTACTACACCTACTGTGGGTTCATACATCTAACTTATGTATCAGAGTGTCCCCGGTTACAATGGGTGCCCCTAGTGTCTTATTATCTCATTGTTCTCCATTAATTTATAGGTACCTAACGGTTCACAGGAGGTGGAATATGATCGATTAGATTTAAACAATAACAGTTTGGCGCTGTCTGTGTAAATGACATAAAAGCCATTCAAAAGTTCCCCTCACATTAAGGAAATCCATCCACATAGAGTAATGGAATTGAACGTCTACCTTTTTGAATATTTTGTGGGCCATAAAAGTTGTAGATCAACATGATATTTATCTTTTCCCTTCATCTAGGTCCGTGTGACCTTATGAGTGGTACGGATGGCAAATAAACATCATGGTGGGTCCTAAAAAGGCTTTTTTAAAAAATAAAAAAATAAAGAGAGAGAGAGAGAGAGAGAGAGAGAGAGAGATCCAAATTTCACCTTTAAATAAAGGAGTGATTTGAGAAGGAGTTGGCTTCTAAATAGTTACGGATTTTTTTTTCTCAAGTGGGAGGATAGGAAATGACTTGGTGAGAGGATCCTATATAACATTTTGAAAATTTGAAAGGGTAATCCTGTTATTTTAAAATTTTGACAGGAATATTTTGATCAAAATTCAGCTGGGAAAATGACATACCGCATTCGATGGTAAGTTTTAAGCCAAGTTATGGTGACCGGAAAAAATCTTAAATTTTAAATGATTTTTCTAATTAAGCACTGAATGTCTCTTGCTTACCAAATGGTCTAAATTACCAAAATCACTGAAAATAGCATTTTTGAGTGATAAGTTATGAAATTAAGTTTTACCCAACGCACCCTTAGTCTAATCGATTGTTCTATGCTGCTCAATAGGTCCAACGCACATTCCATGGCCCACCAAGAAAATATCATGCTAACGTGAAGAATATTAATCATCTGATCAATGGCCTTAGATACAAACTGTTAATTTGATCTGCCTATTTGTTAAGGGCCGTCATCAATTTTCTTAAGATTCTAAAGAATCACTTTTGTTAGGGGAGCTTATCATCTATAAAAGAAAGGATGACTATAAAAAAAAAAAAAAAGAGGCTAAATCAAGCATGGACTGGATTATCCAATGCAATTTTTGCATGGTGGCATATGAAATGTGTTTTAAGCTAAATGGACGGTTCAGATCAATCGACTTTTAATTATCCAAACTGGTGGCCCAGGTCACTGAATAAGGTCTGGTACGTACCCATGTCGATCCTCGCATTAGCCAATTCAAGTGGAGTTGCCAAAATTGAAATTGGTCGGTCCTTAATCGGTAACTCCTAGATCCAACGACTGATTTCAACAAACATGCATGCACTAATCAGAGGTTAGGATTGCTCGAACGATCTGATCTTGGGACTCTGGTTCAGCGATAGCGTATCCAGCAATTTACAGCCAGTTTTGGTGCTACTTACAAATTAATGCATCTCATTTTATTTAATAGAGATCGTGATGGTTGGTTATTGAAATTATAGAAACATGCAAGATTAGTCAAACTGAGATGAACTCATTTTCAAGTGACATCTATGCAGGCATTAAGACTAATCAAAATGAGATGAACTCATTTAAAAATAACATCCAAACAGACCTTAAGATTAATCAAAATGAGATGAACTCATTTTTAAGTGAGACCCAAACAGGCCTCAAGATTTAGAAGCAAGAGAACAATGCAAGTAGGCATACTTTAGCTAACTTACATATCAATTAGGCAAGCAACCGGGCTAGGTAGAGTTGACCGAGCCAGGCTGACCACCTAAGTTTTAAATTGTTGGTTATGGTTCCAATGTAGGTGGAGAAGAAAAAAGAAAAAAGAAAAGAGAGGAGAGATTGGATTAGTACATGCAGGCACACATAAGGAAGGAGGGAGAGAGAGAGAGAGAGAGAGAGAGAGAGAGAGAGAGAGAGAGAGAGAGAGAGAGAGAGAGGCCCAAAGTGGTTTCAACAGTGGGATCCATTTGAACTTTTTCTAAGTATATGACCAACTCAAGCTTAAGGCCTACCACTTTTTTAAATGTATCTCAAAAATGAATTAGCATAATGTGTATAAAGTGGATGTCACAAAGTCATTATAATGAGTTCCATAGAAACTCTTATTACATAAGCTCATTGATACAACCTCGCGCAACCTACAGAAAGAGGAAAGTGAGAGTTGAGGGCAGTATGGGATGGGCTAACCTTGTGCCCAAGTGTTGGGCTGAAAAGGTGGAGGTGGAGATGGATTCAAAAGTTTTGGTGGATCTGTTGAATGGTAAGGCCCAGCCAGCCTGATTTTGGAGGCATGGTCCAAAAGAATTGGGAGAATGAAACAAATGAGGCTTCTAGTTTTTCGCCATGTCCCAAGAGAAGGGAATGCCCCTGCAGATGGCTTGGCTCGTTTGGGTAGTGATCTTCAAATTAACTTCATTGTCAGTCAGGTTAAGGGCCTCCCCCTACAATCACGGGTCAAAATTTTCTAGATAAAGTGGGGCTGGGCTCTACTAGGGAATCCAGAATGAGAGTGGGGCTGGGCTGGGCCGGGTGAGGATGTAGATAGTTGTGAGGTTTTTTTTTCTTGATTAAGATAGGCTTCCCCAGGGTATGGTTTCCCAGGGAAAGCCCAAATAGGTCCTCCTATGTATAGTTATATACTGATGAAATGAAATTGAGAGGTTAAAAAATAAAAAAATAATAAAAATAAAAAAGAGGAACGTGAGAGAGCACTACTTGTAAGAAAGGGCTAAAATGAGAATATATATATATATATATATATATATATATATATATATATATATATATATATATATATATATATATATATATATATATATATATATAAAAACCTTGCCTTTGGGTCTGTGCCCTCCCTCTATAGCTAGGGTAAAATGGCCAAATGATACTAATTTATTTAGGGCTGAGATGTTCAAATGGGTCCATATTTAGCTTTCCAAACTAAGGGCAGCACCTAAGCTTGCCAGCTCAACCCATGTCAAGCTGCTTCAGACCAGGTCAGCTGATCGTAAAAAATGCTTGATGATTAGCTAGGCTGGAAATGGATTTTTATCTTCAATACAGGGCCAAAATCCATACTCGCTCCAGACCAACTGATGAAATATTGAGAAATGCTCCAATGGGCTTTCAGAGCACTATAAACTACTGTCCACCTATAGTTGCGCGCATTGGGACACAGTATAATCCACTGATCTATATATCCAATGCACATTCCATGGGCTACCATGAAAGCATCCCACTAATCTCGAAAGTACTAATCATTTGATCAATAGCGTTTGATATAGACAGTCAAGATCATTTACACAAAAATAAGTCCAAGCAATAATTAGATCAGTGTATTTGTTAAAGACATCATGGATTGCTTAAGATTCTAAAGAAGCACTTTTCTTAGGATGGCCAAAAAAATAAGGCCAAATCAACATGTTTTGAATCATCAAAACAATGTGATTTTTGTACTTCACGGCCCATGAAATTTGTTTTAAACATAATAGACGATTTGGATAGATTGATGTTTAATTATCCAAAATGGTGGTCCAGGTCACTGGAAAAGGCCTAGTAGTATGATGTAGAGCAGGTCGCGGACAATATCATGGTCGAGATGGACCAAAGAAGGCCTGATCGGAGGCGAAAGTTATCCGGATTATCAGAACCTTAAAACAGGCGTATCTCTCAGACTAAAATGAGTTATTTGATGTACCGTACATGATTTTGGGTACGAGAAGCTACTTTAGCCAACCAACCCACTATGCTTGGTTTACTACGCTAAATTTGCGAGATTTTATTAGATCGACGGTTGAAAATCCATTTTATTTCCATTTTTTACTATTTATAGTAAGTTTTAGTTAATTATTACTCTACATCCTTTGAAGTTTAGGAGTTGTGTCCATCATGAAAAGTTCTTAGAAAAATTATAAGAATAACATGGTTAAGCCAAATACAACACTTACTATTTTTGGCCAAAAACCATGAAATCTAGTAGGAATCATGACCGTTTATAAATAGTAAGTTTACTATTTATAGTAAGTCATGATTTTAGGGAGTTTGAGTTGTAGTTTGATTCTGAAACTTCTTCCTATGTTTCATATCACTATTTAAGGGATAGTAAACTCATCTTTTTATCATCAATCAATTTATTTCAGATTTTGTTAGAATTTATTTTTATTTTCTATCTCTCCTCGTGGATTTGATGAACCTCTATGAAAAGTCCAAAGAAACTCTGTGGTTTCAGAGTAATTATCCCATGAGGAAGACAGTGCTCAACCTTATCATGTCCATCCCTATATCAGTTTGGTATCAGAACGAGCCTTTCTCCTCGGATATATGACTTAAAACGACAGGTTGAGCAACAATCTCATAAATTAATGGTAGTGGCTTTCGAAGCAACCCAGTGAGAGAATCAACAAGTCATACAAGGGCTACAGGCTGCTATCGATCGCATGACAGAGGCCCTATGACAACTCTGTATTGATGGCGGTGATCCGCCCCCAGCAGGTGTTGGAACTCATAATCGCACCAATCACAGGATGATGCTAGTAGTGAACCACATGATCATTCCTAAGGAGGGGGATCCAACGACGAGGAGGTCGACAACATGATCCTACAATATCCCGGACAAGGCGACGATCAAGCAGATCAGACAAACCGAGACTTTAGGATGAGGGTCTATCTTTCTAGCTTCAATGATCGACTTCACATTAAAGATTTCCTTGATTGGCTTTATGAAGTTGAGTGATTCTTCGACTATATGAAAATTCTTGAAGAAAAGAAGGTCAAGCTTGTGGCCTACAAGTTGAAGGACGAAGCTTCAACTTTGTGGTAGCAACTACAACTCGCATGGATGAGACATATGAAAGCACTTATCTACATATGACAATGGATAAAGTAGTTTTTACAAGCACAATTCCTCCTTAGCGACTACGATTAGATATTATTCTAACAATACCAAAAAATTTGGCAGCGTAGTCGGTCGGTGAGAGATTACACAAAAGAATTCTATCTCTTGACGGCATATAACGATTTGGTCGAAACTGAATGGCAATAAGTCATCCGATTTAATGTGGTTTACGTGTGGTGATCCAGGATTGATGCAGATACAGCCCGTGTGGATTATGAATGATGCAATTAAGTTAACTACCTGAGTAGAAGCGCAATCGAGTGTCTCAACGCATGGACATATCCTACCACTAGGGTCACCGCAGCGAGTCCGTCCCAAGGAGCTTTAGAGGCCAAAGGGAAAGAACCTGTAGAAGTGTGTGTCATGCCCCAAACTCAAAAAACGGGCTCACAGAATTTTCGATCACCGAATCTGGTGCTGACAGCCTCCATAGTACCCCATTCTTGGCTCCCAACGCCCATACGCCAGGTTCCTATCCTGAGATCCTATAAGGAGAATTTTCAATGTAATTTTTTTTATAAATAAATGAGCATAACTACAAGTGTACCCAAATCACAAAGGCAACATCATCATCACATATCCACTAATATAAACATTTGATTGTGGTGCATGAAAAGGGAAAATACATATATATGAAACAAAACTCCAAAGCTCTGGCACCTGCTCCTATCTCAATGCTGCTACGACCTAATGTCACCTATACGCAACGGTCGTGCATAAGCTTACTACGAAGCTTAGAGGGTGGTGTACGTGTGTGCGCAAAACATGTGCTAAGCATATAATACCAATGTAAGCGAAATACTGGCAAGTTTATAAGTCATTCAATATCAGAGTATGCAATGCAGATCGGCTATGCAATGTAGAGTCAGAGTAAACCAAATATCAGATGTCGAGAATGCAATACAGTATGCAATTATTGACGAACCACGAATACCATCGACCTCATCTAAGCCATAATAATGCAGAAACATAACAATCCAAATACCATATGTCGGGGATGTAATGCAATATGCAAATCCTGGCGAGTCCATAATACCATCAACCTTATTCTGGCTATGCAATACAGAAGCATAGTAAACCAAATGCTATGTGTTGAGGATGCAATGTAAAATGTGGTGCGAAAGAAATGACCAAGCTAAAGTGT
Source organism: Magnolia changhungtana (assembly GCA_030180095.1). NCBI lineage: Eukaryota > Viridiplantae > Streptophyta > Magnoliopsida > Magnoliales > Magnoliaceae > Magnolia > Magnolia changhungtana. Next base: position 4,861,075 of record JASAUF010000434.1, on the reverse strand, counting down.
GAAGTCGAGATGATAGTACATAGTATCGTAAGCTGTAGGGTCCATTACAAGGGATTTCTATCCAAACCAGTCCCGTACTTAAATTTGGATAGTTATATTCAATGTGGTAAACTCCTAATCACTGGTTGGTCACGCATCCAACTGAAATCCTAGCTATTGCGAAGGTACACATAATGATTTGGTTATACACCACCAGCCCGAGTGGATAGTGAATGAATGAATGAATGAGTCAAATGTTAAGTACGCAACTCCTGCTTAGTAAGTCCACATATAGCCACCACAATACTTTCGATGTGGGACAAGATTCTGCCTCACTGCATGCACAGTAGCCTATCAGCACAGTAGCTTGCCAACCACTGGTAGCTCGCCCAGGCCCTTAGGCCCCGCCCACATCAACGTCCACCCACGTGTGGCCGTCCATGTATGTAATGGAGATGGGGCGTCACAATATCAGAATCGTACACCTCTGGGATCATCACCGGGGTCTAATACACTCCACAATGGTTACCGCCTCCCTAGCCAGGCAACCCAGTGAGTGGAAGAGACCTCACTACCCGCCTAACTAGTAGTCTATCAATACTTACCCGATACATCGATAGCGTACCTATTTACGAGCTAGTCAAACTCAGCCTAGCTTAAAGCCCCCTCACTTGGGCGGATAAGGCTATGCCACCATCCAACCGACCACGACACAGTAAGAGACGGGGTGTAACACCCTGAAAATCGGGGTCGAGCAGGAGCCCAACTCCCGAATTCCAACACGTCACTTATGCAACATAGATAATGATGACTAAATGTTGTCTGTATTAGTGCCTTAAACATGAATGGGATTATACCAAAACAGCATATCATACTCCAGAGACAGTTAAATTACGCAAGCGGAAGCCTGTGATAGATATATAAGATATATAAACTGTTGTAAGTCCCCAAAGTGTGAACATGTTACCATGTTAAATATATACATGTATACTCCAAAACTGAATAAAATGAATATACGTGGGTGTTTCAAGGTATAAAATGACAAGTGTAATGGCATCTAATCAGCATCTTTATAACCCCGTCGATCAGAACATGGTCTACATAGACCCACCTGATAGCTGCATATAGGAGAACTCCTCATCATCATAATCAAACGCCAACCCCACTTCGTAAGCATCGCCATCATCTGTAACTAAAATAGGGTCTGGTTGGTGTTTAAAGCACCATCCCAAAACGTGTGAGTGAGTGATCAATTCAATGGAGCTATAAAGCAAAGGTTAACATGTTATCAATTCAGTCAAGAAGTAATGATAAAGTATAGTATAACACTCATGTCATAAATACTCTTGTTAATGTAAGGATGATATGCGATAATGATGTAGCCCTCGCCTGCACTCCCTCTGTGACATCATCCCACGATCGAGGCATGCAACACTCCCGTTGTGCTCAACTCCAACGCCAAAGGCATACGCACTGCGGTGCATGTGTATGATTAGCCAAGTTCTTAATTAGGTAAATTCATACAGCAGGATTGAGAAGCTAAGGTACCTCCCAATATATCATTGACCCAAACATTGATCCATTTAGGGTCGTCAATCCTAGTTAATCACATACGAAGAACAGTTTCAAGTAGCTACGGAGCAGCTCGTCACCTCAGCGAGGCCTGGTTTATACTCGAAGTCACTACGGAAAGGTTTGTCACCTTAACATAGTCCTAGTGTATACTAGAGGTCACTACGGGCTCGTCACCTGATCATAGGCCGACAGCTCGAATACAGTGTTCCATCCCACCGTATTCGGCTCACGAGTTGGTTTGCTCACTGGACACTATGCGGAGGCTCGTCGCCCCAGCGTAGGCCGATAGCTCGACCACGGTGTCCCATACCACCATGCTCGGCTCATGAGTCTTAGTGGATCGAGGTACCGAGGTTAAACAGGCTTTTCCACTGGTAAGATGGTACCTTAGATTCAAGCAGTAGCATCCATACATGGTGAACATACATTGGGCCAATCGGGTTACTTGACAAGCTCGACTAGTATGAGCGTACGTTGACTTAATCGACATGGAGTGCATAAGCATTCCGAGTGGCCTAACCACTGTTGCCAAACAACGTACGACTCGAAATCGTCGAACGCATCCGTCATGGCTAAAACAATTTGGCCACCAATCGTAAACCATTACCGATTATCTGGGCTACATCGTAGCCCCAATCACACTCCCACAATGGTATTCACATGTGATATTCAAAGACAGCATGTGATAACCAATATAAATATAAATCTTACTTGAGCATTTCAACAACCACATAATACATATGTTATCACACGTAGGCATTTCATCTATAAATCACATAGTAGTAAGATAGGTTTCACACAGGAAACTATAACTATGTATGAGGGGATTGAGAATCCTATCTCAACACCCTCGTTAAAATACATTACATCAAACATTTTCTCATTCAGGCATTTTATTAAACACTTAGACTACACATATTACATACATGTAATAACTTAGTTAAAACATATATTATAGCAAATCCTTTCACGAAGGAGTTGCCACGTATACAACGATCATGCATTAGCAACCAATAATCATGGTAAGCACAAATCATAATTCCATATTCTTTCAAACATTTCAACAAACACTTGGAATGCATTATAATTAACATAGTTTACATATATGTGTAATTGTAACGACCTGTAAATTTCCGTACATTGGGTCGAGTACCACTTCGACCAGAAATCAATTAGGATTAAATCCTTTAGAAAATTAACAAAGTTGACTAAGTACTAAACTCGATTAGCCATGAAATCCATTGGGATCGCTTTAAATACGATCTGCAAGACCCAAAACTTACAAAACAAGTGACGCTAGGTTACCCTAAAGTTTAGAACTAAACTCATTTCCCGTCTGCTCTCAGGAATGAAACGAAACTTCGTATTAGGTCTAGATCGCACATCGAGAGTCCGATTAACACGAAGCTAAGGAACTAGGACCGCCTCACTGGACTTGACAATCATCTCAAAAATCAGGTCCATCCGATGTTCCATGGCCATTCGTTTCGATTCGGAGCGAGGGAGTGTGAAAAACACTATTCCCATCCTAATAAAAATATCGGAATAGTGATCCGGCATCGTTCGTTGCACGTCAAGTATTAAGCAACCCGACCGTCGAAATCGACCAAATTACACCCTCGGATTAAGAAAAATTTCAGGAACATTTACATGTACTTGGAATTTCTGATCGTGGCCCACTGACCGTTGAACTGAAAGTGGTCCGCCACGTGCGATCTGGGAATCCGATCAAGTCGAAAACGTAATCCCACGTAGATACATAGATGGTGAGCTTAAGTCTGACGTTTGGCTCAAGGAGGGCCACCAAAACCTTCCTTTTGAGCTGAAAAAGTGACGAATATCCTATATTAGCAGTAACCCTTGAACCTGAGTCTATTTTTGGAATGTTTTTAGCTATAAAAGGGGCTTAGAACAGCCCCTCTCACAGCCATACGAATTTGGGATTAAAACCCTAGAGAGAAAGAGAGAAAAGAGGGAGAATAGCTTGGGATTTGTGGGAGATTTTCCTCCTACTGCTTTGGTTGTTGTCACACGGCCTACACCGCTCCATTCCGGTGTTTTCCCGGTTTCCATTCCATTTGAAGGTAAGAAACCCTAACCCTAGGTCTGATGTGATGTAAGATCGTTGTAGGTTACGTAAAGGCTAACCGATTCCGCTCTTTAGGCTAGAAAACTCCCGTATACGGAAGTTCAACGACCCTTGCTGATTCGTTGCGATTCCAAAGGCAAAGGTGAGGACTTTAAGTGTATAAGTTACGGTTTTCAACGCTTTCAATGTCAGATAATGGTAGATTCATGATCTGCTTGCAATTGCACATGTATAAAGTGCTTTCCGTTTCCTATTTCGATTAACGTTGCAAAATATGGAATTTCACATACTCTAGGTATACGTAGAAATACCGTATACATATTTTTTTTGGATAAATATTTGACATGTTTATTTAATGTATGATTATATAATATATGAATAAAATACTAGTTTGGCGAAAGGAATCGCCAAAATACATGTTCACTTGTAAATGCGACGTATGTTGAAATTGTGCATTTTAGAAATACCGTATACGTATTTCTTTTGGAATAATGTTTGACATATTTATTTAATATATGATTATACAATACATGAATAAAATACCAGTTTGGCGAAAGGAATCGCCGCAATCTATGTTCGCTTGTAAACACTATATATGTTGAAATTGTGTATTCTAGAAATACCGCATATGTATAAATTTTGGAAATGTAATTGTCATGATTATTTGTCGCATGAATATGGTATGCGCGGATAAAATAACTACTTGGCGAAATAATAGCCCTAATACGCATTTGCTAACATACGTCGTGTATGTTGGAACAGTGTATTCTAAGTGTTCGCGTAGATGCTTGTGTGTGTAAATGTTTGAGTGTTAGTGCCTTAGAGAGGTGCTGATATGGGATTTTCGACTCCCTTAGAGACCTGTAGGACCCCCCTCCATGCGGTGGTTAGCTATAACCACTCACTTGAGATGTGGATGTAATTGTATCCCTATGTGTATAGTGCTTTACAACATGCCTTACTTCATGCTTTACTTCATGCTTTATAACATGCCTGCTAACATACTTTACTTCATGTTTAACTTCATGCCTTATAACTGTTTGAGTTTGGGACTATGCCTATAGTCCAAGCATCCGGTACCAGACTTGCGGTTGTGGCTGAGATTCATATCGCCACAACGGACGTGTCTGGCGAACCCGAGTCGTATTTCGGTTGGCGATAGTGGTTGGCCACACGGAGTGCTTTTGCGCTCCATATCGCTCAACTTATGGTGCGCTCGAGCTAGTCAGGCCCGTCAAGTAAACCCGAGTGTATATGTATGTTCACCATGTTTGGTCGCTACTGCTTGAACCTAGGGTACCAAACTTACCAGTGGCGATCCCGTTAACCATGGTACCTCGATCCGCTAAGACACATGAGCAGGGCATGGTGGTATGGGACACCGTGGTCGAGCTGTCGGCCTACGCTGGGGGTCATGTGCCTCCCCGTAGTGACCATTGCGCAACCAAACTCGTGAGCCGATTATGGTGGTATGGGACACTATATTCGAGCTGTCGATACTTACGGCGAGAGCCGAGTACAGTGAGACCTGTGCTCGTGGCCGATGGGCGACGAGTCCTCCGTAGTATCTTCGAGTATACTCCAAGTGTCCGTGATTGGCGACGAGTCTTTCACAAGAATCTAGAGTATGAGTTGAGCCGAGTACGGTGAGTGAGACCCGTTGAGCCGACTTGAGCTAGTGATTGAGCCAGTGAGACTGTACTCGAGCCGACGGCCAAGAATTGAGCCGCATACTGGTGAGATCTGTATCCGCGCTGACGGTGACGAGCCCTTTGCGATGCCTTCACTACACTTCTCAAACCATAATATCGTATGAGATTAACTAGGATTGACGACCCTAGAATGGATCATGTTTGGGAATGATACAAGGGAGGTACCTTAGTTTCCCAATACTGCTGGTTGAAATGGACTAATAAAAACTTGGTAATCATGAGCATCATCGCATCGCATGTGCTTTGTAGATGTGGCGCACTAAGGGAGTAAGCATTCGCGAACGTAAGATGATGTCGCTGGAGGGTGGTTTGACAAGGGCATACAGCATCATGTCATATCATTTTTACACTTAACAAGAGTAGTTAGAAATGTTTGATTTGTACTGCTTTATCATTACTGCTTGATTGATTTGATAACATGTTAACCTATGCTTTATTGTTCCACTGAGTTAGCTACTCACTCCCACATTACGGGACGGTGTTTGCAACACCCACCAGACTCTGTCACAGGTATAGATGGCGCCTTAGTTCAGGAGCCGGAGCCCGACTTCGTGGAGGATCAGGATGAGTTCTCCTTTATGCAGTACTCTGACGACTATGCTTAGGCCGACTGCATCGCGGGATTTTCAGGGCCTCTCTTGAAGATTGTATTTTAATTTTTTGACTTAGAAACAATACATGTATATTGGTACTCAGTTAGTACTCATACTCTGGAGTTCATAAAATTTTGTTACTTTACATATTTTGAATATAAAATTTCAGTCTTCCACTTGCCTTTACACAATTGAACTAGAGTATGATTTACTATTTTGGTATAATCTCATTCATGTTTATTGCTCTAACTCAGACAACATTTAACCATCATTATGTATGTTGCATAAGTGATGCGTTGGAACTCGGGAGTTGAGTTCATACTCGACCCCCGATTTTCAGGGCGTTACAAGTTGGTATCAGAGCATGATTTTGATTAAACCGGACCTGAGTTATGTCCCCACTACGTACGCTGACGTGTTACAACCTAGGAGGGTGCGCAAAAATGTAGAAACAGTCTTAGGGTCTCCCGATTTCACCGTTCGGCGAAATTCATTAAAAACGAACGCGTTGATCGAGTCTGTACTCGATCCTGACCGCACATACGGACTCTAAATCACCCCTAGACCGTCTATTGACGTGTCCAGGTCACTATCCACCCAAAATCAGTCTTCAAAAATCAGGAAAAATCAGATTAGTTCAGAAAATTTTCGGAACTAGCCGTTCTGGAGCTGAACTGAGTTCGGGGGCCCCCCATGTTAATCCATTAAGGTTCCCAATCGAACCAGGGTGCATTTGGCACCCTGGACACATGGCAAACAGGGCCCCACCGTGGCGGCGCGGTTCCGGCCAAGTCCGACCGCGGCGGCGCCGCGGCACCGGCGGCGGACCGCGGTCCGGTCACTTTTTCGGCGAAATTCCAAACATGAGGTTGGTCAGCCTGACCCCCTCTACCCCCTGGCACGTGCCATTTTTGCAATGGATTGGGATTTAAGGGGATGGAGCACCCTTCTCCCTCATTTCACCCCCTTTCAAGCTCTCCAAACCCCATTTTCGATTTTTCTCAAAGACCCATCCTCCAAACCTTTAAATCTTTCATTTTCTTCCATAACTCACACACCCCAACCTTCCACAACAGCCCTAGCTTCCTCCTTTCCCCATTTTCTCAAGTTGGAGCTCTCATACCCCTCCTTGGAGCTCAAAAATCGGGTAATCTACTAACCCATTCCATTCTCTTCTTGTTTCTCCTTCATTTCCTACCTCTAGTGCTCCTTCCACACCCATTGGATTGTTGTTTGTGGAGGATCAAAGAGATCAGCCCCTTGTTCCCCCATTTTGGCAATTTTTCATGGCCCTCCTTGGTGTGGTGGCTACCATTTTTTCATTTCCTCCATCCTATCTCTCATGGAAAAGAGGAAAACCGCGGCCGATGACGCCGACCAAGTAGGCCAGCCCATTCCCGAAGAAGATCCGATGTTGGGGCCGGCACTAGCACCGTGCGGGAGTTTAGGTCGAAGCGAGACCTGGATCCTGACCATCCCGTCAGAAATGCTTATCCGATAGGCATTGAATATGGGCGCTTCGCGGCCGCAAGGTTGTGTTTGAAGCTCATGTAGATGAAAGGATGTTCGGGCTACACCCGATGATGGACCACTTGGTGGATATCGGATGGAATTCTATATTTGAAGGCGAGTCTCTCGCATGTGAGAACACGGTTCGCGCTTTCTACGCTCACATCGTGGACTCATCAGTAGAGCCTCTTCAGTTTACCGTCTCTATGAGGGGCATAAGGCGCACAATCACTGTGGATGAGGTGGTTCGAATCACGAAGATCCCGCTTGGTCAAGTGCATCCTAGTGATGACTTCTCTAGAAGTGCGCGGGAAAGGGATCGTCGCACGCGATATCTCTGTGGTCGCCGGGTTACTTGGAAGTGAGGAAATTGTATTGCGGCGACAAAGATGACCGAAGACTTCCGTTTACTCCATCACATTTTCACATACAATGTATACCCACGGTGGGGTAACCGCACGGAGTGTACTCGGGTGATGGTGGACTTTCTGTACAAGATGGGACGCGGGGACAACATATGCCTACCCACATTCATCCTATCCCAGATAGTTCATGTTGTTCGTTCTGCCAGGAACGATCTTTCGCTCCCATTTGGCCGTCTGATCTGCAGGATGGCTCGTGATGTCGGCTATAGACTCAACATGGAAGACCTTGCACCAGTCCGAGTCATAAATGAGGCGACACTCAAGAATATGAAGATCGGCCCTCAACAGCGGCAAGCACGACTCGACGAGTCTGGAGATGAGTCGGATAGCGCCGGTGAGGAGAGTGTTGACCTCCAGGCAGAGAGTGATGAGGAGCGCAGTGATGACATACAGGAAGAAGAACCTGAGGCTCAGGACACTGAGGAGAGTTCACCTCTGCGGCTCAGAACAGGGGTGTGAATCGGGATGCTTTTGATGCACGTTTGGCCCGTCTCGAGGAGGGTCAAGCCGCCCTGCAAAGAAGAGGTTGGACAAGTTCGGGCTGAGCTTGGTGAGACTCGAGCCAAGCTTGAAGAGACCGAAGCCTACATGAAGAGGAGCTTTAAGAAGGTGTCTCGTACGTTGAAGGCCATTTTGTCCGTGTGTGCAGTGACAAGAACGCTCCTCCTCCACCGCCTGCTTCGGATGTTTAGTCATCTACGTGGTTGTGTGTTGTTGTTTGCTTTGGTTACTGCGATAGGCGGTTTATGTTTTCATGTAGATGATGTAGTAGATAGTAACATGTTTTAGGTGTTTGATGTAGTGGATGTATTGGCTATCATGTGATTTCTCGTGATTCATGTAACTCTGTATTCCATGTATTATGACAATTTTTGGTAAATGAAAAGCATGTAGCCTCTTTGTTTTGATGATGTGTAGAGTGCTTAAGTGCTTTATGAAGTGTATTGTGCCTTATCTCACAAATGATCTACCCTATGTTGTCTAGGGTATGCCGCGGCAGTATACGCGGAGAACGGCACGCCTCCTTCGACTGGCTCTATGGACCGACTCCTTCGTAGTAGCGGGTCCCGCGGACCGAGGGTTGGGTTCCGATCGCCTCCCTGCCGGTCTCTACCCAAGTGGACTGCCACCTTACACGCCCCCATTAGTCCGTGAGCGATCGGCCGTCTTCTTCACAAGCGTTAAAGATGACTCTCGTGTCCGCTCCGCCGACCGATAGGTTTGAGCCGATGATGATGATGATGCATCACAGAAGAGATGCAAAGCCAGACAGCAGATGCAAGCTGAGACACAAAGAAGACCAAGAAGAAGCCGGCCTGCAGCCTTATGGCCACTATCGCTGAGGCCTTGTCCCGTGGTGGTAGTGCGACTCCACCTACGACATCTGCACATCCTGATGAGCATTCTGAGCCTCCTGCTCAGGTTGAGGATGTGCCTCTGCCCCCATCCGTCGCACCTCCTACTGGAGAGGTTAGTACTCTTGGTTTACTAGAGCGATTTCGGCGCTTGAGGCATCCCTCATTTATGGGTTCTCACAGACCCGAGGAGGCAGAGTTCTAGCTTGACCGCATCTCTAAGATGCTTCGGATGCTACATTGCTCAGAGGCAGAGCAGGTGGAGCTGGCCGCTTTCATGTTTGAGAGGGAGGCCAGTTTATGGTGGGACAGTGTGCTGCGCACTGTCGCAGTAGATTTCGTGTGGACCTGGGAGGCTTTCGAGTCTCGGTTCCACGAGAAGTACTTCACGTAGACGTATCGGCATGAGCGGGAGGAAGAGTTTTTACACCTCAGGCAGGGAGGCATGACGATCACGGAGTACGAGCACCGCTTCACAGAGTTGGGCCGCTTTGTCCCGACTATACTGGTGGATGAGCAGATGCGGATGCGTCGTTCTCCTTGGGTTTACGACCGGAGATACGGTCGAGGATATGCTGCCACAGTATTCCTACATATGCGACGTTGGTCCACATGTCTATGACGGCCGAGCAGGATGTGGACCGTTTGGCCGATCACGTGGTACTATGGTTGCGAGACCGCGGCAGATTTGGCAGAGCAGCCTATCTTAGGCAAGAGGCCTCGGCCGATTCTCCCCCCAGGGCGCGCGCAGCTACGCCGCTTATTCCTATGAGACGCCCGTTGGTGACCGCACGTTTTGCGGAAAACCCGGACACCCCGCCGAGAGTCGCTTCGCGCATGAGGGCTAGCGGATTTGCGCCACCGCGAGATTGTGTCGCCCTTATCCACAGCCATATCGCCCCGCCGCTGCTGCACCGTTCTCGCACATCCTTCATTCCGACCTCCCGTGCCGTCCTTCAAAGCCGCCACGCGACCCTTGGCTCCTCGCCCGAACCGCCAGCACAGCAGCTCGCGTTCATACGCTTGTGGCTGAGGGCACCTGAGACGTCGGTTTCAGCCCGACGGCTTTCGAGGGTACGGCTTTTATTCATGGCACTCCCGTTTCTTTATTGGTGGACACTGGGTCCACCACTTCTATTGTTTCTTGTGGGGCGGTTAAATGCCTATCTTTGCATACGATTCCCACAAAGGGAATGAGACTCACTACGGCTACTAGGACCTGTTCGGATGTCACACGGTTATGCGAGAGTTGCTCGGTAGTTTTGGGTAGCAGCACAGTGCTCGTTGACCTCATTGTTGCTCCGCTATGGCACTACGACGTTATACTTGGCATGGATTGGCTCGCCAAGATGAGGGCGGAGATAGATTGCGATACTCGGATCGTGACTGCCTATGGACCGACGCACGCCTTTCACGTTCCCAAGTGCTGGGTCGGGCCCCGTCGAGTTGATTGTTATGCCGCTTTACTTGTGCCGATTGATGGTCCGACACCTTGGAGGGTACGCCGGGTTCGGGAGTTTGTTGGAGTCTTTAAGACTATCCCCGGTTTACCTCCTCGGCGTGAGATTGATTTTACGATTGACCTTACGCTCGGTGCGACGCCCATCTCGTTGCCGACTTATCGTATGCCTCCATGTGAGATGGAGGAGCTACGAAACAGATTGACGAACTTGTAGAGAGAGGTTTTATTCGACCTAGTGTGTCTCCTTGGGGAGCACCTCGTGTTGTTTGTGAAGAAGAAGGACGGGTCGCTACTTGTTGTGTATTGATTACCGTAGGTTGAACCAGTGTCACGGTGAAGAACAAGTATCCTTTGCCAGATTGATGATCTGTTCGATCGCTGAGGGGGGCGGTATTTCTCGAAGATTGACCTTCGGTCGTGGTACCACCAGTTGCGCGTGAGAGAGGAGGACGTGCGAAGACAGCCTTCAGGGACGTGCTTCGGGCACTATGAGTTTTTGGTGATGTCGTTCGGTCTGACGAACGCACCAGCCGTGTTCATGGATCTGATGAACCGGGTATTTCGGCCCTTCCTTTACCGATTCGTCATCGTCTTTATCGATGACATCTTGATATACTCCACGAGTCGGGAGGAGCACGAGGAGCACCTGCGAGCAGTATTGCGTACGTTGGAGAAGAACCAGTTGTTTGCGCAATACAAGAAGTGCGACTTCTGGCAGGAGGAAGTCAAGTTCCTGGGACATGTGGTGTCCAAGGATGAGATAACAGTGGACCTTGCTAAAGTAGTCGCGGTTCAGGACTGGCAGCAGCTTGAGTCGGTTACTGAGGTGAGGAGTTTCCTTGGTCTGGCTGGGTATTACAGACGTTTCATTCGGGATTTCTCGAAGATCGCCAGGCCATTGTCTCAGTTGACTCGAAAGGACCTGAAGTTCGCCTAGAATGAGAAGGCGGAGGCAGCTTTTAAGGAGCTGAAGAACAAGTTGACGTCCACCCCTGTGCTAGTATTGCCAGAGCAAGGGGTGAAATACACGGTGTTTACTGACGCGTCTCGCGTTGGTTTGGGTTGTGTGTTGATGCGAATGATAGGGTGATTTCGTATGCCTCGAGACAATTAAGGAAGCACGAGGAGAATTACCCTACACATGACCCGAGTTGGCAGTGTCATCTTTGCATTGAAGCTCGGAGACATTACCTCTACGGTGAGGAGTTCGAGCTTTTCTGCGACCACAAGAGCCTTAAATACATATTCACACAACGGGATTTGAATATGAGACAACGTCGATGGATGGAGACCTTGAAGGACTTCAAGTTCGAGGTTTCTTACCATCCTGGCAAGGCGAACCTTGTGGCGTACGCGCCGAGCCGCAAGAAGGCGATTGCATTTGCGCACCGCCGATGATAGCCAAGTGGGACATGATGGAGTTTGTGCGGGACTTCGAGCGAGACTCACCGTCGAGGAGCCTTTTTGAGTGTGTTGCGCACGTTCGGTGCGGCCACTTATTGACGACAGAATGTTGAGGCCCAAGAGGGCGATATACACTGTCCGAGCTTCGAGAGCAAAGTGCTAGCGACGCCGTGGACTCCGAGTGGAGAGTTGGTTCGATGGGGGTTTACGATTCCGTGGCCGCCATGTGTTCCCGATGTGGCCGACTTGAGACGCGAGCTTCTCGAGTCCGCCCATAACTCGAAGTTTGCGATGCATCCCGGTAGCACGAAGATGTACCAGATATGAGACGGACGTATTGGTGGGATAACATGAAGGCCCACATTGCCGAGTATGTGTCTCGATGTCCGACGTGCCGCAGTCAAGGCGTAACATCGCCGACCTCCTGGACTACTTCACCCATGCCTATAGCGGAGTGGAAGTGGGACTTCATCTCATGGACTTCATATCGGGGTTGCCGAAGACGAGGAAGGGGCACTATTCCATTTGGGTGATTGTGGACCGGTTGACCAAATCGGCCCATTTCCTCCCTATCAGAGTTACGAACTCTGCAGACAAGCTAGCTAGATTGTACATCAGGGAGATCGTCCGTCTGCACGAGGTTCCTTTGGAGATCGTGTCGGACAGAGACACGCGGTTCACATCTATCTTCTGGACTCGTATCCAGGAGGCGATGGGTGTGAAGTTGAAGTTCGATAAATAAGCTTTCATCCTCGACCGATGGGCGTACAGAGCGGGTGAATCGGATTCTGGAGGATATGTTGCGAGCATGTGTGTTGGACTTCAAGGACACCGGGATGACTGTCTTCCGTACGCGTAGTTCGCCTACAACAACAGATTTCCAGGCGACTATTGGCATGGCCCCATATGAGGCTCTATATGGTCGACCTTGTAGGGCACCGCACTGTTGGGCAGAGGTTGGCGAGCGTAGTCTGATTGGCCCGAGTTGGTACAGTGCGACTACGAGAGAAGGTAGACATTATCGGCGTCGATTACTCACGGCGCGGCAGAGCGGCGAAGAGTTACGCCGATACGAGGCGGCGACCGCCGGAGTTCGAGGTCGGGATCATGTGTTCCTTCGGGTTTCCCCCTATGAAGGGAGTCCTTCGATTCGGGAAGAAGGGGAAGCTCACACCGAGGTTTATCGGTCCATTTCGAATCTTGGATCGAGTGGGTGATGTGGCGATCGTCTCGCCTTGCCTACACCACTTGCTTCCGTACACAACGTATTTCATGTATCTATGTTTGAAGAGTACGTTCCCGATCCTTCGCATATCATCGATGGGAGCAGTACGCTTGAGTGAGGATGCTACGTACGAGCCGCGCCCGACGCGTATCCTTGATAGGAAGGAGCAGTACTACGTAGCAAGGTCATCCCACTTGTGAAGGTACTTTGGACACATCATTCCGAGGAGGAAGCTACCTCGGGAGACGAGGCCGAGGTCGAAAGAACTACCTCGATTCTCGAGGACTACGAAAAGGTATAAATTTTGAGGACGAAATTTTTTGTTTAAGGGGGTAGATTGTAACGACCAGTAAATTTCCGTACATTGGGTCGAGTACCACTTCGACCAGAAATCACGTAGGATTAAATCCTTTAGAAAATTAACAAAGTTGACTAAGTACTAAACTCTATTAGCAATGAAATCCATTGGGATCGCTTTAAATACGATCTGCAAGACCCAAAACTTGCAAAACAAGTGACGCTAGGTTACCCTAAAGTTTAGAACCAAACTCATTTCCCGCTTCTGAATGAAACGAAACTTCAGATTAGGTCTAGATCGCACATCGGTGTCCGATTAACACGAAGCTAAGGAACTAGGACCGCCTCACTGGACTTGACAATCATCTCAAAATCGGTCCATCCGATGTTCCACGGCCATTCGTTTCGATTCGGAGCGAGGAGTGTGAAAAACACTATTCCCATCCTAATAAAAATATCGTAATAGTGATCTCGCATCGTTCGGTTGCACGTCAAGATACAACCCGATCGTCGAATCGACTAAATTACACCCTCGGATTAAGAAAAATTTTAGGAACATTTACATGTACTTGGAATTTCTGATCGTCGCCCACTGACCGTTGAACTGAAAGTGGTCCGCCACATGCGATCTGGGAATCCGATCAAGTCAAAAACGTAATCCCACGTAGATCCATAGATGGTGAGCTTAAGTCTGACGTTTGGCTCAAGGAGGGCCACCAGAACCTTCCTTTTGAGCTGGAAAAGTGACGAATATCCTATATTAGCAGTAACCCTTGAACCTGAGTCTATTTTCAGAATGTTTTGGGCTATAAAAGGGGCTTAGAACAGCCCCTCTCACAGCCATACGAATTTGGGATTAAAACCCTAGAGAGAAAGAGAGAAAAGAGGGAGAATAGCTTAGGATTTGTGGGAGATTTTCCTCCTACTGCTTTGGGTTGTCACACGGCCTACACCGCTCCATTCCAGGTGTTTTTCCGGCGGTTTCCATTCCATTTGAAGGTAAGAAACCCTAACCCTAGGTCTGATGTGATGTAAGATCGTTGTAGGTTAAGTAAAGGCTAACCGATTCCGCTCTTTAGGCTAGAAAACTCCCGTATACGGAAGTTCAATGACCCTTGCTGATTCGTTGCGATTCCAAAGGCAAAGGTGAGGACTTTAAGTGTATAAGTTACGGTTTTCAACGCTTTCAATGTCAGATAATGGTAGATTCATGATCTGCTTGCAATTGCACATATACAAAGTGCTTTCCGTTTCCTATTTCGATTAACGTTGCAAAATATGGAATTTCACATACTCTAGGTATACGTAGAAATACCGTATACATATTTTTTTTGGATAAATGTTTGACGTATTTATTTAATGTATGATTATATAATATATGAATAAAATATTAGTTTGGCGAAAGGAATCGCCAAAATACATGTTCACTTGTAAATGCGACGTATGTTGAAATTGTGCATTTTAGAAATACCGTATACGTATTTCTTTTGGAATAATGTTTGACATATTTATTTAATATATGATTATACAATACATGAATAAAATACCAGTTTGGCGAAAGGAATCGCCGCAATCTATGTTCGCTTGTAAACACTATGTATGTTGAAATTGCGTATTCTAGAAATACCGCATATGTATAAATTTTGGAAATGTAATTGTCATGATTATTTGTCGCATGAATATGGTATGCACGGATAAAATAACCGCTTGGCGAAATAATAGCCCTAATACGCATTTGCTAACATACGTCGTGTATGTTGGAACAGTGTATTCTAAGTGTTCGCGTAGATGCTTGTGCGTGTAAATGTTTGAGTGTTAGTGCCTTAGAGAGGTGCTGATATGGGATTCCCGACTCCCTTAAAGACCTGTAGGACCCCCCTCCATGCGGTGGTTAGCTATAACCACTCACTTGAGATGTGGATGTAATTGTATCCCTATGTGTATAGTGCTTTACAACATGCCTTACTTCATGCTTTACTTCATGCTTTATAACATGCCTGCTAACATGCTTTACTTCATGTTTAACTTCATGCCTTACAACTGTTTGAGTTTGGGACTATGCCTATAGTCCAAGCATCCTGTACCAGACTTGCGGTTGTGGTCGAGATTCATATCGCCACAACGGACATGTCCGCGAACCCGAGTCGTATTTCGGTTGGCGATAGTGGTTGGCCACACGGAGTGCTTTTGCGCTCCATATCGCTCAACTTGTGGTGCGCTCGAGCTAGTCAGGCCCGTCAAGTAAACCGGAGTGTATATGTATGTTCACCATGTTTGGTCGCTATCTTTGCTTGAACCTAGGGTACCAAACTTACCAAGTGGCGATCCCGTTAACCATGGTACCTCGATCCGCTAAGACGCATGAGCCGGGCATGGTGGTATGGGACACCGTGGTCGAGCTGTCGGCCTACGCTGGGGTCATGTGCCTCCCCGTAGTGACCATTGCGCAACCAAACTCGTGAGCCGATTATGGTGGTATGGGACACTATATTCGAGTCAAGTCGATACTTACGGCGAGAGCCGAGTATGGTGAGACCATTGCTCGTCCGACGGCGACGAGTCCTCCGTAGTATCTTCGATTATACTCAAGTGTCTCGTGATTGGCGACGAGTCTTTCACAAAAATAGAGTATGAGTTGAGCCGAGTACGGTGAGACCGTACTTGAGCCGACGGCTAGTGATTGAGCCAGTACGGTGAGACCCGTACTCGAGCCGACGGCCGACAATTGAGCCACATACGGTGAGATCTCAGATCCGCGCTGACGGGACGAGCCCTTTGCGATGCCTTCACTACACTTCTCAAACCATAATATCGTATGAGATTAACTAGGATTGACGACCCTAGAATGGATCATGTTTGGGAATGATACAAGGGAGGTACCTTAGTTTCCCAATACTGCTGGTTGAAATGGACTAATAAAAACTTGGTAATCATGAGCATCATCGCACCGCATGTGCTTTGTAGATGTGGCGCACTGAGGGAGTAAGCATTCGCGAACGTAAGATGATGTCGCTGGAGGGTGGTTTGGCAAGGGCATACAGCATCATGTCATATCATTTTTGCACTTAACAAGAGTAGTTAGAAATGTTTGATTTATACTGCTTTATCATTACTGCTTGATTGATTTGATAACATGTTAACCTATGCTTTATTGTTCCACTGAGTTAGCTACTCACTCCCACGTTACGGGACGGTGTTTGCAACACCCACCAGACTCACCACAGGTATAGATGGCCCTTGGTTCAGGGAGGCCGGGCCTGAGCTCGACTTCGGGAGGATCGGGATGAGTTCTCCTTTATGCAAGACTGACGACTATGCTTAGGCCTACTGCATCGCGGATTTTCAGGGCCTCTCTTGAGGATTGTATTTTGATTTTTTGACTTAGAAACAATACATGTATATTGGTACTCAGTTAGTACTCATACTCTGGAGTTCATAAAATTTTGTTACTTTACATATTTTGAATATAAAATTTCAGTCTTCCGCTTGCCTTTACACAATTGAACTGGAGTATGATTTACTGTTTTGGTATAATCTCATTCATGTTTATTGCTCTAACTCAGACAACATTTAACCATCATTGTGTATGTTGCATAAGTGATGCGTTGGAACTCGGGAGTTGAGTTCATACTCGACCCCCGATTTTCAGGGCGTTACAAGTTGGTATCAGAGCATGATTTTGATTAAACCGGACCTGAGTTATGTCCCCACTACGTACGCTGACGTGTTACAACCTAGGAGGGTGTGCAAAAATGTAGAAACAGTCTTAGGGTCTCCCGATTTCACCGTTCGACGAAATTCATTAAAAACGAACGCGTTGATCGAGTCTGTACTCGATCCTGACCGCACATACGGACTCTAAATCACCCCTAGACCGTCTATTGACGTGTCCAGGTCACTATCCACCCAAAATCAGTCTTCAAAAATTAGGAAAAATCAGATTAGTTCAGAAAATTTTCGGAACTAGCCGTTCTGGAGCTGAACTGAGTTCGGGGGCCCCCCATGTTAATCCATTAAGGTTCCCAATCGAACTAGGGTGCATTTGGCACCCTGGACACATGACAAACAGGGCCCCACCGCGGCGGCGCGGTTCCGGCCAAATCCGACCGTGGCGGCGCCGCGGCACCGGCGGTGGACCGCGGTCCGGTCACTTTTCCGACAAAATTCCAAACATGAGGTTGGTCGGCCTGACCCCCTCTATCCCCTGGCACGTGCCATTTTTGCAATGGATTGGGATTTAAGGGGATGGAGCACCCTTCTCCCTCATTTCACCCCCTTTCAAGCTCTCCAAACCCCATTTTCGATTTTTCTCAAAGACCCATCCTCTAAACCTTCAAATCTTTCATTTTCTTCCATAACTCACACACCCCAACCTTCCACAACAGCTTTAGCTTCCTCCTTTCCCCATTTTCTCAAGTTGGAGCTCTCATACCCCTCCTTGGAGCTCAAAAATCGGGTAATCTACTAACCCATTCCATTCTCTTCTTGTTTCTCCTTCATTTCCTACCTCTAGTGCTCCTTCCACACCCATTGGATTGTTGTTTGTGGAGGATCAAAGAGATCAGCCCCTTGTTCCCCCATTTTGGCAATTTTTCATGGCCCTCCTTGGTGTGGTGGCTACCATTTTTTTCATTTCCTCCATCCTATCTCTCATGGAAAAGAGGAAAACCGCGGCCGATGACGCCGACCTAAGTAGGCCAGCCCATTCCCGAAGAAGATCCGATGTTGGGGCCGGCACTAGCACCGTGCGGGAGTTTAGGTCGAAGCGAGACCTGGATCCTGACCATCCCGTCAGAAATGCTTATCCGATAGGCATTGAATATGGGCGCTTCGCGGGCCGCAAGGTTGTGTTTGAAGCTCATGTAGATGAAAGGATGTTCGGGCTACACCCGATGATGCACCACTTGGTGGATATCGGATGGAATTCTATATTTGAAGGCGAGTCTCTCGCATGTGAGAACACGGTTCGCGCTTTCTACACTCACATCGTGGACTCATCAGTAGAGCCTCTTCAGTTTACCGTCTCTATGAGGGGCATAAGGCGCACAATCACTGTGGATGAGGTGGTTCGAATCACGAAGATCCTGCTTGGTCAAGTGCATCCTAGTGATGACTTCTCTAGAAGTGCGCGGGAAAGGGATCGTCGCACACGATATCTCTGTGGTCGCCGGGTTACTTGGAAGCGAGGAAATTGTATTGCGGCGATAAAGATGACCGAAGACTTTCGTTTACTCCATCACATTTTCACATACAATGTATACCCACGGTGGGGTAACCGCACGGAGTGTACTCGGGTGATGGTGAACTTTCTGTACAAGATGGGACGCGGGGACAACATATGCCTACCCACATTCATCCTATCCCAGATAGTTCATGTTGTTCGTTCTGCCAGGAACGATCTTTCGCTCCCATTTGGCCGTCTGATCTGCAGGATGGCTCGTGATGTCGGCTATAGACTCAACATGGAAGACCTTGCACCAGTCCGAGTCATAAATGAGGCGACACTCAAGAATATGAAGATCGGCCCTCAACAGCGGCAAGCACGACTCGACGAGTCTGGAGATGAGTCGGATAGCGCCGGTGAGGAGAGTGTTGACCTCCAGGCAGAGAGTGATGAGGAGCGCAGTGATGACATACAGGAAGAAGAACCTGAGGCTCAGGACACTGAGGACAGTTCACCTCCTGCGGCTCAGGAACAGGGTGTGAATCGGGATGCTTTTGATGCACGTTTGGCCCGTCTCGAGGAGGGTCAAGCCGCCCTGCAGCAAGAGGTTGGACAAGTTCGGGTTGAGCTTGGTGAGACTCGAGCCAAGCTTGAAGAGACCGAAGCCTACATGAAGAGGAGCTTTAAGAAGGTGTCTCGTACGTTGAAGGCCATTTTGTGCTTTGTGTGCGGGACAAGAACGCTCCTCCTCCACTTGCCCTTCGGATGTTTAGTCATCTACGTGGTTGTGTGTTGTTGTTTGCTTTGGTTACTGCGATAGGCGGTTTATGTTTTCATGTAGATGATGTAGTAGATAGTAACATGTTTTAGGTGTTTGATGTAGTGGATGTATTGGCTATCATGTGATTTCTGTCGTGATTCATGTAACTCTGTATTCCATGTATTATGACAATTTTTGGTAAATGAAAAGCATGTAGCCTCTTTGTTTTGATGATGTGTAGAGTGCTTAAGTGCTTTATGAAGTGTATTGTGCCTTATCTCACAAATGATCTACCCTATGTTGTCTAGGGTATGCCGCGGCAGTATACGCGGAGAACGGCACGCCTCCTTCTGACTGGCTCTATGGACCAGACTCCTTCAGTAGTAGCGGTCCGCGGACCGAGGGTTGGGTTCGATCGGCCTCTGCCGGTCCTCACGGTGGATCCGCCACCTTACACGCCCCGTCCGTGAGCGTGATCGGCCGTCTTCTTCTGCGTTGCATGACTCTCGAGTCACTCGCCGACCGATAGGTTTGAGCAGCTGATGATGATGATGATGCATCGAAGCGACGATGCGGCGGCAGAAGCAACAGATACAAAGAGCAGCAGCAGCAGGCCTGGCAGCCATGGCCACTATCGCTGAGGCCTTGTCCCGTGGTGGTAGTGCGACTCCACCTACGACATCTGCACATCCTGATGAGCATTCTGAGCCTCCTGCTCAGGTTGAGGATGTGCCTCTGCCCCCATCCGTCACACCTCCTACTGGAGAGGTTAGTACTCTTGGTTTACTCGAGCGATTTCAGCGCTTGAGGCCTCCCTCATTTATGGGTTCTCACAGACCCGAGGAGGCAGAGTTCTAGCTTGACCGCATCTCTAAGATGCTTCGGATGCTACATTGCTCAGAGGCAGAGCAGGTGGAGCTGGCCGCTTTCATGTTTGAGAGGGAGGCCAGTTTATGGTGGGACAGTGTGCTGCGCACTGTCGCAGTAGATTTCGTGTGGACCTGGGAGGCTTTCGAGTCTCGGTTCCACGAGAAGTACTACCCGCAGACGTATCGACATGAGCGGGAGGAAGAGTTTCTGCGCCTCAGGCAGGGAGGCATGACGATCACGAAGTACGAGCACCGCTTCACAGAGTTGGGCCGCTTTGTCCCGACTATACTGGTGGATGAGCAGATGCGGATGCGTCGTTCTCCTTGGGTTTACGACCGGAGATACGGTCGAGGATATGCTGCCACAGTATTCCTACATATGCGGCGTTGGTCCACATGTCTATGACGGCCGAGCAGGATGTGGACCGTTTGGCCAGATCACGTGGTACTATGGTTGCGAGACCGCGGCAGGATTTACAGAGCAGGCCTATCTTGGGCAAGAGGCCTCGGGCTGATTCTCCCCCCAGGGCCGCAGCGCCAGTTATTCCTATGAGACGCCCGTTGGTGACCTGCACGTTTTGCGGGAAACCTGGACACCCTGCTGAGAGCTGCTTCTCGCGCATGAGGGCTAGCGGATTTGCGCCACCGTAGAGATTGTGTCGCCCTTATCCACAGGCCATATCAGCTCCGCCGCTACAGACCGTTCCTGCACATCCTTCATTCCGACCTCCCGTGCCGTCCTTCAGGCTGCCACAGCGACCCTTGGCTCCTCAGCCGAACCGTCAGCAGCAGGCTCGTGTTCATACGCTTGTGGCTAAGGCACCTGAGACGTCGGTTTCAGCTCCGACGGCTTTCGAGGGTACGGCTTTTATTCATGGCACTCCCGTTTCTTTATTGGTAGACACTGGGTCCACCACTTCTATTGTTTCTTGTGGGGCGGTTAAACGCCTATCTTTGCATACGATTCCCACAAAGGGAATGAGACTCACTACGGCTACTGGGACCTGTTCGGATGTCACACGGTTATGCGAGGGTTGCTCGGTAGTTTTGGGTAGCAGCACAGTGCTCGTCGACCTCATTGTTGCTCCGCTATGGCACTACGACGTTATACTTGGCATGGATTGGCTCGCCAAGATGAGGGCGGAGATAGATTGCGATGCTCGGATAGTGACTGCCTATGGACCTGACGGCACAGCTTTCACGTTCCCAATGCAGGTCAGTTGGCCCTGTCGAGTTGATTGTTATGCTGCTTTACTTGTGCCGATTGATTATCGCATTACCTTCAATCTTTGGAACCTCGGGCCAAAAAAAAAAAAAAACCTAAATCAACATCTATGGCAGCTTTTTCCTAAGGATTCTCCTCAAGAAGAGCTTGAGCGACAGCAACCCGATCAATGGCCTACATTTGTCGGGCCTGGTCCCTCTCGTCCTATGAAACTTTCAGAATCTTCTTAAACTAGTAGTACTTACGCTCCAGAGCATCTAGACTCTCATCATCTACTTTCCTAGTTGCAACAGCAAAGGAGTTGTTGGAAATCTCCTGGAACTCCCACATCTTTCTTTCACAGTCCACTGCATTCTCCCACATGCCAAGATATGAGTCGTCATTAGAAACTCTGATCTCATTTGGGCTGTTGGGGTTTCTTCTACCACGGAAATGATTGTCTTCTTTGTTTCATGGTATTCTGGAAGAATCATCGATCTCAGATGGAGAGACGGGAGGGCTGTCAGTCAAAGAACCGCAGCTCTGGCCACCATTCAATGGCCCGCTGCTGTGAGGGAGCCTTCCTAATGTACGAGGTGACATTGCAATTTTCCACCAAAAGTATTTAAAAAAACATTTAAAAAAAAAAAAAAAAAAAAAAAAAAAACAAAAAACAAAGATGTCCATATTTCAGATTTCACATCTCAAAAAATCATGTTAAAAAAGTTGAAAAGAGACAAATACCCAAAAATAAGTAACTAAATAAATTTCAAGAAAAAAAAAAAAAAACAAACAATGAATAATACAAAATGGAAAAAATAGAAACCAAAAATAGAAATTCTAAAAATAAAACAGGATTACTATAAAAAAAAATGAAAAATAAAAAACCTAAAACTTCAAGATCAAGTCAAGAAATCTCCAAAAAAGACTAAGATCCAATCTGTAAAAGGAAAAAAAAAAAACGCCATGATTTTCCAAAATCCCATTCACGTAAGCATAAACAGAAAAAACTAAAAGACCAAAAAAAAAAAAAAAAAACATGATTTGAAAAGGAGAGCCTAATTTCAAAACCCTAAGTTTCTACCGCTTCTTCAACTAATCGATTTTAAGAACTTATCAACTGAGACCGTTCCATGACGATCTGCGACGTGACGAAGGAAGCGAAGCAGAAGGGATTTTCGGCTACAAATAGCCACCGCCTCTCCTTCCACATCTTTCGATATGCTCCTCTGTAGATCCATGGAAAATCCACAAAACTAGGTGGAGAGAGACAGATAGAGAGGGAAATCGTGGGTGGAGAGAGAAATTGAGAGATGGAGGGAGAGAGAGGAGAGGGAGGGGATTAGGGCAAGAGAGAGATACAGAGAGGATGGAAAGGCTTAGGGCGTGTTTGGATGGGCAGCCTGCAATGGAGTAGCCCGTATTGGGTGGGATAGGCTCCTCTAATCCCACAACGTTTGGAGAGCCATCTATTTGGACGGGCAGTGGATTCGCGACTGGTGAGAAAATCCGCTGGATTTGGAAGGATTACGTCGCTGGATTCTGATGATTATCGGTGG
Source organism: Magnolia changhungtana (assembly GCA_030180095.1). Lineage (NCBI taxonomy): Eukaryota > Viridiplantae > Streptophyta > Magnoliopsida > Magnoliales > Magnoliaceae > Magnolia > Magnolia changhungtana. The sequence continues at coordinate 4,837,894 of JASAUF010000434.1, read as the reverse complement.
TACGGCGCAATCCTGCGGCATCAGTGCTGGATTGGGGTTTTTCCTCCCTATCAGTCTCACGCGGACGACATCACTCACGTTCCACTGCAGGATTGGACGGGGGAGCCATTGACTCGCGCCGCTGCTGCCACCACCGACGGAAGCTACCAATGGGGCTGAATCCGATGTGGTCTGTAGATGAGGGAAGCTCCCGTCGGTGTAGTGGTGGCTCTGCTGGCGAAGAATTACGTTGTTCAGCCACGTCGGATCACTGCCGCTGAGCTGCTGCTGTTGAGGTTTTATCGAACGTTTCTATTAACAGACGGTGGAGATCTTTCCCTTCTTTCCCACCAAGTCCATTGCAGTGCGCCTTTCTTGCCGCATCGATGTTTTTCTTCAGTTGCGAACCAGTGCACCAATGATGTTGCGGAGCACCGAACATTACACGAGAGCCTCTCTGCAGAAAATGCGGGAGCGCCATTTCGTGGGAGAGATGGTTATGGTGGTACGCCATTTCCGTGAGAAAGCAGTTAAACGGCTATGATGATGATGATGATGGCCATCGTGACAATGATGATGATGTTCTTCTCATCACCTTCTTCAAAACCATAACGATGGTAGAGATAGAGAGAGAGAGAGAGTTGTTATATGCAGGGGTAATTCAATCCCATGGATGGCATGCAATCCCATACCCGCCCAAACACAATCACTCCATGCAATCCCATGAGCCGTCCGCCCATCCAAACACGCCACTAGCTGGGCCGCTGGATATAGCAATCCCATGGGATTGCATGTAATCCACTAACGCTATCTTGAAAGCCGTGCAATCCACCCTAATACAACCCAATCCCATCGAGGCCGCCTGTCCAAACAGGCCCCTAGGGCGAGGGAGAGCTCGTTGACGCTCCTCGAGCTCTGAGTTGTACGAACGGTTCAAAGGAGATCAAAGTTAAATGGGCCTCACAATGATGTATTTATCATATCTACATCGTTCATCAATTTGGAGAGATCATTTTAGATCCTAATCCCAGAACTGAGAAATTTACAATGCTCAAGTGGACCACACCACAAATAGCAGTGGGGCAATGATTCTCACCATTAAAACATTCGTAGGGCCCACCGTAACATTTACTTTTCATCCAATCTGTTCATAAGGTCACAAAGACCTAGTTAAAGAGAAAAAACAAATATCATATTGATCCAAAATTTTCGTGACCCTCAAAAGGGTTTCAATGGCAGGCGTTCAATCTTCCACTGCTTTTTACAATGTGGTCCACTTGATTTTTAGATCCGTCTATTTTTTCTTCTCAAGCCTTACGTCCAACTCACCAAGTGTGTGGACGGTTTGAATATAACTCATACCTCGTGATGGGACACACAGAACTTGGTGATGTCAACACAGAGCTAGGCTGCTGGTGTGTGTACAACTGCCAATGGGCTACACGCGAGCATGTTCTACGCGGAGCAAGAGACTGGCGGTTCAGTCAGGTGCTCATGGGCCCACTGTGATGTATGTTATTTATCCACTCCGTCCATCCATTTCTACGGTTCATTTTAGGGCAGGGTACCAAAAAGGAGGTAGATCAAAGCTCTGAATGGAACACACCATGTATCAATGGTAGACGTTTAAATCTCTAATGTTTTTTACGGTGTGGTTCACTTGGGCCTTTCACCTGCCTCATTTTTTAGCTCATGCCTTAAAATGAGCTTTTAAAATTGATGGACAGCATAGATAAAACAAACATATGGTGGTGGGCCTCATAGACCACGTTTTTTGTAGTACATTTGTAACAAAAGTTAACCTTGTAGTTTTTGCCGACGGTTTATTATGATTCGCTGATGGCTTTTAGTCGTCGGCAATTCCAATGGCTAAAAGTTGTTGGTAAAACCATTACACGATCATCGGCATTGGTCATTTTTTTGGTAGTGGTATCTTCAATTCCTTGGGAGATCTCCACTCTTCCATTCGCAGCCTGCTGTTCCTGGACAAAGTGGACCTGGGCAACCTTTGGGAAGCCTAACTCTTTTTTCTTTCAGCTTTCTTCCTAGCTTTACGATAGGTGGGGCTGCTTCATTTTGTCAGCGGGCCTATCCAAAATTACCATTTTGTATATGTTTTCTTCTTGCAATGGACAGTTTCTTATTAAAAAGAAAAGGGGATAGGCCACAGCATTCTTCAGCAACGAGCTCAGTAAGGCCTAGAATCTCTAGATGAGAACTCATGGCCTCTTCACCAACCTTCTCTCGAACTAGATCCCCTGCTTCCTCTCAAGGCATTCGACTTTGATCTTTTTGTCTGCATCCATGTAGCCGCACACATCCTTAAATCGGGTTGTGAAAAGAACCTTGCTCCAGTTTTGGTTGCTTGGATGAGGAATTCCGATCATCTCCAAATCTAGTCGCTAGCATATAGTCTAGCAGTAGCATGTATTTCATCTTGCTCAAGGCCTTGTGTGCATCCGTAGCCTGTCTCTCTTTGCTTATATCTTCTTTCCAGGACTAACCAAGCCTATTTCCATGTCGTTTTGAATGCTTCCCACATTTACTTCTTTAGACACAACCACCCAGATCACCACATTGAAATAATGGCTTATTTCATTGTTAAACTTTTTCAAGAGTGTGGTCTTGCCAACACCTCATTCTATACATTTCCACAACTCATGCACTATCTTCTCCGAGGTAACCACGAACCTTCTCTAACATCAAGTCAATGGTTAGAGCTAAAGTGCTAGGCTGCTCTTCCACAACATTTGACAGGGATTTCTCTGTCACTCATCATTATACATATTCTGCGAGTGATTAAGTGAGATCCTTAAATTCAATTATATACTATTTAATCATATCTGCCTATTTCAGCACTTGAGGCCAAAGTTGATTGGTTTAAATCGAGCTATTGTATCAATTCTGGCACACCGGCACACCACACATGACATTAAACAAACCTACTGCCAACATATCTTCTGATGAATTGAAAAGTATGAGAAGAAAATTTTCAATGGCTCTCATCACTACACCAAAATCGTCATTTAAGAACAGTTTAAAGCCGTTCTTAAATGCTTCAGGAATGGTTTCAAACCATTCCTAAATGAAGCGTTGCAGAAAAACAGGAACAGTTCAGAACCGTTTTGCGTACCATTTCAATTTTTAGAAATGGAATTTTAGGAACGGTTTTAAACCGTTCTGGTGCCAACTGTCACCTTTCAGGCACAACATTTTTAAAACATTTTTTAACTCCTATTAATGTTGCCAATGGTCAGATTTTAGGACAGAATTTTAAGAACAATTTTAAACCCCTTTGTTCATTGTATGAGAGAGAGTGGGGTATGTAATCTACTTGTATTATATGCCAGATAATTACACAAATAAAAGAAAAGGACAATAGAATGATTCACACACATAATAATCTTTTCCTTCTTTTCTAGTACACATTTCAATTTCAATTCCAATTTCCAATTTCAATACAACATTTCATTTCCAGGCTTCTATAATCCAACGATTCCTTACTTTTTTCTAGAATGATCATTGCCTTCAGATATGACATCCGCAGCAAATCCTCCTCTTTAATGTCTTCTCGTCCATCCCCCACAACCCAATCGATCTCTTCCACCAACTTGGCCTGCACACCTGATGCTTCACCAGGTTCGCTATGATCCACTGCAATGATGTGGACGTTTTGTCCGTATGCTAGGGACGAAAATCTCTTCCGTATGAGAGGGACGAAAATCTCTTCCATATGAGAGGGACGAAAATCTCTTCCTTCGGTGCCACTTCCAAGGCAGTCTGGTACATGTCATGAGCTGTTAATTCTGTGTTGGAAGTATTGGTGGTGCTGCTGCTGTTGCTGTTGGGCTTGAATCAGCTGCCTGAAGGGCTGGAGAAGGCCTAGAGAATGTTGTTGTCTGTTGTTTTCAGCTTGTGGGTTGTGCTGGTAATACATGTTGTCCAAGCTTAGAGAAATAGAAGCCTCAGTAGCCCAAATATGCCAGTCAACTGCACAAACCACCATCTCCAGCCACTGCCATTGTTTCACACTACAGCTGCTTTACATTGTTTCACGCTATAGCTGCTCTAAAATAATAAGGAAGTCAATCTAGAGCACGTTGTATCAATAGCATACCTGCTAAAATCACCCATTAACAGGATATCATTACATGCATTTGAAATGATAAAATATATGTCCAGATGGATGCAGCATAAACTCAAAAAACTGAACAAGCATATAGGTCAGCATGAGGTCCATACTACTACAAAAGCCTGAAAATCCAAGAAGCTTACCTGCAGAACTCAAAAAAGAGATCTTTGTCATGGATATAGGCAAGCACTCCCACAATTGCCGCAAGACCAGATCATTCATGCATGAGGAGTAGCAAACTCAACAGGGCGATTGGATGAACTGCAATAGGAAGAGAACGAAGACATTGCAAATGACAAATAGCCACCTTTTAGGACCATGAAAGAGGGTATTTTCATCATGTTATTGTGAAAATCGCTAAAGAATAAATTATTATTTTAAAAAAAAATATGATCATCATATTATGGTGAGGTCCACCTGAGATTTAGATCTTTCTCGGGCTCCCAAGAAGTTTTTCAACTGTGGGCGTTCAATCATCACTGTTTACTGTGGTGTGGTCCACCTAAGAGATTTGGATTTGCCTCAGTTTTGGGCCTATAGCCTAAAATGAGCTGGCAAAATTGATGGAAAGTGTGGAATCAAACATGTACATCATAGTGGGTCCCACATAGCACTGACCAGTAGCTTCTTCGCAAATAGAGGCAGGACAGGATAGGATGAGGCATGCCTGAGTCCAGCCCAGCCCATGAGCTAGGAGTCATGGACAGGCTGGGCCCACCACCCAAACACTCAACCAACCCAGGTCCACTCCAATCCATTCCCTACCCAATATTGTGGAGATATTAAGGGTGCATTTGGGAGTTTCATAACTTTCAAGCGGACTACATTCCGACTCCATAGTCACATGAATGTTGAATTAGGGGCAGAAATTGCACGTTACCAGATGAGCTTTAAAGAAAACCCCAAAACAAACACGCTTGTTGCTTTATGTTTATCTAAATCTATTGGAATCACCATGGAGACCAAATTCAATGCCAATCTGGGAATGTCAAAAAAAAAAAAAAAATTGCCTATGCGCTGTTTGGTTCCCACTTAAAATGAGTTCATCTCTTCTTCTTCTTTTCTTTTTTTTTCTTTTTTTACGTTGATTATGTATTAGAGATCTTGGAAATGATTAAAAATAATATTGATAAACCATAATTAATATAAACTATGATCTCTAATACACAATTAATGTCTAATACACAATTAATGTTAACTAAAATGATACTAAACCATTTTTTAGTGGAAACAAAACAGGGCCTGAGGGTGAGTTTGGGGATGCCCCGAATCTCAGGAAAACTAAATATTCTAGCAGACTGGGCAGCCATCCATTCAAATGAACCTTTTGGGCAGCTGAGAGAACCAGAACTGCATTCCCCTAGATGCGATTTTTCTACCTTTGTTGTCTGGCCTAAATCAATATCCTTAGGGACACCCCAACATTATCCCAAAACAATCAAGCAAAATTGGAAAAAAAAAATCCACAATTTTCAATTTCAGCTGAAGATTTCACCACCCGTTTTTATCTAGTAAAATTCCAATTGGTCACAAAAAACCCTCCAATTAAAGTAATTTCAAGAAACCCTAATTTAAATAAAATGTATATAAAACCACCACCTGGAAGCTGAAAATATCAAAACAAAACAGATTGGCGGCGGCAATGGAAGATGAAGGCCCATGAATTTACCAGATCGTTGTTATTCCGCTCGAAATCGAGGATCATGATCACGACAACCTCATCGAATGGGACGCAAAGCGCATGGTAAATAGATGCACTAATACCCTGGCCCACCTCCAGCAGCATATATTCCTCCACCCTGATCGGATACTTCTTCCTCTCCACAGTAGCTTCCCGCCGACCTCCTTCACTGCTGACACTACGCATCTCGAAATTCGGCTTCTTCATCAAAGAAGATCCCTTGGGATTAAGCTTCCTCATTGAGAAAGATGCCGACGCAGCGAGTTCCGAATGATTCCACATTCTCCCGATGAAAGGATCAGAAATGGATCAATTAAAGAAGCAAATCAGGCAGAAACTGGGACGAAAATCGAAGTAAAAGAGGAAGAAGATCGGAAACTTTGATTTTTGAAGTAGCGCACGTTAAGACCATGTCATCTTCCTTTGAAAATCCGGTAACGTAGTCCTTGAAGATGATCTGGAGATCGAAAGAGAGGGAGATTGAGAGAGGGAGAGGGAGAGGGAGATTGAGAGAGGGAGATGGAAGCCGCGATGGATGCGAAATGAAGGATTTTAGGGCTTTTGGAGTAAGAAAAGGTTAAAAATAATCAATAGTTTGCGGCAGATGGATGCAATGTGCCTCTTGGGCCTTATGGGGTCCACACAGAGGTCAATAATCGAATCCATTCCGTCCATCTGTTTCTAAATAAAACAATAAAACATAATAATAATAATAATAATAATAATAATAATAATAATAATAATAATAATAATAAGATCCAACGCTCAATTGGGACACACCAACAAAATAGTGGAAATAACAATGTATAATAGCAACGATTCCAGTACGGTTTGTGACCGTTTCAAATCAGGAATGGCTTAGAGCCGTTTCTGAACCAAAATCCCAACCTTACCAGTTTAACGATTTTGGTGTAGTGCATCTTTTTCTTTTTTTCTTTTTTCTTTTTTTTTTTTTAAATTTACGAAATCATGCAACTAGCTGAGATGTTTGTAACAACGAGCAGGAAAAAAACACAAAAGGTAATTGGCAAGGGAGTCATGATACATGTAATTTTTCACATAGTTTTGTCCCACTTATGTAATTTCAAAGTAATTTGTGACTACGTATCATTAGTCACACTGTTCCAGAGTATCAAAGTTTATATACACAATTACATTTTTGCCTTTGTTACGAATCAAGATCCAACGTATCTCCCCCCACTTTCTTTTTTTTTTAATCAGAAAATCCTTTTATAACGGATGATTCGGGGAGGCCCCTCGATTTGGGCCCACCTATCATAAAAAGCTCCAAAAACCAGGAAAATAGAAAAAGCAGTTAGTCTATACGCAGGCTGCCTGCCCTACTTTGTCCAAGAACATGACGTAGAACGTGTCACAAATATGTTCCTAGCATGGTTGGACCAAAAGAAGGTGGATTGTAAATTGACCGTAAATTTTGATTCGGGTATCATTACGAGGCACCTGACCCAGTATCAAGAACCGAAGTAGGACAAGTTCTTTTGAAGTGGAGGAGACTAATGTAGAGCTAGCAGGTCGCGGATACTTTCATGTCCAAGATGGATCAGAGAAGGCCCGATCAAAGGCAGGAGTCATCAAGACCATCGGAACCTTAAAATAGGCTTATCTCGCAAACTGAAATAATGTACTCAACATATCATATATATATATATATATATATATATATATATATATATATATATATATATATATATATGATTTTGTGGTAGGGCGAGCTACTTTAGTCAACCAACCAGGTTATGTCGAGTTGCCCATGCTGAATTTGTGAGATTCAATCATATCGATGATCAAATTCCATGTTTATTTCCATTTTTTCTATTTATAGCAGGTGTCCTATGTGGCTTTAACCATGTTATTCTCCTAATTTTTCTAAACACTTTTCATGTTGGACACAACTCCTAAAGCCCAGTGGATGAAGAGTTATAATCAAACTAAAACTTACTAAAAATAATCTCGTCCTACCCCAAAATTATATATGATACGTCGAGTAACTCATTTCGCTTTGCAAGATATGTCTGTCTTAAGATTCTAACTATCTTGATGATTTCTGCCTCCGATCGGGCCTTCTCTGATCCATCTTGGACATGAAAGCGTACGCGACCCACTCTACATCAGAACAGGAGGCCATGAATCTTGGAGGGGAGGTCTCCCCTCAATCGGTAAAGACAGTTTGCTTAGCCATCACTCCCCAGCTGAGCTAGCCCATCTGCAGGGGAGTTGGCCTCCCTAGGAGTGTGGGCCAAATTCACTTCCATACTGTGCATGAGAGATTTGATCCTAGCCCTCCAATACCTCATGGACCACAAGACTGAGGATTGGGTAGAGAGGGTTTGTCATGTACTTGTTGCACGCAATCTGGGCAGCCTCGAGAGCTTCATTGGACACATTCTCTCTCCCAGCTAACAAGATCGACGCAGAAGGGGAACTAATCTACGCTCTTTCTTTTCATGCCCACATTGTATATCTTGATCTTAGGATCAGGTACACCACGGCAGTATCTTGATTTGCAGGTAGCATCTAGCCAGCCTTCAACTATAGATGCTTCTAGCCGGCCTTCAAAAGATGGAAGATTGGTGGAAGTTCTTCCGTTGCCTTGTCACCTTCATTGGATATTAACAGCTTGTTTTGGTGCCACTTAAAAGAGTATATCTCAATTTATTAATGGTATTATGCATCAGAGATTCTGATTACTGGCTATCAAGATTATTTTTAATGATTACCAAAAAACATGATCTCTAATACATAATTATGATCAATCAAAATGAGATGATCTAATTTTTAATTAGTGGCACTCAAACAGGCCTCAATAATTAGAACTAAGACAACAAATACTAACTCACATGGTCGCATTTCTTTTTGTTGATGACAAAATCTGGATCACTCCCCACTCCTCAAATAGACCCTGGTCCTGCACAAAGGGTGAGCAAAGGAGACCCTGGCTAAGCCTGGGGACCTCCGATGCCTAAGTCAGGTCAAAGGAATCGGGGTCTAAGTTGAAGAGCAGAGGGAGAGTGCAAGATGTTGTGTACCTGTAACAATGGGATCTTTGTGTATTTATACATGACTGTCGAATGAGCTAGGTCCATTAATCACGGCACGATTCCCTAAATCAGGGAGATTTTCAGATCGTGGAGATATTGTATACAATCCAAGGATCATGTACTATATTATGCGCATCGTGCGTATCTGTGAGCAACATAGTCGGCCACGTTCACTTATGGTAGTTTCTAAGTTTAGTTTGAGGAGTGCCCACCTCGGAGTATGGAGTCGGCTCGGTCCTTCAAGCGGGCAAGGCCTCAGTCAAAGTGGTTATAAGTCTTCGTCGATCTTCGTCGGATAACGTCCTACTCTCATGAACTGAGCCAAACTGTTAGTTCTCCATCTGATCAGATCAACATGTAGACAGGCCTCGGAATGATAAGGGACTCGGATCTTCCCATAACACTTTTCATTTCCTTTTCAGATACAAGATTCAAACGGTCCGGTTACATTGCTCACTCGTATACAGTCCGCGTTTCACCAACACTGAGATCACGGCGGGTTCGAGTGCATGTGTGGGTGGGTGTGTGAGCAAAAAAAAAAAGAAGAAACTTATATATATATTCAAACAAAGACATAGTGGTTTTATTGAAAAAGAGTACGCAAGCCCATCCTCGAAGTGGTGGCAGCCCAAAGACAGAATCCTCGGCCAGGTTCACTAGATTCCATCCATACAATCCCACCACTCTTTCTCATGTACGATGTCCATTGCAAGATTATCACTTACAATCCTCTTTAGAAGATTATCCTTCTTCCTTCGGAGACTGAGTGGAAGGTTCTTTAGCTTTGGGCAATAATACACATCCAACTTCACCAAGGGAAAGACAATGCATCATTACAAATTCCTGTTAATTCAGGTAAGTCACGGAGATACAGAATTTTGAAACTTCTTAGGCATTCCTCCTGATAAGGGTCAAATATTGCATATTAGACCCCGAACATTGCCTAATTTTACGTACATGATAAGGTTTAATGGAGTGTTTTAATTATATTTTTGTTACAGGAGGAAATTGGGAGCATGTATTGAAAAATGATGTTAAAGGCATGGATTTGATGTTCCAAAATTACCAGAGTACAAGATGTACTCCAGAAAACCAATGGTGAAGAATATACACGCCCGGGATCGGAGGAAAGCAAGCCAAAGGGGCCCGAAAAGGGTCCAGAATGCAAGATCACATGGTTCCCGCCATCCGATCAGCTTGAAACTTCATACATGAGATGAGGGCAATAAATTAACCGTACATATTAAATTTCAGCTATTGTTGATCTCGGGAAGTACTCCAACTGACGAATCAGCCCATGAATCACTGATTTCAGGCCCACCTGATAATAGGATATGCCTCAAATTTGTTCCTGACGGTGGAAATAAGAAGATGAAGAGGATGGACGGAGTTGATTTCTCGTAAACATCACGGTGGACCTTGAGTAGAGGGAGTGTGTACCCTGCATGCACCGCACCAGCGGCGCACCGCACAAATCAGTCGGTCAGCGGTTCGCTGACCCGCGCCCGTCACCGAAAACGCGAAACCGCGTTCCAGCGTCTTCGAACCGACGGACTGATTTCGGTTGTGGGGCCCACAAATCCATCAAACCTCCAATCTAGACCGTCCATTTGGTTCCTAAGGTGGACCTTAGCAAGACCTAGGTGCCCTTTTTCTATCATAAAAGTCATCAGACAATCCAAACCGTTGAATACAGTTCGGACGGTGAAGCAAGAGATCCTGTGGACCACACCGAAAACAATCCAAAATCAGTCATTCCCGACCGGTTTTTCGTTCTCATCGCAGTGGACGGAGTGGATTCGCCATTTGATTAAAGAAATGGGACCCACCATCACCACGGAGGACGGGTCCGCGTCCGCGTAACGCACGTCGCTGCCGGTTTTTGCGGCCGTTTGTGGGCCCCGTTCGTCAATCTTTCGGAAGATCCGAGCCGTCCATCGTGTAGAGGGCCGCGAACACTACAAACCCATGCTGATATTTCACTCCCATGCGTACACACGTGTGCGGTACAGAGGCCACAAAAGGGCTGTCTGGCGACGTTCAAATCTGATCTTTTCGAGATTTCTTCTGTGGGCCGCGCCAATGGACCTTCAAAACCACCCATTCTTGACTGAAATTTCGTCCTGAATCCAATGGATGGGGTGGATTTTCCAGAAAATACCTCTGTGGGGCCCACCGATCACGGCTGCGAAAATTTGTACTTCGAGTCCGTCTACGACTCTGCCACCGATTCCAGCCATCCAGCAGCTATAAAAGGGAAGTTTTGGACGTGGGAGAGGGATTCAGATCCAGAGAATTGGAGATCCAGAGCCAGGGAGAGAAGAAAGAGAAGGAGAAAGAGAGAGAGATTTTTCGGTTTTGGACCGGAATCCCAACATCACTTGAACTTATTATTAATGGGTTTTTTTACCCGTCTTCGACCGGTCGTGAGCCCTGCTTGACCGGTCGTAGGCTGGTGTTCGACCAGTCGTGGGAGTCGAGCCCTGACACGACTCAAAGTCCAGTGAGCTCGGACTATTTTCCTCTAGGGTGCTCGACCGGTCGTAGGTAGCTCTCGACCAGTCGTGGGTGGCGCACGACCAGTCGAGGCTACGCAGATTCGTTATGCGATTTTGTGCGGATCTCGTGTTGCAAGTCCTTTCGCAACTTGGATGCGGAAAGGAGTTTCCCAAAACTATAAAATGGGTTGCCTAGGGTTTTCTAGGTATGACAAGGGATTTGTTAAAGGGTTTAGGGCCATCAAGGTGAGAGGAAGAGGAAAAGAGAGAGGAAGCTTATAGAAGGGAGGTTATACTCGTGGAGGTTATCTACTATGCAATCTATATCTCAGCGCTTCTATGTCCTCGTAATCGGTGAGATCTCTCCATTTTCTTTGTTTCTCTTATTGTTTATCCACTCCTGCGTGAGTGAAGAAGGTTGTAACATTCTACTTTATAGTGGATTGTTGATCTGGACTAGGTCCCATGGTTTTTACCTCTTTGAGGGTTTTCTACATAAAAATCTCTTGTGTGGTGTGTGATTGATGCATTAATTGTTTTCATTGCTTTATTATCCATAATTCTGGTTTGTTCTGGAGGTCTAGATCCTAAGGTTTTGTGCAAGGCCCCCAACAATTACTTCTTTTAGTCGTTCGCAGTGTTGTATTAAGATTTCTTCAAGATTTTGAAGTTGTAGAATCCATGTGACATCCTTCAGACTGTGACAAAAATTAATTTTGATGTAGCGAAGGTTTTGGATGCATCCCCCAACTCGGACGATATTCAAGTTAACAAGTTCTGAAAGGCTAAGACGCTCTAGGCTCGAAACTGAAATATCATCTTCTTTCTTCACATCTGCACCAATCATCATCTTTTTCATCTCTATGCATCGATGAATTTTAAGACCTCTTAGACTCCCCAATGCACTGAAAGTCGATGATAGTTGGGTGGAGGTCATGCCTTGGCAATTTTTTATGGTTAGAGCCCGTGTCAGCTGCGGCAACATGTGAGAATTGAGGAACCTTTTAAGAGCAGGTACACTTCCTATGGTGATTTCAAGATGGCTCAAGCATTTCAACTCTTCCATCTCTGTTATCCCTTCTATTTCTTCCCAATTACCAAAGCTATCCAACACTTTTAACACTTTCAACCTAGAAAGCCTTGATATTGTCAGAGGAGGGATTCTGCGAAGAAATTCAGTATACCCCACATCCAGGTGCTTCAGTTTTGAGAGATCTCCTATCTCTTTAGGTAAACTTCCGAGCCATGAATGGGACAGACTGAGATATTGCAGCTCAACCAAGTTACCTATCTCAGGTGGGATTTCTTTTATTTGATTGTTTGACAAATCCAACACTCTAAGATGAGGCATGAATTGAAAAAATCCATTGGTGATCTTTGCCAAACCCCTATTCCATTGGAGCATCAAGGTTAAGAGGTTGGGGCACCTAGGCGTCTCTGTTATTTCTTTAATTCCATTCTTCATTAGAGATATCCTTTCTTCCTCTATCCACCTTTCGACAGCTGGTGCCTTGTTCAATCCAACTCTCGCTTACACTAGTAACTTGTTCTTCTTCTTCCGACATTCAGAAGATATCCATAAAGCCAGGTCACGTATCACGTCGTGCATCTTCACCTCTGTTTCCTCATCAAAACCACTCTCCAAAAGGCATGGGAGCTTTAGGGTTCCGATGAGATCATGACCCTTGTTACGAGCTTCATCAAGATCATCATCCCACCCATCTAAGAATCCTTCCCCAATCCAGTAATCTATTAGACTTTCTTTACTAATGGCGTAGTCCTCGGGAAACAGTGAACAGTATAGGAAGCAAGATTTAATTGTGTTGCCACAAAGATTATCATAACTGAATTTCAGATGGAAAAGGACTTCATCTTCCACACCTGATATCTCAGAGGGCGACCTTCTGAGAGCCGTTATTGCATGCTTCCACTCCTGGGGTGTCTTTTTGCTCGCCATCGCCTACCCAATTGTGATTAGTGCAAGGGGTAGACCACCACATTCTTTTGCAACAACCTCGGCAAGGCCTGGAATCTCTTGATGAGAATTCAAGGCCTCTTCACCAACCTTCTCTCGAAACAGATCCCATCCTTCCTTCCACATGAGGCATTTGACTTTAGCCTTCTTGTCAGCATCCATGTGACCACACACATCCTCAGATCGTGTGGTGAAGACAACCTTGCTCTTGTTTTGGCTGTTCGGTCGAGGAATTCCAACCATCTCGAGATCCATCCGCTGCCATATATCGTCTAGCAGTAGCATGAATTTCATATTACTCAAGACCTTGTGAATGTCAGTAGCCCTTGTCTCATTACTTGTATTTTCTTGCTAGGACACTACCAAAAAAATGGGCAAAGGCTACGGATTAAATCCATAGCCATAGACCTATGGCTACGGTTTTAGTCCGTAGCACGACTGTAGTCGTAGGTGCTGTAACAATAGGCCTGGAACCTATGGCTATGGATTTAATCCGTAGCTATAGGTACCAACAGCTACGGATAGAATCCGTAGCAATAACTACCAGAAAAATAGGCAAAAGCTATGGATAATATCTGTAGCCATAGACCTATGGCTACGGTTTTAGTCCGTAGCACGACCGTAGTCGTAGGTGTCGTAACAATAGGTCTAGAATCTATGGCTACGGATTTAATCCGTAGCAATTATATCTGTAGCGAAAACTTCAAACAGCTACGGATATTATTTGTAGCTAAAAGTCTGTAGCAATATGCTAAATTTAATAAAGGCTACACCTGTCAGATTAGTGGCTACGGTCAATATTCGTAGTTATTTTGTACATTAAAAAATTACATATAATCATTTGTTCATTCAATTACCACCTGTACAATCATTCATTCATTCAATTACAATCCTACATTTAATCAATTACAATTACAATCCTTCATTCAATCAATTACAATCCAATTCATTCAATCAATTACAATTACAATCAATTACAATCCAATTCATTAAATTAATTATAATAATGTTGAAAATACAAATCTTTGGCTTCATTAGAGAAATGTGCTCGACTTCACCATGAAATTTCAACAGCTTCATATATTCCATCATCCAAATAGTCATGTCATTCATAAATAGAATGCCCATTGGGGAAAAGAAAGACAAAGTGAAAGAGATGCATCATGTATAACCATTTTTTTCCTTAATGAATTTAAAAAAAAAAAAAAAAAAACTCAAAGAAGAATGAAATTGACACAAAAGAAATGGTCTCACCATATGATTATAGGTTTTGGTTTAGGTTTAAGTTAAGGTTTAGGTTAAGGTTAGGCTATAGGTTATAATTAAGTTTAGGTTATAGGTTATAGGTTAAGGTTTAGGTTATAGGTTTTGGTTTAGGTTAAGTTTATAGGTTTAGGTTTAGGTTAAGGTTTAGGTTTAGGTTATAGGTTATAGCTTTTGGGAACTTGATTATAGGTTAAGGTTTAGGTTTAGGAAATCGGTTTGGGTTCGGGATCGGGTTTGGGTTTGGGTTTTCAAGTTGAGATTAGGATTAAGTGTAGGTTTGGGTTTAAGGATTTAAAAATACATTTAGGTTTTAAGTTTGGGTTTAGGTTAAAGGTTTAGGGAAAGGTTATAGGTTTAGGTTTAGGTTTAGGTTTAGGTTATAGGTTATAGCTTTAGGGAATTGAGAATGGGTTATGGTTTAGGTTTAGGAAATCGGGTTCGGGTTCGGGATTGGGTTTAAGCTTGGTTTTCAAGTTTAGGTTTAGGTTTAGGTTAGGGAGTTGAGATTAGGATTAGGTGTAGGTATAGCTTTAGGGAATTGAGTTTAGGTTATAGGTTTAGGGAAAGGTTAGGTTTAGGTTATAAGTTTTGGGATTTGGGAATAGTTTTAGGTTATAAGTATAGGTTTAGGTTAGGTTATAGGTTATAGGATTAAGTTAAGGTTATAGGTTTTGGGATTTGAGAATGGGTTTGGGTTTAGGTTATAGGTTTTGATTTTGGTTTAGGTTATATGTTTTGATTTAGGTTATAGGTTATAGGTTTAGGTTAATTATAGGTTCTTGGATTTTAGAATGGGTTCGGGTTTAGGTTATAGGTTTTGGATTTGAGAATGGGTTATGGTTTTAGTTTAGAAAATCGGGTTCATGCTCGGGATTGGGTTTAAGTTTTGGTTATAGGTTTTTGGATTTGAGAATGGGTTATGGTTTAGGTTTAGGAAATCGGGTTCATGTTTGGGATTGGGTTTAAGTTTTGGTTTTCAAGTTTAGGTTTAGGTTTAGGTTAGGGAGTTGAGATTACGATTAGGTGTAGGTTTAGATTTAGGGAATTGAGTTTAGGTTATATGTTTAGGGAAAGGTTAGGTTTAGGTTTTGGGATTTGGGATTTGGGAATAGTTTTAGGTTATAAGTATAGGTTTTGGGATTTGAGAATGGATTCGGGTTTAGGTTTTGGTTATAGGTTTTGGTTGAGATTTAGGTTTAGGTTATAGGTTTTGGATTTGAGAATGGGTTCGAGGTTTAGGTTATAGGTTTTGGTTTTGGTTTAGGTTATAGGTTTTGGGATTTGAGAATGGGTTCGGGTTTAGGTTTTGGTTATAGGTTTTGGTTTACGTTTAGGTTTGGTTTAGGTTATAGGTTTTGGATTTGAGAATGGGTTCGAGTTTAGGTTATAGGTTTTGGTTTTGGTTTAGGTTATAGGTTTTGGGATTTGAGAATGGGTTCGGGTTTAGGTTATAGGTTTTGGTTTTGGTTTAGGTTAAGGTTTAGGTTATAGGTTTTTGGATTTAAGAATGGGTTCGGGTTTAAGTTATAGGTTTTGGTTTTGGTTTAGGTTATAGGTTTTGGGATTTGAGAATGGGTTCGCGTTCGAAGTTATAGGTTTTGGTTTTGGTTTAGGTTATAGGTTATAGGTTTTGGTTTAGGTTTAGGTTTAGGTTATAGGTTTTGGGATTTGAGAATGGGTTCGAGTTTAGGTTATAGGTTTTGGTTTTGGTTTTGATTATAGGTATTGATTTAGGTTATAGGTTATAGGTTTAAGTTATATGTTTAGGTTTAGGTTATAGGTTTTGGATTTGAGAATGGGTTCGGGTTTAGGTTATAGGTTTTGGTTTTGGTTTAGGTTATAGGTTTTGGATTTGAGAATGGGTTCGGGTTTAGGTTATAGGTTTTGGTTTTAGGTTTAGGTTATAGGTTATAGGTTTTGGTTTTGGTTTAGGTTATAGGTTTTGAGATTTAAGAATGGGTTCGAGTTTAGGTTATAGGTTTTGGTTTTGGTTTAGGTTATAGGTTAAAGGTTTTGGTTTTGGTTTTGGTTAAAGTTTAGGTTTATGTTATAGGTTTTGGGATTTGATAATGGGTTCGGGTTTAGGTTATAGGTTTTTGCTTTAGGTTATAGGTTATAGGTTTTGGTTTTAGTTATAGGTTTTGGGATTTGAGAATAGGTTCGGGTTTAGGTTATAGGTTTTTAGATTTGAGAATGGGCTATGGTTTAGGTTTAGGTAATCGGGTTCATGTTCGGGATTGGGTTTAAGTTTTGGTTTTCAAGTTTAGGTTTAGAGTTTGGGTTAGGGAGTTGAGATTAGGATTAGGTGTAGGTTTAGCTTTAGGGAATTGAGTTTAGGTTATAGGATTAGGGAAAGGTTAGGTTTAGGTTATAGGTTTTGGGATTTGGGAATAGTTTTAGGTTATAAGTATAGGTTTAGGTTAGGTTATAGGTTAAGGTTTAGGGATTTGAGTTTAGGTAATAAGTTTTGGTTTAAGTTATAGATTTTGTTTTAGGTTAAGGTTTAGGTTTTTGAATTTGAGAATGGGTTCGGAGTTTAGGTTATAGGTTTCGGTTTTGAGAATGGGTTATAGTTTAGGTTTAGGAAATCGTGTTCATGTTCGGGATTGGGTTTAAGTTTTGGTTATAGGTTTTTGGATTTGAGAATGGGTTATGGTTTAGGTTTAGGAAATCGGGTTCATGTTCGGGATTGGGTTTAAGTTTTGGTTTTCAAGTTTAGGTTTAGGTTTAGGTTAGGGAGTTGAGATTAGGATTAGGTGTAGGTTTAGCTTTAGGGAATTGAGTTTAGGTTATAGGTTTAGGGAAAGGTTAGGTTTAGGTTATAGGTTTTGGGATTTAGGAATAGTTTTAGGTTATAAGTATAGGTTTTGGGATTTAAGAATGGGTTCGGTGTTTAGGTTTAGGTTTAGGTTATAAGTTTTAGATTTGAGAATGGGTTCGGGTTTAGGTTATAGGTTTTGGTTTTGGTTTAGGTTATAGGTTTTGGGATTTGAGAATGGGTTCGGGTTTATGTTTTGGTTATAGGTTTTGGTTTAGGTTTAGGTTTAGGTTTAGGTTATAGGTTTTGGATTTGAGCATGGGTTCGGGTTTAGGTTATAAGTTTTGGTTTTGGTTTAGGTTTTTGGTTTTGGGATTTGAGAATGGGTTCGAGTTTAGGTTATAGGTTTTGGTTTTGGTTTAGGTTATAGGTTATAGGTTTTGGTTTTGGTTTTGGTTATAGGTTATAGGTTTTGGTTTTGGTTTAGGTTAAGGTTTAGGTTTAGGTTATAGGTTTTGGGATTTGAGAATGGGTTTGTGTTTAGGTTATAGGCTTTGGTTTTGGTTTTGGTTATAGGTATTGATTTAGGTTATAGGTTATAGGTTTAGGTTTAGGTTATAGGTTTTGGATTTGAGAATGGGTTCGGGTTTAGGTTGTAGGTTTTGGTTTAGGTTTAGGTTATATGTTTTGGGATTTGAGAATGGGTTCGGGTTTAGATTATAGGTTTTGGTTTAGGTTATAGGTTATAGGTTTTAGTTTTGGTTTTGGTTATAGGTTATAGGTTTAGGTTTTGGTTATAGGTTTTGGGATTTGAGAATGGATTCGGGTTTAGGTTATAGGTTTTGGTTTTGGTTATAGGTTATAGGTTTTGGGATTTGAGAATGGGTTCGGGTTTAGGTTAAGGGTGTGGTCCCTGCAAATACAAATATAAACACAGCCTGTCCAAATGGCCAGTCCCTTCCAATGTCATCCATAGGAAATAGACAGCTTCATCATAGTCTTAACAGCGGTTCCCACCTTCCAGGGACCCCCGCTCATCCGGATAGCTCCGACGCACATTCGGGTTTGCTCCATTAATTTCGAGCAAATACATAAACACAGCCTGTCCAAATGGTCAGGCCCCTCCAATGTCGTACATAGGAAATGGAAAGCTTCATCATGGTCATAATAGCGGTTCCCACCTTTTAGGGACCTCCGCTCATCCGAATAGCTCCGACACACATCTAAGTCTGCTCCATCAATTTTGAGCAAATACATAAATACAGCCTGTCCAAATGGCCAGGTCACTCCAATCATGTGCATTCTTGACAAGAGACGTACCAGATGCTTGAATTTGAAATATGCAGCTCCAATCCTCCCACATGCAACATCCACCTGAAAGAATGCAGGTCTGCTCCATCAATTTTTAGAGAATTATGCATGTCCTGCTCATAAGCATGCCTAATATTGCCAATGCATGGGATTCAGCACATACCTTTTCATGATTCAAAGAAGGAAACTCGAGGGTTTTCCTTACTTTCCATTGTATGCTTCCAAGGTGCAGATGACCCCTAAAACAAACATACATCCTAGGAATCGCTTCTCAAAACCGCAAACTGTTTTGTTTTGAAACTCGTTCATCTCACCTGAAAACCTGTCACATAATAAATAATTATAACCACAATGATAACTATTGTGAATGCACTATAATGAACAAATTATTATCATTATAGATAACTGTAATTACAACATAGATATGAGGAGCTTACCTGCTTAGGTAAAATTTGTTTCACACTTTGCCTGAGCATAAGCCTTGGAATTGTCTATGCTAACACAAAAGGTTTTGATCATCTCCCCCTTTTATCTATAATTCTTTTTCTCTAAATTAATTTATATTATAGAGGTTTCCAAGCGATATTATCTATCACTTGTTTGATCAATTCAAGGCTTATATTGACAATCTTAAAGAAGAAAAGAAGAAGGAAGCTGCAGAAGATGCAGCCTTCCCCTGTGCTCTAAAGATTATGCCAAAATACATTTTCAACAAAAAAAGATCCAATTGTCTTGGGTGTTGATGTCCTTGAAGGGATTGCAAAGGTCGGCACTCCAATCTGTATTCCTTCAAGGGATTTTATTGATATTGGACGAATAGCTTCCATTGAGATTTACCACAAACAGGTTGATATAGCAAAGAAAGGCCAAAAGGTGGCCATAAAGATTGCTAGCACCAACGCCGAAAAATAACAGAAGATGTATGGCAGGCATTTTGAGATTGATGATGAGCTTGTTAGCCACATCTCGAGGAAATCTATTGACACACTTAAATCAAGTTATTGGGACGACTTGTCTATTGAAGGGTGGAAGCTGGTAGTGAAACTGAAGACTCTCTTCAAGATACAGTAAGCTAGAAAAGAAAAGAAAAGGCAAGAAAAGGAAAGGAAAAAAGCAGAAAGCAGAGTGAAGAATAATTACAATCTGAAGTATTGATGAATAGGACTTGCACAAGAAACAATCTGAAGTATCTTTATTTTTTGTATTTGGCCTATTTTTCCTATTATTGTAATTAAAATTCTGAAAGTTACCCTACTCACTATGTAGCCTATGCCACTCACTACACACTACAAGCATGCAGACTTGGGAATAGATGTGCATGCCTATGTACATATGTATGAAAATACAAATAACCCTGACATTTCTTCATTTGTGGATGTAAACAGCTTACACCACAGATAGAGGGTTTATTAATCTAGATTAAATTGCTTACTAGGAGTTACAACCAACAGATGTACCACAAAGCGCTCTCAAATGAACTGACTGTGGGTGTACTAACAAGCTAACAAAAAAAAAAAAAAGCCATCTTCCACGCATGCCTATGTACATGTTTGATGGGACTTAAGAAAAATCAGACAAATAATTGATGTACAGAACTGGCAAAACAAGTGCCTATAAACTGATTTGAGTGAAGAATACTAATGTATGATAGAGTTGAGATGCATTTTCAAAAAGGAATTATATTGCATGTGTTGTGTAATAAATGCCACTCATTGTTAGTGCTACAGCATGCGAGTGTGAATGCATATATGTGCTTGTGTTATATACTAATTCTTCATCAAGACTTGCATTTGTATCAAGACCTGCATCTTTTGCACACTTTTTCCTCCTACGTTCTTGCTACTTTCTTGTATGCATTAACTAATGCTTTTGGTATTTGGGATATCTGAACACAGAAATTATGAACTGAGTAAATTGAAATTTAAATTAGAGAAATGATCCAGTGCTCCCATGGCTATACAAATTATGTGCTCCCAATTGCATATGGCTACCTAGACAGAGCAATCACACTGATCGGACAACTACAACAATTTGTTTAATGAGTATACACAACTTTTTTATCAATGATGAGAAAATTCCACTGAAAAGTATGAACAACATGCACATTATATTCATAGTTAGCAAGATGACATATGGCAAAATAGCAGTATGCGTTCAATTCCAATCTTTAATGATGATCAAATTACAGTCAAAGAAACAAAGATGTCAAAATTGGGAGATGGACAAGTTTGTAATTAATATGGTCAAATTATCTTTCTCAAATCCTTCATTTCCAAGTAATCAACAAAAATAAACCGGATCCTTCCACTAAATTTTCTCACTTTCCACATACTTCTATCAATGGATAATGACAACCAATCACTAACTTTATTTGAATTGTTCATGTGTTTCATATCTTCATCTCAGTTACATTAGTATTCCTTAGTAAATTTCAACCACATTAACTACCAAAGTTACATTCTTGAAAAACACTTATCTCAATAACAAATTTTATAAAATAAAAAAAAAAAAAAATAAAAAAAAAAAAAAAATGTCTACAACATAGAATAAACAAATGAAAATAAATCTAAAGAAAAATCTCCTTACCTTGTTTTTAAAGGAACTACTCATGAAAATTAGTACAAACCTGCAGCTATTGTTGCGCCATCTATTAATAGAAGTCAGATGATCATGATAAGCACAAATAAATACTTGTGCAGAAATAAACAAAAGAACTACAACAGAAATAAAAGACAATTACTATGAATAGGTGCTTGTGGGGGTAGGTTGTATTTTTTGTTTTTCCCTATGTTTCTTTTATAGCTTTCTGTTTTCTCCTTTGAGCCTTTTAGTTTGTGCAATAAAATTATCAATTCTGAAAAAAAAAAAATTTCTAACAGTACATAACCTTAAGAAGTGGAATTTTATACCTCCGAATAGGTGCTTGATGTAGAAAGCTGAGGAGACTTGGGCTTTTTCCCTAGAAAATTTCACTTTATACTTTTTTCATCTTTTTTATCTTAATTAGTTCCATAGGGGAGGTGATGAGAAGGTCACCCTCCTGCAAAATTGCTAGAATCAGATTACGACCCAAAGCATTCTCTAAGGCAATAGAGAAAAAAACAAAAACAAAAAACAAAAAAAAAAAAAACAAAAAAAACAAAACAAAAAACAAAAACCGAAAAACCAAAAACAAAAAAAAAAAAAAAAAAACAAAAAACAAAAAACAAAAACAAAAACAAAAAACAAAAACAAAAACAAAAAAAATAATAAAATAATAAAAAATAAAAATCCAAACAACACAATATTTTGACATGCCTATGTAATGCTCTCATACCTATAATCCAAAAACGGTCACCATAATCCATAAAGACCCAAAAACATGCATTCAAACAAAAACAAATTCAAAAAGGAACTAACGGTACCACTTAAAAATGAGTTCATTTCATTTCTATGTATTAGAGACCAATTTTTTTGTAGGGTTTAAAAGTATAACCAACAATTTATACAAACTATGATCTCTCATAAGCAATTGACAACAACTAAAATGAGATGAGTACATTTCCAAGAGGAGGCAACCAAACAGGCGCTAAGTTAACAATGTGAAATTTCAACATAAACCCAGGTAAGAATTCAGACCTATAAACTCATCATCTAATATTAAAAACACATTTAAAAAAAAAAAAAAAAAAAAAAAAAAAAACCTTTGCCTTCACCACCATATCAGGCTTCACATCTGCATGGGTGAAAACAGGCCCTTTGAATGCACTAGCCTGCATATGGAAAAAGATGTGCCTTAGGAATTTGGTTCCAATTGGACCTTAGCACAAAATGCTTGTAAAAGTGGATTGTGTGTTAGGTAAACTACAACTAGTTGTAGACCACCGGTTCCCTTTTCAATGACCAACTAAATAAAAGCAATCAATCATCGTGAAAAAATAGAAAGAAAACCTAAATGGAATGATTACATTGGATTATGCAATTGGAATTAAAAACCTAAAAATCCAAAACAAACCCAAATCAATTTCCTAGTGATTTTGGTATATTCTGCGTGGATAAAGCTTTTGTAGTGGCAATAATCCATTTGCAACCTAAAAATCAAAAGACGAGTATGGACTCAAATCTACAGTATGAATTGATTCATCCTACAGTGAATATCATCATACAGAAAAGTTATGCCCCAAAATTGAAGAACTAAAAATATAGAAAAGGACAAGGATGAGATGTCATAAAAAAAATAATAATAAATAAATAAATAAATAAAAATAGAGACAATACTTCAAGACCACACACTCATCTACTCAATTATAAACTCTAAAAAACTAAGAAAAATATGCATCATCTAAAAAACAAATAAACATCCAACAATTCATGGGAGTGAATGCTTCCCCATACTTTTGTTCAAATATTAATCTTCCCATCTCTTTCTTTAGATCCATAGGTGCCTCAACTTGTTGGACAGTCATGGCTTGAACAAAATCAGCAATACATAGCCTCCAAAATAGATAGTATTCAATTATCAACTTTTTTTCAGAAAGTTTTAAATCTCAAGTTTGTAACACTAGAGTAGCATGCGAAATATCGCATGGACATTTCAAACCTGAGAATTATCTTCAACTTACCCCACATTATGATCCTAACCATTGAATGAGTGGGCCTTTCTAAAACTTGTTGTCCAACTATTTTTGGACACTCGACCCATCCAATCAGTAAGATATTACAATCTAGTATCTTAAAATAGCAAACCTGGCATTATTGATGATGAGATGAAGCCTCAAATCTCATCACATAAGTGCCCCTGTTTACCTCCAGATACAACTTAAAAAATTTACTACATTGGAAATACATTCAAAGTTGTATTCTATTTTCTTACAAGAACTGCACACTAATAACAACTGCAGCATGTTCAACCAAAGCCCATAGAAATCAATCCCTATTCATTCATCTAATCACAAGATATGAATGTCTCGGACAACCTAATTATTAAATACCAACTCAAGATCAACCATCACAATTCAACTGTCAAGAGCATAAGAATTCAAATTTTTTTACTTGGGATGAAGAAAAATGAAGAGACATTTCATGGCATCAACTCTATGAAGAATCATAGTCCACCAAAGTTCAGTTATGAAACAACAAACCACAGATAAATAAAGAGGTATTAATGTAATGCTAGGGCTGACATTCTGGAGAATAGACTAGGTTTCCATTTTGTACAAGTGGGACCCACGGCTTGAGTGATCCAAACAATTGATATGGTGGGTCCATCCATTGATGGCTCATGCACTAAAAATCTCTTGGACTGCAAGATTATACATAGATAATAAACAACATTTTTTTGCTTGAATACAAATTGTTGCAACATATTCTTACTTAAAATCTTATCCCATGGCCACTATTCACGAGCTAGATTGACAAAACCCCAAATAAAATTAGCCAAAATTGAAAAAATTAGGGAATCGACACTGCAAATCCACAATTAGGGAATCGACACTACAAATCCACAAAGCCCTAAACCCAAAAAGACCTTTGATACATGGTTGTCTTCTCTTAGACAACACCTCTACACTAATCCACAATTAGGGAATCAATACTACAAATCCCTAATTAGGGATTCGAAACTCAAATATTCCCAAAACACAAATCATTGGACAATGTTACTTGAAGGATTAAAAAATGCCAAAAAATGCCCGAATTGATATGAATAGATAAGGGAGAGAGAGAGAGAGAGAGAGAGAGAGAGATACCTGACGTTGCAGCAGAATGCTACTTGATGTGCGGTAGATCGAGTGGAGAGGGAGATACCTGATGTTGCAGCAGAGGGCCGAGGAGATAGAAAGACAGAGAGAGAGAGAGTAGGGTTTTGAGAGAGAGAGAGAGAGAGGAGAGATAGGGATAGAGAGAGTGAGAGGGAGAGGAAGAGGGAGAGGGAGAGGCAGAGAGAGAGGAGGGACGAGGGCCGAGACGGAGACGGAGATGGAGAAGGAGAGGCAGAGAGAGGGAGCGGCAGAGAGAGAAGTGGGAGAAGATAGAGAGAAAGGAGCGAGAGAAGAGAGAGAGAGAGAGAGAGAGAGAGAGAGAGAGAGGTGGGGGCGCGAGAATGAAAATTGCAACAGGCAGGGGCTTTTTTTTTGTGCACGCGGCCGCCAAATGGAGATGAACGATGATGTTAGGGGCTCCATGTGGCCCACCATGATGTATGTCATTCATCTATGCCTTCCATTCAATTCAAAGAATTATTTAGGAATTTATCCCAAAAAATGAGGCAAATAGAAGACTCAGATGGACCACACCACAAATCAACAAAAGGCACTTAATCTCCATTGTTTCCTATGGTGTGGTCCACTTGAGCTTTAACTTTATCTAATTTTTGAGCTAACATATTAAAATTATCTTTCAAAATGGATGGACGGCTTAGATTGAACACAAAAATTGTGGTGGGCCCCCCATAGAACTTCTATGAGACCATCAATTGGAGCAAAGGCTACGGATGATTGGAGTATTTTGTAATGAATTTAATCCGTAGCTAAATAGCTACGGTTTATATCTGTAGCTAAAGACTCCAATCACCGTAGCCTTTGCTCTTTTTTTGGTAGCCTATTTTCGATGTCATTTTGAATCCTTGCTACATTTACTTCTTTAGATACCACTACCCAAATCACCACATTGAAACAATGGGTTGTTTTGTTGTTAATCTTTCTCAAGAGTGTCGTCTTGCCCACACCCCCATTCCATATATCCCCACGACTCTCACACTTTCTTCTCTGAGGTAGCCTCGAACCTCCTCCAACGTAAGTCCATGCCTAGAGCTGAAGTGCTTGGCTGCAGTTCCACAACATCTGGAGGAGGTATCTCCGCCACTATATCGAATGAATCACCTTTGTTCTTCAAATCAGCTACATCTGTCAGCTTCGCCGCCGCCCTCTTGCTCAGCTTGTAGCCGGACCAACAATTCGGACGACAGTTACCAAGACACCTCATTTGCTCATAACCTTCCTCCATCTCATTCACTTCTCGTTGGATGGCTTCTACGCTTTCTAGCCACCGTTTCACATGGCTCTTGCGTTCGAGCAGCTGCCTTTCTGCAACATCAACCTTTGTTTTCACATCGTCCCTTACACGTATCAATTCGTTCATGGCATTCTTGAGGGAGTCGATGTTTACTCGGAGCTTGACGGCATATCGTATGCGTTGAGCGATGGATCCAAGAGGCGAGAAACGATGTGGATGACCGGGCTGATGAAATCCATGGCCTTGGAGCACAGAATGAGATTGGTAGGAAGTATAGAAGAGGAAGAGACGTGTAGAGTGCTGCTAGGGTCTTCTTACACATGCACAAGAAACAAACGGCTAAAAGATAGTCAAAATCGTGAGTTCAGATTGGGGCCATAACCCAAAATTTACTTGGATCCTTTCCATTGGATTGGTGGCCATCAAAATGGATGGTTACACTGAAAATTAGTCAATAGTATCCGTTAATTACCGTTTATATCGTTAGCGGCTATGCCCATCTACGGCGAAGTCAACAATTTGGACGGTCTGGATTGATTTTTATGTCTATCCCGTGTATACCACAACCTTGTACTCCTTCAGCTTTTCCTTTTAACTCCACAATAGCATCGAAATCAGTGGAAGATCATACGATGAATAATCAGGACCGTCCACATGCTGACCTCTGCCTATGATAGCCCACAGCTCAAAAAACAACAGGAACACGACATCTTCACCATCCATGGTAGATATCAATGTAACTGCAGTACAGATTTAGTATTTACCTTGTCCAGCTGCAGCACATCAGTTCCCCTTTGTCAATTGGCATTGGCCGTCACAATACGACTTCGTAAAAATATTGATAGAGAGTGGCTGGTTGACCGCAATAAAAAACAGGTGGGCCGGCACAATACTCCTGAGAAATATTAAGGCCTGTTTGGCCGGCCGGATTGAACGGGATTAGGATGGATGGGATCAATTTTAAGGTAATGAGGGTGATGTCGGTGGATTGGTTTAAGATCCATGGGTTTGTTATATCCTGGGACAAGTTCATCGGGTCTGTTTGGCACGTTTGGCATATCCTGGGAATATACCTTCCAATCTGTCCATCCAAACACACCCCAGGCCCGATTGAATGGGATTAGGAGGGATGGGATCAATTTTAAGGTAATGATGGTGATGTATGTGGATTGGCTTAAGATCCATGGGTTTGCTATATCCCCAGACAAGTTCACCGGATCTGTTTAGCACTTTTGGGATATCCTAGAATTTTACCATCCAATCCCTTCCAATCCGTCCGTCCGAACACCCCCTAATAGAGAGTGACTGGATGACTACCAAAAAAAATAAATAAATAAATAAACAAGTGGGCCGGGTACAATACTTTGTAGAAATATTGATAGAGTAGCAGGATAACTGCAAAAAAAAAAAAAAAAAAAGTGGGCAGGTGGGCCGGTACAATACTTGAAAAAATATTGATAGAGAGTGATTGGATGACTGCAATAAAATTAAGTAAGCCGGCACAATAGTTGATAGGAATATTGACAGAGAGTGACTAATGACCGCAAAAAAAAAAAAAAAAAAAAAAAAAAAAAAAAAAAGGTGGGCCGGCACAATACCTTGTAGAAAAATTGACCGACTGCAATA
The DNA here is from genome assembly GCA_030180095.1 of Magnolia changhungtana. Classification (NCBI taxonomy): domain Eukaryota; kingdom Viridiplantae; phylum Streptophyta; class Magnoliopsida; order Magnoliales; family Magnoliaceae; genus Magnolia; species Magnolia changhungtana. The sequence continues at coordinate 4,810,619 of JASAUF010000434.1, read as the reverse complement.
AATAAATTTAAAAAAAAAAAAAAAAAAAAGTGGGCCGGTACAATATTCTAGTAGAAATAATCAATCGCTAGAAGGAGGGCTTGAACCTCCGACCTTGTGGTTAACAGCCACACGCTCTAGCCAACTGAGCTATTCCAGCTTGTTGACACTTTTAGTGGCATTATTCTAGTGAAATTGACATGCAACTTTAACTATAGGGATTGATGTACATGTATTGTACATATACCATAATAGCATCCGACTGCACAGATGATTTTACTCCGTCAGTGTATCAACCTACTGAGAATTCAAGGTAGACGGATGATAAAGCGGACGCGAATTGGGTACTACCCCCGACTGTCCAGAGCTCGGCAAAGGCAGGTCCTCTGAGGAGCCACCATGACGATATGGGTTTCATCCACACTGTTCATCCCTTTTTCCATGTCCTTCTGGTTTGTAAGCCAAAAAATGAGGCAGATATAAGCCTCAAGTGGACCACATATTGGAAGTTCTTAAGGATGTGTGGAAGTTTTGAATCAGCTGCTATTTGTGTTTTCTCTTCATCCGGGTCTATGTGACCTTATCGAACACGGGTTGGATGGCCATCATGATGTTCCCTAAGAAGGCTTCGATGGTGGTCATCGTTATTAAAGCTGCTTCCTGTGGTGTTGATTTGGCAAAATGATATGGCATAATGGAAGGGTGGTGTGGATAAAACCTATGAATCACGATGGTCCCTCGGAGGCCTGTCTCGGCCGAGCTGGGACAAGGGGCAGTAACCTCATGTAGGATGTGACGCGTATACATTTCTAGCACAACTGAGCTAGAAGAAGGCCAAAGGAAAACAAAAGTAATCCATCATATCCAAGCTGAGTTCTACTATGGCATGATGTAATTGAGTTCCAGGACTATTCAAATAAAATAATAATTATTATTATTATTTTGAATAGAGAGAAATTACTGTTTAAAGTGTGAATCATAAATTAGGCATAACTTTTGATTTGAGTATCATTATAAGGTGCATAACAAATGAATTTGGAGTAGAACAGGTTATTTGGTATGAACCAACCCACATATATAGTTGGTTGTATCTATCTGTTTTGTGAGAAAACACACGTTTTCAGCTCCAAATAGAATTTTAGCATTTTTTTTACTATTTTTAGTAAAATCGATTTCTATCATATTTCTCTATTTTTGGTCTTAAATTTTCGCCTTTTTTAAAAATTTACTTGTAATCATACTACTACTCATCTAATAAGGTTTATTGATACTTTCTATTTTTAGTAAATTAGGCTTTAGATGAGTATTACTATTTTGGGTAGATTCTATTAAAGAAAGAATTTTACTATTTTTTATAATTATAAATTTTAGTTTATTTTTTCTTTATTAAGGGTGTAATTAAGAAAAAATACACACCACATTATTTAATAAAAAAATATCTAAGCTTTTCTTCTTCTTTTTCTCTTATAGATTCACAAAACTAACTTGTGGATTCAAGGCCGTTACTACTTGAGAGAGACCATGATCTTTCTCGTTATTATTTCATTTTATAGCCTACGTCATAAACAAAAGCAATTATGTCTACTAAGTTAGTACACTAAGTATACTGAGTATTATTCAGTGCATTAAGCATACTGAGTAAACCATGTCATCCACTATGCCAAGATGTGAAAGTTGTACAAAAATGCTTGGATTTACAACGGACCTCGTCCGTCGCAAAAGAATTAGTGGCTTTGCTTCAGAATTTTTTCAACAAACAGCACAAGTAACATTATTCAAATATGCTTTCTAGCCTTTATGATTTTGATGTGTATGGATATTCTATGTGTTTTACAATCGACGCATTTGAATGGTCTTATATACCTTCATATTATAATTTGTGTATAGATATGCTATCAGGTGCAATAGATTCATAAAATAACAAATGTAAATACTATTTTTAATTTTGGCAGAAATTTTATTAATGGATTGCCCAAGTGAACAGATAGATGTGATTCAAATATGTTTTTGATGTATAAATATTGTATGGGTTTTTACAATCCATGCATTTGAACGCTTGTATATATGCCTTCGTATTATGATTTTGATGTATAGATATGATATGTAGTGTAATAGATTCAAAAAAATAATTGTAAAAGCTTTTATTTTTGCAGAAATTTTGATGACGGACCAAATCCGTCACTACTTTCAGATGTTTTAAATCAACAAGTTGGTCCGTCACTTATCCGATGAGTAGCGGTGGACCATATCCATCGTAAAATTTTAGAACGCTCAATGAAGTTTTTCCAAAGTTTTGCGATGGACATTTTAAGTTTTACAATGGAGATCAATAATCCATTGTTTTTTCTAACGGATCAGATCTGTCAAATATTTCGACGGATCATATCAATGGTTTAGGATTTATTGTATGACAGCAAAATTCAATGGACCATACGACGGACTATGTCTGTCGTTAACGGCGATTTATGGAAACTTTTCTTCTCTTCTTTTTTTTCTTCTCTCTTTTTTACTATTTCGGCATAGTGCTATGCCATCCATCCATTTTACAAGATCATTTAAGGTCATTAAACCCGAAATTGAACCATATACAACTCTCAAGTGAATCACACCAATTAATTGTAGGAATTGAACGCGTTTTACTTGCCGATGAAAACTTCTTGGGAAACAAATGTTTTGAATCCAGCAAATATTTGTGTTTTTACGTCATCTTTATTCATGTTACCTTATGAATAGGTTGGATGGTAAAAAAAAAAAAAAAACATCAATGTGGACCCTGAGAAGGTTTCAACAATGGATAAATATATATTGTCTCCACTATTTCCTTTGTTGTGCTCTAATTGAGCTTTGGATATTCTTCCATTTTGGACCTATGAACTAAAAGGATACATAAAAATAATAATAATAAATAAATAAATAAACTCACTAGAAAGCTTGGATAAGACATACATCCACGGTGAGTCCCATAGAGTTACTGTGGAAGCTCCTCTTATTTGCCCTAGGAAAGTGGGGATAATGACACCCACCGTTGAAACCTTCCTACGGCCAAACCATCACCCACATTGCTGGTTTGGAAGGGCATGGATTGCGTATCACCTCCACCAGGACCTAGGTATGGACGGAAGGTCCTATCGGAGGATTTGTGAGGCCCACCATGACGTAGATGTTTTATCCATTCATCCATCCATTTTGACATATCATTTTAGTGCATGTGCCCAAAAAGGAAGAAGGTTTAATGCTCAAGTGGATCACACCACAGGAAGCAGAGGATTGAATTCCTACCGTTCGATGAGAACTTCCTAAACCCCACTGTGATGTTTATTTGCCATCCGACCTATTCATAAGGTTACGTGGACTTATATGAAGTTTATTTGCCATCCTACGTATTAATAAGGTTACGTAGACTTATATGAAGGGAAAACATAAATATCAGCTTGATCCAAAATTTTTATGCCCTTGGAGAAATTTTCAAAGGTCACCTTTTAATCCCCGCAGGTTCTTATGGTGTGGTCCACTTGAGCCTTTAATTTGCCTCTTTTTTTAGATCATCCCCTACAATAATATGTCAAAATTGATGAACTACGTTAATAAAACATATACATTATGGTGGGCCAAAAAGAGACCTTGGACCGTCCATCTCCAACTAGGTCTTGGTGGGAGTAGGGGTGTACACGAACCAAGCTACCTCGGTTAGCTCGCTCGACTCGACTTGAAAAAGCTCGATTCAACTCGGTTCGAAGCGGAGTTCGAGCGAGTCAAGCTGATTTTTTTAGCTCGAACATGAGTTCAAGCTGGCCCCAACTTGACTCAACTTGCATCTAACCCAGCTCAAATCGAACTTAGATCGAACCAGTTCAGTGAGTCAATTACTTTGATATTGATGTTGCTCACCAAGTGTTTAATGAAAGGACTCAACGAAGTGTGGTTTTTTTGAATTTTTATGTTGCTTGGAAGGTATTTGATAAAATACTGAACAATCTTTGTTGCTGTTTTACAAACAATGGGATTTTGAAGGTGCAGTCTAGGTGTTTGTGGAAATGCCGCACAGAAAACTCGGCTAAATCTTAGCTCGAACTCAGCCCAAACTGGCCTGAGCTGCTGACCAAACCGAGACGAGGTGGCCAGTCAGGCTCAAGGACTGAGCCAAGACGAGTTTGAACTGAGGTCAGCCATGGCCTAGCCGAGTCGATCTTAGGCCAGCTCGACTTGGTTTGGCTCGATGTACACCCCTAGGTGGGAGTAGTACCCAATGGGCGCCCGTCCCAGAAGGGATTGCTTACAGAGTAACTCGTATGGCTGTGTACTGAGTTTACTCTGTGGGTCCCACCATGATGTATGTATTTTATCCACTCCGCCCATCCATTTTACTAGATAATTTTATGTCTTAAGCCTAGAAATGAAGCATATCCATACATAGTTCAAGTGGACCACACCACACAAAACCGTGTGAATTGAACGTCTAGTGTTGAAAAATTCTTAGAGGCCACGAAAGTTTTGGATCAAGTTGATATTTGTGATTTCTCTTCATCCATGTCTGTGTGATTCTATAAATAGGTTGGATGACAAATAAACATCACTATGGGCCCCAAGAAAGTTTCAACGGTGTTTCAATGGTGGAAATCATTTCCCACTATTTCCTATGGTGTGGTCCACCGGAACTTTGAATATGTTTTAATGTTAGGCTTAACTCCTAACATGAGCAGGAAAAATGGATGGATGGCATAGATAAACCACATACATTCACAGTGGACCCACCAAAGTTTACTCGGTACGATAAAAGCCTCACTCGTTGCTGGTTTCGGAAGCATATTTCCTTATCTGCAGGAAGTTCTTATGATGGGAAGTTAGGTGGGGCCCACCATGATGTCTCTGAGTAATCCATCCCGTCTACCTATTTTGTGAGTTCATTTTAGGACGTGACAAAAATTAACCGAATCCTATACCCAAGTGAGCTACATGAGAGGGAAATCTGGAAAAAGAAATAACTACAGTTGAAACCTTCCTTTTTTTTCTTTTTTTTTTTCAAAAGAAAGGCCAAGCCCCTATATCTTTGTTAAGAAAGAACAAATGTACAAGCTAGATTTTCGGGTGGGCACCACACAAAAATAGTTGGGCCTCACCTATCAGTTGAAAGCTTTCTGTTGAAACCTTCATGGGCTCTCCGTTGATGTTTAGATGCCATCCAAACCATATATAAGGTCATTCCCACTAGGATGAACTGTAAACAAAAGAAGGCTTATCTTAATACAAAACTTTTATAGCCATACAAATATTTCAACGGTGGTTGTTCAATCCCCATTGTTTCCTCTCATGTGGCCTACTTAAGTTTTGGATTTGGCTCCTATTTTTTTCTCATCTCCTAAAATGAACTCTCATAATGGTTGAACAAGGTAAATTTTCACAAAGATCATGGTGGCCCCACTTACCTTCTTTTTCCACCAAAATTTGCATATGCTGGCCATCTCCCCCTTAGTTTTTCAAAAGTTGTGGCATCATTATGATTTATGCATCCCCCAAACTACCAACAAATGAAACTATACATCCCTCTCTCACTCAGTCAAAATTGTAATAAAAAAATCATCTTGGAGGGATTTGACCATGAATCCATTGATTTGGTAATGGTCATTGATACTCGAAAAATCATCTTAGTTGTTCTAGCTCATGATCTGAACGAAGAGAGGAGATATGGTAGGCAATTGGTAAGCCGGTAATCCTTAAGAAAGTGCTTCAAATCATTGCTATTTGACTAGGACCTGGTTTAAGTTCCGGCCAAGATCATTGAGAAAGATGGAACTAATTTGAACCGCTCGCATCACATGATATATGTGGTATATCCACGCCATCCATCCATTTTTCAAGGTCATTTCAAGGCACGGCCCAAATACAAGGCAGATCCAAATCTTAATTGGAGCACACCACAGGAAATGGAAGGAAATGAACACCTACCCTTTATAATTTCTTAGGGGCCAAACTGGTTAGATGGAAAAACAGAATTTTAGTGGGAGCTTTAATTTAGGTCTACGTCATTTAGTGAATAAGTTGGTAAGCAAAAAAGAAATTATAATGGGCCCTAGCATTTTTAAATGGTAGAATTTAATTGCTAATTTAATTCTTGTGGGTCTAGCTGAGATTTGGATCTTTTTCCTTTTTGGCTCATGCCCTCAAATTATAATCTACGAAGGATGGATGGCATAGATCAACCAAACCCATTATTCTGGGACCCACGGTGTAGTCCATCGCAGAAGTGATTCGTAACCCTACGTAATTTTTTAAAAAAATTAATTAAAAGAGGCATAATAGTCTTTTTGAAATATCACTGACCGAATTATATGATTGCCATTAGTCAAAGTCAGAATGTGTGGTTTTTTTTTTTTTTAACAGTTTGAAAACTTTTAACGGATTTAAGAGTTTAAAAGTAGAATTTTTAAAAAATAATAATAATAATAATTTTAAATCAATAACTCGTTTGAAAGTCAAAAATCAAAGGTGAGTGAGGATTATATTAAAGCATGATTATGGGAAAATATCTTGTATCTTGTGGTAGTTTAATTTAGAGAATATAGACTGTTCAAATCAATAGACCATCGCATGATGTGGGCCTGGAGGTGGGAAGCACACTGGATTAACGTGCATGCAGATCCACCGTCCATCGGGGGTGTTGCCTCATCTTGACTCCGTCGTGCGTGGATTAAGTGTGTCCAGGGATTAGCTTAGTGGGTGAGTCCCTGACCGTTCGGCCCACCTCGGTGTACGGATTGTATATCCACACAATCCATCCGTTTCGCTTGATCAATTTAGAACGTGGGCCCAAAAGTGAAGCAGATCCAAATCTCAGGTGGACCACACCACAGGAGAGTGGTGATTGGCCATTAAAAACTTTGTGGCCACAAAATTTTTGGATCAATCTGATATTTGTGTTTTCCCTTAACCTATGTCTTTGTGACCTTATCAACAGGTTGGATGGCAAATAAACATTACGGTGAACCCTAGGAAGTTTTTAATTATGGGCGTTTCAATGACCATTGTTTCCTTTGGTGCAGTCCACCTGAGATTTGTATATACCAGTTTCATTTTTGTCCAAGAATGAGCATGGAAATTGGATGGACGGTACGGATATACAACACATACTTTCAAGGACTCACCCACCAACCTGCTTCCCCGGACTCACCTGATCCACGCCAGACTTGGGAACCCAAAAATCATGACAGTCCAATAACACAATTCGCTTGGCAGGGGAGAGTTGGGATCGTGTGTCCCACCTGTTAAGTAGATAGGGATGATTTTTGCATTATGTGATCCTCATGGAGGGGCTAACCAATTGGAAGGGTTGGATTTCACATACACTTAACAGGTTGGAAGTTATCATCTAGGTAGGTGCTTGTGGTCCAAACCGCTTGGAAGTGAGACCTCATTGAATATATTGTTTATTCTAGGAATAGAACAAGGTTTCCCAAGCCACAGGCATCTAAGAGATCCACTTACCATGCATGTGGCACGTGGGTGTGATCTAAAGCCGTCCATCAAGTAGGCCAGGCCTGGTAAACGCTCTTATTTGACCTAAACCAACTAAAAACCTAGAGTCAAATACACGATGGATACCCAATTGGATCCGGTTCAGGGTCTTTAAGAACAAGATCCCGACTCGAAAGGACACGAAACCTGTGAAGACCCAAACCCTGATATAAGTACCATAGGACCCGACCGAACCTAACCTGTTAACCATAACAGCCACAGCTGCCAGGCACCTCCAAAACTCCCTTACCTTCGGCTCAAATCCTTTCACATGTTCTTGGAAAATCCAACGTTCAGGACTCTCCAAGAACTTAGTGAAAGTTGCCTGTCTACTCGGTATTATATAGCATACCTTTGTGTGTTTTTGCAGTTCTTCCTAGTTTTAATGTAATCTATTTACCCAAAATAATAATAATAATAATAATAAATAAATAAATAAATAGGTACTTCACCTGTTGCTGCAGATTTTCTATTCTTTTCCAAGATTTTTAACAACATAAGCAGCTTGTATTCAAGCTAAATCATGGAGAAAGCCAACGTACATTGCTATACAACAAATAAGGATAGACACACATGTAAATGCATCTAAAACAACAAAAAACAGTTTGGAACGGAGGCTGCATCAAAACCCCCCCTCCTTTTGCACAATTGAACTGTGCAAGATGCTTTATTGTAGGTTAAAACTGCAGTCCCGAACGGTTTTGGGCTGCCTTAACATCTTATCTTGCCTATCTAGAATGCAGCACCCTCCTTTGGATTGCATTATCACAGACTCTAATGGGCAATGCTGCCATCACAGACTGTATTTTTTCATGCCAGCAATGGCCATAATCAAGCGCTCACACATTTCTCCCACGTACCATATCTTGAGCTGAAACTGCCTCCTCCATTCTGTTGAGCATATTCAGTGACAACCTTGCGGGCACAGATGTCCCAAGTCCTCGCCATTTCCCCCAATGACATGGGCTGCGAAAGGCCACGGAGTGATATACTGAACTTCAACCTAGCCTTGACTGACAGGTCTTCAAACTCCTTACTGTGTGAGCATACATAATTTAAATTCATGTCAGAAAGCAACAATATCAATGAAAATGTGTGGATGAAAGGGACCCACAAGTGAGAGATGGGAGGGGATTCATCACCATAAACGTGGCTGGCACACATGCAAGACCCACCTTCCATGAACATGCATCTCTCAAATATCAGGCCAGTTAATTCATCAGGTGAGCCACAGATGTATATTGAATATGGACGGCCAATCTATTTTACCAACCATCAATTTCCCTACAAGTGTGGCCCAGCAGATAAGTGGACCACCCTATTTATGGGGCCATGGCATATTCATAGCAAGCGCCACCTAATGAAATGCATGGATCTCACACACGTGCAGCATAAAGAGGCTCCCCCCCTCACATGCACAAGTTCATCTACAGAATCATATGCAGGTTGGGAAAATGAATTCTGGATCCATTCCTACCTAAGTTCAACCGGAAACTTGTCTAAAAGCACAGGAGAGCAGTTTGGATAATTCGCAGGGACGATCAATCGCAACGGCAGGACAGGGGACTGCATAAGCAAAGCACAGAATCAATACATCGTGTGGATGTGTGCTTGTTGCATGTACAAGATTTGCAAAGCTCACCATTTGCGCTGAAGCATACTGCGACTTCAGGTTTGGACTGAGAGCCACAGCATTATAGGAACATTTGACGATGGCCCCTTCACCATCGGCTGCTATCAAATCAACATCCTCATCGCTGATCTCCACCACAGTATCAATTAGCCTCTGGTTTATTTCCCTAATCTCCTCCAGCAGTACATGGCTAGCCTGCAACAGGAGATGGAAATACCATCTGTCAGCTAAGGAAGACAGATTGATGAGGCACAACCAAAATCTTTCTATAATGCAGCAGCAGCAGCATAGAAGCCACCTAACAGGAGAAAAGGATCCGAGATTTTTATCATGCCTCTTCAGTTTTTAAGCCAACATGCATTGGCAGCAATTTACTTTCAAACAAATACAAGATAATGAGGCCGACTCTGGTCGGGCATGGGCGCTCGCCGCCGAATAGTTGACACATGATGGGGAAGGGGTGAATCCAAACTATTCGAGTCTTCTCCATGGATGGCCTGCCATTGAAAATCACACCAAAAAGAAAATCCTAGCCTTCTACTTTTCCCAATGAATATTGACTAAGGTGAGGGTCATCCACTTATCAGACCTACATATTTCAAGGCCTCATACGGCTACGGTGAGGGTCGTCCACTTATCAGACCTACATGGAGTCTGGATCCATTAACCCACTTGCCATAAATCAGGTATTTGGCAACAACGCTCTTGCTGAACCATCAAGCTGGAGGCAAAACCTCCTCTAAGATGGTTGTCCACATGGTCTTTAGGAGGAACTATGGCTAAAAGAATATTTCCGGTCAAATAAAATCCAGAGAGTTTTGCAGCGAATGATGATAATCACCACTGAAAAGGACGTCTCACTAGGCAGCAACATCTCATGGATGAAATTCAAAAGTGAATGCCATACCTCAACCTTGTGCCTCTTGATCCTAGATGTTGCAGTTGACTCCAATTCAGATGTCTCAAGACTGTCCAACTGCTTGAAACTGTCATTTACACTACCAGCTGACGAAACCACATTTAAGGGCATGGCACTCGTTTGGCGCCTCATTTTCTTTGTTGCAGCACTTCCATCTTGTGACATGAAGTTCCTTGCTTGCAGACGGCATTTTGTCATGGCCACCAAGTCCTCGCCCACAGCAGCTCTAGACCCATTACCAGGTGCCGATCCTGCTATCCTGTCGACCATACTCACAACGGAGCCAATGTCACTGACAGAGGAACAAAGCGCATTTGGGGACATTGATTTTACCTGAAAAGGTTGCAATACAGTTATGCTTTTATCATGACTCATGAAAGTTATGATGGAACAAATTGTATAACGCATGCCAAAATTAATGAACAGGAGCTATTTGAAATTGTAAGACTGATGCAGTTATCTACCTAAAGCAGAATTATGAATGTTTACAAGGGAATGGGTAAGCTTGAACAGCATCAATAAATGTTGTGGAACATCACATGGGTTACAACATTTCAAATCAGCTAAAGTTGAAGACGCATTTTGTCCCCTCCCTCATCTTGATCCACTGTTCCATAGAAATAATGGTGTAACGAGAGCACATCTTTTGTGATCCATTGTTAAATGGAAATATTAATGGTGCAACGAGTGCATTTCAGGTTTTGAAACTACAGCTATCCAAACTCAAATATCATAGGGGTGATCCAAATTAATCCATGTATGAGAGTTTTGGGGAAGATATATTGCAAAAGGACAAGGGGGGAGCGATCATCTCTGTGAGTGTGGCCCATCATGGTAAATATATGCCATCTAATCCATGTATCAAACATGCTCCACTAGGATGAAGGGATGTCCTAAAGATCAGACCATTTCAAAGAAGTGTGTGCCGATAAGGGGGTGCACTCCAATGGTTACCACGTACCAGTACCACCGTAAGCTTACGCTGGTACAGTGTTTTAAATGGTATGTAGCGTATAGCGTAACAATCATCCATCTGTAGTGTGTAACCAATTTTGTCAAAAGCGATCACATAATTACACAACCATCAGCATATGGCACATGCGATGGTCACATATGCCATATGCTGCATATGTGATTGCATATGCTCCAACGGTTAGAAATCTAACCATTGAAGCATATTTTTTTCCCCAGTGCTTTTGCCTATAAAACGGCACTCCGCCCTTGTCCATTTGCAATATATCTTCCCCAAAACTCTCATACACTCTCTTGCTCTCATCTAAATCATTCTAAAGCCCTCCAATCCCATACTTTCATTCTCTCTTAATCTCTTTCATAATCTCTCTTTACTATATCACTTAAAGGCAAGATCAAGAAGCAAGAAGAAAAGAATCACAACCTATTTTCTTCATTCTTCAAGAAGACAATTCATGACAACTCTCTCTCTCTCTCTCTCTCTCTCTCTCTCTCTCTCTCTCTCTCTCTCTCTCTCTCTCTCTCTCTCTCTCTCTCTCTCTCTCTCTCTCTCTCTCTCTCTCTCTCTCTCTCTCTATCTCTCTTCTCTCTCTCTCTCTTCTCTCTATTTCTCTTTCTATTCTAATTCTCTTTTAATTTCTTATTCACTCTCTCTTTCTTTCTCTTCACTAATATATTCTCTAATTCTCTAATATATTCTCTCTCTATTCTCTTATTCTAATATATTCTCTAATCTCATTCTCTCAAGTCTCAACTATCAATTCTCATACTCTTATCTCATCTCTCGATCTTTCTTAGCATCTATTTCTAATCTCTACTCTAAGTTCTAACTTGTATAATCTATTTATTTCATTAGCATTCTCAAGACTCAAGACTCAAGAGACACAAGAAGTAAACTCAAGAGTCTAAGTGACAAGCACACTCAAGAGTCAAGTCACCCAACGTTCAATATTATTTGTTTTATTGTAACTATATAAGTGCATTTGTGTTTATGTAGTTAGTAGTTACTAGTTAGAGTATCATTCATTCATTCATTCTTAGTTTCTAGTTTCTAATTTCTAATTCTATTCATTTATTTTATCAAGCATCAAGGATTCAAGATTGAAGACATTTACATCAAGATTCAAAAGTCAAGACTCAAGACTTCGAGAGAGGTTCAACTTTCAAGACTTTCTAGTTCAAGAGTAAAGACTTCATTTCAAGTGATTTTAAGATTGTAAATCACCACCACAATCTATGATGCAATGGAGAGGGCTATAAACAAAATCATGGAACACTTCAACGATAAAGAACGTGCTTACCAGCCCATCTTAAATATTAGATATGCTAGATTAGGGCAGCCAAATATCATCCCCACTATATTCGATTGCCTACATCCTTAATCCAGTCGTATTCTTTGCGTCTGCCGATCGAACTGCGGCATCGGGGATGCATATGGTTACATTTCTTGACGCTTTAGAAAGAATGGATCCAGAAAAAGAAAAACAAGATAGAATTTCTTGGGAGTTGGGACTTCTACACGAAGAGTGCATGGATTTGATCAAGATAGATTGTATTAGGCATAGAATTATGAAATTGTCAAGTATGCAATTCTACGAAGTTATACAATTTACCATGTAAGAAGTGTAAGTGAGAAAGTGTTTAATTTAAACTTACTTACATAGCCAACTGGTGGTCTATGTATGGAGTTGACCCAACTAGGAGGGATCCGGCATTACAGAAGTTGGCCATGAGAATTCTTGGCCTTACGTATTCTTCAAGTGACTGTGAGCGCGACTTGAGTACATTTAAGTCAATAAGTTTTACAACTTGAAGTTCTACAATTCGCTTTCAGTTTCAAATTTCAATGTTAAATTGTTAATTCACGCTTAATTGAAATTTCTAAATGTTATGCAAATTCACACGAAAATTAAAAAAGAAATCGTCTCGAACAAAAAAAATAAAAAATACTCAATGACCTGGTCTTCGTCCAATATAACCAAAAGTTGCGAGAAAGATTCCAGTCTAGGCGAGAAAAGCCTAAATTCTAATATCCTATTAACTTAGATGATTTAGAAGCAGATAGTGAGCGGCTTGTTTGTTGGCAATTCCCTTACATGGGCCTAAGTCGAAGACGCCGCTTATGGATCAACACCTGACGAAGGTTCTCAACGGCAAAGAAGAGGGGCGAGCAGTGGCAGAATGAGGCCTACTAGCAGTCAAGGAAAAGAAATATTAACATTGAACAAGTACGAGTAGATGCTCGACCATTAGATGTGGATGAGCAACTTGTGCAAACAGATGATGAAAAAATAGAAGAAGATGAGTATACGTTAAAGAAGGAGATGACTCTGACGATGATGATGGTGGTGATGTGCCACAATGGGAGAGGGAACAATGTATATAGTAGATTAGCAGTTTGTAGATTTTGTTTATCAATAAAGTTACTAAATTTTTATTAATAAGTTATTGAACAGTTAATTTTTTGGTTTTTACATCTTCTGGTTAATGATTTATTAACTTATTACTTATTATAGCTTAGGTAGTATAGTAATATTACACAAATTAGTTTAAAAATTAAAATAGATAAACAAAACCAAATTGGAGTAGTAAAAGTATTTTTTTTAAAAAAAAAATCAGATTTTTCCCATTTTTTGCCTTTTTTTCAATTTTTTATTTTTTATGTTTTTCAAAAAATAATAATAGTAGTAATCTAATAATGTGCGATCTCATAAGTGATCAGGCACAAGTGATCGCTCAGGATCGTTTATGCCATTTAACAACACTACGTGTAACATAGGCTACATTGCATTTAGCAAAAGCTACAAAGTGTTTGTAGTATCAGTCATTGTTCGAAATATTGATATCGCATCACGTATCGCACCCTTGGAATACGGATACCTATCAGTTATCGCATGGATATATCGGTTGTATCGCATGATGTATTGTTGTTGTTGGAAACATGGGGAGACATTGGGAAATTGGTCGAATTTTTTAACGAAACTTCAGTGATTGTTAAAAAAGACTTCAAAACACACTTATAAATCAAAACATTACAAAAAACAAGTGCACATAATAGGTTTTCTTTATATGGGATCCTAATCTATACATTGTCTAACTGAATTGATGCAAGTATATTCAAAGACTATTCATATAATTTATAAATGTAAAAAGATGTGTGGAAACACAAGCAATACATTCAAAAGCAAAAGAAGAATCACCAGATCAGGTTACGTACTTGTTTGACTTTATACTTGGATGCAAAGATTGCAACCGATTTGTGAGAAATTGAAATTTATTTATTTTTTTTCAATTTTCTGCAAGTCAGCCCATTCCCTCCAAATCTCGAAATCGAAGCTCCCAATCCATGAAAAATCATGGATTTGTAACAATTTGACACTGATTTATCATGATTTACAGGAAGAAAAAAATGATCGAAAATGCTCACTGTATCGAACATGTGAGATATATCCCACTACTTGCGTGTTTCGTTTCGCACGGGTGGGATACAAGATATATCGTGGGATATATCAGCCGATATAATCAATACTTAAAACACTAGTATCAGTATCGTTACATGTATTGTTAACGATACATGTAACGATATCGCCAATACTCATAAATGTATCGATATCGTCAATACTCATAAATGTATCACTGACTAAGGGAAACATTGGGGAAACAAGGGGAAAGTAGTAAAATTTCTTAATGAAACTTGAGGAGATGCTAAAATACATATATTTGCAAATTTAGGAATCAAATAATAGTAAAAAAGACGAAAATTTGCATATTTATGAATCAAATAATAAGTTTCCCTTTAATGGGGACCTAAAGGCATGTATCGTTAACTCGGGGAAACATGGGGAAAATGTTGGACCCATACATCTAATTATCCATCCATGCATGCACATACATACATACAAACACACATGCATGATCCATCCAACTATCCATGGACGCATGCATACATACACAATGACAAATACATGTATACACAAATGCATGATCCATCCATCCAGCCACCCATACATGCGCGCACGTGCGCGCACACACACAATCAACCATCCATCCATACATGCATATAAATACACACATATAAACATGTATTTCATCGTACAACATGCACCTAGAAATTTTTTTATAAATAAATTTTTGACGATATCGATACATTGGTGATATTATCAAAATATCACTGCACATTGGCGATACAAGCAATACCTGAAATTTACACGGTCGAAAATATTGGCAATATCGATACATTGGTGATATTCAGCAATTTATTGCCGATGCCTAGAATTTCTGATACTACCAATGTTATCGGTGTCGCCGAGCTAGATATACCGATAATTCGGGGATATTATCAATAATATTGGGGATACTTCGAATAATGGCTACACTATACTTCTACTTTTTAATTAAAATAATGGAAAAAATATGGTAAATAGTATAAATAAATATAGAAAATAGAGAAGAAAAAATGTGGCCTAGAAAAAAAAAAAAAATGCTTCATTGTTCAAGCAAAAGCATGTTCAAAACAAGTTATCAAAAGCCAGCCTACTTATATTCAAGCCAAAACCAATCACATTAACAAGTTTTATTTTCAAAGCAAACAAATAGCATGAACAAATATACACAAATCTTTTTGTACTTTTAGTGAAGAAAAATGAGAAGTAGCCAAGTATAAGTTATGCAACTGCAGGACCCACTGTGTTTAGTTATGTATGCCATCCAACCCACACATTAAGTGAACCCAGTTGTGATGATGGGATGCCGCAAAAATTAGGTATATCCAATCATCAAAGGACACCATGGAAAACAATGGACAATCACGCTCAACTGTAGCATGGTGGCCCACACGATTTTGGATCCATCTCACTGGACTGGACGGGTTGGATGCTGGGCCACATGATAGAAAACAATGGATAGCCATCATAGAAAAAGAAATTAGACCTATCCAATCATCACATGGCCAAACCATAGAAAACAATAACAACTGCTCAAAAGCCGCCACAATAGTGTGGTGGCCTACATGATAGATTGGATGGGTTGGATGCCATGCCATCAACACACCACAGTAAGCCCCACAAAACAAATGGTTGTAGAACAAGTCACCTCCCAAAAAGGAGATAAATGCCAAAACCCTAAATCAACATCCACAATTAAATAAAACTAATTAACAGAGTTTAAGGGGAAGAACTTGCCTCTTTTGAGCTTTAAATCAATATTTATAAATTAAAATAAAATAATTTTAAAAAAAAAAACGAAAAACTTCAGTTCAACAGTCGTGGAAAATCCATCTTTTCCTTTATTTGGGCTCCAATGCTCAAAATTTAGCAAAAAGGTCTCGTAGGGCCAATTGATTCTCTAAATTTTTGTCTTTAATCATTATATGGATTGTGAGAATCAAAGAGGGGTTTCGAAAGAGGGAATAAGACTTTCGACAAGAAAGGGAATAGTGCTTTCAAAAAAGGGCTTTGACAGAGGGAAACCAAGAGTAGTTGCTTTTATGCGTTATCCTACTATGTCAGTTTTACATCATTTAAAAATGGCTGAACTCTTTAACTATACACTTGGCATAGTTCTATAGGTGGACATGATTGGTTGATACTTGTGATTCTAGACATGTTCTACCCACAAAAAGGGACCATAGTTTGGATGGTATGTATAGCTGTACATCATTGCCACGTGTAAGGAGAATGAGTCATCAACTTTTGTGCCTAACAAACATAAAGCACTACTAAATAAAACTTGTGTTTAAGCTTTCCAACCCACTTCCACAGTAGCATAAACCACCTACGCCAAGTGCTACAAAGCATATGGTTTATGCTAAACCAAAAATTGCATACATACATGGGAGTGGGAGTTACACTACTTTGGTGCACTACATAACGTTGTAGCTATGCTATGTTACACCTACGAGTGCTATTTAAAACACTGTGGGACTCCAATGTGTGCGGGTGCCCACACGCATGTGTATCTAGGTGTATATAGAGGTGCACTCTAGAGGTACTGGTACCACCATAAGCTTATGCTGGTACCTAGCAGTAGTGGGTCCCACACAATATATGAATGACATCCAGCCTATCCATCGGATGCGTCCCCTCAGGGCCCAAAAATCGGCCTGATCCAAAACTAAGGTGGGCAACAACAAAGTAAAATAGTTGGGAGGGGATGAACACCTTGATTTTCATTTCAGCCCACCTGACTTGCAGCACTACTTAATTTTTACCTGATCCTGCATCCATGCCAGATGGAGGGTCTCAATGGCCTAGATTACGTATACACAACACAATGGGCCCCCCATGCAAATTAGTGGTGCGCATTCCCTCTCAAACTGTTCCCTGGCTCACCTGAGTTTTAGATCAAGCTGACTTTTAGGCTGACCTGAGTTTTGCTTCTGGATAATTTATGGGCACCAGGAGTAAAATGAGGGTCGCACCTGATGGACAAGCTGGATGCTGTTCATAAATCTTGTGGGCCCTAGCACAGCCTGTTGCCACTGTAATCTATAAGACAACACAGCCCGATAGGCCCACTTGAGTTTTGGATAGGCTGATTTTTAGGCAACCTGAGTTTTAGATCAGGCGGATTTTTGGGCCCTAGAAAATGAGGAGACGCGTCCCATGGACAAGTTGGATGTTGTTCATACATCTTGTGGGCCCCAGCATAGCTTGAATACCACCGCAAGCTATATGCACCATGGACCGATGAGCCCACCTAAGTTTTGGACCAAGCAGATTTTTGGGCCCTAGGGGTAAAATTAGCTGTATCAGATGGAGAGGTTGGATGTTGTTCATACAGCTTGTGGGCCCCACTAGAGACACATACCACAGTATACCCCACCATGCCCCAATACCACAGTAAGCTACACAAACCACAACTAATACCACCATCAGCTGCGGTCTGTGTGTGTGTGTGTGCACGCATGCACACGTCAGTGGGAGTGCATGCAAGTGTGTGAGACATCCAACACATCTGATAAGTTGGTCCCACAATGAGGATCGCCTTGAGGAAAAATTAGCCTGATTAGTGGCCCCATAATGAGGATCGCCTGGAGGAAATTTTAGCTTGATGAGAGGCCCACAGTGAGGATCACCTTGAGGAAAAATTGGCCTGATTCACTTGTCAAATGGGTCAGCCCATAGAAACAATGGATAGCCACTAAAATAATAAGAATATAGGTGTGGCCCAGTAGATGAGTGCTTTGGCTGATTTTTGCATAAAGTGATCCTCATGGTGGGGTCTAATCTTTTGGACAGGTTGGATGTTGCGCACACATACATGATAGAAATTATCCACCAGTTGGATGGTGAATTAGCTGCGTCTCTCATATGTATCTATGTATATACGTATACACATATGCATATGTGTGTGCATGCAATACAGATAATTCCAAGATGCTTGGACTCCCATTTCAAAGGCAACTTCCAAAGTCCTGCTTCGTGCAACTAAGGGATAGACCATTGACGGCGGGCACCATCAGATCAACGGTCTGGATCACAGAGCCATCGGCCCCACTTGCACAAACTCAAGGCTGGAGGCTACGGTGGTTATCCATGGCTCTAGGACAAATTTTTCCAAAAAAAATGTGATGCATGCAAAAGTTAATGACATTTGTGAGTGGGAAAGCAGCCAGATGCAGGTTGTCAATCAAAAAAGGTAAGGGGGCATCAAATCAAGATGTCCATTGTGTTTCTCATCAAATTTTATGAAACAGAAGTGGTGATCCAAATATTAACTAAGCAAGCTGACTAACCGCTTTAATTAAACGCTCCAGTGGCCGCTCTGTCGCGCTTGACTTGCCAGATGAAGCCATGGGTGCACTGCCTTGATTGCCATCTGGGCTGCTGAACTCAGCGAGCAAGGGGGATGCTGAGATGCCAGGTGTACCAATTGCAAGGGATTGAGCTTGGGTTGGCCCAATGGCTGTTTGTTGATGTCCCATATTTCCAGCATTCGAGATCGATGAAATACCAGAAGACTGCTGTTTCTCAGGGTCCCCTTGTAAAGGTGATGGGGCTAAGGGCGTGGAAGGAGAGGGAGGAACGATGAAGGGTGAGTTAGCAGATTGCATAGGTGTTGCAGACTTCGGAATAGATGTTAGCAAGCTCTGCTGGTCAATCTGTGGAGAAGAATGCTGAGAAATTTGAGGCGATTGGGCTTGAAAAAATTGAGGTGAAGATATAGGAAAAGGAGCTCCCATCTTTAGTTGCTGCTGCTGATGATGATATGTTGGCCGTTGGCTTGATGGGTGGTGCTGAGGAAACATGACCGGTTTAAGGCCCGTGCCTGGTCTGACCTTCAGTTCGTTGGCATCACTCATCTGATGAAGCTGTGACATTTGGTGTGGCTGCATTTGCACAGATTGCTGTGGCTTTTGTTGTTGTTGTTGTTGTTGTTGTTGCTGCTGCTGCTGCTGCTGCTGCATGAACTGTTGGTGCATCTGTCGCTGCTGGTATTGTTGCTTTAGTTGTGTTTGCATTAGTTGTTCCTGTTTCAGGTGCTGGTGCTGGAGCATATTAGAACTTTGTTGAAGGGGATTCATATTAGGCTGCAAAGCACTCTGACCACTCTGCGACAATGTGTTGAGGTTAGCCTGTTGAGCTGCATTGACAGTGTTCTGCTGCAGTGACCCAATCATGCCACTCATCGCATTCCCAGACGTTGAGTCCAGATTTGAACTGGGCTGAAGAGACATCATGCCCTGCTGCGTTGTAGGAACCCCTAAATGTGTAGATAAAGGCATGGATCCATGCTGCAAACCTGTTGCAGTAGCTGCCTGCATCGATGTCCTAGAAGGCTGTAAGTTCATCGGCTGCATCTGGTTTACATGGTTGTCATGCTGCTGTAAGTGTGGGATCTGAGATTGCAGCTGCTGGGTCATCGAGTGTGATTGACCACCAGGCTGCTGGAGTGGTTGTTGCTGCCCTTGCTGCTGTGGCATGCCAGGTTTTTTTAGCCTGTGAGAACTGAGAATGCCAATGATTTGTTTCTCGTATTGAGGCAGCTTATCCTTGAAACCAATAGGAATATTATTTTTGGGCAACTGTAAGAATGTTATCATGCGCTCTAATAGGTTCTTAAAATATCTGAGTCTCTCGAATTGCTCTTGCTGCTTCGGCTGTTGGAGGAGTGCATCATGCTATACACAATAAAAAGAAACGGATATCAATAGGATGACAAAACCTAATTATCCACAAAAAAAAAAAAAAAAAAAAAAAAAAAAGAAAGACATTGAATGTGTCAGGATATGAGAATAGTTTGGCCAATCACCATCACTTCAAAGTGTCTATTTGTTGGATAATGAACTTGAAGCATTTTGATGATGAATTTTGAAGAAAAAGAATAAGCAGTAGCACCTGCTGGAATTTCAGGTTGATCTTCTGGTACATTTCATTCAGTTCCAGGAAGTACAGTTCCTTCATGGATTTAATCTGCAATGAAAAAATCAACAAAATTTTTCATGGTAAAGGCTCCACGTCTTTAAGGTACTATAGAGAAAAGACCCCCTGAAATACACAGTATTAATAGAAAAGAAAGACCAAAAATAAATATATAAATAAATAAAAGATCAGCAGCTGCAACCAAAATATGTACTTGGGTATTCAAGAGTCCATGGGATGGCTGACTAGGATTGGATGTTCCAACCATTCTTTTTTTCCCTCATAAAATATGGACACTTGCCCATCCACTGCCCATTTTCTTTTGTTGATCCATCCACAAGCCACGAAATCAACTGAAATATTTTCCGACATAAGAGATTTTCAGACAGCTGACCATCTGTGTTGGGACACATCAGATGGACATTTGTATTTTGTATAGAGGACAATGCAACCCATCCAATGAATGGAAAACCCTCTCTTTCTGATGAAGGTACAGATAGGATCATCAAATACCTTTCTGATGAATGGACAGATAGGATCATAAAATCACAATGATATATTAAGTCATACCTCATCCAAAATGTAGCCCATTGTTTTCGATGGTTTTGGTTGACATACATGTAACACATGAACATAGATGATGCATGCAAATGATTGACAAGTTTTCTGTATATCCACAAAGGAAAATAGGTGCACATGTTGGATTCAGGCTTTGCCTGACTAAATGACATAAACTCTTTAAAAAGGTAGAAGAGAGGGCCCTTGTAGGAGGAGATAGGTTAAAGCCAACTGGGATAGGGCACAGAGAATTAAAGAGAGCAGCTTTCTTAAGTGCACATGCACCTTGAAACATTGTCACATGTGCCAAACTGGCACATGTGTGGGATACAACGGCTGTGCAGGCTGAGAGAGTAAATATCCATGGGCTTCCTTTTTCCACGTAACAAGTGGAGATGGAATTATGGGGAGGAAAATCAATCCTCCTAAGGATTGATAAGTTGCATAATTTCCTCTGGCAAAGGAGAGCCCAGCAAGGAAAGTTTCAATGAAGGTGGAGCTGGTATCAAAAACCTAGAGGTCAATTCTGCTCTGTTGGGAAAATGGGTTTGGAGATTTGGGGTGGATGAGGATAACTTGTGGCGAAAGGTCATCGCCGGCTTGTATGGTGTGGCTAGCTTGGGAATATGGATCAAGGATTCATCAATGTACAGAGCCTCCTTTTGCAAGAGATGTATTGCTCGCATGGCAGAGAAAGTTCTCCCCGAGATTGGAATGTCCGTCGCTGCAATTTGCCCAAAGATGAGGTTCAGAAGGCAAGGTTGCTCTCTCTTCTAGAAGGTTTTTGTCCCAACCAGGCGGCCCCAGATGAATCATTCTAGTTAAGGGATATATCGGGTGGTTTTACGGTTCGGTCTTTTCTTGATGTAATTCATGGGTCAAGCCTGGGCATCAGCTAGTCTGATACATGATTCATTTGGTGGTATCAAGCCCCTCCAAAGGTGGCGGCTTTTGCCTAGCTCGTGAGTAGAAATAGGATTTTGGCAGTGGATAACCTCCGTAAGAGGGATGATCTTGCCTAATGTCTGCCTTTTGTGTATGAATGAAGAGGAATAAGTGGTGCATCTCTTCATAAGCTGTCCTTATGATAAAGGAGAGTAGGATAGCATTCTCGCACTTTCGAGGTGCCGTGGGTACTGCCGAACTCCATGGAGGAGCTCTTTTTGTCTTGGCACATAGGGGGGCCCAGTTCCAAAGAAAGGCGGAATTGGTGTCTCGTTTTGTTGGCAGTCTTGTGGTGCATTTGGTTGGAGAAAAACGAAAGATGTTTCAGGGATAATAGTGGGCCCCTGGGGTCCACTGTTAGGAGGTTGTTTTCACTTCTAAGGGAGTGGGGTTCTTAACCCTTGGGCTTGTTTGTTGTTGTTGTTTCTGCTTTCTTTGTTCTCTTTTTGAGTCTTTTGGCTCTTTTAATAAATTTATCAATTCTCAAAGAGAGAGAGAGAGAGAGAGAGAGAGAGAGAGGAGAGAGGAGGAGATGTTGACTGACCTCACAGCATCAGTGTTGACCAAAAAAGCATTTTGAAAGGCAACACTACCAGGGCTTGAACCCTGGATCACACACACTACACTGTCTCTACTAGCTCATCTAAGGAGCGCTTAATACTTACTCCTTCCGTAGTAACTTTAAATAAAATTCAACTTTTGTAGTAACCCTGGAAAATATACTTTTTCATGCAACCCATTAAACAATTTATTATATAAACTAACAACTAAAATAAATCAAGACACAATGTCACATCCATGAATCTTTCAAAAAAATAAGTCACATCCATGAATATTCAGCATGATCGCAGTGTTCCATAGTCATGTCCAATTTTGCTGCAAACTTTTACCAGTGAGACATACCAAGCAACTATGGGGCAATTCTTACAGCATGATGCGCACAAATACTACTGTTTAAATTTGCAAAGAAAATATGTGAGGAAGCTATAAAATTATAGGTCCCATAAAACCTTCGAGCATCCAGACAAGTACTAGAAACCGGCAGACACCATATGCATCACTTGACAGAAGATAACACTACAATCATACAATTGCAATAAAGAAAAGTTTAAAATTATATATATATATATATATCTATATAAAGTTCTCCCCAAAATGGAATTAGGTGTTTGGGAAAAATACAAAATTAATAATGACTGTTAAGTATAAACCAGTGTATCAAATAGTGTTCATAGCGTAGCGGTAGCGTACGCTACGTAGCGTAGTGTAGCGATTTCGCTACGTAGCGTCGGAAATAGCGTTTTTCCCCTGTAGCGTGCACTACAAGGGTCGTAGCGTATGTTACGGGTATGTAACATGTAGCGCAGGTAGCATATGCTACCTGTTTTGTTTTTTTTTTTTTGTTTTTCTAGTGCAGGAAACAGTGGTGAACTCACACCACAAGCAAACTTAAGTTAAAAAGCCAAAAACCTAATTCTAAAGGGCTTCCACCCCCAAACCGCAGCAACCGACGCAGCTGCTCTCCCCACCCTTGCATTTGGAGACCCATAATCTTCTCGCAAAGCAGATCCGACGCTGCCTACACTAATTCTCTCCCCACCCTTCAATGTTGTGGTCGAAAGTCAGCTGTCAAGCGCAAACCAACACTGCTGACGTTGCTCTTCTCCCCACTTTTCAATCATGAGTTGGAAAAACTACTTCAAAGGCAAACTGATCGTCGTGGAGCTTCAATATTTACAGTTTTCGGCGATTCAATCTCATCTTGAGACAAAAATAGGTACGCTCCTTCCTTTTCTCTTCCTTCTTCTCCTTCTTCCTCTTCCTTCTTCTCCTTCTTCCTCTTCTTCTTCTTCTCGGACTGCTGCGGTTGCGGTCACAAAGATTCTTCTTCTTCTTCTCTCTCTCTCTCTCTCTCTCTCTCTCTCTCTCTCTCTCTCTCTCTCTCTCTCTCTCTCTCTCTCTCTCTCTCTCTCTCTCTTTTCCTCTCTTTTCCCTCTTTTCTTTCAATTTCCCCCTCTTCTTTTTCATTTCCGGCATCGAAAATGGAATAGAGCCACGCACTTATTATTATTGTGTTCTGCGGTGCACGTTGAACAGTGCACTTGCACTATTTTGTTACACGGTTCGTTGTAATGTTTATTTTCCATCTAACCTGTTAATTAGGTCACACTGACATGGATGAAGGGAAAACACACATGTTAGCTTAATCTAATACTTTTGTAGCCCCCAATAAATTTTTAATGGTGGACGTTTAATTATTGTTGTTTCTTATGGTGTGGTCCACCCGAGCTTTGGATTTGCCTCATTTTTGGGCTCATGCCCTAAAATTATTTGGCAAAATGGATGGATGGTGTGGATATAACACATTTATCACGATGGGGCCCAAAAAACTTTGACACTTGTGTGCTACACTTCACAAGCCGAGTCCCGCCTAATTCAGGCCCTTCAAAAATTGTACACGAGACATATATTAACTTAAGAATAATAAGACCTTATCCATCAATTTCTTACTATTTAATATTTATCATATATATATTTTTAAAAATTAAAAAATAAAAGTATTGTGTAGCTTACGCTACACGCTACGCTATTTCGCTACACGCTACGGAGGGTTGAACGCTACACAACATGCTACCGCTATTTAAAACACTGGCATAAACACTACAGGTACTCAAAATCAGTCAACTCTCTCAAGAAAATGAAGATCACATCAAGGGACTATGACTAAACGAATTACAAATTAAATTTAAATAACACAAGTGATGAGAAATACCTTCTGATAGGTATCTTCTTGCCAATCAACACCACCTGTATGCCCTGTCTGTGCTGTGGAATCCACTGATGCTGCAAAGAAGCAAGAAATAGCAGTTGACAAATAGACAGATACGAGTAAAATATCATTCTTTCCGGAGGAATGTCAGGAAGCTTGTTAAGTCAAGAAATGGAAATTTCTGCAGACTTTTAGAACTAATGTAACATGAAAAGATGACCTGAATAAGCACATAGAAGGCATAACAAACCACATGGAGTACATTCAACCCATGTGGAAAAATTAAAATCAACCATGAGAACAAAGAATTCAATGTTCGAAATATCGGTAACGCATATGTATCGCACCCTTGGGATACAAATATGTATCGGTTATCATATGGGATATATCGGTTGTATCGCGTAATGTATCGTTGTTGTTGGAAACATGGGGAAACATTGGAAAATTGGTCGAATTTTTCAATGAAACTTCAGTGATTGTTAAAAAAGATATCAATACACACTTATAAATCAAAACATTATAAAAAAAAACAAGTACATAAAATAGGTTTTCTTTGCATGGGGTCCTAATCTATGCGTTGTCTAACTACATTGATGCAAGTATATTCAAAGTCTACTCATATAATTTATAAATATAAGAAGATGTTTGGAAACACGAGCAATACATTCAAAAACAAAATAAGAATCACTAGATCAGGTTACATACATGTTTGATTTTATGTTTGGACACAAAGATTGCAACTGATTTGTGAGAAATTGGGAATTTTTGATTTTTTTTCAATTTTCCTCAACTCGGCCCATCTCCTCCAAATCTCGAAATCGAAGCTCCCGATCCATGATTTTTCATTTGTAACAATTTGACACTGATTTAACATGATTTACAGAAAAAAAAAAAAAAAAAAAAAAAAAAAGGATTGAAAATCGAAAACGCTCACCGGATCAAACATGTGGGATATACCACACAACTTGTGCGTTTTGTATCGCATAGGTGGGATACAAGATATATCGTGCCATATATTGGCCGATCTCTGCGATACTTGAAACACTATATCAATCTAGTTTTCTAACCAAAAAAAAAAAGGAAAGCAAGCAAAACATCAGGCTAAAGATCTTTTTGTGCAAAATTGAAAGAGGATGAAATAACTAAATACCACAGTTTCTCACATATCATATTTATTTTCTTAAGAAACATCAACATTTTATTCAAAGAAAGGGCAAAGAAACATTTAGGGGGTATTTGGATCGTAAGTTATTTTACCTAAGCTAGTTATGCCTCAAGTAGCTTATCATGGTTTCTACTTATTCAACAATTAAGTATGTTTGGTAAACAACATACTTATCAACCAAAAAGTAGAAAAGTATATTGGTTTCTAATATCACATAAATACTTATCCTTCAAGTTTGTTCGATCCACCCTTAATATCCACTGTCCATAATGTGGGCCCAACCTTTGATGTGGACCATTCATTATGTTGGGTAAACCATGGCCCTATGTTCAATGTGAACTGTCCATCATGTGGGGCACACCTTCAATGTGGACCATCCATCTTGCAAGTCTCACCTTCAATGTCAGCTATCCATCATGTAGGACCCACCTTAAATGTGAGTTGTCCATGATGTGGGCACACCTTTAATGTGGACCATTCATCCTGAATTAATCCATTTATCTCATAGCCCACGCCTTACATCTCATGGGTTAGGACCTCGACCAAACCCCCCTCGTGGGCCGCCCACCCCAAGTGTGTCCCCGCATCCCACGAGCTACCCCACTCGAGCCCGGTGTGAAATGCCCCTGCATTAATCACCCCCGGTGAGGAGTCTCGAACACGAGACCTCCCCCATAGGCCCCAAATCACATGGGTCACCCACCCCAAGTGTGTCCCCGCATCCCACGAGCTATCCCACTCGAGCCCAGTGTGAAAATGTCCCTACATTAATCACCTCCGGTGAGGAGTCTCGAACACAAGACTTCCCGCTCTGATACCAATTTGATGCAGGACAATTAACCACTTGCTCTAAAAGTTTGAACTGTTAGAGAATGGCGAATTAATCCCTTTATCTCATAGCCTAGGCCCCACATCTCATGGGTTAGGACCTCGGGCGAACCCCCCTCGTGGGCTGCCCACCCCAAGTGTGTCTCAGCATCCCACGGGCTACCCCACTCGAGCCCGGTGTGAAATACCCCTGCATTAATCACCCCCGGTAAGGAGTCTCGAACACAAGACCTCCCCCATGGGGCCCAAATCACATGGGTCACCCACCCCGAGTGTGTCCCCGCATCCCACGGGCTACCCCACTCGAGCCTGGTGTGAAAATGCCCCTGCATTACACCTTCAATGTGGACTATCCATCATGCATGGCCCACCTTGGTTGTGAGTCATTCATCACCGTCCATTATGTGGGGCTCACTTTGATGTGGGTCATCCATCATGTCTACCCCACCTTCAATGTTATTGTCCATCATGTGGAGCCACCTCCAATATCCACCGCCCCTCATGTGGAGCCCACCTTTGAGACCATCAATTGTGTGGGCCCCACCTTCAATGTGGATCGTCCATCATCCAGGGCCCACTTTGGATGTGGGCCATTCATCATTAGGAGCATACCTTTGATGTGGACAATCCATTGTGTTAGCTCACCTTGATGTGGGCCATCCATAACGTGGGGTCCCACCTTTGATGTGGATCGTCCATCACGTGGGGCCCACCTTTGATGTGGACTGTCCATCTTGAGGCCCCCACTTTTCATGTGGACCGCCCATCATGTGGGGCGTCCTTTGATATGGATCATCCATCGCATGAAGAGAGAGAGAGAGAGAGAGGGGGGGGGGAAGCCAAGTTGAAAAGCTAAAGAAACAAACTTACGGAGATAAGCAACTTTTATCACGTAAGTTACTATAACCATGGTGCTTACCAAACTAAAGTTTAAAAATAATAATAATAATAAAAAACAGAGAGAGAAATTTAGTGACAGGCCCTTGGGGATATAGAACTGGATCAAGTTACAACAAAAATACCTAAAAGACACCACTATCTTTAGGTCATCAGCCCGATGCACTTGGTAGACTTGGACCAAAAACATGCATAACAGGAAGTAGATGCAATTCCAATCATTGTGACAAGTGTTCTCATGCAAACTCACCTAGCAACATAAGAGTAACCTTAGATTCTAATAAATCCTGACAAATCAAGCAGTTTTGTATTTGCGACCAGGGTATACTTTCAAAGCAATCCTAGGTACGCTCCAATCATTATCCATGACATACATGTGCAGAAAGGATAAAATAGGTTATGGAGCATATACCATGAGCAAAGATCAGCATCTTCTTGTGTTTGCTTCGGTCCTAAATGTATGTTATTGAAGGGATTTTTTTTCCAAGTGCAACATTATTGAAGGGATTACTTGTTGAGTTTCAAAAGGGGCATTCTAGCTGCAACAACTGAAGGACAGCTCTCTCAAATAGCAACAACAAATACAATAATAATTATTGCAATACAAGAAAACACCTCTTGCAACAATCGATAGTGGTTTTTCCATTTTGACACTCGACTCTACAAATCATTCAGACAAGAGGGTATAGAGCAAGCAATATAAACAATAGACCAATATAATCAAAGCCAAAATGCTATATGAAGTGACTTACATGATGGAGCTTCTGGAAGCCCTCTTTGTGACTGAAACATTTGCTTCTGCTGCTCGATTGCATTCTGAGGTGGGAGCAAAGAACCTGGTGTTTGCATCCTTTGCTGCATTTCTCTTTGTAATGAATTCGGTTGCTGCTGCAATTGCAATTGTTGCTGCAACTGCGCTGGCTGAGATTGAAGCTGAGACATGAGTTGCTGCTGTGGTGGTTGTGATTGTGATTGCTGCCCTTGCGATGGCAACAATGTCGATGACGTCGGCTGGGCTTGCTGTTGCTGAGCTGAAACCTTGGAATGTTGCATCATATGCACCGAATGTTGATGCTGCTGCATGTTTGACAAGCCAGGTACAAGTAACTGCTGCTGCTGCTGCAATGCAGAAACATTACTTTGAGAGCCCAACTGCGGCTGCTGCTGCTGATGTAAGCTTGCGATGCTGTTTTGCTGACCTAGTAATGGTTGCTGCTGCTGCTGCTGCTGCATATTAGAAAGATTATTCTGCTGGCCAAGAAGCCTCTGTTGCTGCTGCTGCGCTATGTCCGAGATGCTGTTTTGCTGCCCAAGTAGCTGATTCTGTTGCATGTTTCCTGAACTCGATTGCTGCCCTGTCAGCTGTTGTTGCTGCTGTGAAGGTAAGATTGACTGCTGAGTAAGTGATGTTTGCTGTTGTTGCCTAAGGACTGACTGTTGCTGGAGTACAGATGGTCCGGACTGTTGAACAGAAGACTGTTGATTCTGTTGAAGGCCAGGCTGAGTTGACTGCATTAAAGAAGGTTGGGTCTGCTGAGTAGGCTGGCTTGATGTGAGACCAGAAGAAGATATTTGCATAAGGGACTGTTGGGAGGGCTGCATTTGGTTTGGCTGCAAAAGGGCCTGTTGTTGTTGTGGCTGCTGCTGCTGCTGCATGTGTGATGGCAAGAGATTGGACTGAATATTTCCCTGCTGCATCTTCTGCTTCAAAAGCTGCTGCTGAAGCTGCTGCTGGTAAATTAACTGCTGCTGACCCTGTGACTGCTGCTGGTGCTGTTGGGAGACAACCTGTTGTGGTCTTCCCTGCATCTGCTGCCTCTGTGAATTGGCAAACATATTCGATTGTACTCCCTGACCCACTGAATTACTTGCAGAATTCTGTGAAATTCCAGACATGTTTTGCAAGTTGGAGCCCTGGCTGACGATCTGATTTATTCCTGTCATTGATGACAGAGCAGACGGCAAGCCGGCAGAACTTTGTGTTGTAGTATTTGGTAGGTTCTGGGTTAAAAGCTGCTGCCGTGATTGAGATTGGTTGGCCAAGGGCATTGATAACGGCTGACCTTGGTTGCGCACTTGCGATTGCATACCATGCAGTGCTGTTTTAGGATTAGAACCCCAAATGATATGATAAATTAGTTGAATGGCTCTCTAGAAATGAAATAGAGGAACATGCGTCTTTCCAAGAACCTAATAACATTGTTATCAAATGCGATCGCATATGCGCATATGCGATCGCATATGCGCATACTTTTGATCGCATCGCATATGCCATGATGGCATATGCGATCTGGCAAGTATGCCATGGCATACTTTTGTATGCGATAAATATGCGATCGCATATGCGAGTATGCGATCGCATACTGCATATGCGATCGCATATTTCCCAATAGTCACATGCGATCACATATTTCCCAATAGCCAAGAGTGAAAGATTTTTATTATTTTTTTTTATTTTTTATTTTTTCAAATTGGAGAACTTTTGCCTATAATTAGGCACTCATATCCCCTCCATTTTCACTATTCTTTACTCCAAAGCTCTAAATCTCTTACTCTTTCTCTCTTACACCTCTTTCTTTCTTACTCTAATCTCTCTACAATTATTTCAATAATGTTTATTTTTTGTATTTTATAAGTTGTGTTGTTGTAAGTTATAACTTGTATGTTGTTTCAAGTTATCCATTTATCATTAAAATTTCTTTCTTCGAAGTTTATAATAATTAGTTATCTTTTAATGTAGCTTGTTGATTGTTTTGTTAAAATTTATATAATATAAGTAATTAAATATATCACTTAATGAAACACACAAACTATAATGAAATAAGTAAAATAACCCAATCCAATCATGTATACTAATTAGACGAGTTTTCCCCTCTTTTTTTTTAGAATTTTTAGAATTTTTAGTTTTTTTTTTTTTTTTTTTTTTTTTGGAAAAAAAAAAAATATGCCATGGCATATGCGATTGTGCGATCGCATATGCGAACAGCATATGCGGATCGCATGCAATCGCATATGCAATTTGACAACATTGCCTGATAATAAAATGTACGGGAACTCCAAATAAAGAATATGGTGTAATCGATTCAACTTTTCATTGAGAAATTGTATGGCGATTTGTGAAAGGAGATAACAAAGAGGTGAATCACAGCACTTATCCAGATCCCCAATCATTATGTGGGTCTGATTGTGAACATTCCCTGGAACGTAAATCAAGCCAACCCACTCATTAGGAGGTTACACATGTATGTGGAATATGGGTAGTTAGAAAGTAAAACACTAATGTCCTGTATCGAATGTACAACATATGACCCACCTGATCAGTGGATTAGCATGGCTTTTGGGGCAATGAATGTTCAATTTGAGTCCCATCTGGTACATGGCCCGGATCTTGCACGCTTTGCATGTGTGCCGTGATTCATATCTTCGATCTCTCACCGCAAGAATTGATTTTAATATCCTCTCTTTTTCCTCTTGACTGACTGAAAGATGCCCATACCTGGGCAAAAAACAGACTTGACTGCTCAATATACAATATTTAAGTTAACCCATTGTAACTAGGACGCTAACCCCAATTAGTTGGTGTAGGGCTTTGATGATGACAATGACCCATTGTAACTAGAACAAACGCATATGTCTACATCTTTTGAGAATGGAGATGTCAACCAGCTAGTAATTGATAATGATGATATGGGAAAGGATCTGGTGCTGTCCTCTTTCTTGTTCTGTTTAATAAAATTTCATTCTAGGATAAATAAATTTAAAATAATAATAATAATTTGTCACATCATATAGCCATGTACTTATCACATCAGATAAAAGCCGCATAGACTTTTTGTGTTGTTACCTGGATCTGAGGGATTTTGGTTCCCACCAGCAGAATTTGATGGCAAGGAATTAGTTGCACCAGCAGGCTGAGATTTACTCTCCATTGTAAGCATCTTCATAGATATTTTCCTTAGATAATCTGACTGTAAGAAAGAATAAATATAGAATACTTACGTCACCCAATTATCCTTGTTCATAATGGGGATTTAAAGAAATTAAGAGGAGAACTCTGAATGCTGATGACCATAAAAATATACTTTTCAACAACCATGCATAAATTGCAATATCATATTATGCACGGAAGCTTCAGATTGACTATAGCGTCTTCTAAGTAAAAGCATTGAAGCCACTTGCAGTTTTGAATATAATTGTCAGATTACAGAACTCAAACAGCAATGCAGGCTGCATTTAAAGAAAATAAGAAGGGGAGAAGAATGGATTTTGCACACACCACAATTCAAAGGGTTGGTTTCATAAGGTTTTCTCCCTTTGCAAGAGAATACTTACTCCCAAAACTCGCTCTTTTTTTTCTATTCTTCATTGCCCTATGGCATCTACAAAGACACACACACATATATATTAGACCAACTCAACTATTCTTTATTAAGAAAAGGACCAAAATTATTACGCATATGAACCTAAATCTCTCTCTTCCTTTTATTCTCTGATTCTTATCTCCATCTTGTCTTAGTAAGATCAGTGTTTTAAATAGCTACGCTATGTGGTGTGCAGTTTACACTACGTAGCATAGCATAGCTATAAAACTACATAGCACATGAAAATAGCTTAAGCAGCATGTAGCCTATGCTACATGATAATTTGCATACACTACAAGCTATGTGGCTCGCAGTACAAGTTGTTTTTCACTACAATATTAAACCAATAAATGTTTTCAATGATTTGTTCTATTTTTCTATTTTCAATAAAAATTAGTTAATATTTTCAATACTTTTAGTAAAAATAATATAACCTTATTAAATCAGTTTCATTGCTCTTGCTTTACCTGTGTACTTAATCATTACTCTTTCCTATTACTTTAGGTTGCATTTGATTGCACCAAATATCATGAAATTTTGTTAAATTTCATTATTAATCAATCTAATTGGGTGTAGAATATCATGAAATTGGTGCAACCAAGCGCAACCTTCATTAAAAATCTATACACTACGTAGCTTACGCCACATGCTTCAAAGGGGCGAACACTACGCTACACATTATTCGCTATTTAAAACACTGATTAAGATCTCCGACAATATTAATATATCTTACTAAAGATACCCGACTATAAGAGGAGGAAAATAATGCAGTTTTTTAAAGGCGAGCAGAAGAATGTATTTTGCACATCTGACCAAAAAAAAAAATGAATGAATTTTGCACACATCACAACATAAAGGATTGATTTTATAGGGTTTTCTCCCGTTTGCAAGAAAATATTCTCGCATATTCCAATCTCTATTGCCATACGATATCTGCAAAGACATCGTATAAAATCAATAGATATATATATATATATATATATATATATATAGAGAGAGAGAGAGAGAGAGAGAGAGACTCACAATTATTCTAAATTATGAAGAGAACCAAAAATACTATACATATTAGCCTAAATCTCTTCCTTCCTTTTAGTCTCTTACTCTTATCTGTAACTTAAAGATCCCCCAATATATTAATATATCTTATTAAAAATATTCTAACACTCAAATCTCTCAAATAATAATAATAATAATAATAATAACTTAACATCCCTTTAAAGATCCTTTTAAATATTGACTAAATAAAGACCTCAAAGAATCAAGCTAGAGCCATACAAAGGATACCAATCTCTTAAAATTTCTAAGCATAACTTAACATGTGAGGTCCACCAGACAGACTATAGGATCAGCAAATTGAGCTTTGGGGGCCCACAAATTCATTAGACACTGCTTTTGATCTTTCATGCTTGCATTAGGCAGCATCATGATAAATAGATATCACAGATTATCATGGTTAAAAGGAAAAGCCTAGTGAACAACAAACTTCTACAAATTGGGTAGGAAAACAATTGAATAAAATATCCAACGACAAGCATGGGCGCCTAAGACAGCAAGGATCAGGTTTGGCACATCCTTAAGATCCAAATTCTCAAGATATAGAAATGACAAGAATTGGTTACTGATCATGAGGTTCTAACAATATCATGCAAACATATTTTACATCACAATATCACAAGTGGAATTCATTGTCACTTGCTAGGATCCAACGTAAGTTCTAACTAACTAAAAAAAATCCATATTTTGAAATCTCATGAAATCTAGATTTAAAAGACCCATGGAAGGGGATCCCTTATTTGAGTATCCAAGTTAACTAC
Source organism: Magnolia changhungtana (assembly GCA_030180095.1). NCBI lineage: Eukaryota > Viridiplantae > Streptophyta > Magnoliopsida > Magnoliales > Magnoliaceae > Magnolia > Magnolia changhungtana. Next base: position 4,776,907 of record JASAUF010000434.1, on the reverse strand, counting down.
TCAGTTTTATTTAGGACCTGATTCTCATTGATCATAATACCATATCATACATGATTTTTTCAAGGATTTCCACCTTGAAGGAGCTCAACTGAAGAATTTACCAATATTGAAGAGAATATTTAACGTAAGAGATAAATTACAACAGAAGAGGGGTTTTATGCATCAGTCGCCGCAGAAAAAGTTCCCCCAATACTCAGGGAGAAAATAATGTTGGTTTTTTTTTCGTGGGGGGGGGGGGGGTTATGAAACCAAGAAGCACTGCAGAGAGAGAGTGCTAGCAAAAGATATTGTTGTCCAAATCCTTGGTGGGAGTAATCCAAAAAATATATAAGAACAATACAACATCTGCTCTTGCAATAAAACAATTGATATTCATGAGCAAGGCAATCCTCCTTGCAACAAGTGAGGATTAACGGCTTATTTGCTTATTAAGAACCTTATCATGCATATAGACCCTTCCAGTGCCAATAAAACATAGACATTGATGGGCAGCATCTTGGGTATTTATACCCATCCAACAGGCTCTGTATTTGGATCCTCTAAATAGGGATATAATAGGAAGACTTTGATGAAAATTTTTAGTCTACAAGGTTCAATGGAAAAGAAAAAAAGGTTCGATGGAGAACAAGGAATGATTAAAATATATATATGAGTGAAAAACACTTGAAATTTCAGCACTAGGAGACATCTAATCTAATTTCTGCTATTTGAAGGACGCCATTAAGATTTAAAAGACTCGGTGTTGGAACCATATGTCCTTGACCCAAATGTGAAGCGAGTAGAATCATGATTATTGACATGGAATAGATTATCAACAAGATCCCAATTCCCAATTATGCCATGCACTGTTGTCAGGAAGACATTCAGCAATAATGGCAACCACTGTTTCTTTCCATTTCTTACACAGAAGTACTTTGAGCCACCAATCCAATCCCTTCTTCTTCCCCATTAAAAATATAGTGTTTCATGCATTGACTAATATTCGAAGCTTGGAAAAAACATTATAGTTTTTTAAGCTTTCGCTCTAGAGAAGTGCTAATTTCAAGATTTGGCTCAGATCACAGCTACATAGGGAGCATAGATCTGAATATCGGTATTGTATCGGCTGATACGACCATATCGTATCCGTACTAGCACGAGACAATACGCGATAAGGGACCGTATCAGCCCGATACAAAAAACCTGGCCCGTATCGGCCTGTATCAGCCTGTATCGACTGATATAAGGCGTATCGACACCGATACGGGAGCTGATATGGGCCGATACACCTATAAAAGTCCAATTTTAAATTTTTATTTTCAAATTTTCTCCTCTTCTTTTTTTCATTTAAACCATAGAGGAAGCCTAAAAACTCATTTTAGGGTAGATCTTAGACCTATTTTGGGATCAAAACAAATTATTTAAATGGGATTCGACGAATTGAAGCGAAGTGGACCATTATGGGAAAAGAAAAATCGAAAAGAATGATAAACCTTCACTTTCATTTTTATATTTATATCTTCTTCTTTTCTTTTCTTTTTTGTATTTCAATGTAATGGGCCCTAATTCACGAAATCATACTTGATTTGTGTTCAATTAGGCCCCATTTACTTTACCTTCAACAAGTCAAACCGACAAACAACATTCTCATCAAAGAATGGTCTGATACACCATCATTGCATGTCCAAAATACCACACACACACACACACACACACATTCTTGAATATCTTATTATTATCTTTCTTTCTTGATATTTTCCTTAATTCTTTGGCTTAAAAAATCTTTTTTTGCGACATGGGCCGATATGATCTAATACAGACCAATACGGATACGGATCATTTTTTGGCCGGGCCGATACGTCAAAACCATGATAGGGAGAGAGGCCACTTAACTTTCTCAAGAAACGCATGAGGAAATGCCACTTGAAATAACTGACCTAACTAGAAAATATAGGCATGCAAACAAAGACTAGAATTGAATGTTTTATGAATGTCATGCCAATAAGATTATCAATTATTGAACATGGTAAACTACTGATTATTGACACAAGTGGTTCCCTAAAAATTGTTTAACAGCTCAAACAGTTCAGATAAAAAAGTTATTCCCAAAGGAATTGACTGTTTCAAGACTGCATATTGATTGAGTTCACATTCTATAGTAAATCAAGGAAATGAAAAGGTCAATGGGAACAGACCAACTTTTTCACATATTGAATGAACTAGAAATGGAAAACAGATGTTACCTGGCTCGTGGCAGCAGTATAAATCTTTTCCTCAAATCTTACAGCAATTTTTTGAAGCTCAACTAATCCCTCAGGTCCAGATATTGGTAAGTGCTTCTTTAAAGTTTCCATTCTATGCATGTGAAATGGCAAGAATTAGACACCACATTACAGCAAAAGTATCCAAATCAGCATGTTTTGCAATATAATCAACAGTCAAGGTAAATCAACATTTATTATAACAAAAGGAGGGGAAAGAAAAGCTCTAGCATACTCAACTTATGGCAAAGAATAGTCTAGCTATGAGGTGTTCCAGTCCCCATCACATTTCATTGCCACTCAATTCAATTCGAATGAACATATTATCTACTGTCTAATCCCTCAAATGGAACTTTAGATGCTTTCCTTGAGGGCATCGACCAATGTAGTCATCTCTAAGAAATAAGAGCTCATTACTGATTACACCCGATAATTCAATCTGTGGCATAAATTTCCTGAGTTTGTAGACTAAATTCGCTAAGTCCGCAAACTTGATACGTCCAATTCATGAGTTTGTAGACAAAATTCGCTAAGTTTGCAAACTCGATTCGTCCAATTCATGATTCCTATTATTCAATTCACAGAACTACTTGAAATCCTATTCAAACCCAAAAAATCCACTCATTTTGCAAGTTTATTGCATTGAATTAGGAAATTTGATGAGCCGCGAATCAACACGTTCTACCTTAATCCATCAAATTAAGTTACATCAGCCAAAACAGAGTTGATAGAAGCACCCATTCATCTGCACCATGCAAACATGCATTCACAGAATCACAATGGAGCAGATGATAATACACTGATAGAGGAATTCAAGAAAGCAAAGGCTGAAGTAGGATGCATGATTAGGCATTTGATAACGTTTCACTCCCAAAATCATCCTGATAAATCAACCATGCGATTCCTCTCCCAAATCACATGGTGGGGCACACCCGACCAGGCTTGGGACCTTGTAGAAGAGATCGACGCATTCCATTTGCCCAAAGATATGACGACTTGAAGAACAAACAAAATTCTTCTTCAATCAATCATATGGAAAGAAAAGAATAAAATAAAATAAGGCAGGCAATTACAGGACGGAAAAGAAAGGTATACACACATCTTATTGACGATCTTCTGTCGAGCATCAGGGGATAAAAGGGCCCGCCAATCTCCACCGTCCATGCCGTTGGATTCCCCTTGAGCAGCAGGTCTCCAATTATTCCCATCCATGGATTCCTGTAACTTGTGTAAGATGTAAGAAAGTTACAGGTGACTTTCTTATAGTTTGTGTTTGGGGGAGAAATGTTACAGGTAACAAAGTCTCAGCCTGTAACTTTCTATCAGCTAAGATTGCAAGAAATTAACAGAGGAATTAGGTGTTTTTCAAGTCACAGGTTACTTTGCTGCAGGCAACGGCTATCCATTTCGAATTTGGGAGAGGGTGGTGGAAACGCGGCTGCATTGAAAGTCCACCTACCTGCTCTGACCCAACGTCTCCTTCTCCCTCTCTCTCTCTCTCTCTCTCTCTCAGCGTCTCCTTCCCTCTCTCTGCTCTGGCAAGGGAAGCCCTAACCCTTAATGTTTTTCTTTTGTATTTTTTACTCCTTTTTTTTTTCTTTTGCGTGAGTGCGGAACGGGGCCGTTTGGCAGGGCGGTTTCGGATGCCTAACTGTGGGGAAGCGGATTGGCTGGTGTACCACACACCAGCTATATAGCTGCTGTAGGTACGTGTCGTGCGAAGACGAGCACTGACGCTCCTCGAGCTCCGAGTTGTACGAACGGTTCAAAGGAGATCAAAGTTACATGGCCCCACAGTGATGTATTTATTATATCTACACCGTTCATCTTTTTTAGAGATCATTTTAGAACACTATATAGAAAATGAATCATATCCAAAGATCATCTGTACCACACACAAATAGCAGCGGAGATAATGTTTTTCACCGTTAAAATATTCGTAGGGCTAACCTGGCGTTTATTTTCCATCCAATCTGTTCATAAGGTAACAAGGACCTCAATGAAGAGGAAAAAAAAAACAATCATATTGATCCAAAACTCCTGTGACGCCAAAAAGAGTTTCATTGATAGCCGTTTCATCCCCCACTGCTTTTGCAGCGTGGTCCATTTGATAGTTAGATTTGTCTTATTTTTCTTTTCAAGCATTAAGACAAGCTAGCCAAATGGGTGTACGCTTTGGATATAACACATACCTCGTGATTAGACCCATGGAACTTGCTGACGTGAATACAGCAGCTACATATAGCTGGTGCAAGGTGCATCAGCCAATCCACTTCATAACTGTGGGTCCACAGTGATGTACTTTCCTTACATCCACACCGTATGAAAGCTCATTTTAAGATATGATCGAAAAAATACGCTGGTCCAAACCTCAAGTGGACCATGACACAAGAAATAATCTTAACTAAATTCTTAATATTAAAAACATCATGGATCGACTAAAACATTTATTTTCCATCCAATGTAAGCGGTTTGCATAGTGAGTAACTCACTATGCTAGTAAACTTTATAAAGGCCACCATAATTCATGTATTTTATCTACTCCGTCTGTCCATTTTCCCATATAATTTTAAGGCTTGAGCCTAAAAATGAAGTATATATAATTTTCAAATGGACCACACCAAAGGAAATAGTTGACTTGAACTTCTATCATTAGAAATTTCTTAGGACATGTTTGGATTGACATATAAGGGTATATTGTATTATATCCAACTATTGGTCTATTGGTCATGTATACTTTTCGATCAATTTCAAAATAGTCATAAATCAATGTTTGGATAGGAAGAATTGTTTGGGCAAGTATACAAATTCTTCATCTGATCAATGTCTGGATACGACATATTAGGGCATTGTATTGTATATACGTATAATATTGAGAATACTCGTATGACAATGGCTATTTTCAACAGCTGCTGGAGTAGAGTTGATTCTGAGGGGCTATATGAGTCCCTCAATGACATTCACCAGCCATTCACGTTGTCCATCTATTTTAGTTGTGAGATTTTGTTTCGATTAGGGCCAAATAGCCAATCGATGCCATCCGATCAGAATTTTGCGACACATAGTATCCAACATCAAAAACCTTTTCATTTTTGTGATGTGATCCGATTCCAACCGTTCATTTACTAGTTGTGGGACCCACCATGATCTGGCCCACTTTTTTTATCCGTACAATCTCTAGAGTAAATGCATATCGCAGTATGATCGGGAAGGCAGATATTCATACCTGGACGATCGGCTTTCCTATGTCCGATCTGGTGGACGATTTCCTGATTTGCCCCAATCCAACGTGGTAAGAAGTGTATTTTCCGACTATATTATGAAAGTTAGACCTTCGAAAGCGAACCTTCTCAACTGAATGGCCACATGCAGAAGGTGGGAAATGATCTAAGGCGATGCTGGAGTAGGAATCTTTGGTCATTCTCAGATAGAAAACCCCCTGCAATAGACGCAACTATATCGCACGCGAATATAGTATCTTGAATAAGTTGTAGTGCAAAAAGCAGAGCCGTCTGACGATACACTACCGTCATTTGAATTTTTTGATGAAATGATATATTCGCCTGCATGGTATTCCACGGATCTTAACTCCAAATCAAATATTGTATAATGTATTTTAACCCGTTTAATACAATACAATTCATTTGGGACCGTCAATCCAAACAGGCCCTTAGGGCCACATAAGTTTTGGATCAAGCTTATATTTTTGTTTTCCATTCGTCCATGTCTGTATAATCTTATAAACAAGTTGGATGACAAATAAACATTATTGTGGGGCCTAGAAAGGTTTCACAGGTGAAAATCATTATCCTAACTGTCCTGTGGTATGATCCACTTCATCTTTGTATATGATTCAATTTTGGGCTTAACCCCTTAAATTAGATGGAAAAATGGATGGACGACGTGGATAGACCACATACGTTCAAGGTGGGCCCGACTGAGTTTACTAAGTATGATAAGAGCGTACTGAGTAACTTAGTATGCAATCCGATTTCCCATCCAACCTATTAACAAGGAAATCAAATCTTTTACCGTACTGAGTAAACTCAGTCGGGCCCACGATGAATGTATATGACTTATCCATGCCGTCCATCCATTTTTCCAGCTTATTTAAGGGGTTGAGACCAAAATTGAAGCAAATCCATAGCTCAAGTGGATCATACCACATGAAACAGTGGGAATAATGATTTCCACCGTTGAAACCTTGCTAGGACCCATAGTGATGTTTACTTGTCATCCAAGATGTTCGTAAAATCATACAAACATGAATGAAGGGAAAAATCAAATATAAGTTTGATCTAAAACCTCTACATATACATACAAATACATACATACATACATATATATATATATACACACACACAAACACATACACATATACATGTACATATAGAGAAATTTTCGACTGTACGACCCATTTATGGCCCATTTCCGAGACGAAGCCCACCTCATTTTACCTTCCAAGAATAAGCCCCAGCTGTAAGGATGCCTTCCCAAAGGTCGAAAATGCCCCTGCTTTTTCCTTAAAGCAGAATGGTAAAGTCATTTGCTAGGTCAGACCTATGGCTACGGTTTATAACCGTAGCCATAAATACCCTAATCTGTAGCGATAGAGGTCTATCCGGGGTGGGCTCGCCGAACTAGCGGCCCCCGCGCCAATTCCTGGCCTATCCGGCGGGGCCACCCCCATCAGCAGCCCCTATGGTTACGGATTATAACCGTAGCCATAAACGGACTACCGTCACAACAGTCTATGCATTTTTTCTTTTTCCTTCTTCATTTTTTTTTTTTTACATAGAGAACTTTATTCTACCTATAATTTTCTCTAACACATATTTATATAAATATGTATATATAAGTATATATAAAAAAAATTCTCTCCTTTTTCATTTATTTCCTTATTCATTTAACAAGAATATCTTTTAAACTAAAATTAGTTACCTGATGTACCCTATATGATTTTGGGGTAGGAGAAGCTACTTTAACCAACCAACCTAGTTATTTTCCAAGATTCCATCAGGTCGATGGTCGAAAATCCATTTCATTCACTTAGCAGTCAATTCATTCATTTTATTTATTTCATGATCAATTCCATGCATTTCATGGTCAATCCCGACGATTCCGTTTTGATTCACGGTCATTTCCATGCATTTCACGGTCAATTCCCTTCACTTCACGGTCATTTTTATACATTTCACGATCATTTCCCTACACTTCACGATCATTTCCATGCATTTCATGGTCATTCCCGGTGATTCCGTTTTGATTCATGGTCATTTTCATGCATTTCACAGTCAATTCCCTTCACTTCACGGCCATTTCCACTCATTTCACGGTCAATTCGCTTCACTTCACGGTCATTTTCATGCATTTCATGGTCATTCCCGACGATTCCGTGTTGATTCACGGTCATTTCCACGCATTTCACGATCAATTCCCTTCACTTCACGGTCATTTCCATGCATTTCACGGTCAATTCGCTTCACTTCACAGTCATTTCCATGCATTTCACGGTCATTCCCAGCGATTCCATGTTGATTCACGGTTATTTCCATGCATTTCACGGTCAATTCCCTTCACTTCACGATCATTTCCACGCATTTCACGATCAATAAGCTTCACTTCACGGTCATTTCAATGCATTTCACAGTCATTCCCGGCGATTCCGTGTTGATTCACGGTGATTTCCACGCATTTCACTGTCAATTCCCTTCACTTCACGGTCATTTTCACGCATTTCACGGTCAATTCGCTTCACTTCACGGTCATTCCGACGATTTTGTGTTGATTCACTGTCATTTCCACGCATTTCACGGTCAATTCCCTTCACTTCACTGTCATTTTCATGCATTTCACAATCAATTTGCTTCACTTCACGGTCATTTCCATGCATTTCATGGTCATTCTCGGCGATTCCGTGTTGATTCACGGTCATTTCTACGAAGTTTACAGTCAATTCCCTTCACTTCACGGTCATTTCCACACATTTCATGGTCAATTCGCTTCACTTCATGGTCATTTCCATGCATTTCACGATCATTCCCGACGATTCTGTGTTGATTCACGGCCATTCCACTCATTTCACGACGATTTCGCGAAATGAAGTGAATAAACCGTGAAATGCGTGGAAATGACCGTGAAGTGAACGGAATTGACTGTGGCATGCATGGAAATGACTGTGAATCAACACGGAATCGCCGGAAATGACCGTGAAATGTATGGAAATGACCGTGAAGTGAAGCGAAGCGACTGTGAAATGCGTGGAAATGACCATGAAGTGAAGGGTATTGACAGTGAATTGCATGGAAATGACCGTGAATTAACACGGAATCGCCGAGAATGACCGTGAAATGCATGGAAATGACCATGAAGTAAAGCGAATTGACCGTGAAATGCGTGGAAATGACCGTGAAGTGAAGGGAATTGACTGTGAAATGCGTGGAAATAGCCGTGAATCAATACGGAATCGCTGGGAATGACCGTAAAATGTATGGAAATGACCGTGAAGTGAAGCGAATTGACCGTGAAGTGAAGGAAATTGACCATGAAATGCGTGAAAATCACCGTGAATCAACACGGAATCGCTGAGAATGATCGTGAAATGCATGGAAATGACCGTGAAGTGAAGCGAATTGACCGTGAAATGCGTGGAAATGAACGTGAAGTGAAGAGAATTGACTGTGAAATGCATGGAAATCATCGTGAATCAACACGGAATCACCGGGAATGACCGTGAAATGCATGAAAATGACCGTGAAGTGAAGCGAATTGACCATGAAATGTGTGGAAATGACCGTGAAGTGAAGGAAATTGACCATGAAATGCATGGAAATGACCGTGAATTAACACGGAATCGTCGAGAATGACCGTGAAATGCATGTAAATGACTGTGAAGTGAAGCGAATTGACCGTGAAATGCATGAAAATGACCATGAAGTGAAGGGAATTGACCGTGAAATGCATGGAAATGACCATGAATCAAAACGGAATCGTCGGGAATGACCGTGAAATGCATTGAAATGACCTTGAGTGTAGGAAAATGACCGTGAAATACATAAAAATGACCGTGAAGTGAAGGGAATTGACCCTGAAATGCATGGAAATGACCGTGAATCAAAACGGAATCGTCGGGATTGACCGTGAAATGCATGGATTTGATCACGTAGTAAATAAACTGAATGAAATTGACCGCTAAGTGAATGAAATGAATTTTTGACCATCGACCTAATGGAATCTTGGAAAATAACCAGGTTGGTTGGTTAAAGAAGCTTCTCCTACCCCAAAATCATATATGGTACATTAAGTAACTAATTTTAGTTTAGAAGATATTCTTGTTAAATGAATAAAGAAATAAATGATAAAAGAGAGAAAAAAATTTATATGCTTCTATATACATATTTATATAAATATGTGTTAGAGAAAATTATAGGTAGAATAAAGTTCTCCATGTAAAAAAATAAAAAATAAAAATGCATAGACTGTTGTGACGATAGTCCGTTTATGGCTACGGTTATAATCCATAGCCATAAGGGCTACCAGATGGGCATGGCCCAGCCGGACATGCCAGCAACTGGCGCGGGGGCCGCTAGTTTGGCCGAATAGACTTCTATCGCTACGGATTAGGGTATCTATGGCTACGGTTATAATCCGTAGCCCTAGGTCTGACTGTAGCAAATGACTTTACAATTCTGCTTTGAACGTCTACCGTTAAAACCCTTTTAGGGGTCATGGAAGTTTTGGATTATTACGAAATTTGTTTTTCCTTTTCATCCAGGTCTTTGTGACCGTATGAATAGATTGGATGGAAAATAAATGTATGGTGGGCCCTACAAAAGTTTCAACGGTGAAAATCAATATTTTGCTGCTCTTTGTGGTGTGGTCTAGTTGATCTTTGGATATGATTTTTTTTTTTGGATAATGCTCCGAAATGATCTTGAAATATGGATGAACGTTGTGGATATAATAAATACATAACTGTGGGGTCCATGTAACGTTGATCTCTTTTGAATCGTTCGTACAACTCGGAGTTCGAGGAGCGTTAGAGCTCGTCTTTGAGCACTGGCTGATCTGCTTGAAGGAAAAAGCAGGGGCATTTTCGACCTTTGGGAAGGCGTCCGTACAGCTGGGGCTTATTCTTGGAAGGTAAAATGAGGTGGGCTTCGTCTCAGAAATGGGCCATAAATGGGTCGTACAGTCGAAAATTTCTCTATACATATATATACACATATTCATGTACATATATACATATACATACACACATATACATATACATACATATACACACATATACATATACATACTTATACATACACATATACATATATACACACACACATATACCCACTTGCGGGGAAACTCAAATCCTCCAGGTATAACATAAAACACCTAAGTATATAACACCTAACATGTATGAAAGCTTTTATTCAGACTTATATTTTATAGTAAAAATAATGTTTTTCACATAATGATTAGTTTGGCTTTAGAATCAGTTCAACTAATCATTTAAATGGGCTCAATAAAGTTACGTACTCTTATCCAAACTTTTCTACATGACAATTTAATTTTTTAACAATTTCATATTCTAAACTCCGGTTTGTGTAAATATAAAACATCTTACCTATAACTAACTTACATGTTATCCAAACATAGAAATTAAGTTACCTATAAGTTAGTTACAACTTACACCCAAACAGAATTACCCGTAACTTTCTTTCATATATAAGTAAGTTACCTGTAACTTACTTACAACTTAAAAAACTTACAGGCATCCAAACGCAGCCTGAAATTTTCATTTATTGTCAAAATTTCGTCGTTGGAGACTTTATTTAGGCAAAATCGAAAAACGCGTAAAAATGAAGAGTTTCTATATTTTTTGAGTTGAAAAATACATACATATAAAAAATACACTAAAAAAATTATAATTTTCTCATAAATTTTCAAAACCTAACTTTCTTTTTATATATATGGAGAGAGGGAGAGAGGGAAAGAGACGAGATTTCCATTGAAATGAATAAAATCTCTTTGTAGTTGTTATAATTGCAAGCAAAAAAAAGAAAAAAAAAGAAAAGGAAAATAGCTTATGTTAATGAAATGGAAGATTGGATTCCAGATGGAAGATCTTCTACAAAAGTATCTCTCCGTGCCTCTGCGTGTTGCAGAGTCAAATGAGGAGTGTGAACGCGTCGGTCCTTAACTTCGGGTAAACGCGGAGCTATAGAGAAAAACAATGGTACTCTGGTAGGGTGTGATGGATGATACACCGACACATAGAAGTTACTTGAACTTGAATACCTTGGACGTAATTCAAATTTATCATGAACCAACGAGCATGTTTAACGCAGATTTCCTGCACTGGGAACTTAGGTGGGCCACATTGATGTTTGTGATAAATCCACCCCATTCATCCGTTTTTTGAGCTCCTTTTAAGACATGCGACCAAAATGAGCCGAATCCAAGACTCAAGTGGATCACACGTGAGAAAACAATGGGGGTTGAGCAACCACCGTTGATGCATTCTTGTAGCCACAAAATTTTCGTGTTAGCATAAGCTTTTTGTGTTTAAAGTTCATCCCAGATGGAATGAACTTATAAACAGTTTGGATGTCATATAAACATCAAGGTGTAGCCCAGGAAGGTTTCAACCATAGACATTTCTTTCACCAGTTTTCCCTCTCATGTGGCTCACCAGGCTCTTGGATTCGGCTCAATTTTGATAATGTATCATAAAATAATCATACAAAATGGATGAATGGAGTAGATTTCTCAAAAACATCACAAGTGTGGGCTAACTTGGTTCATAAGGCAGGAACTTCCTCATCCTTCTTTGATTATCTTATTAGAAGATTAGTAAAGTTCTATTGGATGATTATTAATCAAATAGATGCTCACAGTTGTTGGAGATTATTACCTAGAAATAATTTTAGATACCAATATATATATATATATATATATATATATATATATATATATATATATATATATGAGATTATTACCTAGAAATAATTTTAGATACCAATATATATATATATATATATATATATATATATATATATATTATACCAAAGCACTTAAATGATATGTTATTTTTAAAGCTTAATTTGCCCCCTTTTGTTGATTTGAGATCATTGATAGGGTCACAGGCAAATTACTTATGGGATACTACAAGTTTTCGTAAGGTTTTATGTACAGCAATCACAAATGGATCTCCATGGGGACTGTTGACGCAAATTTTTTTATCTGACAAATTCGGGTAACTTTCTTGTTCACTAGTAATCATAGAAGGAAAAAACTATTTAGAGAGTTTGAACTGGGCGGTTATCAATGGTTCAGACAAACGTTTTTGGCTATTAGCACTAAATTCCAAACATGTCTGACTGCCACTCATTCTTCACACCGAGATCATACCATTTTAGGACAATTCGCGCAAGCATTGGATATGTTCAAATAAGAATATAAACCAAAAGTTTTCTCCTACTTTATCCGATGTGGGATTAAAAAAGCACATTTTTCTTTAGTTTCTTCTTAATCATCTTAAAAGGAAATGAATTTTCAAACTTTTTGTAAATATGTTCAATCATTCAATTAACATTGTTCATTAAGTGCATAATACATTTTATAGGGTATAAAATAGAAATTGTGTTGATTGTATGACCCAATTTATATTTTATTTTGCTTTATTTAGTTTTCAATTTTTAACACGTGATAGGATAATTACAATTGCCTAACAAAAAATGATTCTTTAGAAACATAAGCAATCCATGATGCCCTTCAAATAGATGTACGAAATTGTTAGCTTAACCTATTTGTGCAAGTGATTTTAACCGTTCGTATAAATGACATTAATTATATGCCACTAATCCCATGGTTCTTATTTGTCATGCATGGTAGCCCATGAAATATTAGTTGGGCCTAATGAACAATATCATTGAATGAATTGGACTAAGTGTCCCAAAGCAACTAGAGAACCATAACTTATATGTTGTAAGAGCACTTGGAGCATCTCTTAACGACACAACATATTGATTGGTCCTAATCAACCAACTATTTTCCAGAAGTTGGAATGATTCAAAAGATGCATGTGCCTTCCTAAACGATCCTGGACCTTTTCAGTTGGATGTGTATTCCTTCTTAATTGATCCTATCCATCTGCACTGAGATACAAAGGATCAACGGTCTGGATTCTAGAAATGCGGGCTTCATCTGATATAATGGAAACTCGTGTATAATCTACAAAAATGGGATGCCGATTGTGTTATAACTTACCACGCTGCACCATGTGTGATGTATGTGTTTTATCCTCATTGTCCAAAGCCAGACAGCACCATGAGAAACAATGAGAATTAAACACCTACGGTTGAAATTGAGGGCCATAGAAGTTTTGGATCAATCTTATATTTTTGTTTTTCTTTCATCCGTGTCTGTATGACCTTATTAATAGGTTTAATGACAAATAAACATCACTTTGGGTCTAGAAAAGGTTTCAACCGTAGGTGTCATTATCTTCATTCTTTCTTGTGGTGTGGTCCACTTGAGCTTTGGATATGCTTCAATTTTGAGATCATGCCATGAAATGAGCTGGAAAAACGGATGAACGGCGTAGATAACGACCCATACATCAAGGTGGGGCCCAAGATTGTATTCACCACTATACTTCAACCCGCGTCCTCAAAGATGAACAAAGCTGGGCAGAATTTGCATGCAGTCGGTTATTTCAATTATTAAAACATCGCATTAGGATGTAAGATTCATACCCAAATAAAGGGTATTTGGGTAATTTACCGGCAAAGCCATGTGTCGTCGGTGGGAATGCATCCCAACTTTTTGCAACGTGTCACGAGGGTACTTTATCAATCAGAGTTGGGATTTTTCGGGGGTGGCTTCGGTGGATCCCCGGATTCACTAAGGTGGGTGAATCCCTGACTATGGGGCCCACCTCGATGTATGTATCTTAAATCCACGCCATCCATCCGTTTTGACAGCTCATTTTAGGGTATGATCTCAAAACTGAAGTAGATCCAAATCACAGGTGGACCACACCACAGAAATAGAAGTGATTGAATACCCACCATTAAAAACTTCTTAAGGCCACCGGAATGCTTACTTGCCATTCTTCTTGTTGATAAGGTCACAAAAAGATGAGGGACTACACAAATATCAGCTTGATCAAAAACTTTTGTGGCTGATAATAAGTTTTTAATGGTCAAACACCACTGTTTTATGTGATGTGGTCCACCTGAGATCTGAATATGCTTTTTGTTTTTTTAATCATGCCCTGAAATGGATGGACATGGACCACGTGGACGTATGCCACCAAAGCCGCGCCCCACTTTTCAGTGACCCAAGCTTTTTATGTGCGGATACATTATGATAAAACTGCACTTATATGTCAAATGGGAGTTTGAAAGTAAATAAATAAATAAAATAACATTAGGGCTAAACCCCCCCTTCCAAAGACAATGATTGGCTTAGATCACTAAATCTGTGACCCCACAATTCAAAATCAACCATAAAAAAGTCCTTGAAGGAAAATCACATCTGCTAGACCGAAATCAAAAGAATGGATATCATCGACTCATAGTGAGCCAACGACCACTTGGCATCCTTTTGCATCAACCAGGGATTTGGATCCCTTCTGACAGATCTTGCATGGCTAATATTTGCCAAATGTCTACCATCGGCTCACCAGGAGCCGACAAATTCATTTATAAATTTGACCCCAACCCTAATTCAACAACAGCAAAGAATCACATGAGGCCAAAGATAGGTCGAAATGCTCATCAAGAAGGGGAGCTCTGCCATCTAGGAGGTCCAAAAGTTGCAATACTTATGCGTAGATCCTGCTCGACATACAGTCAGCTACAAAAGAGTTAATTTGTTAGAAGAAGTCAGTCGTTTCAAGAGTAGGGTTAGATTTAGGGACGTCCGGCTATCCCTTTTAACCAAAAAGGGTGCCTGACTTCCATTTTTCTTTCTCACATCTCTATCAGGCTCATAACATGGTCCATTCTGCACATTCTAGTATACCATATGTCATTTTCATTTCTATTGCTCTACTTTTGATTATTTGTCTACTTGCTCGCGGTCGCTTGACTCTACGTACAAGGCTAGAAAATATTTTATTTTTGCTTGTCGGCCCTCCTACGAGGCTATGCGAAGCATGGCCATAGACTGTATCATTATAGGTGTTTGAAATTTCCTTGAAAGTTGCATACCCCTTATAATAAAGACCGTACGAAGTACGGACACGAGATGTGCCTAACATCTTTCTCCCCTGTAACCAAGACCCTTACTCAGACCTCTACGATCGTAGGCCAATCACAAATGTCTTTTTTGGATTAGAGAATTTTATAATCTCCCAACTCCAAGGTACGTTTGCAGACTTTAGCCCACCGCGAACGAGAACAAGCCTAATAAGCTAGTGGCAACTCCAAATATTCAAATGTACCATTTTCGAGCATTTTAAAGGGAATTACACAACCAAGAAAATTATGTGAAATCAATTCAATCATAAACACCATCTTGCTCCATAATTAAAGAGTGGCAAGTGTGCAAGATTCATCAATTTCTTCTCATGACGAGTAACGTCAGGATGGATTGAAAAGGGGTCGAGCCCGCGGGCAGCATTTATAGCAGTGTTGAGCTAAAAAGAGTTGTGTGTTTGCTTGGAGTGGTGAGGACATGGAGCTCTTCATTCTATGCTACTTTTAGAAACTTGGATAAGATAGACTTACTTACAAGCCATATACCTTCGAAATAAAAGTTCGACAAGTTAACAACATTAGCTTGATACGTTTCTTTTCTAAGGTGTAGCCATTTACACATATACCTTCATATTCAACCACATCTCTAATTCTGGATGATTTCATTATCTTCACACCCTGCTTAATGATCTTTGGGAACGTGTTAGGCACCCTCTCTATGAATGTGCGGTCTCAACTTAATGTTCTTGAGAATCATCATGACATCAAACACATTTGGATTTCTCGAGAAATATGATATCGGCAGAGCCACAGAGCATACATCCGATGTCTTTGTGATGTTTATCTACCACGATCACTAGTTTCATTGGGATCCGAGTGTAACGCAAGTCAAAAATAAACTACGTCCATATATAGAGAAGCAGGGGTTGAGAAGGAGTAGATGTTAGATAATGCTTGTATGCAAATGGATCTTTGACTTGATTCTTGAAAAAGGCTAAGATGTAGATTGAACCATGATCATTTTGGACTAGGCTTGTGGGTGGGAAGGTTTGAGATAAGGCTATTCGAAAATGTGGGCAAGGCTCTGGGAGCTCCTTCCTTCCTTCACTCTCTTCCTCACTCTCTCTCTTTCTCTCTTTTCTTTTCTTTTCCTCTCACTCTTTCTCTCTCACTTTCTCCCTCTCTTGGTGGCTCTCATCATGGGTGAAAAATGAAAGGGAAAATAGAAATTTATAGCCCTTTCCAATAAATTGTTTGGTAAATAGGGGATAAAAGGAGGGCAATTATGTGGCATATGGTGATTGGTGGAGAGGAGAGATGTCTCCATGGCATGCTCCCATTAATATAGAAAAAAACGGTAAATAGTGGAGATGGGAGGGGTAAATTCGTAATTACTTTGAATAGCCGAGAAATTGTAACTCTAATAAAAATCCTAATTCAATAAACTACCGCCGCGTAGTCTTAAAGCCCGGACTTTCTAGTCCTAAAAATAAAAATTGGACCAAATAAACTTTCTCGGGAGGAAGCGGTAATTTGACTACCGCCGTATAATCTAAAACTTAAATTCATCCGGAAAGAGTGACACAAAGTTCCTTTTGGAATTTGGCTCTAAATGGCTTGAAGTTGGCTCGATGGTTACCCGAAAATTTAGGTCGATGATGATTCATGGTAGCTCAGGTTAGGATTAGGGGTAGGTTTAGGATATGATCATGGTTCTCGGATTTGTCTTAACAAAATCAAGATATTAGCCTGGGTGGGGTGTCTACACAACATTAGCTTGATCCGTTTCGTTTCTAAGGTGTAACCATTTACACATATACCTTCATATTCAAGCGCATCTCTAATTCTGGACGATTTCATTATCTTTACACCCTGCTTAATGATCTTTGGGAACGTGTGGCCAATCGTATTTGGCCGCATGTTCTTGAGAATCATCATGGCATCAAACACGTTTTTAGAAATATGATATGTACGATTCTTTTATGTTTATCTACCACGTGTCATTGGGAGAGTGTAACGCCTCAAAAATAAACTCTTGTGTATATCATACAGGATTCGAGTTCTGTGATGTTAGATAATATACAGGTATAACTTTTTGTACTTGCCATACATTATATGCATTTACATTCATGAAGACGGATCATGAGAATAAAACCAACTATACTATAATTCTTATTTCATTTAACCATAAAAGTTTAACAAATCCTTTGATGCTCACTCAGGTGGGAGCTTATGATAATAATCTAAATTCGTAGTAAGAAACATAAATAAAACTAAATAAAATGGAAGCATCGGTAACATAATCCCTCGTCACTCGTAATAGTCTTCAGTATAGAAATAATTGCCCATATATTCAAGTTGTGCATCACCTGCATTATTTATATGATTGGAGATGGTCAACGCCATACTCATATTAATAGTTATCCTTCAAGATTAACAATAATTCAAGTAATTCACCACAGTGAAATAATATAAAGGTTTTGATATAGCTCGCATTTCACGACTACGAGTGGTATCGATATATATGCGCAACCAATCTACATGAATGCATGCTTGGTATAGTGTGTGCGACTCATCATACATAGTGACCACCACATTGTGGAATATAATTCATAAAAGCTGGCTCGCTCCGCATCCCATAATTACAAAGATTTTTCGACATGTCAGACAGTACCATGGATTTATGTGAACACCTCGAGATGACACAATTCATGGATTGAAAGAAATTTGATTTGTTCATGGAGTAACTAATTATGATATCAAATCTCGAGAAGTGATATACCATGCCTAACGAAATTACGTACATTGATGCATGCACTACTAATAAATCTAATAATTTACATATTGACCAAGATAGTCACTACTCATGGCGTATTACGCCCACGATGTATATACAAGTCACTAGTTGTGAGTCCTTTAACACATCACTTGCATCAAGATAGAATTAAATTGAATCATGAGACTTTTGGAGCTCCAAGACACATGCTCAAGCCATAAAATAAGAAAAATAGCATAAGGCCAACAAAAAAAAGTGGCAATAGGATGACTCAATTATAAAAGAAAAAGGGAGTGAAAACCAAGTCAATATAGACTGTAAACACACGTCGCTCTCAAAATCGACGAATGGTAAGGCTTGTATCCGTCACTCCTCGAGAATTCATAAAAAAATATAGTGATGTTTTTGTGGACTAATCAATCTGGAATTATAATATAATAAACTCCAAAATGGTTGAAAATAGTGTACACACTTCCAAGTGTATCAATAAGCACAAGTGAAATTTTAGGTCAGATGGGTCTTAAGTAGGTCCAAAATACATCAAAAGTGGGTTCGTTGTCTTAAACTTTAAAATATGAATTTTAGGTAACTTAATATCAATAAAATCATAAGGTTTGCTGATACAACTATTCAGTCCATTAGATGCATAAATTATGTACCGTTTGGGACTCAAACGCGTGTAATTTCGTGATTTAATGCATAGTTTTGTGGTCCAATCCACAAAATCTGTCCAACATAATTAAAATCACATCTTAAATATAATTCTCACATGTATAAACAATTCATAATAGTACAACAAATTATTAACACGAAAATCACAATATAAATCAAACTATTCAAAATTTTACGGTGAAAATAAAAGAAACTTTGTATAAATTCAACTCAAATAGATGTAAGCTTAAATGAAACCCCCATCTCAATTTGTTGATCACTAGAAACATGATATAAGTGGAAAAAATAAGAATTTAAAACAAAAATTCAGATTTCGAACTATTTAGATTTCACATGTACAACATGGATTGAAACTAGAACTTCAATAGGACAATTTAGAAGAAAAAAATCACTAATTTAAATAAAATTGGAGCTAACCTATATTAAGATTAATGCATGATTATGAGGAAGAAGAAGATGGAAAACACCTTTGAAGGGGTTGGAACGCCCACCCTTCTTTCTTTCTCTTCTTTCTCTCCCCTCTCTCTCATTCTCTTTAATGTGGGAGGGCTGAACGTACAACCCTCTCTTTATATAGAGGGGGATAGGACATCAGCCCCTTTAGGTGAGTTTGGGCATTGTGCACATTTGACCCATTAGTAGGGCTTTTCAATATCTTTCTAATAGTGTAATTTTTGTGATGAGTGGACACTTATGATGTGTTTTAGACCATTCATCAGATGTGAGGTCCATTCTTGATGAACGTGTTCCAAAGTTTGTACAACCTCATAGTTGAATGATCCTAACGCCTATGAGAATTTTCATCATGAACGGACGGTGAGAAGTAGTTTAACTTGGCATTACTTAAGACTTAAGCTAAATAGTTATAAAAAATTAAAAAATTGGTTTTAAAAGGATTCTGAAAATTTCTAATCTTGGGGAATCTTGAATTAAATCCAATTGCTCTTTTAGTTTTTCAATATTGGTTCACACAGAAAATGCAATCCAGGGCACATTCATTAAATCAAGCCCATTGTTCCAAGTTTAGGAAAAATAGTTTAATGATCATGTGATGCTACATGAATGATTTAGGGGTTGTTTTGTTAATTTGACTATTTTTACAATGATTTAAGATTGGAGGCTTAGTTTGTCCAGTTAAATTGTACTCAATAGTTTTGGCTGATGATCATGAGCAAACTCTTGTGAGAAAAACTTTTGGCTAATGATGGCCTGTAATTAGGCACTAATAAATTGTACATGCAATTAACTTCTAGACCATCCAAATTATGATCCCTAACTTAGATGATTCTTTAATTTAAAATTACAGTGAAACCTTCCAACTGCCTAATTAGTTAACATTTAGGGCCTATTTGGATACACCCAATAAGTAATTTTTTAAACTCATGTTAAGTTAATAAGTTACTTTTAAAAGTTAGTTTGGTAAACACCATTATAAAAGTAACTTACATGATGTATGTTACTTATTGCCATTAATTTATTATTATTTTTATTGCTTTTTAAAATTTAACTTTTCTATTGCTTTCTCTCCATGTGATGGATGGTCTACATCAAAGAAGGCTGCAAATGATAGGTTGGGTAATCCACATCAAGGGTGGGGCCCACATCATGGACAATCCATATCAAAGGTGGGGCCCACATGATGGATGATCTACATCAAAGGTGAGGCCCACATTATGGATGACCAATCTCAAGGTGAGCCCACATACTGGATTGTCCACATCAAAAGTAGGCTCCTAATGATGAATGACCCACATTGAAAGTGGACCTCACATGATGGATGACCCACATTGAAGGTGGAGCTCACAATGGATGGTCCATATCAAAGGTGTGCTCCACATTAGGGGCAATGGATATAGAAGGTGGGCCCACGTAATGGCCCGTATCAAAGGACGAACCCGAATGGTGAATGGCCCACATTCAAGGCGGGCCTCACATGATCAATGGCCATATCAAAAGTGGGGCCCACACGATAGACGGTACACATCAAAGGTGGGTTCCACATGGTGGTGGACATTGAAAGTGGGCCCTACATGATGGACAATTTAGTTTGATGGTAGACCCTACACAATGTGCGGTCCACATTAAAGGTGCTGATGATGAATGACCTACATCCAAGGCAGGCCCCACATGATGGACTGTCCACATCAAAGGTGTGCTCTGCATGATGGCAGTGGATATTAGAGGTGGACCCCACACGATAGATGATGCATATCAAGGTGGGGCTCACATGAGGACAGTTCACATCAAAGGTTGGCCCCTAATGATGAATGGTCCACATCCAAGGTGGGCCCTGCTTGATGGATGACCTATTTTGAAGTTGGGCCCTAAATGATGAACTGTCCACATTAAAGGTGGGCCCGCATGATGAATGATCCACATCCAATTTAGGCCTCATATGATGGATAACCCACATCAAAGGTGAGCCTCACAAGGTGGATGGTCCACTTTGAAGGTAGGCTCCACATGTTAACATGTTAGACTGTTCATGTTGAAGACAGGGCCAAGATGGGCCCAACATAATGAATGGTCTACATCAAAGGTTCGGCCCATGATGGACGGTGGCCATTAAAGGTGGACTGAGCAAACTCAAGGAATAAGTACTTAAGTGATGTTGGAAATCAAACATACTTTTTTACTTTTTGTCTTTTTTAGCTGATAGGTATATTGTTTACCAAAGATACTTATCTACTGAATAAGTAGAAATCAAGATATATTAATTGAGGCATAAATAGCTTATATATAAAGTAATTGGGACAAGAGTTTCAACACCATGGTGTGTGTGCGTGAAATCTGATATGTTGAGCAAAGTTATCATGCTGTTTGGGATGTGTTGTAAATAGAAGGTAATCCAGTTGACCAAAAACAATTTATGTTCGGAGCAAAGATGTAAACACGGTCAAAATTTCAACCCTCACCATGCATACTCCATGGGAGGTACCTACAGTCGCTTACCTTGCTCCGTTTGGATAGACTACTGCCACTCACCTATCGACCAACCGTGCAGTATAAAATTTCTCCGAGATTAGAAAATATATTCTAAAAAAAAAAAAGGTGGGCTGCATCATCACATATTGTTTTCCATTTCCTATGCTCCATCCCAATTTGTTGCATCTACTTGAGATGGATCTGAAAGCTAGCATACCCATGTCAATTCGTCCAAAAAATTAAAAACATCTACACCTTTTACTAACCTGCAACCCCTATCAGAATACTTTAAAAAAGATCTCTCCCATATAGTCTTCCAAAGGATGGAGTGGAGGGACCCCCAAAAGAAGCTCACTAAAAAAATTTGGATCCGACGCATGCCCACTAGCTGTCGACAATCATGTATATGGACACCAAAAGGTGTGCAACTCCGACCAGCACTACAAACATCAGACTCACGTTGCAATTATACGGACGGCGGTGAGACACCGTCCCAACAGTCTGCTCCAGTACATTAACGGCTGGATTTCGGCTGGAAATCCAAACCGTTAGGGATAGGCTTTGCAACAGGCCTACCAGTCGTCCATATCTATCGTCTACCAGCTGCAGAATTATGATAACGTACATACACGATGAAAGCAGGTAACGTGAAAACAACATGGTGATCCTCATGGATGTGTGGTCCAATTGATGAGTGGATATGGGTGATTTTTGCACAAGGTGATCCTCGTCGCCTACCAACCTATTGTATGGGTTAGATTGTCACTCACGCATGAAAGGTTAGAAGTTATCCACTACTTGGACTAATTGCATTGGGATTCTCAGACAGTTCATTCCATTGATGTTGACTGTTCATTAGGTCTAGCACACATTTCATGGGCTACCATGCAAAAATCACACTAATCCGACAAAACTTAACCGTTTGATCAATGGCCTTAAAAATGGACAGTCAAGATCATTCACATAATAATAGGTCTAATTAACAATTTAATCCATCCATGTGCTACAGAGCATCATGAATTGCCTATGATTCAAAAGAAATAACTTTTTTCAGGCAATCATAATCATCTCATCTATGGCTTTGAAAAAAAAAAGGCATGGCTACAGAAAACAAGGGCAAAGTGAGGATGGATTAGATCATCCATTGAGTGGGACTATAACTTAGAGAGCACTGGAGCATTTCTCAATATTATATATAATATCACTGTAAAAATTAGCTAGATCTTACCTCGATCCGGATTAACCTGACCTGGCCCTTTTCAATCGGGTCCTGCTTGATGAACTCAAGCTGAATCCGAGCCCGACCTAAGATCTGAACCTGAACCAATCACTCGAATTGGACCTATTAAAATCAGGTGGGATCTATCGGTTACCTGCAGCTATTCATTGGTTGACAACCAATAGCCGAGATTTTACTAACTAAGCCCCATGTACATCTTACTTGCTAGTAACATTGTTTCCTTATGATTTTAAAATGTTGATATGAGTAGCTCGGGTGCCTTAAACTGTATATAACCTGCACCCGGATTACACAGCCTGCCTTGTTGCTTTAGATAGGTTGGGACTTTAGCATTTTGATCGGGGTCATCTTCTAATGATCCAAACTATTTAAAGAATGGACCCCCTCCTCCGCTCTCGTTTGGGTTCCCTGTTAGACGAACCATCAATATTTAGTTTCAGCCATCCTCTTCTAGGTTTCGTCCATTTAACAATTAGAGAATTCTCTTTAGGAGGAGAATAAATAGTTTCCATTCCAAAGGCTTCTAAAGTGACGGTTTCCGCCGTAGAGTTGCTATTTGTCTTAGACATAGTAATTCCTACTTCCCACAACCATCTGCTAACTTTGAATATGATACACTACAAGAAAGTAGGCCTTTAGCCTTGGTTCAAAAAAAGGAGGTTAAATGCGGTTTTTAGCCTTGGTTATAAAGGAACTAAGGTTAAAAATTCATTTTTTGCCTCGGTTGGTGAGAAACTGAGTCCAAAAGTCTATCCTTTTGCCTCGGTTAGTGAGCAACTGAGGCTAAAAGTTTGTCCTTTTGTCTCGGTTGTTAAGAACTGTGGCCAAAAGTCTACACTTTTGCCTCAGTTGGTGAGAAACTGAGGCCAAAAGTCTGCCATTTTACCTCGGTTGTTGAGAACTAAGGCCAAAAGTCTACCCTTTTGCCTCAGTTATTGAGAACCGAGGTCAAAAGTCTATCTTTTTACCTCGGTTATTGAGAACTGAGGCTAAAAGTTTACCCTTTTGCTTTAGTTGGTAAGAAACTGAGGCCAAAAGTCTGCCCTTTTACCTCGGTTGGTAAGAAACTGAGGTCAAAAGTCTGCCCTTTTGCCTCGATTGGTGAGCAACTGAGGCTAAAAGTTTGCCATTTTTGTCTCGGTTGATGAGAAACTGAGGCCAAAAGTCTGTCATTTTGCCTTGGTTGTTGAGAACTGAGGCCAAAAGTCCGTCCTTTTGCCACGGTTGGTGAGCAACTGAGGCCAAAAGTCTGCCTTTTTACCTCGGTTGTTGAAAACTGAGGCCAAAAGTCTACCCTTTTGCCTTGGTTAGTGAGCAATTGAGGCTAAAAGTTTGCCCTTTTGCCTCGGTTGTTGAGAATTGAGGACAAAAGTTTACCTTTTTTGCCCTTTTGCCTCGGTTGTTGAGACCCTACTGCCCGCAACCATCTGTTAACTTTGAATATGATATATATGGTTGGCTGACATCTTAGAATCTTCGAACCTGGAGGCATTTCGGCTTAGCCATAACTCCCAGGTTATGAAGTAGGGTGCCAAACCTATAAGATGTTTGAGTCTAGTGGTTCGGGTAGTCTTGGAGGTCTAATGCTTGATCCTTTGATGGATGGTTTGATTGGGAATAGTAAGAATATGAAAGAGCCAGGAGAAATGGGCCCATACCTCTCCCACACTAGTGCCTTAACAGAAGAGATGATCAAGATCTTCTTCATGAAGAGTTGTAGAGATAGAAAGATACGAGGATTGCCTGTTTGCATGTGGTAAGATCAAACTAATTTGAACCGCTTACATCACATGATATATGTGGTATATCCACACCATCCATCCATTTTTCAAGGTCATTTTAAGGCATGACCCAAATACAAGGTAGATCCAAAATCTTAATTGGAGCACACCACATGAAATGGAAGGAAATGAACATCTACCCTTGATAATTTCTTAGGGGCCAAACTGATTAGATGGCAAAAAAGAATTTTAGTGGATGCTTAAATTTAGGTCCACATCATCTAGTGAATAGGTTGGTAAGCAAAAGAGAAGCTATAATGGGCCCTAGCATTTTTTAATGGTAGAATTTAAATTGCTAATTTAATTCTTGTGGGGTTTACTTTAGATTTGGATTTTATTTATTTATTTATTTCGGGCCGGAGCTCTCAAATTATAATCTACGAAGGATGGAAACCCATTATTCTGGGGCTAGGGTGTAGTCCATGGCAAAAGTGACTCATAACCCTAGGTAATTAAAAAGAAATAAAATAGAAGAGACATAATAGTCTTTTTGAAATATCACAGACTTAATTATATGATTGTTGTTAGTTAAAGTCAGCATGTGTGGAATTTTTTTACTGTATTTGAAAACTTTTGAGGGATTTAAGAGAGTAAAAGTACGTTTTTTTTTTTTTTTTTTTTTTTTGTTTGTTTGTTTGTTTGAAATTTCACCAAAATATAAGCTTCATCAGGGCATTGTCTTTATTTTTTTAATCAATAACTCATGTGAAAGTCCAAAATCAAAGGCGAGTGAGGATTGCATTAAGGGAATTTAACCGTATTGGCATCGATGTATGGTTAAATTCCCTAAAGAGATTCAACCTTTCAAATATTCCGAGGGTGGCCTTCTGACAAGCTTCTGAAAATTACTCAGACCAAAATGTCCTTGTCCTTGGTTTAGTAGTTGTATGGTTTTCAGTGAATAAAAAGTTACGTCGTATTTAATGTCAAGAAAGTAATGTGTATGGAACCCTTTTTTTGGCATAGGTAGGGCCCAACTCATGGGGCCCACACTGATGTATGGGTATAATCCATGCTGCCCATGCTTCTTGCAGTGTTATTTTAGGACCAACGCCCAAATCTGAGCCTGATCCAGAGCTAGTGTGGGCCACATGATAGAAAACAATGTTAATAGTGTCACACACTGTTGATACTTTCCAAGCTTATTGTGATATTTGTTAGAAGTGGACACTTCACAAGGCGAGACTTTTTGGGCCCGCGGTGAGCTGGCCGATAAGATGGACAAAATAGATCACCCCATTGTGGGCCTTAGGCTATTGTACCAATGACTATCATTTCATTTGGTAGTAAAGGAAGTGAACATGTAACAACCGCGACCCATATAATATGACAACCATGACCCATATAATATATCAACTATGACCCATATAACATGACAACCACAATCCAAATAACATGACAACCACGACCCATGACAACTATGACCCATATACCATGACAACCACAACCCTTGCCACATTACAACCACGATCCATGACAACCACAATACATATATATAACATGACAACCACGACCCTTGCCACATTACAACCATGACCTACATAACATGACAACCACGTCCCATATAACATAACAACCACGTCCTTGACCCTTACTCCATTACAACCACTACCTTAATTTGTAGCCTTTGATCCTGTAACATCCCTGATTTTCACTGTTTTGGATTTTCAAAAATCCTTGAAATTTTTTTTATTAACTTATAATATCACTTAATGACCATTAGCACTCAATGTTAGTTCATACTGGGGTGGACCAGTCTAGTTATGATGAGACAAGTACGGGCCGTCAAGCCGGATGGTCCATTTACACCTAACATCAGCCCTTGTGGGCCACCCAACGACCGAGGAGATTCGAAAAAATCTAAAACTTTAGAAAATCATAGATCTCACTGGGCTTGTGGTCCATCGCGGACTGCGGACCGAGTAGACACCCAGAAGTACCATCTGGCGCTTGCCCAATGCGCCCCACCAATGCCAGATTAAAATCTGCACTTCCTTTCAGCCGTCGGATTTCTTCCAAATTTATGGTGAAGGTTTAATATATTTTTCAACGCCTGCCTACCAAATCTGGGCCCCAATCGTGGCAAGATGACCGTTGATCGCGAATCGGACCCGTACGACCAAACCCCATATCCGATCGTCCCCAAATTTTGCGTGGCCCCTCATCGGGCCATGAAGACCCTATCCTATAAGTTTCATGGCCAGAGGGCCGCCAGAACCGCTTCAATCACTAAAATGGCCCTCGCAGGGCCACTTAAGGGACGAAATCGCTTACTCAGACCCTATATCCGTTCATCCGTTTGTCCCTAAATTTTACATGGGCCCTAATTGGGCCATAAGATACCTACCTACCAAATTTGGCATCCTTGGGGGGGGGGGCGTTAGGGCCCCCAACTTCAATATGGGAGCCCTGAAGGCTACTTTGGGAAATTGTGGGGAACTTAAGTAATTTGAGTCGTCCACTCTTATGCCAAGTTGGAGATTTCGGACCGTTGCTTTACGACTAAACTTTACCTGTGGATTAAGGATATTTCTCCGCTCACATCCGTATAGTCGCTACCCCGATCGACCATCGGTGACCGTTGAATAGACTTCTAATCATATCTGTCGATCGGCGCGTCGAAATGGCGGGCCGATTGTGTTCATACGTAGATCATCATTAGGACTAACTATCCTATGGTGTATATCGACTAGTACACCCCATAGGCTAGAAAAACCCTCCCATAGGGTTAGTATAGTAAAGACCCAACACTTGGGGCCAATTGCACCAAAACTGACACTATATAAAGGGTTTCATTTGGGCACCCCTCTCCCCATACGATTTTACCCTAAGAGAAAATGGAGAAAGAGAGAAGAGAAAGAAGGGAGAGAAAGGGAGTAGTGAGAGTGGAGGTGAGCAAGGTGGACTCTTAATCAAGGTGGGGCCCAAGAGGATCAAACCCACAACTTCCTACACTTTCTCCAAGAGGAAACCCTACACCACAACCACCGAAAATCGTCCGTGGGCCATCTAGGTAAGATCCCTCACTCCTTTCTCTTGAAATTCTTATATTGAAGAAGAAAATGCATGGATTTCTCTCATGTTTGAATTGTTTTAGGGATTCCGGTCGGCCAACCTTCAAAACCCTCATCTCTAGGTCGTTTCCAAACCTCCAACGAATCCGAAGGTGCGGACTATTGTTCTTAGGTGGCCTAGCACCAATTTTACTATGGGTTTAATAATTTTGATTGTTTGGATGTTATGATTGGAGAAACTAGAGAAACCCTAGGAATTGTATGATTGTTGAAATTTGTATGGGATGCATGTTGATCCTCATTTGGTGTTGCTATTGCCTTTCACATGATTGGGTAATTGGATGATTAGGTGCTCATGCCTTGTTGATTTTTCCATACATTGTTGTTTCATAGAATGTATGATGATCGTGTGCATATGATTTCTTGCAATGGTGGAAGTGCTTAACTTCCTCCCCCCCACACATACCTCACTTGCACTTGTATTATGATATTGTTGGCCTTGCTTGGTATGAGAATCTGAATTGTATGTTGAGAAGCTTGAGAACATGAAGGTTGTATATGCTAGATGACGCATTGGTAGGCGGCATGCTAGGGATTGCTACTCGTACCCTTGGGTTGGTCAGGAAACATGAGGAGAGCGAAGGTGGCTCCATTGGTAGGACCGCCTAGAGGCTAAACCGTGGGTTTTGGGCGGGTGTGTTTGGGTGGCTGTAGTTCGATTACGTGGGACCCTTGTGCCCGAGGTTACTCATCTCACACTCACCTGACTCATGCGGTCTAGCCTACTGACTGATTAACCCTATTTGTTAACCCTGTGTGCTCACATATATATGAAATCTGAACCACCCCGCAACCATTGTAGCTAATCAATAATCCACCTGAGACTAGTCCACAGCCTCGTGAGCCGGGCATGGTGGAATGGGACACTATGTCAGAGCTGTCGGCCTACACTGGGGTACCGCGCTTCCCCGTAGTGACCGCGAGCGATCCCTTCCTTTCGACACTCCTCATGTGCTTGGAGTTGGGGAGAGGAACCCAACGGGATCACGGACCGCGAGGTCTCGGCCTCACGCGTTGGGGGGTCTTGGCCTCGTAACCAGCTTAGGGCATTGATACGTAGGGTGAATCAGAATCCCCAACCTGCTGGATGAATGGACTTAACTAATAACTCGGCTAACACGATCGCATTACACGCATTATTAGGGTGGCGACTCGGAAGTCGAGGTTGCTCTGAGGGAGTGCTATCATATGCGATCGTTAGATGGAGTTGCTTGAGAGAGTGTTGTGGCGAGGGCATGCATCATATCATCCTGTATGCATACATTTAAATAAGAGTTGCTAGGGTTGATGAATGACCGCTTTTCATTAAGTTTATATTACAATTGATGCCTGTTATAACTAGAGACCAATAGTTCACATTGAGTTGATCACTCACTCCCACTCTGGGACGGTGTTTTAAAACACCAACTAGACTCATTCATAGATGCAGGTGACCCAGTGCATGAGGAACCTGGCGAGGTGAGCTTTAACGAGGAGGACGAGCTCTCCTACTTTTAGCTGATGGGCGGCTCTCCATCGGCTTGATCGGGCTGAATTTGGATTTGTTGAGCCGCGGGCTCCGCTTTAGTCTTTTGGATATAGCATTCTTTTATTATCCTGTTGGGCAACGCCTTGGGTGACCCTTTATTATTTTTGGACCTGTATATTTGTGAGATTTCCTTCATTTCAGTAGACTGGTACGATTGTGCTTCATGCTTCAGGTAATTTCAAATTGCGCAGTTAAATTTGATTAATCATAAAAACCAAATGCATGATAAGTGACACTCGAGAACTCGGGAGTCGGGCTTATGCACGACCCTTGATTTTCCGGGGCATTACAGATCCATTTTTGGTAGTGTACGCAGTGAACAAGTAACAATCCGTCCCTTAATACATCACAACCCCGACCCTTAATACATCACAACCAAGACAACCTTGACCCATATAAATTGAAAACCTACCATTGAAAACCTTTTGGGGGTCATAAATTTTTTGGATATAACTCTTCTTTGGCTCATAAATTTTAAATCCAATGGACGGATTGTTACTTGTTCACTGCGTACACTACCAAAAAATGGATCAAAGGCTACAAATTAAGGTCGTGTTTATAATGGAGTAAGGGTTGAGGTGGTGGTTGTCATGTTATATGGGTCGTGGTTTTCATGTTATATGGGTTGTGGTTATAATGTGGCAAGGGTCGTGGTTGTCATGGGTTGTGGTTGCATTTTTTATGAGTCGTAGTTGTCATGGGTCATAGTTGTTATGTTATACGGTTCGTGGTTGTCATGTTATATAGGTCGCGGTTGTTACATGTTCACTTCCTTTACTATCGAATGAAAGGATAACCATTGGTACAATAACCTAAGTCCCACAATGGGGTGATTTGTTCCGTCCACCTTGTCGGCCAACTTGCCGTGGGCTCAAAAGGTCCTGACTTGGTTAGTGTCCACTTATAACAAACATCATAGTGAGCTTGGAAAGTTTCAACAGCGGGTGTCATTATTTCACCATTATTTTCTATTATGTGGCCCACATGCATGACCTCTGGATCCGGCTGATATGTGGGCCTTAATTTTAAAATGACACATCAAAAAGGATGGGCGGCATGGATTATACACATATATCAATATGGGCTCATGTTGAGAGTTAAATATTGCATATTAGACCCCAATTATTGCTTAGTTTTACGTACATGATAATGCTTAACGCTTTAGTTTAATCGTGTTTGTGTTACAAGGTGAATTTAAGAGTTTGGACTGAAAAAGGGTGCTAAAGGCATGAATTTGATGCTCAAGAATCACCATGGCAAGGGACAGATCTTAGGGGACTGAGATTGAAGAATTCACATGCCAAAGATCTGAGAAAATCAAGTGATCAACGATAAGGAGGCCTGAAAGTCGTCCTGAATGCAAGATCACATGATTTTCACCATCCGTTTGGCTCGAAGCTTTATATCTAGCCTGAGGACTATAAAGTAACCATACGCATAAAATTTCAGCCATTAGAACTTTGTGGAAGTGGCCCAACGGATAGATCATCCCATAAATCACTGCTTTGGGCCCACCTGATATCTGGAATGCTTAAATGAGATGAAGAAGCATATGAATGGAGCAGATTTATCATAAGCATCACGATGGAACCTGAATTGGGTTGCATGTGTGCACAGTACATGTGCACGTGTGCAACACTAGTCTGGATCACAAATCCAGTCAAAGCACGCAAGACCTGACCCCTCTCCTCTGTTTACGCAGTGTCTGCAAGGCCGGACGCTGTGATTGTGTAATGGGCCACCACTATCGTCCTCATGGACGATTAAGATTGTCCATTCGATCCAGGGGGTGGGGAAGACCGTACTCATGGTGACCTTATCCCGCCATGCACGCACACACAGGCAGATCACCGTTCAAACGCAGGTTGGACGACGGATGCAAAGCCTCAGTGAGCCACGTCAACAATAATACAAAATCATCCATTACCGACTAGTTTTTAGCCAGGAATCTAATGGACGGGGTGGATTTCGCTACAAACATTACTGTGGGGCCCACCGAATGCCCGAAGTCCGTGTGTGCAAAGACAAATGAGAGGCGCCGCCTCCGTGGGGCGTTCTATGATCTTGATCACGGTCGGATGAGTGATCCGAACCGTCCAAAATCTTCCCATGGGGCCCACGACCATCAATTAGGAGGCAGATCTGAGTATTGTTGTTCACAGGCTTCTCCCATAGTCGTCGAACGTGGCTGTTTCTTATTTCCTGCGAACTCTGTGCAAAATAGAGGCGGTTCTCCACCGACTGACTTCCACCGCCTTCCTGAGCCTATAAAGAGAAAAGAGAGAGAGAGAGAGAGACGGGATCTATGGCAGCAATGAGCATCATCTTGAGAAGAGAAGAGAGAGAGAGAGAGAGACCGTGGACGGTTGGCTGGTTTTTCTTCCTCTTTCGTTTTTTCCTTTTAATGTTGCTTAAGAGATTTTGGTTAATCATGATTATGGTTGGCTAAACCTCTTAGCTAGGGCTAAGAGGTGAAGCTTGTAGCGTGATGGGTCGTTTTTTATGCTTTGATTCATGTTTTAGTTGAACTATCTTTGATTCTAGTTTCTTTTGATTATGAGGAATATTCTTAGTTTTTAATGGTATGTTGTGATTTAAATTACAATGGATTTACGAAAGCTTTGAGTATGTTCTTTGCATTATAGAGCCTATGAACGTGGGAATCCTGTTGTTCACCATCGTCTCATGGAAATGGTTAGATGATGGAATCCTTCCTAACGTTCATAACTCTTTCAGATTGGTTGAGGATTGCTTAAATTCTGTTGTTTGCTTTGTTTCATGGGCATGGTTTTATGATGGAATCCATTCTAATTCTCATACCTCTCATCTCTTGAAAACTGGATCAAAGGAAGTTCATATGATTTTTAATGAAATATCTTCCAACTGGATGAAGATGGGACTTTGAGTCCAGTTGCGTTTATAATCAAGCATAGATCTCCCTGATCTCTACAAGTGGATCCTTGGAAACCCTAGTTTCTCACATTTGAATTTTACAAGTTTTTGTTAAGTAATTCACAACTATTCTCTTAATATTCTTTGATTTAGATTACATCTTCTTCTAGTTCTAGTTCTGGTTACCTACAGGATACATACAAGTAGAGGTGGGCATCGAGCTGAGTCGAGTCGAGGTGGGCCAAGCTTGGCTTGGCTTGTCCATGATGTACTCGAGTTCGAGCTCGAGCTCGAGCTTGGCCTCGAGCTCAACATTAAAGCTTGGCTTGTTTGCCAAAGCAGTCGAGTCGAGTTCGAGTCGAGTTTACCTCGAGTCGAGCTCGAGCTTGTTGGGTGAGAGAGTAATGGATTCTATTCTTGACCTCCTCCATTGATGAAAAATTAAAAAATCTTAAGAGAATCAAAGCAAAACCAGATGAAAAAACCAAACAAAGCTTCAAATCGGATGAAGAAACCTGTAAGAATTGATCTGTTCTTAATCTTCTTCCACTAGCAGAAATCCAAGTAATAGAAAAGAAACAGATCAAAACGCAGATCAGAAATCCAAGTAAAGAGCTCTAGCCACTCAGATCATTGGATTTCCTTGAAGCTCTAACAAATCTAAGAAGAACCCATCTCTAATTTCTTAGGTTTCTCGCCTAAGAGGTAGATCTCAAGAGATTGAAATCATACTATTATGGAGCTGAAATGAAAACTGGTGGTGGTGGTCTGGGCGAGCGTGCGGCTGATAGTGGGCAGAAAAAGAGAAGAAAGGGAAAGGGAAGGGGGTGCGTGTGGTCGAGTAGAGACTCTAGGGATTATTTTTTATTTTTTTATTTTTAAGTTTAAACTTAAAACTTATATAATATAATATAATATATTTAATATATTTATTAATCGAGCTAAGTCAAGCTTAAGTTCGAGCTTCGAGTCGAGTCGAGTTCGAGTCGAGTCAAGTTGAAATGTCCCCTGGTCGAACTTGGCTTGAACTCAACTTGAGCTTCAAATAATTAGCTTAACTTGGCTCGAATTAGCCATCCAAGCTGAGTCAATCCGAGCTAACTCGAGCCGAGTCGAGCGACCTTTTCAAGTTAGCTGGATTCGTGAATAGCCCTACGTAAAAGGTTCAGTCTCTATGGATTCGACCTCGGTCTTACTGAGATTATTACTACATCGCAACCATATACTTAGGGTGGTGAACAGCCCCATGAGTTGGGCCTTGCTCATGTGGAGCCCACATTGATGCATGTATATAATCCACGTTGCCCATCGTTTTTGCCGTGTCATTTTAGGACTAAAGCCTAAATATCAGCCTGATCCGGTGCTCGTGTGAGCCACATTATAGAAACTAATGGGGACAGTGACACCCACTGTTGAAACTTTCCATACTCACTGTGATGTTTGTTAAAAGTGGACACTACCCAAGTTTGGACTTTTAAGGCACACGACGAGCTGGCCGAGGAGCTGGATGGAAGGGATCACCCCATTGTGGGCCTTAGGCTATGGTACCAATGACTATCCTTTCATTCTAAATCCAATGGACGGATTGTTACTTGTTCACTGCGTACATGCACTACCAAAAATGGATCAAAAGTTATAAATTAAGGTCGTGGTTGTAATGGAGTAAGGGTTGAGGTGGTGGTTGTCATGTTATATAGGTCGTGGTTGTCATGTTATATGGGTCATGGTTATAATGTGGCAAGGGTCATGCTTGTCATGTTAGATGGATCATAGTTGTAATGTGGCAAGGGTCGTGGTTGTCATGGTATATGGGTTGTAGTTGTCATAGGTCGTGGTTGTCATGTTATATGGGTTATAGTTGTCATATTATATGGGTTATGGTTGTCATGTTATATGGGTCACGGTTGTCATGTTATATGGGTCGTGGTTGTTACATGTTCATTTCCTTTATTACCAAATGAAACGATAGCCATTGTTACAATAGTCCAAGGCCCACAATGGGGTGATCCGTTCTGTCCACCTTGTCGGCCAGTTCGCCGTGGGCCCAAAAAGTCTCTCCTTGTAAAGTATCCATTTCTAACAAACATCACAGTGAGCTTGAAAATTATAAACAGTACTGGGTGACACTATCAACATTGTTTTCTATTATGTGACCCACACTTGCTTTGGATCAAGTTGATATTTAGGCCTTAGCCCCAAAATGACATGGCAAGAAGGATGAGCGGCATGGATTATACACATACATCAGTGTGAGCCCCACGAGTTGGGCCTTGCCCACGCCCAAAAAAAGGTTTCGTACCCCTTGGCTAGCGATGGGTATGCTAACAGCCTCTACAGATCCTATACAGATCTTTCGAGGAGCATTAGGGGGTCTTTGGTTCTAGACAATATCGACCTTGGTAGCCTTAGAACCATCTGATCATATGCATCCCATTCTAGTCATAGTCGGGTTGCCCTCTCCCGCTTGGTCCGGCCCTGGCCCTGTAGTCTGTGGATAACCTGTTATCCTTTTTGTCCATAGCCATGTATGAGTTTTGGTAAATGATAGGTGTGGTCCGAAATCTTTTTTTGGGACCGCTTGAATGATTGTACATCTTTTGCAATCAATAAAATTTTGATGGCTTTGCACCACCTTTCAGGTAAAAAAAAAAGAAAAGAAGACAATGTAACTTCTTATTCACTGAAAAACCATACAACTATTGAACCAAGGAAAATGGCATTTTGGTCCAAGTAATTTTCAGTCGGAAGCTTGTCGGAAGGCCACCCTCAAAATATTTGAAAGGTTGAATCTCTTTAGAGAATTTGACCATACATCAAGAGTCTAGTATGATCAAATTCCCTTATATTAAAGCATGATTATGGGAAAATATCCTCTGGCAGTTTAGAGAATATATATAGACTGTTCAAGTCAATAGACCATCGCATGATGTAGGCCCGGAGGTGGGAAGCACACTGGATTAACGTGCATGTAGATGCACCCCGTCCATCGAGGGTGTTGCCTTAGCTTGACTCCGTCGTGCGTGGATTAAGTGCGTCCAGGGATTAGCTTAGTGGGTGAGTCCCTAACCGTTGGGCCCACCTCAATGTTTGGGTTGTATATTCACACAATCCATCCGTTTTGCTTGATCAATTTAGGACATGGCACCAAAAACGAAGCAGATCCAAATATCAGGTGGACCACACCACAGGAGACGGTGGTGATTGGCCATTAAAATTTTTTTGAGCCACAAAAGTTTTGGATCTAGCTGACATCTGTGTTTTCCCTTTTCCCAGGTCTTTGTGACCTTATCAACGGGTTGGATGGCAAATAAACATAAGGGTGAACCCTAGAAAGTTTTCAATGGTGGGCGTTTCAATGACCATTGTTTCCTGTGCTGTGGTCCACCTGAGATTTGAATCAGTTTCATTCTTGGCCAAGAATGAGCATGGAAATTGGATGGACTGTAGGGATATACAACACATACTTTGAGGTGGGCCCAGAGTCAAAGGACTCACCCACTGTGATGTTTCCCCGGACTCACCTGATACACGCGACTTTGGAACCCAAAAATCATGACTGTCCATAACACAATTCGCTTGGCAGGGGAGAGTCGGGATGAGACGCCTGCCATTAGTTGAGCGTCCCACAGTGGTTTATATATCCCGTCCAATCCATTCATCTAACGTGAATCACAAAGATGAAAGGACATTTCGAAAATAATTGTTATGAAACTCAGGTGGGCCACACAAGTTTTATACGTGACTTTACACATTTTCCCATGGTGAGGCCCACAAGAGTTTGGGATCAGTGCGATATTCAGGATCAAAGAGAGACATTAGGTGGCAAACCTGATGAATGGTGTGGATCTCAAGTAAATGAAGTTGTTTGTCAAAAAAAGGTAATAGGTACGCCCCTTTAGGCCCATAGTCACTCCAGCATTTTACCTACCCTCTCAGCCCGACGGAACCCCAAGATGGGTTAGGGTTGAAGCCTTGGTAAATCTGGTTGGGCTGTAACTGAGCTGGGTCACGGTTTGACTCAGTTAGATATCTGGGCTGGAATTTCTAGTTGACCCTCACCCCAACCTGACCCGACCTGACCAAATTGTACACCGCTGGTTAATAAGATTAAACCAAGTCCCTCTTTTTAGTTTCAACATGTACCACTACAGCCCATATATATTTTTAGCTAACAAGTACTGCCCATGGTTCGATGATCTAAACCCCTGACATTGTGGGGACCTTAGGTTGAGTGGCCCATGCACCAAATATCTCCCCAATGCCAAAAGCCTAACCCTTAATTGTTAGCCAGTAAATAGACCGTTTCAGAAAGATATAGCAAAAGTCCAAGTTCAACCCAAAAGGGCCTAGTATGTAATGGCTCATCAGTCTCATCAAAGTCATGAAACCATAGATATATAGGATGGTTTATAACTTGAACATTAACAGTCTGTTTTGGTGCCACTGAACAACTCGAGTTCATTTTATTTTTAACTGATAGTTATGCATTAGAGATTATGATTACTGGTTATCGAGATTATTTTTAATCGTTAATGAATAGAAACATGATCTCTAATGCATAATTATGATTAATCTAAATGAGATGAACTCATTTTTAAGTGGCACCCAAACAGGCCTTAAAATTTAAGAACCAAGCTAACACATCGTATGCAGACAAACTCGAAGGGCACATTTCTATTCATTTCCGTTTCAATACAATATTCAAACAAAGACAACCGAATTTTATTGATAATAAAAGGGGAATAAGCCCATTCTTAATCTTTGAAAAGTGGAAACAAATTAGACTTGATTCCATCTTCTTCCCACTCCAAACCATCCCACCATTCCTTCTTACCTAGGATCTCCTTCAGAGGATTATCGGCGCTCTGGAGACAGAGTGAGAGCTTCTTTAGCTTTGGGCAATAACATACCTCCAACTTCTCCAAGGAAGGGAAAGCTAATGTATGATTACAAATGCTTGTCAATTCCGGTAGATTAAAGAGAAGCAGATTTTTGAAGCATCTTAAGCATGCCTCCCCCACACCACTTGTACTTATTACTTCTTCTAGTCCTCTACAGTTTCCTATGTCGATTTCTTCAAGATTTTGAAGTTGTAGAATCCATGTAACGCTCTTCAGCTTGTCGCAACCACGAATAGTTATTTTGTGAAGGTTTTGGATGCGTCCTCCAACTCGAATGATATTCAAGTTGTGAAGTCCCGAAAGGGTGAGCGACTCTAAGCTTGAAAACGAATGATCATCTTCTTTCTCCACATCTGAACCGATCATCAACTCTTCCATCTCTATGCATCTTTTAATTTCAAGACATCTGAGACTCCTCATTGTCCCAAAAGTCGATGATAGTTTGGTGGATGTTTTCAGGCCTTTGCAGAATCCAATGGATAGAGCCCGCGTTAGCTTCGGCAACTTGTGAGAATCAAGGAACATTTCAAGAGCATGTACACTATCTAAGCAGATTTCAAGATGGCTCAAGCATTTCAAGCCTTCCATCTCTACTAAAGAAAACCAACCTCTCCTTTCTGTTACTTCCCAATGACCGTAGTAGCCCCAAAGTGTCAGCACTTTCAACCAATGAAGCCTCGATATTGACTCGTGAGGGATTATGTCGAGATCAAAACAGTTCTTCAAATCCAGGTGCTTCAGCTTCGCCAGACAACCTATCTCTTCAGGCAAAATTGTGATCTGTGTATTATTGGACAGATTGAGATATTGCAACTCAACCAAGTTACCTATCCCAGCTGGGGTTTCTTTTATTCCCACATTTGACAAATCCAACACTCTTAGACTAGCCATGAATTGAAAAAAATCATTGGTGATCTTTCTCAATGGCTGATTCGATTGGAGCATCAAGGTTAAGAGGTTGAGGCACTTAGGCGCCTCTGTAATTTCTTCAATTTTATTCTCCATTAGAGATATCCTCTCTGCCTGCATCCACATCTTGACCCGTGGTGCTTTGCTCAGTCCAATTCCCGCTTGCACCAGAAAATTGTTCTTCTTCCCACATTCAGAAGATATTATCCATAAAGCTAGGTCACGAATCACGTCGTGCATCTTCGCCCCTGTTTTCTCATTAGGACCACTCTCCAACAAGCATGCGCCCTTTAGGGTTCCGATGAGATCATGGCACTTGTTACGAGCTTCATCAAGATCATCATCCCATCCATCCAAGAATCCTTCCCCAATCCAGTAATCGATTAGACTTTCTTTGCTAATTGTGTAGTCCTCGGGAAACAGTGAACAGTATAGGAAGCATGTTTTGATTGTGTCGCCACCAAGATTATCATAACTGAATTTCAGACGGAAAAGGACTTCATCTTCCATACCTGATATCCCAGATGGTGCCCTTCTCAGAGCCGTTATTGCATGCTTCCACTCCTTGGGCGTCTTTTTGCTCGCCATCACCCGCCCGATTGTGATGAGTGCAAGGGGTAGACCACCGCATTCTTCTGCAACAAGCTCAGCAAGACCCAGAATCTCACGGTGAGAATTCATGGCCTCAACACCAACATTCTCTCGAAATAGATCCCATCCTTGTCAGCTTTCATTTCGTAGCACACATTCTCAAATCGTGTCGTGAAAACAACCTTGCTCTGGCCACTTCGACGAGGAATTCCAATCATCTCCAGATCTAACCGCTGCCATATATCGTCCAGCAGTAGCATGAATTTCATCTTGCTCAAGGCATTGTGTACGTCCGTAGCCCGTCTGTCATTGCTTATATCATCTTTCCCGGACAAACCTAGCCTATTTCCAATGTCGTTTTGAATGCTTCCCACATTTACTTCTTTAGAAACCACCACCCATATCACCACATTGAAACCATAGGTTGTTTCATTGTTAATCTTTTTCAAGAGTGTTGTCTTGCCTACACCCCCCATTCCATATATCCCCACAACTCCCACACTATCTTCTCTGAGGAAGCCACGAACCTTCTCTAACATCAAGTCCATGCCTAGAGCTGAAGTGCTAGGCTGCTCTTCCACAACATCTGGAGGGGGTTTCTCTGCCACTACAT
This sequence comes from Magnolia changhungtana, assembly GCA_030180095.1. Taxonomy (NCBI): domain Eukaryota; kingdom Viridiplantae; phylum Streptophyta; class Magnoliopsida; order Magnoliales; family Magnoliaceae; genus Magnolia; species Magnolia changhungtana. Next base: position 4,737,566 of record JASAUF010000434.1, on the reverse strand, counting down.
CGAAGGAATCACCTTTGCTCCTCAACTCTGCTACATCTGCCAGCTTCTCCTCCGCCCTCTTGCTGAGCTTGTAGCCCGACCAACAATTCAGACGACAGTTACCAAGACACCTCCTCATTTGCCCATAACCTTCCTCCCATCTCATTCACTTCTCGTTCGATGGCTTCTACGCTTTCTAGCCACCGTTTCACATGGCTCTTTCGTTCGAGCAGCTGCCTTTCGGCAACATCCACCTTTGTCTTCACGTCGTCCCTTAAATATTTCAAATCGTTCATCGCATTCTTGAGGGAGTCGATGTTTACTCGGAGCTTGATGGCATATCGTATGCGTCGAGCAATGGGATCTGAGAGGCGAGACACGATGTCAATGACAAGGTTGATGAAATCCATGGCCTTGGAAGACAGAATGATATTGGTAGATGAGATCGATGAGAAGAGAAGAGATGGTGTAATGAACTCACTTAGAGCAAGTGCCGATCGTTTGCGTTGAAGGCACAAGAAATTCCAGTGCCGTCGCTTCTCATTCATCCTTAAAGCCTGATGTCTCTCTCCCAAATAGATTGATAACTACACCACACAACTTTTAACGTTTAGCTTAATACAAAATGTTTGCGACCACATAAATGAGTTTTGGATCGGTCTCATTTTTTGTCTTGTTGCGCAGCACACCAACAATGCAGTGAGCCTAGATCCAATCTCAGGCCTCACCCACAAACGATAAACAGGAAGAAATATAAACTAGAAAGGAATAAAAGCATTCAAACAAACCACAAGACAAGATATACGTGGAAAAACCCCAACAAGGGTAAAAAACCATAGATGCAAAACTTCCACTATGAAGAAAAAACAAAGATTACAAGGTAATATACTAACCTCTCCCTTGGAAGCACATAGAAAATCCTTTGCCCACACCTTAGAATAACTTTCCTATCATACCTAGAAAAGCCCTAGGTACCCTTATTTATAATTTAGAAAACTCCTTTCTGCATCCCAGTTGCGAAAGGACTTGCGACACGAAATCTGCGAAACTCCTTTCCGCATCCCAGTTGCGAAAGGACTTGCGACACGAAATCCGCGCATGTAGCTCTACTTCTCAACAATCTCCCACTTGGAGACACATCTCCATAAATCTTTGTCTTCTTCATTCGGAGTGCACCACCTCCCCGTCTTCAAGCCTGAAGACCAATCAAAGCTGAACAGAGCTTCAACTTATCTCGTGTGACCGCCTTGGTCAACATATCCTCAGGATTCTCACTTATATGAATCTTCTCCAGAGCAATCGATCCATCTTCCAGTAACGAACGTATGAAGTGATATCTGATTGCAATATGCTTGGTCCTTGAATGAAAGGCTGAATTCTTGGCCAAGTGTATTGTACTCTGACTGTCACTGTACAGTTTGCAATCTGCTTGCTTCTTACCCAACTCTTCCATGAAACCTTACATCCACACCATTTCCTTGCATGCTTCGGTAGCCGCAACATATTCTGCTTCTGTCGTACTGATAGATACTATCTTCTGTAACTGAGAGACCCAACTGACTGCAGCACTACCCAGAGTAAAGACATAACCTGTAGTGCTTCTCCTGCTGTCAATATCTCCTGCCAAATCTGAATCCACGTAGCCTTGTAGCTTGATTTTCGATCCACCATAGCACAACCCTACATCCTTAGTACATACCAAGTATCTAAGGATCCACTTCACAGCTTCCCAATGTTCCTTCCGGGGATTGTTCATGAACCTGCTAACAACTCCTACTGCTTGAGCAATGTTTAGCCTCATGCTCACCATAGCATATATGAGACTCCCTATAGCTGACGCATATATGACTTTAGCCATGTAATCCCGTTCTTCCTGCGTCTTTGCCCCTTGCTCCTTAGATAACTTGAAGTGGTTGGCTAATGGAGTGCTAACCGGCTTAGCACCTCCCATATTGAATCGATCAAGTACCTTGGTTATGTACTCTGCCTGTGATAACACCAGTTTCTTGTTTTCCCTGTCACACTTTATCCTCATGCCTAGGATTTGTTTTGCAGCTCCTAAACCCTTCATGACAAATTCTTTAAACAGATGTCTTTTGAGATATGAGATGTCCTTCATGCTTGAACCAGCCACAAGCATATCATCAACGTACAGGAGAAGAATGATGTATGACATATCAAACTTCTTCAAGTAACAACAGTGGTCTGCATGACATCTCCTAAAGCCGTTTCCCGACATGAAACTGTCAAACTTCTTGTACACTGCCTCGGGGCCTGCTTCAGGCTATATAAACTATTCTTCAGTCTGTACACCTTGTTCTCCTTTCCTGGTGTCATGTATCCTGTCGACTAATGCATATATATCTCTTCTTCAAGATCCCCATGAAGAAAGGCTGTCTTAACATCTAGTTGTTCTAGATGTAAGTCCTTTGAAGCCACTATACTCAAGACCATGTGAATCGTAGACATTTTCACCACAGGTGAAAATATTTCAGTGAAATCGATACCTACCTTTTGTTGAAACCCTTTCACAACCAATCTGGTCTTGTACCGTTTCGAACCATCGTGCTCCTCCTTTAGTCGGTAAACCTACTTGTTATGAAGAGCTTTCTTACCCTTAGGTAAAGTGACTAGCTCCCATGTACGATTAGACTCAAGAGAGTCTATCTCCCCATCCATAGCCTACTCCTACTTAACCCGTGTATCTGACTGTAATACCTCTTCAAAACACTTTGGCTCACCATTATCTGTCAGCAGTAGATAATATAAGGAGGGTGAGTATCGGACCATGGGTCTCCTCTCCCAAGTAGACCTTCTCACAACCGGTGTATGTGGCTCTACCTCATAATGCTCCTGTGCATGGTCATCCTGTGGTGCAATAACACCCGTATCCTGTAACTCTTCCATCTATACGAATTCTTTCTCCTTGGCCTTATTTTCTTGCACACTGTCCTTATGCATCACTTTTTCGTTGAAGACTACATCATTACTTCTGATGATTTTCCTGTTTTCTGTATCTCAAAACCTGTAGCCAAAATTATGCTGCCCGTAGCCTATAAACATGCACCTCCTGGACTTCACATCCAGCTTATTTCTGTGCTCTGCATCAATGTGAACATATGAAGTGCAACTGAATACTCTGAGATGTGCAAGGTTCACTTCCTTCCCAGTCCACACTTCTTCCGGTAGCCCACCATCCAATGGTGCTGAGGGACTTCTATTGATGAGATATGCGGCGGTATTCACAGCATCTACCCAAAAGGTCTTGGGCAATCCTGCATGTAATCTCATGCTCCTGGCACGCTTAAGGATGGTCATGTTAATGCGCTCAGCCACACCATTCTGTTGCGGTGTACCTGGAATCGTTTTCTGATGTTTGATTCCACTTACTGCACAATACTCCTCAAACCTCTTGTCACAACACTCTCCCCCATTATCAGATCTGAGACATTTTACTGTTTTACATGTCTCATTTTCTACCATAACTTTCCACTTCTTAAATACATCCAATACATCAGATTTGTGCTATAAGAAATAAATCCACAGTTTTCTACTAGCATCATCAATAAAAGAAACAAAATAATGTGAGCTACCAAGAGATGATACCTGTGCCTGTCCCTACACATCAATGTGTACAAGCTCCAACAGATGTGTCTTTGGAGCACGTCCTGTTTTCTTGAAACTTACCCTATTCTGCTTGTCATACACGCAGTCCTCTCAGAATTTTAAATCAATAGACTTCAGCCCTGATAGTTTCCCTTTTGACAATAGCACTTTCATTCCTTTCTTACTCATATGTCCCAACCTCTGATGTCATAACTGCCCATTCACTTCAGTTGATGCGACTGCGAGTCAACTATATGATCCTGAAGTCACGTACAAAGTATCTTCCTTCTTGCCTCGAGATATCACCAATGCACCTTTTGTGATCTTTCATGAATCATTGGTGAATGTCGTCACATAACCGGTATCGGCCAGCTGCCTTACTGAGATCAGATTCCTTCTCAAACTCGGTACATGTCTGACATCCTTCAATTTCAACGCTGTTCTGTCTTTCTGATTTATATGAACGTCTCCCTTTCCAACAATACTGTGCAGCTCATCATCTCCCAGGTAGACTCTCCCGAAGTCACCTGATATATAATTTTGCAGAACTTCCTTACATGAAGTGGCATGAAACGAAGCACCGAGTCTATAACCCAAGACTCATTCCTCGCATTAAGAGACAAGATCAATGCCTCTGTGTCACTCTCCTCAGATAGATTCACTGAATCCTTCCCGCCTTGAGAGCTTCCTTCTTAATTCTTGAGCGCCCTGCAATCACATTTCATATGCCCCTTCTTACCACAATGTCAACACCCGTCTTTATCTTTCGATCCCTTAGACTTCTTCTTCGACTTAGAACACCCGTGTTTATTGCATCCTTTGTTCAGCGATCTTCCTCTTCCTTCAACGTTTAGAGCATTCCCTGAATCCCCTGAAACTCCTGATGTCTTTCTTCTAGATTCTTTACTGAGAATTAGACCGGCCACATCATCAAATTTCAGCTTTGTCGACCCTGAAGAATTGTTCACAGCAATAACCAAACCATCTCAACTGTCTGACAAACTGGATAAGATCAATAACACTCTGACCTCATCCTAAAAAACAATGCCAACGGATTCCAACTGGCTCATGACTGTATTGAACTCGTTTAGATGTTCAGCCACGCTCCCATCATCTGAAATCTTCATGTTGAATAGCTGTTTCATAAGATGAACCTTTTTGGATGTTAAGGGCTTTTCATACATGGTGGCTAGGGCTTCCATTAATTCTTTTGTCGTTTTTACCTTTGATATATTGAAAGCGACGCTCTTAGACAAAGAGAGTCGGATCGTTCCTAAAGCCTTCCTATCCAGTAAAAATCATTCATCATTTGTCATTTTTTTCTAGTTTCTTCTCTTTTCCTCCTAGAGGAATATAAAGGTCCTTCTGATACATAATCTTCCATCTGCATCTTCCATAAGGTAAAGTTTGAACCATCAAACTTCTCAATTCTAGTTTTCCCATCTTCCGTCATCGCTCCCAATAGAACTAAACCAATAGCTCTAATACCAGTTGTTGCGCAACACGCCAACAACGCAGTGAGCCTACATCCAATCTCAAGCCTCACCCACAAACGATAAACAGGAAGAAATATAAACTAGAAAGGAATAAAAGCATTCAAACAAACCACAAGACAAGATATACATGGAAAAACCCCAACAAGGATAAAAAAACCATGGATGCAAAATTTTCACTATAAAGAAAAAAACAAAGATTAAAAGGCAATATACTAACCTTTCCCTTGGAAGCACATAGAAAACCCTTTGCCCACACCTTAGAATAATTTCCCATCATACCTAGAAAAGCCCTAGGTACCCTTATTTGTAATTTAGGAAACTCCTTTCCGCATCCCAGTTGCGAAAGGACTTGCAACACGAAATCCGCGAAACTCTGTTCTGCACCCCGGTTGCGAAAGGACTTGCGACACGAAATCCGCGAAACTCCTTTTCGCATCCCAGTTGCGAAAGGATTTGCGACACGAAATCCACGTATGTGGCTCCACTTCTCAACATGTCTCATATCCTAAAATGAGCTCTAGAAATGGTGAATCCCACCTAAGCATCCCAGAAAGGAACTTCCGCATAATGCATTAGCTAGCCCTTCGATTCCTTATCCTTTGATCAGCACTTGCCTTTTGAAAACAGGCACAACCGGGAATTTTCGTTGGGTCGACGGCTTTATTAGCCGACTGTCGTTGAATAGTCAGTATGTAAGTATAATGATGGAGTAGGATCATTCATGCACATGCATCCTGTGATTGTACATCTGCAGTACTGCGAGTATCTCAATGCCATTTGTTAAAATTACTTGGGAGTTTCATGGGAACGACGTCGCTGGTAATTGTCTCATTCTCACTAGTAATTGTATCATTGACGGCTGTAAAAATAAAAAAATATATATATATTAATAATACAAAATCAAGAAACAAATATCCACTAATCCAAGGCTAGGATTATATAATCTATACGATTTTGGGATATAAAATGATCTCGATCAGCTCCAATTGAGGTAGTTTGCTACGTTGGGTAGTGCCGGCCATGTGTATGCGCATGGAAGATCATAATCCACTGGAGTATAAACTTTTCTTTTGAATTATTGTATGGGTCCAACTTTTTCTTGTTGGGAGTGGATGACACCAAAAAAGAAAGAAACAGACCCTTGGATTATTCGTGTGGGTCCATTCTTTTCCAAAGTCAGCTGACTGGAATCGACATAAACCGAGCCACTCACTGATTTGATTGGCATTTTAATACCAACCATCAGTTTGTTTGTGGGGCCATCCCATTTATCAAGTGTAACTCATAAGAATGAAATGAAGTATAAATACGGGACAAAAAAATAATAGCGTGATCCTAATACCAGGCGGTCCACATGGCAAAAATCTAGAGATTTTGGGAGCAGTTTTACATCGCTCCCATTGGTGCAGCCCATCAGAGACTTAATCTATCTGTGTTTTGAATTTCCTGTTCTCCATCCATTTATATATAAAACACGGTGGCCCCACAGCGCCTGGGTGGTTTGTTGCAGACTATTCCGGTCCTTTCAGTAAATCGAGGGGAATTCTAATACAACTGTCGGAGGGCCCGCTTTGTAACTGGCGTGCTAGGCTCTGTCCATATCTTATTCAGGGTGATAGGTCCAAGCCCTGTACTGTGTCGAAAGCGGATATTGCGTCCTGCTCGGTCTCTACATATTCCGTTCAGGTAAAGCTCTGTGGGACCCACAGTGATGTTTTTTTATTTTTTTTTATTTTTTTTTTTATTTTTTTATGGGTTTTATCCACGCTGTCTATCCATTTTTCTATATCATTTGAGGATAGAAGCACAAAAATGAATCAGTTCCAAGGTTCAAGTAGACTACAGTGGGTATTAAACATCTACCGTTGAAAACATTTTGAAGCCACAGAAGTTTTGGATCAATCTGAAATTGGTTTTTCTCCTTTCATCCAGGATTATGTGACCTTTATGAACAGATTGGATGGAAAATAAACATCACGGTGGCCCCTAAGAAGGTTTCATTGGTGGGTGCTATTATCACCGCTGCTTCCTGTGTTGTGGTCCACTTAAGCTTTATATCTACCTCATGTGAGCATCGTACGCTGATATGATCTGAAAAAATGGATAGAAGGCGTGGATAATACCCATACATCACTGTGGGCCCAACACAGCCCCTGCCGGGACGGATTATGGCATGACGGAAAGGTCAGGTAAAAACACCAATGAGCCGGGGCCGAATCCCCCCAATCGCTCCATTTAGGCAAGTGTGTTGTGCACCGGGGTTTGCGTATTATATCCATTCCGTTCATCCATTGTGCAAGCTTATTTTAAGAGGTGAACTTAAAAATTCAGGCTGATTAAAGATTGAAGTGGGCCACCACAAGAAACAGGGATCAAATAATGCCCACCATGAAACTTTCTCGGAGTTTATATAATTTTATATGAGATTAATATTTGTATTTTTCCCTTAATTCTAGTTAGAATGTCCTTATGAACGGGCTGCATGGCATATTGATGTAGAGTGGGTCATGGACACTTTCACGACCAAGATGGGCTACAGAAGACCCGATCAAGGAAGGAAGTCATTAAGACCGTCAAAACCTTAAAATAGACATATCTTGCAAACCCGAATGAGTTACTCAACGTACCATATATGATTTTAGGATAGGACGAACTACTTTAGCCAATCGACCTGGGTATGCCAGGTTTCCCATGCCGAATTTGCGAGATTCCATCATATCGACAATCAAATTCTATGTTTATTTTCATTTTTACTATTTATAATGAGTTTCAGTTTCAGTATAACTCTTCATCCATTGGGCTTAAGGAGTTGTGCAAAAGTGCTTAGAATAATTGAGAGAACGTTGTGCTTCAGCCAAATAGGACACTTACTATTTTTGGCCAAAAACCTTGCACGCTGGTAGACATCACGAGTCTCTATAAACAGTAAGTTACGAATTCTAGGAGTTTTAGTAATAGTTTTATTCCGATTCTTTCGTTACTTAGTATCCCTATTTAAAGGCTCGTGAACTCATTTATTTCATTCATCAATCAAATTACGAATTTATTTTTTATTTTCCTTGCTTTTTTTTCTAGTAGATTCGAGAAGTCTTTGTGAGGAGTCCAGAGAAGCTCCGTAGATTCGGAGTAATTATCTTTGAGGAAGACAATGCTCAACCTCATCACGTTCATCCTGCATCACATATAAACACTAAGGTGGGGCCAAGAAGGTTTAATTGGTGGGTGTTTCCCTCCCTAGTATTTTTCCGTGTTGTAGCCGTTTTGAGTTTTGAAACTGCATGCCTTATTTTTTTTAAAAATGGCAGTGGGCTTCATCGGAGCTTTTGATTACCCAGGCCATCTATAACTAACATGTTCCCATAAATTTGAAGATGGAATCCAGTATTCCGGATCTTATTTGATATCATCCTGGCTGCGTTGGATGCTTGTAGTGCAGGCAGCTAGATTTGTTAAAACATGGAATGACAATACGTGCCGGTTTTGGATGATGCTTTATCGAGACTGGAACAGGTAAAAATGACAGAAATGAAAGTTTGGCCCGAAATATTCTAAATTCTACAATATTGGATCATCCCCAACATTTGGCCTTTTTACTGAATAACTGTTGTATCGCCTCCATAAGTATATATTCTTAGGACTAGTGTTGAAGGGAATTGGGGAGCAGCCACCGTACATGATAGCGTTTATTTTTAGGAGTAGTGTTGAAGGGAATTGGGGGCATGTTGCCTATGCGGGATTGCGCAAAGGTCATAGTACTGATCGATCGATTAATCATAGCCAACCAAATGATGGCTTGACCTTCCACACCTGTTTACCAAGATGGACGGTATGCTGTGAATTGCCTCATCAACCGTTGGTCCCATTTCTAGTGGGCCAGGAACCGAAAGTTTTCTCTAATTATTAAATAGGACAAGTTGAAAATCTAAAAATCAACCCAGCCTAACCCAAAGCAGGCGCCCGATTTTAAATGGGTTCAGTTCGAACAAAACTAAACTGAACCCAATGCGGACCCATCCAAGCCCAAAGGGACCCGAATGCCAAACAACGTACCATAAGTAATGTTTTATACAGCCTAAAACACCCGAGATCTGTGGGGCCCGCCAGTTCTATAAGTAAAATCCACTCCATCCATCAGGCTCTATCCTTGATTCTAGTTTTTATGAATGAAATCAACCATATCTGCAACTCAGGTGGGCCACGCCAAGGGAACATGGGGATGTGATGCTAGCCATATATGGGTTTGTGTGTACCCCATGGTGTGTAGCTTTCATCAAACCCGTTAATCAAGCATAACTCACCGGGATGAAGTAAATATACAAAAGTTACCCTGACCCAAAGGGGCCACACCACGTGAACTTAGAATTTATGAGCAATTTTACATTATTCCGATTGGTGTAGTTGTCAATTTTTATTTTTTTTATTAGCCTGATATTTTATATGTACGGTTCAAATTGTTCTGTTTTTTAGAAAAAAAATAATAAAAATTTTTATAAATAAAAATTATTTTTAGAAAGTAAATAAATATATTAATTATTTAAACTTTCCACAAATAGTGTGTATAGCTAGTCGGTAAGAGAATGAGTTTTTGCTTATACAACCAGGGTTCAAATCTCTTTGCCTTCACACGTGCGCATCGTCGCAAGAAGCAAACAAAGCCTGATGCTTTATTACTATTTTGCACACATTTCAAACTTTTTGGGTCATGGTACAACTGAAATTGAACTAGGGTCTACCTTGATGCTTTATTATTATTTTGTTGATCGAGAGTAATTGTGACATGATTGTACTGTTCACACCCCAAGTATAGGGTTGTGATGTAGTAATAAACTCCATGAGACCGAGTTCGAATCCACAGGGACTGAAACCTGTACGTAATCTGAAAATAACCAGAACTAGAACTAGAATAAAATGAAATCTAAATCAACTGAATGTGAGGGAATAAAGGTAAAATAGTAAATCTAAAACCTAAAGAATTCAAAGGTATGGAACTAGGGTGCCAAGGATCCACTTGTAGCAATTGAGAAGCTACTTTGCATTGATTAAAGGACACAACTGGAATCAGAGTCCTATCTTATCTAATTGGTAAGAAGAGATTTGTCAGATCTCCGAACGTCTCATGGATCTAATCATCAACAAATACGATTGGTGCAGATTTGGAAGTGATTCTGTCACCTAACCATGGCCAGGATACTATGGAAAACAACAGCAATTTACCAATCTCACAGCCAATCATGAGAGAATTGTGAAAGTTAGGAAGGGTTCCATCACTCAACCATGCCCATGAGATGATGGTGAATAACAGGGTTCCCAAGTTCATAATCTCAAGACATGAAAAGAGAATATCTCAAGCTATCGCAGATCTATTATAATTTGAGTCACAACAAATCATTAAAAACTAAAAATATTTCTTATAATAAAATTAGAATTCAATAAACATAAATCAAAGCAAAGCTAACATTCTAATCACGCTACAAGCTTCACCTCTTAGCCCTAGCTAAGAGGTTTAGCCGATCATAGACATGAGTGGCTAAAATCTCTTAATAAAATATACTAAGTAAAAGGAAGAAGAAAAACTCGTTTAACTAGCCCACACTCCACACTTCAGATGATGCCTCCACGATTGCCTCTCATATGATCATTGCCTCTCTCTTTCTTCTCGTTTTATAGAGCCTGGAAGGAGATGCTAGGTCGGTCGCCGACCTTCTTTACGCATAGAGGCGGTGGAGACTTACTACGGAAATTCTTTACGCAGCAGACTGCGTGCACAAGAGAGAAGCCATCTTGCGTTTGATGCTCGATGGGGTCCATATTCTGTGTTTGCTGAAGAATCAGGTCTGTCCACTAGTTTCATGGTGTCGATTTAGGCCACTCTTCCAAGATTGAAGTAGATTCAAGTTCTGGGTGGACTAAACCACTAATAGACGTGGCAACTTGTTCCTTGCTTTACAATCTTGTTCTCGTGCATGGTTGCACAAGAACAAGAGGGTTTTGGTCGGTGCCCTCCCCTAGACATGATGGACGTCTGAGATCATCCATTGGGTGATCGTAGTGGGTCACCTCAACTCCCAACGGACGGACTTCCGCTGCTAACGCAAACGGAAACTGTTTCCCATTTCTTTTGCAACTTCGTCATTGCGGCTATATGAAGTGGGGCCCACCTTGCTATTTCGATAAATCTATCCCGTCCATTGGGTTGGTAGGATTGTGTTAAGACAAAGGTCAAAATATGGGGTGGATCCGAATATTGGGTGGGCCACACCATCAATCAATGTGGACTAAAAGTCGTTGTCAAGCCCGATGTCGTCGTCCGCCAGATGAGTGCATTCGTTTTAGAATGTTGTTCAAAAAATAGGTGGGCCCCACTTCTGGTGATATTCTTGGAGGTCTACTCCGCTCATTATCTTCTTAGTAACGCGTAAGCCCATGGGTCAAAGTATAAAGTAAATCCGAACTCCATGTGGGCCACACCATCCACCTGTGATGAGGCACTACCCACCGTTGAAGCAACCCTCTGTTCTCCTTACATGCATGCATATGGAATTTTGTTTATTTACGAATCTGTCGTTTGTTCCTCCCTACTGCACCATCCAAAAGAAGTGAAATTTGGCAAATATCCACCGTTTTTCGTGTTCTTTCCATCGGTTTAGTTTGGGTCCCGAGCTCCCAAGGATGTCCAAGATGCTTTCTTAATGGTTATTATCTGATCTTGCCCATCGGGTCACTTATACACTGATTCAATGGCTGAATTTTGACGTGTATAGCTAATTTGTGATCATTAGGCCATATATAAAGTTTCGAGCCAAACGGATGGTGAGAACCATGTGATCTTGCATTTTGGATTATTTTCAGGCCCGTTTAATGCAAGTGGCATGATTTTCTCGGATCTATGACATGTAAATCCTTCAATCTCGGTCCCCTGGGGTCCGTCCCTTGCCTTGGTGCTTCTTGAGCATTAAATCCATGCCTTTAGCATTCTTTTCAGTACAGGCTCCTAAATACACCTTGCATCACAAATACGATCAAAATGGGCCGTTAAACCGTATCATGTTCGTAAAATCAGGTAATAACTGGGGTCTAATATGAAATATTTGACCCTCAACACAATCCTCAACCAGCATTTTGCTAGTCCCGAGTAAAGTATGTGAAAAATAAGTTGAGAATTACTGGACAATTTTTATAAACTCGAGTGATTTTTAAAAAAAAAGAATCCAGATACTAGAATTCTAAGATTCATGAATGTTGGGCATTACTTTCTCCTGGACTCAAGCGCACAGTAAGCTTCATAATTAAGTTCTAAATATCAATCCATTAATTAGAAAAATCCCAAACATTGAGTTTCATGCCCGTGTAGTGTAATCTCGGCTTATCATCATTAAGAGATCCAATCATCAATTTCATGATAACATTGATGATCAAAAGGACATTAAGGATAACCATACCTAAACCAAAACCTGCCTTATAGTTCAATTTCTTTCTTTTTATTTTTTTCCACGGTTTTCACGACGTATTAACTTTGGGGAATCGAATCCTCACTTATAGGGAGCAAACCCATGGTGACGACCGTTCGCCCACAACCACATTTATCGGGTAGAGTCAAGGAGAGAAATCAAACCCTCACCTATAGGGAGTAAACCTATGGTGAAGATCATTCGCCCAACCCTTTCTAAAGACAGCCTTTCTTGAACATAATGGACAAATTCCCCAGGTTGGCTCCTTCCATGCCTCGTGACTACCAGGTTAACAATTCAATATCAAACTAAAATCATAATGTGTAAGCGAGACGTGACATGTGAAATCATGACTCAATCAATGGTTAAAACTTGTAAGACCCGTATCCTAGTTCGTACTGTTCCGATGAATTCTGCGATCCTTTCCGTCGAAGTCCGGCAATCCGCAACTGATAATCGACGTTGCGCATGATCGTAAGTCGTATCCTTTAGATTCGAGTCGGTTTAATCCGAGGCTTGTATCATTGTGACCGCACTGTCGCCGCGGTTCTAACGCCGCGACTCACGCACCGATCCGATACCCTGATTAGAAGATGTGAGTCGGCGTTTATTTCGAAGAAACGCCGCGCTTTCTCAATCCCAAGAGAATCTCTACACAATGTCAAATCAATCCCATCAATCAATCAATCAATCATTTCAATGTCAAGTACAAAGTAAACCATGCTTCCTTTCTCCACAAGTAAAGCAACCACAAAAGTCCACCAATCCATCACCTCACCCATCACTCACACCTTTTCACCCATCACACCCATCACTCCCTCTCCTTACAATCTCTCTCTCTCCCTCTCTTTCCCTTCACATTTCCCAACCATCCCAAACCCAAGCAAGAAACCCACGTCTAAGCTTCTCCATGTGAGAGAGAAAAGTGATTTTTATGTGGCCCACTTTCCCTTCCTAAGATCTCTCATCCTAACCATCCATTTCTCATCTCCACCATCAAAGTGAAGCATAAGGAGGATGGCGTTCCAACGGACCGAGAAGATCAACCGGTGGGTGCTTTATAGGATAGGTTTTTCATGTTTTTATGATGGGCCAAGTGAAGCCTACCGATTGATGGTGTGGATCTTACTTTGGACCCTTGATGTGGCCAATGGCCCACCTTTATGCTTATGATCATTCCATGATGGGGCCATTCTCCATAGACCCCATCATGATGTTTATTTTCTTGCATGAATAGGGGTCATCTAGACCTCACATCTTGGTGGAGAATGGATCTCCACCGTTGATCTTTGATTTGGTGGGCCCACATGCAATGGGACCCACTTGATGTATGATTAGATGCTTGAGATGGAGGGCCCATAGTGCCGGGGTTCCTCTACCACACGTGTCCCTCTTTCTTTCTCTCTCTCTCTCTCTTTATTTTATTTGTTTTAGTGTGTGATAATGTGGTTATGTGGCCCACCCGGATGTACCCCACCTTGATGTATGCCTTATCCAAACCATCCAAAACTTGTGGGCCCTACCTTGATGGGGATGGGAAACCACAAATATTATAATGATCTAAGTGGGCCATGTCCAAGTGGGACCCACCTTGACAAAACGTTCACATGGGACCCACCTTGATAAAAGTCCTCGTCCAGCGTCCCTGGACGCTGAACTTGTGTAGGGTGAGTTTACAGTGGGTGTGCTAACGCCAGTACAAAGAGAAAAAAAAAAAAGAAAAAAAAAAAGGGAAGCTTTTGGGTAGGGTCACATATGCAGGCCCCTCCTTGATGTATAAGTTTAATCCACACCGTCCATTCCATTCCCAGGCTCATTTTAGGCGTTGAGCCGAAAAAAATGAAGCCAATCTGATTTTTATGGTGGGCCATATCATTGAAAACAATGGTTATTACCGTTGAAATCCACTTTAAATTTTCTACATGCCAACAAATATCGTATATTAGACTCGTTTGGTCCGTCTCAATCCATAGGATCCAATGGGTGGAGTGGATTTACCCAACACGGACCCCACCTAGGAAATTCCTCAAAAAAATTAATTTTTCAAAAAATAATAATAATAATAATGAAAGAGAGAGAGCAGCAGCTACTGCTATTGTCCGTCAGAGGCGCCAGCGGAGTCCTGCGCTGGACGGTCACCCAGGAACCGTGGGCCCCCCAAGACGTAGGCCCCACCGTGATGTTTTTGGATATCAACGCCGTCCATTTGCTGGCCCATTTACGGCAGAGGGCTCCTTCCAAAGATCCGCCACATCCAAAGCTCAAGTGGCCCACATCAGAGGAAACAGTTGGATTGAACGTCTGCCCTTAAAACTCTTTGCCGGGCCACAGAAGTTTCGAATCAAAATGAAATTTTGTTTTTCTTCTTTTATCCAGGTACAGGTGACCTTATGAATGGATTGGATGGAAGATAAACGTTAAGGACCCACAGTAATGTATGTGCCTTATTCACACCGTCCCCGGTATGGGACGGTGGAACCCACCTGGGTGTATGTGTCCTCTGCCGTGGACGGTGAGCCCCACCATGATTGATTTATGTGTTTTATCCACCGTCCACACCTGGACGGTGGGTCCCACCCCATCGTGTGTGGCTGTGCGTGTGTGTGTGTGTGTGTGTATATATATATATATATATAATATTTTGTATTATATTATGTAGTATATACTTGATGGTGGGCCTTCATGGGACCTACCATGATGCATATGTTGCATCTTAACCGTCCAACCATTTTAACAGTTAATTTTAAGGCTTGAGATAAAAAATAAGATGGATCTGTGATTAGGAGGACCACACTATAGAAATCAGTGGGTTTGACTATCCACCATTAAAACCCCTTTCAGGTCATTGTGACCTTATGATCAGATTGGATGGGAAATGAATGTTATCGTGGGCCTTGGGAATCTCAATGGTGGAAAAATCATTATCACCACTCTTATTTGGTTGTGGCCCATTTGATGTACGTTTGAGGCCCAATTGGTGTGGCCCATTTGATATACATAAGGCCCATGTGATTAGGCCCATTCGATGTAATTGTGGCCCGTTGTTGAAGCCTACCTTGATGTGTATTTGTGGCCGTTATTGAGGCCCACCTTGATGTGTATTTGTGGCCGTTACTGAGGCCCACCTTGATGTGTATTTGTGGCCGTTGTTGAGGCTCACCTTGATGTGTATGAGGGCCCGTTATTGAGGCCCACCATCATATGTATGAGGCCCGTTGTTGAGGCCACCTTGACATATATGAGGACCATGTGATTAGGTTCATTTTGATGTATTCTAGGGACTATGGGTTAAGGCCCATTATGATGTATTAGGGCTCACGGGTTGAGAGCCATTGTGATGTATAAAGGCCCGTGGGTTGAGACCCACTATGATGTGTATAGGGCCCATGGGTTGAGGCCCATTGTGATGTATTTGGAGCCCATGGGTTGAGGCCCATTGTAATGTGATTCCACTGTAGTTTATGTATTGACATTTATGGCGGGCCATGCCTTAGGAGCAATGTTGGTTTGACGTCCACATTGTAAGAATAATGTTGGTTAAATATCCGCATTATGACTCTCCCTAGGGCTATTGGTAGGCCCATACTTGTTATGTGTAGGCCGTCTAGGCCCATCTGTGCTGTAAGGATAGTTCATCACTTTGTAACATGCTTAGTGTAGCTCCATGATTCATACCCATACGCATTATATGTATGCTTGATATGAGTAGTGACTGATCATTGCATACGCCATTGGGTAGACTATTTACGGGACTCCTTAGGAGACGAAGTGCCCACATTATCGCGCTGTACGCGCGAGATTGCTGCATGTTTGTACGGTATGATTCATGCATCTCGCATACATGTTACTTGATCATTGTACGCCTTCGGGCCGTGGCCTCCACAGGCATATCGTGGATGGCCAGACGGGACCCCGGAAATGTTTGGTTCTAGCATACGGGCGCCATAGATGTCCTTGGGTGAAAATCCCTGAACCTCCGTGGCCAGGAGATGACTCCAACGTCGAGACCGGGTGGATATATGAGCGCACGAGGGCCGAATACTAGGAGGCCGGGTCTCCCACTGTGTCGTGGTCGGTTGGGAAGGGGTGTGACCTTACCCGCCTGAGTGAGGGGATAATATCTAGGTCGAGTTTGACTAGCTTGAGGAATGGGTCCGCTATCGACGAGCCGGGCCCGATATTGGCAGGCGGATAGTGAGGTCTCTTCCACTTAGCCAGTTGTGCGCTCGGACAGGGGCGGCAAGCTGGCTAGAGTGTAATAGACCCCGGTGATGATCCCAGAGAGGAACCTTACGATACGTGGACTTATTGAGCGAGGGTGAATTGCATACCCATTCATTCATTCATTCACTATCCACTCGGTGGTGGTGCGTAACTATTTATTCGTATACCATCGCATGGCCGTGATTTTCGGTTGGGTGCGCGACTAACCTGAGATCAGGAGTTTACCACATTGTGCCTGACTATCGAAATTTAGGTATGGGACTGGTTTGGATAGAAGTCCCTTGTGATGGACCCCATAGCCTGTGATACTTCGAACTATCATCCCGACTTCACGTTCCTGCATGGTCATTTCATTCGCACCGCATATTACATTACATCCGCAGTACTTAACATTTTGGGTTACTATGTTTTTGCACTTATATGGCCTAAATGGGGTTGATGGTATTCGTGGCTCGTCAGGATTTGTATATTGCATTGCATTCTCAGCATCTGTTATTGTCTTATTATGTTTTGCATCACATTGCCTTGGTACGGTTGATAACATTCATGGACTTACCAGTATACTTCCGCTTACTCTGATGTCATATGATTCATGAGCTTGTTAGTATTTCTGCTTATCCCGATGATGTATGATTTATGTGTTCATGGTATACTTGGCACTTATCTTGTGCACACACTTTCACCACCCTCTAAGCTTATGTACGATAGATGCGTGCAGGTGACGTTAGATTACAGCAACATTGAGCTCGGAGCGTGCAGCAGTTTTCTGGAGCTTTTGGAGTTTTCCTTGATATCATTATATTGTATTTCCCTTCCCGCATTATACTTAAAAGTTTTTGATACAGTGGATACGTGGTGTTGTTGTTTTATGACTTGGTTATGCTTGTGGTTATGCTCCATTTCAAAAAAAAAAAATTCATGCTGAAAATCCTCCTTGTAGGATCCCAGGATCGGAATCTGGAGTATGGGCGCTGGGAGCCGAGAATGGGGTACTACGGAGGTTGTCGGCGCTGGATTCGGTGATCGAAAATTTTGTGAGCCCGGTTTCCGAGTTTGGGGCGTGACAAAACTTCTAATCATGGGTTAACAATTTAAACTTAACTGTGAAATCTAATAGATAACTGAATCCAAGAGTCATAAATTACCAACATCACGTATCTTGTAATTCTAAATCAAAGATGGTCATCAAAATCATGTCGAATTTATAAGAAATTCAAGAAAAATTTAAAATTTTCACAATTTTTGCTTAAGACCAAGAAAACACTGATTAGGTAAACTAATCTCCCACCCTCAACCTAAAATATACATTGTCCTCAATGTAAAAGAAATACACATGTAATGCACATGGGACAACGAAAGTATATGAGAAGTGATGGGAAGATAGTGCCTGGATGAAGAAATCGAGAAAGACGTTTCCACAATGATCATAGCATGTCGGCCAGCACGAGAGTGAAGATACGAAAGCAAACTATCCTAAAACAATGCAGGAAGTAAACTAACCTAATGTCATAAACCGTCTATCCTAGAACAACATAAAGCAAACTACTCTAATACTATAAAAGCAGGGAAAAACTATTTGATCATCTTTCGGCCAATATCTTGATAAGTGTCTCAGTAAGTTCCTCAACAGGATCATCCAAAAGCCTTTTTTGCAGTAGGCTTGGATGCCCTGGAGTATGAAATTCCAGAGAAATTTATGGACCTCAGCATAAGGTTTCCTTTTAATTTCTTGAGGTGTCCAAAGTATATATGATTCACCTGTAATAGAGAAAGTTTCAGAATTAGTACCCCATGGTGAATCGGAGACTACAGGTAGATAAAATTTAGAAGAATTCTCAGGAAGTAATGTAGTCTCAACACATTCCAAAGTTCTAGACTTCAGTTCAATTTTTAGCTCATCTTCCTTTAATGGTAAACATTCAGGGTCTGGGGAAGGAGGGACTTCAGAATGAGGGTTCTCTCGGTCCATGACATCTACCGAGGTATTGTCTTGTGAGGCATCTATTTTGTCTTTTGACATGGGATTGTTTGAATTTGTAAAGTGCACTAAGCAATCATCCAAAGAGTTGGGAAGTTCAGTTGAGCGTGACTTATTTTCCACATTGGAGCTCGTGATGATCTACCCAAGGAATCCATCATCCTTGAAAGTGGATGGAGGTACGCTCTCTTGCTCTAGTCCTGCACAAATAGATTAAAAATCAATAGGGGAAGCATCAATGTGATCACTCTGTTCATTGAAACTATTCAATCGAGGTGTTGAATTGTCAAACATGTACAGCTCAGATGGTGGCCTCAACTGAGTGGTTTCAAATTCTAGGGTCGTAGCGAGCAACTCGTCCTTCTCTCGAATCACATCATCATTCAATTCAGAGGAGTGGTCCAAACATGTTTCACAAGAGTTATAAAGGTTAGTTGTAAGGGGTTCATCCTCCACTTTTAAATCTGACATGTCAGGTGAGAGGAGTGGCTCATTATGACCGACCACTTCATGAACATCTTGATCATTGTCCTGGACCAAACTTAAGATTAATTCCAGGGGAACTGGAGCTGCACATTCATGATCATCATCTCAATACTCATCATAGTCTAATTCCGTGCAGTGCACATTTGGGATGTGATCACTTTTTTCACATTCTATTCCCAGATTGGATTGAGGTTCACATAAACTAACATTTTCCTCATCATTGAAATCTAGTGTGTCCTGTCAGTGAAGTGTGTCATCATCATTATATTTGAAAGACACCCATGTCTCTTCACCATTCCTTTGAACAATCATTAAGATCGACTCATCAGGGAATAGAACCATATGCTCAGGAAGAAATCCATAACCTTTCAATTGATATAAATCCTGGATACTATAATCCAGAAGTTAATACTCTTAATCCTTAAGATTATATCATCTTATGTGCAATTACTCTCGATCTGACATCTTGCTAAGTTTTTTCTGAATGTATTAAAGGTATATCGGTGTCAAAACTAGAGATCTGTTCAACACTTAAATGTGTAAATTTTTGTGTTGAAATTCAGATTGAAAGTTCATTATATCCTGAAGATAATTTGCAGATTTCTTTCGTTTGCACTTGCTGGAACTTCTAGAAAAATGGCAGCAAATCTGTCTTGAGAAATTGACTATTCAAGTCGAGCCTTGAACCAGATAGATCTGATCGTCTCGTTATCTTTTTCCTCTATCCTCTTTGTGTTCTAGATTGTTAATTTTCTAACATTCAAGACAGAATTTAACTCTAGTTACAATGGAGGCAATTCATTCAATTCAAGTTATGAAACCAGACTTTGTACGACTGGCTCGTTTCGACGATCAATTCTTCTCAAGATGGCAGTAGAAGATGCTTTTCTTTCTGACAACTCTTAAGTTATCCTACATCCTAGATGATGATCTACCTTCTCTGACCAAGCCAAAAGATGATGACTAAGAACAAGTGAAGGCGGAACGGAAGAAAATTAACGAAGGATGACGTTGTAACGTTCTACTTCATAGTGGATTGTTGATCTGGACGAGGTCCCGTGGTTTTTACCTCTTTGAAGGTTTTCCATGTAAAAATCTCTTGTGTGGTGTGGTTAATGCTTTGATTTATTTCATTGCTTTATTATTCCATAATTCTGGTTTATTTTGGGAGGCTAGATCCTAAGGTTTTGTGCAAGGCCCCCAACAGGCCGACCCTATGCTCAGTCGGGAACTTCATTGTGAGGTGGTATATAGACACCGCTGCCCTTATGACATTAAGGGATGGTTGTCCCAGTATTTTATTATAGATAGAAGGGTAGTCGACCACGAGGAAGTCAATCATGGTGGTTGTCTGATTATGACCTTCTCTTGCGGTCACGGGCAACAATATACTCTTTTCTCCCCAGCAAACCTCGGCAGGGGGGTGTGAACAGGGCATAATTTGGACCTCCTGATCCCCATCTTATTGAACGAGGCAACAAAGAGTATGTCAGTCAAGCTGTCAGTGTCCACCAGTATACGGTGCACCTTATGGTTGGCCACAGTCATGGTGACCACTAGGGCATCGTTGTATGGGTGGTGGATTCATCGGGTGTCTTCCTCATTGAAAGTCAAGCTGCAGGGGCTCAACTTTTACTCTTTCGCAGCCTTGTCGGTGAGGTATACATGTTGCTCCATGTTGTTGTTACTGATGTTTTGAGCATGATCCCTATGCACTCTATTTGAGCTCCACCTCCAGCTGTTCCCCCAAATATAGTACGTATCTCGCCAATCGCTTCGTTGTTGTTTTTATTATCTTACTGCTCGTCCCGTTTATCTACTTAGTCATCCCTCCTTTTATTGATGTACTCCCGTAGGTGCTTGTCTTGGATGAGGGACTCTATTTCCTCCTTGAGGTCGAAACATTCAACGGTGGTGTGACCGTGGTCGCGGTGGAAGTGGAAATACTTCTGCTTGTCTCTCTTGTCGGCGTCAACTTTTAGCTTGCTTTGCCATTTTAAGATCCTTTTATCGCAAATTTCCATGAGGACTTGCTCGGGAGTCACGTTTAGCAGGGCATATGAATGGAACCGGCTCTTTGGTTGTCAGTTCGAGCGCTGACCTCTGCTCAGGTCGTCCTCCTTTCTCTTCTTGTTGTTGACTATGGGCGGGTCCCTTTCTTCCTTGCATTTTCTCTCCTTAGTTGAATTACCTACACTTCGAGTATCTTTTCGCAAGCTAAAAATTAGCTCCTCCGCATTCGAGTACTTCTGGGCTTGGTTAAGGAGTTTGCAATAGTAGTGGGGGGTTTTTTTCTAATCAAGAAGAGGAACTTCCCTTCTCTTAAACTAGATATCATGGCAGTTAGAGCTATCTGGTCGGAGTAGCTGTCCACCTATATTGCCTCTTCGTTGAAGTAGATGATGTAGTCCTTTAGCAGCTCATCTTCCTTTTGGGTGATAGTGACGAGGTGCATTAAAGGTTTCCTTTTATCCTTCCCATCGATAAACTGTGTGATGAAGATCTTGCTTAGCTGGGCGAAGGAGGTAATAGACTTCAACTTTAGCTATCCGTATCATTTTCACGTGGCTCCTGACAAAGTTAAGGATAATGCTTGGCACATCACTGAGCTCGAAGTGCTGTGAAGCTCCATCCAAGCTCTGAAGTGCTTAAGATGCTCAGTCAAGTCTGGGGCATCCAGAACCTTGGTGGAACCCAACTTTCAGCCCTAGCTTCAACGGAGGTTGGGACCCGGGCTTGATAGGCTTGTTGGATGTCACCGAGCTGCCCTCGGATTTAGCTTCCCATGAGACCTCACTTTTTGCAATGACCTTGGGGGCCTTACCATGCCTCATTTTCTCTAGTATGTGGCGTAGGTCGAAGTCAACGAGTATGGTCGTTTCCACATGTATATGGTCGTTTCCACAGTATACATGGGAGCTTGGGCATGATGCCCTGGTCGTTGATGCTTTACTATGTAGGAATCGTGAGGTACCTGGGGAGGCCGAGACAATTCGATCGATGCATCTGCACTCACACTGCAATCAGGATATGGCTATTGTCTCTCTAGTATCTGCATTATCTAGTCGACGTTGCCGGCTAGGGCTTTGACCTAGTTCTCCAAAGAGATGAGTCGACCCCCCTATTGTGGGGCCTTGGCACGGCCACCACTGGGAGAGGGTCAATTTGATGCTCTGAAGGTGGGTCTTGGAGATTTTTGGGTTGTTCTTCTGGTGCGGGGATTGGTGTAGTAATGGCGGTCAAAGCCCTCTTCCTTCCTTTAGTCATAGTAGGGTAGACGAAAATACGATAGGCGATCTTTTATGACTTTAGTGTGGCTTCCCATAAATGGTGACAAACTGTTAATGATACAATCTGGTCATCCCTGCTAGCCCGTCGTGTACCTACAAAACTGAGTGACAATGGGAGAGCTTTGGTTATAGCTGCCTAAGTCAGAATAGGCATATAATGGGCTTCATTGGGTTGGAATAATTGTGCATACATTTTCCTATAAAGAGGATCTCTATTTATAACTTATTGGCACTACTAACATATATGGCAATGTATCTACCAAATAATTGCATATCACAAAATGGATCTTCTTTTTGCATATAATGGGCCTTTCTTGGCGTGATCCTCAGTGAAGATCTTGAAGGGTAATTCTTTGGAGAGGATACTCCCTTTTATCTCGAGGCAGTGGTCGGTATCTGAGGCTGTCCTCTGAGGTCTATGGTCGAGACGTACCAGGTCCTTGGTATGAGTTGGTCCTTAAGGCTGATGGTCGGGGCGTCCCTCGAGGTCGGTGTACAAAGCAGACCTAAGTCATTGACAGAGACCGTGAAGTTCTGACTCGGTTGAAGAGGTCAGTATCCATGGGAGCTACCGGGGCTGCTCGCGAAAGTCATGGTCAGGCCGAGCTGACTGTCCCACCTTAGCTGAGCTGATTGTCCCACCTTTCTCGTTGGGGCATATCCTTTGATGCTCTTGATTTATTGAGGAGTTGGTCAGTACATTTTTACCCACAACAATAGGTATTGAATCACCACTGTTTCCTGGGATATGGCCCACCTGAGATTTAGATCTGCTTCATTCCTGGGATCATGCCCTGAAACGAGCTGTCAAAGCGGATGGATGGTGTGCATATAAGGTACAAACATCACGATGATCCACCCACCTCGGTGGATCCGGGGTGGATATCCCCTGAAGACGCGCCCTATAGTTGTAAGTAGCATTCAAATCCGTGAAAGCTTATACAATGAATATAATCAGGACCGCCCACATGCTGGCGCTGACTTGGATGCCCATGGCACCAAAAACCAAAGGAAATGGCATCCTCACTTATAATTTGCAATCTAGATTTATAATTTGCAATCTAGATTTACTGTTTTATTTTATCAAGTTTTATGAAATCATTTTCCATCTTTTCTATGAGCATCCGGATGGATAGAAGGTGAGTGGGTGATAGAAATAAAGAAATAGATGGGCCTATACAATAATTCAAGAGAAATTTTGATACTCATATGGTTATGATCTTCTTTCCCTATTTTGTATGGTTAACATTTTTTATTATTTTTTTATCGCCACCTACGAAACCAACGGGGATTGTTCAATTACCCTGCCACTAGCAAATGACAAGTGGTTGTTGCTCTGTAAACTTCACAATGATGTATTTGTTTCATCCACGCCGTTCATCCATTTTTAAAGATCATTTCGTGATATGAACTAAAAAATGAAGTAGATCTAAATCTTAAATGGACAACATCACACAAAATAGTGTTGATTGAATGGGGACTACGAAAGTTGTAGATGAAGCTGATATCTGTTTTTGAATCCGGATCTTTTGCTTGTCACATACAGAATTTCTGTTGATAAATCTTACTGGGTCATATCATCACACACTGTATTTAAATGCAGTATTGGTGACAACATCGATGATGATGTGCCCCTAAAATGATCTTGAAAATGGATGTACAGCGTGGATAAAACTCATATATCATGCCGTGGCCCACAGCCCACCACTAGCCAGCCTAACTGGGCCAACGAAGTAATCAATGATATCATTCCAAAGAAACTAACACGGAATTTGGACTAGGGGGGCACATGGGTCAATTCGGTCCGGTTTTGGGGAGAAACTGGAACTGAACTGTGCCTAACAGTTCTGAGATATTCGGAACTAGAACCGGACCGTTAGCACCCTAGAACCGAACCGGAACCAGACCGTTCAAACTAGTTCGGCTCCGAATCGGTTCCACGGTTATGGGCTTTTTATAATCCAACTTATTTGCATATTTTATTTTATAATCTAGCCCATGTCTGTTGTCATTCATTTGATGAATAATTTAGATATTATATAAAGTGTGTGGAAATACATTTATGGAAACAATCAAATGATGCATTGTAAACCATAAATCATGAGTCAAATATGGAAACAATCAAAGGTTTCCTGGTTCGGCTCCAAGTTCGGTTCTAGGTTTGGTTCCACGGTTCGGATCCACAGTTCGGTTCCACGAATCGGTTCACGGTTCGGTTCAGTTCTACATACTCTCAAACCGAGAACCGAACCGATGTAATCGGTTCTTTGATTTTTGGAATCGGAACCGGAGCTGAACCAGCACACTCTAGAACCGGTTCGATGTATCCCCTAATTTGGACGATTAAAATTGAGACACGTGTAATGGACGATCTTACTGCATGCATGTGCATGAATGATCTTATCATCTTATCTACCATTGACGATTCAACATAGACGGCTAATAGAGCCACCCACACAAACAGAATGGACGCTGATTGAGGGTGACTGGTCGCGGCAGGATCTGACGGGGCCACGTGCTGCAGGGCACGGTTTGGGTGATCCCTGGATCTACCGATGTCTGTGAATAGTTCTGGGGTCCATTTTGATGCACGTGCCTGACATCCACGTCTTCCATCCATTTTGGCAGATCGCCTTAGGTAGATCCAAACCTAAGGTGGACCATACCATAGAAAACAGTTGTAATTGAATCCCCACCATTAAAAGAGTTTATGCAGGCCACCAACATATTTATTTGCCATCGAACCAGTTGATAAGGTGCGAGGGGCCTTAACGAAGAGACCACACAAATATGAGCCTGATCCAAAACCTTTGTCCACAAGAAGTTTTAACCATCGATATATATTGTGGTCCACCTTTAATTCGGATTTTCTTCAATTTTTTGAATCACGCTGCCCTAAAATAAGTTATCAAAACGGATGGAGGGCATGGATATAAGGCACATACATCACGGTGAGCTCCACCGCCGGGGATCGGTGGATCCAAAGCCGCGCCTACGCTGCGGTGAGATGGATGCGCAAACCGCATTTTGAAATTTAATCGGGGGTAATTTTTGACTATAGGATGAAAATATTTTTATTTTTTTCAGTTGCTTTATCTTAAAAATTAAAGATATTTTTATTGTAAAAAACCCTCTTACCGTACCTTAAAAACATATTTTCGTAACATAAATTTTCGAGTGTCAAAAAAAAAAAAAAGGCATACCACCAAAGAGAATGCTAATTTTTTCCTTATTCGGTGCAACACGTACTCCACTGGAACAATCACGCGAATTGCCTGTGCCCCCGCTCTCACGAAGTTCATGTGATCGGAAACCATGGGATCCACAGAGATTCCAGTAATAAATCCACTCCGTTCATCAGTTTATCAAGCTCTTAATAGGATAGAATTCAAAAAATCAGGTTGATTGAAAACTAAGGTAGACCACGTCACATGAAAGTAGGGATTGAATGCCCACCATTGAAAATTTTATGGGGCCGCAGAAGTTTCAGATCAGAATGATATCTGTGCTTGCGGTTTATCCGAGTGGTAACCTTATTAACAGTTTGGATAGCATACAAACATCATGATCAGGTCCAAAAATGTTTCAACAGTGGACATTTCTATTCTCCCTGTTTTCCGTAGTGTGGCCCACCTGGATTTTGGGTCTGCATGATTTTTGGACTCGTCTCTTATTTTCATCCTAAGAAACTGATGAACAGAGTGGATTTTTCATGGGAATCTCTGTGGCCCATGTAGATTCCAACTACAGAAAATTTGTGTCCATCTCTTGCAACAAGGCTCAATTAAATCTCACCATATTGTATCACAACGGATTACCTAGTTGCTGTACAATCCTCATCCAATTAAGATACTCAAGGTCACCAGAGATATACGTGATAATCAGGTTAACACGCAGTTCACATGTAATGAAAAACTTCTCGTGGGCCTCCATGAAGTTTTTAATGCTGTGGATTCAATTACGACTGTTTCCTGCGGTGTGGTCCACCTAAGATTTGGGCATGCTTCATTTTTGAGATCGTGTCCTAAAATTAGATTTGAAAATGGTTGAAAGGAGTAGATTTAAGGCATATGCATTACCGTGAGCCCCACAGTGGGTAGATCCGGGGTCTCTTTCACCCAATCCAAACAAGATTGTATACTGAATAACTTAGTAAGGCGTACTGAGTAAACTGTGGGCCCACTATGATTTATGTATTTTATACCGTCCTCCATCCGTTTTTACCATATAATTTTAGGGCTTGAGCCCAAATTTGAAGCGTATCCCTAGCTCAAGTCAACTACACCTTTGGAAATAATGTGAATTGAACATCTACCGTTGAAAAATTCTTGGGGGCATGTAAGTTTTGGATCAAGCTGATATTTTTGTTTTCCCTTTATCTATGTTTTTGTGATCTTATGAACAGGTTAGATGACAAATAAACATCACTGTAAACCCTAGGAAGGTTTCAAAGGTAGAAATCATTATTCCAACTTTCTTTTGGTGTGATCGACTTGAGCCTTGTATATGATTCAAATTTGGGATCAACATCTAAAATGAGCTGGAATAACAGATGGACGGCGTGGATAAACTACAAACATTCCACTTAGTCCTCTCCCAACAACACCAGCATGGGCTTGACCCTTCCTTGATAGTCTAACAGTCACCTGCAAGATGCCGCCACGTCTGGGGTAACAATCTGCTTCCTTTGAAAATAACCACAAACCGAGTATTTTCATTGCGTGGACGCCATCTACGTTGAAATGTGAGTAGGTCAGTACAATAATGGAGTTAGATTATTCATGCACATGCACCCTATGATTACATGGGCAACGTATCTCAATCCTATTTATTACAACTGGCTGTAAAAGAAAAAAAGAAAAAAAGAAAATATTAACAATATAAAATCAATAAACAAATATCCACTAATCCAAGACTAGAATTATAAACTCTTTGCAATTTTGGAGATACGAAATCATCTTGGTCAGCTCCAATCAAGGTGGTGTCTGCCACATGGGATAGTGCCGGCCACATGTACCTTCTCCGTGCATGCGCATGGAAGACCATAATCTATTGGAGCATCAACTTCATCAACCTTTCTCTTGAATTAATATTGTGGGATCTTTTTTAGCGTTATTGGGAATGGATGACACCAATAAAGAACAAGATAGACCTTTTAATTATCCTGTGGTACATTTTTCTTTTTGTTGGGAGTAGATGACACCAACAAGGACATAGATGGACCCGAACGATTCAAGAGAAAATTTGATACTATGATCCTCTATGCTCATGCAAAGATACACGTGGCAGACTATACCTTTACTCAAACCAAATAAGATAATATCCCCAAAATTACATTCATGATATCATCTTAGCCTTGAGTTATTGGACATTTATTTCTTCCTTTGTACTGTCAACAAGTTTTTTTTTTTTACCACCACCAATGAGGACAATTATGGCCTATTCGGATACCACCAAATAAGTTATTTTTTAACTTGTGCTAAGTCCTTGAGTTACTTTTTAAAATTGAGTGAGTTTGATAAACATGATTGTAAATGTAACTGAAATTATTATTATTGCTCAAATCTAGTCCAACATGTTCCACCTCTGGCAAGCTGCAGTACCTGCAAATTAATAGAGAACTAGGGAACATTGGGGATGCCAGTTGTGGCTGGGGACCCTCCAATGCTTAAGTCAAGTGCATGGACTCGCAGTGGGCGTAAAAAAATCAGGATAGTCATGCATACCTTTTTCTTGAAGGTGGTGTTGTATTTATAGTTGTTCTTAAGTTATTGTCATATCTGAGTATATTTATAAGATAGGTAGGATGGTCCTATATTGGAATTGGAATTTGTCCTCAGATATTTCTCCGATTAAGTCTCGATTGGCATGATCTTCGGCTGAGACTTCACTGGGAGTCCTTTCTATGTGTGATATTAAATTTCCTCTAGATCTTTCCTTTCCGAGCTTGAGGTCGACATTCGAAGTCGATATCTGTGTCTAACCTCGAGGTCGGTACACGAGGTTGAGGTCACCCTCTAAGATAGCTTCCAACTTTCCTGGTTGGGTTGGGGGCCAAAGTCATAGTTGAGGCCAAAGTAGAAGGCGTTATTCAAGATCGGGGTTAATACCCAACCCTCACGTTGCCATATAAGGTCACTGAATCTCTCTACTTGGCTCGTCTATCTCATACATTATATTAGCTCGATTTTACCCATAACAATAATTATCTTTTATTTTTTTAAGCTTTCACTTCTAACTTACATGCTTAAAGCTACTTATCACCATAAGTTTCATTATTATTATTATTTTTTTAGCTTTTTAACTTTTCACCACTTCTCTTTCTCTTCCATATGGAAGGATGCCTCACATAATGGACTGTCCTCATCGACAATAGGGCCTGCACAATGGATAGTCCATATCAAAGATGGGCCTCACATGATGGATAATCCATATTAATGTAACATTTCATTTTTTAACGGTAGGTATTCCAAACCCCATTGTTTATTATGGTGTGGTCCACCTGAGTTTTGGATTAGCCTCATCTTTTAGCCCATGTCCTAATATGGATGGGCAAGACTAGTGGACGGAGTGGATTTTCCACGTCATCTTTATGGATCCCACCATGTTTTTAAAAGAAAAAAGAAAAGAAAAAAAAGAATGTAACGTGTTGATGCCCGTAGTTCCTCTCACGTAACCAACCCAACTCTCGCTCCTCTCCCATCTTATTCGGCCAGCACCTGCACGACCTGAGCTATGACCATCGACCATTCATCATGCTGGGACCCACAACGTAATCCAAACCATCCATCGTGTTCAGACCCTGAAGTAATCGTATCCGTTGAAAACTCTTCTCTGGATTCCAACTGTGTGGTCCACTAGAGTTTCAAATCTAATTCATTCTTGAGCTCCCAATCCATCTCGACCTTACAAAACAAATGGACGTTTTAGATCCTTCGTCATGCATTGGCATGGACCCCATCATCATTATCCATTTTCCACTAAAACCGAGATTCGATTACAGTTTTCGAGCAAGCAACGAAGTTGAACGGAACTTTCATTTTTTCCTTCCAAGTTGATAGAAACTCTCCCCCACGATCCACATGAAACCTTTATAACCTGATCATAGCCATTCATTCCTCCTCAATCCAAATGGTTCTAAATCCTCCAGTGCCTCATGTTTCGAATAACCAATCAAAATCACCTAGAGATTTGTTTTGCAATCTCTCTCTCTCTCTCTCTCTCTCTCTCTCTCTCTCTCTCTCTCTCTCTCTCTCTTTTTTTCTTCAAACCGCTTTTAGCTATCAATGTCCAACTCTCCAAATGCATTTGGATGAGCTTTCTCCAACGTCAAAAGCTGTGGGCATGAGAGAAGAGAGAGAGAGAGAGAGAGAGAGAGAGAGAGAGAGAGAGAGAGAGAGAGAGAGAGAGAGAGAGAGAGAGAGAGAGAGAGAGAGATTGACTAAGTCGTTGAGTTGCAGGTTTTTCATGACCAGTTGTGGGATGTGATCTAGAAGAAGTTGAGTTGCAGGTTTTTCATGACCAGTTGTGGGATGTGATCTAGAAGAAGTAACACAGAAGAAAAGGAAGGAAAAACACAATAGGTAGGAATAGAAGAAGAATAAGAAAAGAGGAAGAAGAGAAGAAACGAGGAAGAAGATAGGAGAGAGAATCACCATCGAATCGACTCATCATGTTGACCCACCGACTCTTCACATTCAAACTAATTCCAAGTTTAATCCAAACCTTGTATGCGATATCTGATAGGTAGACACTGAGTTAACTCAGTGAGACATTAGGTTGAGTACTTAGATTTTGGCTGGAGAATAGAAACGTTAATTTAATCTACGTATGACCAACAATTGCAATTTCATGTAGATGGCTTCATCAATTTATGTAGAAACTGGAAAGAGTCGCACCAAGTCGCTTAGCGTATAATGTGTTCAACTGAGTCCAATTGGAGGAGAGTTGGATCGTCGACATGTTAAGACCAATCATACATCAAATTCTAACATACTAGATTAAGTATGTGATCTTCCTAATTGAAAACCCTACGGTTACAATGTAACCTTGCATTAACATGTGGATTTACATTCTTATCTTAATATATCATTGTGTAGAATGAATTCCTTAAATTGTATTTACATATTGTAGATCGAATTTGTTTAACTCTTATTATGTATGTAGATTGAATTTAATTCATTATAAATACATGTCGTGGACTGAATTTATCATTATTGTTATGTGTTATAAATTCATTGTTACATTTTATAAATTGAATTTAGTTGTTTAGTGTTATATATTAGACAATGAAATCATTTGATGATTATGATGTATTTAAGTTATATCTGCCTAGGGTCATTCTCGAAAGGATCGGCACGGTACAGGTGCTTTGCCCGTAGTCATTCCCTAAAGGATCGGCACGGGTGCTCGGCCCTAAGTGATTCCCTAAAAGATATGTATACACGGGTGCTCTGCCCTGAGTATTTACCCTAAAAGTTTATTCACCGGTGCTCTGCCGATGGTCATTCCTCAAAAGGATTAACACACGGGGGTGCTCTACCCTTGTTTGAACCAAAAAGGATATTGTAGGATTGTTTTATCTTATTTTGTTATTATGAATACCAAATCATTATTATTATCATGTAAAATGTCAATTCAATACATGTCATTGATCGTGTTTATGTTAGTAAGTTATATTAGTATTATCGTATAATTTTTAATTTTGGGAAGATTGTAACTTTGCGAGTCGTCGCGCTTACACCTATATAGGTTGTTTTGCAAGGATTGTATATGAAGAACTAGTTGTGCAAGATTGAGAACTTTTCCTATTGTTTATTTGAAGATTAATTCAAATTCAATATATTTTATTTTAATGTAATTAAGACTTAATGATAATTTGATGAAATATTTTTTAATTGAAATGATATTATTTTATCCTCTGTTAGTAGCTCTGGTTGCCTTGAAAATGCATGGAAATTATGCGGGTTGCTATGTATAAATTGTTTAAATTCAACTCATAGTTCGAAGATTCGAATTCGAGCTTGGCCAACTCGAAAACCGAATTTCAGGGTGTGACAATTAATGTGGACCCACATAATAGATAGTTCACATCAAAGGTTGGCTCCTAATAATAAATAGCTCACATCTAAAATGGGCGGGTATGATGGACTACCCACTTCACTGGTGGGAACCACACAATGGACGATCTATAGCATAGGTGAGCTCCACATGATGTGCAATGAACATTGGAGCTACCCTGCATGATTTACGATCCACATCATAGGTCGGCCCATAATGATAATGGACCACATTGAAGGTGAACTCTGCATGATGGGGCAACCCACATTAAAGGTGGGGCTCACATGATGGATAGTCCACATCAAAGGTGGGACCCACATGATGGGCTATTAATAATGGAGGGCGCCACATGATGGATGATCCACATTAAGGTGGGCCCACATGATGGCGGTCCACATCAAAGGTCGGTCCTAATGAGGAGTAGCCCATATCCAAGGTGAGGCCCACGTGATGGATGGCACACATCACCTCACGCACATGATGGACGGTCCACATCAAAGGTGGGCTCCACATGATGGGTGGTGGATGTTGAAGGCGGCCCTCACATGATGGACAATAACATTAATGGTGGGCCCCTATGATGGATGACCAACATGAAAGATGGCCCTACATAATGGATGATGCATGTTAAAGGTTAGCCTTAATGATGAATGGCCCACATCCAAGGTGAACCACACTGATGGATGGCCCACATCAAAGGTTAGGCCAATACAAGGTGAACCACACTTATGTATGATCTTAAAAGGCGAATGCATCTCCCAACAGCTTGCTAAGTGCTACAGATGCAAATGCAATAGGCTATGCCATTTTTAGTACTCATACCTATTCCAAACATCTATGATTAACCAAAACATCTCTCAGCTTAATTATTAAGTATCAAGTCGGATCAAGTTGAGTCTTCAAGTCAACCCAACCTGGCTAAATATAAAGTCAAGTCGAATATTTGGTTGTTTTTTTTTTTTTTTTCGAAATATGGTGTCAGCCCAATTAACAATCAGGCATGAGCTTTCAGGGCGAAACACAACCTGAGAACCCAGTGATCAAGCAAGAAATCATCTATCGCAATGACTGGCCAGGAATAAGCTGA
Source organism: Magnolia changhungtana (assembly GCA_030180095.1). Classification (NCBI taxonomy): domain Eukaryota; kingdom Viridiplantae; phylum Streptophyta; class Magnoliopsida; order Magnoliales; family Magnoliaceae; genus Magnolia; species Magnolia changhungtana. The sequence goes on along the minus strand of JASAUF010000434.1, from coordinate 4,704,912 downwards.
CAATAGAGACCTAGATATGTAGGTTCCAACATGATTTAATTCGATTTGGATCTAGATTTCGGTTTGGTTCGACATATTCCAATCCGCTAGGCCAGGGGTTAAAGAACATACGATCCTCAACCTCGGCACTGCACAGCATTCTGGGTTTTTCAGTTGAGAGAAGTGGAGCACATGGTTCAGTGACCATACAGTTGGATCCTACCTTAGACCGAAGTATCTCATTCCAATTTTGTAGCCTAAAGATTGATGGTTCAAAAGAGATACAGCATCAGTCCACATTCAGCTGAAAAAAAAAAAAAAAAAAAAAATACGAAGAAGAAGAAGATTAGTGTCAAGGATTTTCTAATCAGAAAGAGTTTTGTGGTAGTGGCATGGTCCTCCACAGAATTGAGAAGCACAACTATGCAGCACCCCTAGTCGGACATCCTATAATTCCTAAAATGATAATTAAGAAGTCAGCATTTGCCGGAGGTTCTATACAAACTCTCACCAAGAGTTGCTACAAGTGCAGCTAATGGTTCATTGATATGATTGGCCACACCATGGATGACCCATGAACCAGGAACCCCTCAGAAGGCCCTGATACATTATCTGAGCCATAGTTCAGACACCCAAAAGCTCCGACTCACTGTCCAGCCAGAGAAGGTCAACTCGAAGACTCAATTCAGTTGAACTTCACTGAAACTCGATATCTAATAACTAAAATACTTAAGTATTAATAAATATCTAAAACATTTACTAATTTAGGAAATATAAAACAGCTAACCTATATTTCCTGCATCCTTGGTGTATTGGTTAAGGTCATCCTTCCAGCCCCTCTGTTTATCTCTAATATATATAATGCTAGCCTAGTAGCCTATCCTTCAAAATAAAATAAAAAATAAGTATAGAAAAGAAAAGAAAAATGCTAGTAGCAGTGGAAAATTTTACCATTGACTCAGCCAACTTTGAGTTTACAAAGAGGATCTTTACCTATTTCTGGTTGTATGCGAACCTGTTGCTGAATTCGCTTTCTCGACCATCTGGGACTTTCTATTTCCATCCAGTCAGTTCTTTCTCAACCATCAGGGATTTCCCAACTGGAGATATTTGCTACAGTAGGGCCCCAAATGCCAGTGATTTGGATACTGAATAATGGGCCCCACTTCTACAAACTGAAAACAGTCCTAGCATTGTATGATACCTTATGTGAGATGAGCAACACCAGAAAGAGGATGAGTAGCACAATTAAACAACAGACAGCCTTCAAAATTATTGCGTAAAAAGAAAATCAGAGTTTCTAATTCCATATGAATTATAATGAGCAATTTCTTCAGCACTACGCACTCTCGTCATCCTAAATAATAGTCATGCCAATCAAGGAGACTGCAAAAGGGGGGATAATGTATTTGAACAATCCCAACTTCATGCACAATTATTCATTTCTTCTTTTTTCTTTTAACTTCATTCACTGGTATAACATATAACAAGCAGAGAATAAAACAAGCAAATTCACCAAAGTTCATACTTTCAGTTCCTCGACTTCTGAGGGCAAAGGCTCGAAGAGAGAATCCACTTCACTAGGATCAACGTCCTCCAACCTCGATGGGTTCCACTTCGGATTCTGCAAAGGCATTGAAAATAGAACCCGATTCAAATGATATTTCAAAGAGAATATACCCAGGCAGAAAGTAATGGATGACACACAAGCAGTTACAAATTACTAAGAAACTGCAGACATGACATAAGAGTAATTTAAACTAAACAGTCCAAATTATGGCTAACATTTCAGATGTACAACGAACAAAATATTACTAAACATTTGTTGGATGGTTAAAAATGAAAAATATCCAATGGTCCTATTCCTAAAACAAGTGCAAGAATCAGAGGTTAGGATTGTTCAACCAATCTAATTTTCAGACCATTAACTAAGCGACAGTGTTCCACAGGTATATGTGAATTTGGACTCTGAGGGATAGTAATTTATTAGAGAGCCCAAAGGCAGAACAAAACAGAGCAAAGAAAAACACCAGCCGCAGCCACCAAACCCAAAAAATCAGAGCCCCCACTTTCCAATAAGGGAGAAAGCTCTTCTGACGACACTAACAGAAGGCTGATTACAATTATTAAAACATCTACTGACCCTTTCTAGCCAGATAGACTATAAAAATGCAAGCAGCAACATGCTCCATCTACTCCTATCTTTGGAGCCAGGGCCACCTTCATGCCAAAGGATAAAAAGCTCACCAAGAGAAAAAGGCGTATTTTAGGGAATGCTGAAAACGGAAAGGATATTGACCCAAATCCCCTTCTCATAAGGGCAGTGAATGACAATGTGATTCACTGTTTTCCTCATTGCTCAAATAGAGGAGGCAACTATTAGGGAAGACCATCCCCCTTTTCTTCAAATTATCAACGGTGAAAATTCTGTTCCTACCAGCCAGCGAAGCAAACGCTACGACTTTCAACGGGGTCCCATACCACCACATGGCACCGATATGGAGGCATTCAGCAGCAAAGGCCAGTTCTGAATCACTACAAGGATCGGACAGAGAACCCTCCCGATTTATCTCTCCACCATGTGTGTGTGTGTGTGTGTGTGTGTGTGTGTGTGTATTGAACGATGATGATTTATTAAAAAAAGGCCGAAGCCAAAGAAAGCACTAATACATATATACACACAAAAATACAACACCACCCATCGGAATGCCTCCAAAAGGAGACAGGGAGCAAGAAAAGAACTAAACTTCCACCCAATCCTCCATATTCAAAATTGCCCTATTGAACACTTGCACCGGCCCGCTCAATTTGTTCCTGAAACAAAGCTGGTTCCTTTCCCCTATAAAGCCTATTGAGTCGCTAATAGACTTAGTCACCACCACCTTTTCCCTTCTTTCCCTATCTCCCCACCATGACAAGCTATAAGAAACCCCCCTGTCCACTTTGGGAACACCCAAAGATGATGCAGGACATGAAATTTAAATATGATATGCAACATTTCAGGCTTAGATCATACTAATTCAGAACAATCGCATAATAATTTCACATCCGACACAAAAAGCTCAAACATTCAAGTAAAGGGGAATCTGCATGGGTCCAGGCCTACACATGTTAGGGCTGGATCAATAAAAATTATGGACCAAATGATGCTTAAAGGGAAATAGAAATCAGCCACACATGCATAGTAATCAGTCCCTAATCCAAGGGATTCACTAATTTCAACTCGAGGAACCCTAGGGTTTTAAAAAAAAGGACAAATAAATTAACGATAATGCAATCTAGGGTTATGGTTTATGAAAAACTGGTATGAGATGGTAAAATAAGAAGAAAACTTGAACCGGAAGACAGTTCCTGCGCGCGGACAGCAACAATGGCCCAGACGCATGTGCGTGTGATCACGGCTGCACGTGTGTGGTGCTCACTATTCAGAAAAAGGCCACCTTGCCCCTGGTCGGCCAAGGATGGACTCCAAAACCCTCAAATCTCAGCTTGATCCGATGCACGGTTTGTGCATGGTGTTCCGCCGAAGTTTCAGCCCTCCTGCAGGGCCAGATTCTCGAAATCTGCTGTAAAGAGAAAAACAGCTGCAACTATTGATGGATTTGCAGATGGAATGCTTGTAGGAGAAGAGAAATATGGATGGAAGAAGGTGGGGGCGAATCGGGATAGATGTGGCTTCGCACCACGGTAGTTAACCCTTTGAAGAAGGGAAGGCTTCGTACCCAATTAGATTTTCATAACTCGGAAAGGAGAAGGAAAACGCATCAATTTTTATTAATCTTCATTGAATAAAAAAAACCCTACAAAGGGTGTTTATTTATAGGAAAACCCTATACCCTAAAACTCGCGCCATGTGCGCAACGTATTGCTTGGCGATGAAGTAAACAAAAATAAAAACCAAATAAAAAAATTTAAAGCGTTCATGATGTTCTAAATAATATAAATAAGAAAAACCTAAATTATGAACTTAATCCGACTAGTGGGCCCCGATCATGAGATCCCATGATGGGCTTTACTTGATTATCGAGCTCACTCTAATTAACCAAAACTTCATCTTTTAACTAGAAGGCCCTTCCTGGACGTCATCATCGAGCCAGATCGACGGTGGGGCCCTCCCTCTCTTTCCGTACGTGCGTAGGGGGCGGCGTGCGTGCGCGTGTGCACATAATGTCCCCATTAATTCTTCCCGACTGCGAAGATTTTGCCACTGGCGAAATAAAACTCCTGAACCGCTCCAGGATATCAGGATCAAGTCTCTGAAGCTCCTCCTCAGTGAGCCACATGCTATTTGAAGCTGGGCGTGACTTCCATTTAACCGGGTACTTCTGAAACTCGCCATTTGACGTTGAAACTATCTGATGGTCCAGGATATCCTCCATTTCCTCCCTGGGTGTGTGAAGGCTAGGTATGGGAGGTAGAAGCTGAGAAAATGGGCCAGGACGTAGAGGCTGAAAAAATGGGTCGGGAAGGGTAGGTATGGGAGGTAGAGGCTGGGAAGATGGGTCGGAAGGGTCCATGGATCAAGGGAAAGGTCAGGGGAATCAGGATGGTTAGGCAAAAGGCTAGACAATGCATTAATGGCCCCTTGAAATGCAACTAGATCCTCCACATTGAATATGAAACTAATTCTTGTGGAGGGTGGAAGATTTGCCACATACACATTGAGACGGTTTCGTTTTATAATTTTGAAGGGTCCAGCGCTACGTGCGTGTAACTTACGAACGGCCCCCAGAAGATGCCGCTCGGGCCTGATGCGTACCATCACAAAGTCCCTTATATTGAATTCTTTGAAACATTTATGCTGGTCTGCAGAAAATTTGTAATGTTTATTTTTTTAACACACGCACACACACCCCCACACACTCACGCTGGTGGAATTTTACCACCTATGGGTACTCGAACCCTTGACCAGGAGTTGAAACTCCTGAGAGTCGACCACCCGAGCAAGAGCAAGGACCCTTTTTTTAAAAAAGAATTTTTTTTTTTTTTTTTTTTTACATGCACACACCCCACACACTCACACTAGTGGAATTTCACCACCTATGGGTACTCAAACCCTTGACCGGGAGTTGAAACTCCTGAGAGTCTACCACCCGAGCAAGAGTAAGGACCCAATTTGTAATGTTCATTAATAGTAGTGATCTTCTGCCTGATTTCTTGATGCCATGAATGAATGTGATGCACAAAAGACTCTGTAGGCTCTGAAGGCCTATGGAACAGTGACATAGGGACAAGATCAATAGGTTTCTCAGGTTTATAACCAGTAACGACTTCATAAGGATTGAGACCTGTGGACATATCGACAGAACTATTAAACGCAAACTTAGCTATAGGTATTACGGTGTCCCATGTTCTGGTGTGCTCTATATCCCTCCTAGGGGGAGACTCATCTGATAGATCATCAGGACAGACATCGCGAAACTCATCCACTACCGGAATGGCCTCAGTGGGTAACTCTACACTAGCCTCTGGTGCAACCTCTCCAGCCACAAGGCCGCACATATTGTACCCCTCAAAATAATGGTCTTGATGTCCCTCATGGGGTGGGTGCACGGGTGCACGCCTATAAATGATTACTTGGCCAACTCCATTCATTGGTCTATCCTCCTAGCCACCTGTCTGAAATTGGACATCCACCCCAATGGTGGGGTTTGTCCCGGCGGAGGCCTTTAGTTGGGTAATGCGCACATCAAATTGATCAAAGCGTTGGTTTATATGTTGCTCCCAGCACTTACCCAAAGACTCGATTTGCTGGAACAGTTTGTTTAATGACTCTAGCAGTTGCTCCATGTTTAGTGTAGGGTGTAAGCCAAAACCACGACCCGTACGTGTGGGCATACACTTGCTAACTCAACCTACGGACCTTCTATTGCGACTATATGCGTCTAAAAAGAACTAAATGACCCTATGAGACTATATGAGGGAAACTATGTAGTGCGTACCAAAATCCAGCAATGTAGCTATTGAAATAAGGGAATAATAGAAAGTTATAGCAATGAATTGCTAACTTCCTGTTAATCAAAAATTTCAGCAACTAATGTCAGGAACAATGGGTTTCTAAATAGCTATATATGATGAACTGGGTGCATGATGGACTCAAACAAACTAACCCTAAACATGTAATGTATTCCCCTATAAGAACCCTAAGCTCTGATACCAAATTTGATGCAGGATATGGAAATTAAACATGATATGCAAAAAAAAAAAAAAAAAAAAAAAAAAAAGGCTTAAGATCATACTAAATTAAAAACAATCACACAAAATTCCGCATCCCACATAAAGTCAAGCACTCAATCAAGCGAAATCTATGCAGGTCCAGGCCTACACATGTTAGGGCTGGATCAATAAAAATTATGGACCAAACGATGCTCAAAGGGAAATAGAAATCAGCCACACATGCATAATAATTAGTCCCTAATCCAAGGGATTTACTAATTTCAACTTTAGAAACCCTAGGGTAAAAAACAAAAAATGGACAAATAAATTAAAGATAATGCAATCTAGGGTTAGGGTTTATGAAAAACTGGTATGAGAGGGTAAAATAAGAAGAAAACCTGAACCGGAAGACAATTCTTGCACGTGGACAACAACAATGGCCCAGACGCACGTGCGTGTGATCACGGCAGCACATGTGTGGGGCTCACTATTCAGAAAAAGGCCACCTTAGCCCTGGTCGGCCAGGGATGGAGTCCAAAACCCTCAAATCTCAGCTCGATCCGATGCACAGTTTGTGCGTGATGCTCAACTGAAGTTTCAGTCCTCCTACAGGGCCAGATTCTCGAAATCTGCTATAGAGAGAAAAAAGGCTGCAACTATTGATGGATTTGCAGATGGAATGCTTGTAAGATAAGAGAAATATGGACGGAAGAAGGTGGGGGCGAATCGGGATAGATGTGACTTAGCACCAAGGTGTGCCAAATCGGTTACGTATCGGCCGATATGTAACGGTAACGGTGGGACCCATTACGCGATACGGGGTCAAAACGGCCGTTATGGATTTCTGTGATCGTAACGGCCGTTACGGGCCATAACGGTCGTTACGGACCCGTAACTACATGACTGCCACTGAAAAAAAAAAACATACTTTTTTTTCCTTTCTTTTCTTCTTCTTTTTCTTCTTCTTCTTCTTCTTCTCGAGCAGTGCAGTACGACTTCTTCCTCTTCTTCTTCTCTCTCTCTCTCTCTCTCTCTCTCTCTCTCTCTCTCTCTCTCTTCTTTCCCCCTTTCCATCTTTTTTCTTTTCTCTTTCTTTCCGTCTTTCTTTCTTTTCGGTTTCTCCATTTTTATTTTTATTTTAATTTCCAGCAATTTCTGTAGAGTATGTGTCACGAAAACGAAGCAATGACACTCCTCAAGCTGAGTTGTATGACGGTTCAAAGGAGATCAAAGTTATATGGGCTCCACAAAGATGTATTTATTACATCTACACCGTTCATCAATTTTGAGATCATTTTAGAGCACCCCCCAAAAAATGAATTATATCCAGAGATCATCTGGACCACACCAAAAATAGCAGTGGAAATAATGATTTTCACGGTTAAACAATTAGTAGGGCGCACGGTAACATTTATTTTCCATCCAATCTGATCAGACCCGAGTGGGCCTCACCATGATATATATATTTTATCCATATCGTCCATCCATTTTGCCACATCATTTTAGGTCAGGATCCAAAAAATTAGTAATATCCAAATCTCAGGTGGACCACACCATAGGTTAATGTTGTAGGTTATAGGTTATCGTCCATCCATTTTTATATATTTTTTTTCTATTTACGCATTTATTTTGGCACTTTTTTTGAAAATTTGAAAAATCATTTTTTAATGATTCTTTTGTTGTTTTAATGATGCTATATGATGTGTTAATCATAGTAGAACATGTTAATGTGCATTTTACAGATTTGGGGTGCCATTTTATATTTAAATTTTATTTTTTTTTATTTACGCATGAATTTTGGCCTCTTTTTTTAAAATTCGAAAAATCAATTTTTAATAGTTGTTTTGCTGTTTTAATCATGCCATATAATGTGTGAATCATAGTAGAACATGTTAATGTGCATTTTACAGATTTGGGGTGCCATTTTATATTTTTTTATATTTTTTTCTATTTACGCATTTATTTTGGCCCTTTTTTTGAAAATTCAAAAAATCATTTTTTAATGATTCTTTTGCTGCTTTAATGATGCCATATGATGTGTTAATCATAGTAGAACATGTTAATGTGCATTTTACATATTTGGGGTGCCATTTTATATTTTTTAAATATTTTTTTCTATTTACGCATTTATTTTGGCCCTTTTTTGAAAATTCGAAAAATCATTTTTTTAATAATTCTTTTGTTGTTTTAATGATGCCATATGATGTGATAATCATAGTAGAACATGTTAATGTGCATTTTACATATTTGGGATGCCATTTTATATTTTTTTAATATTTTTTTCTATTTACGCATTTATTTTGGTCCTTTTTTTGAAAATTCAAAAAATCATTTTTTAATGATTCTTTTGCTATTTTAATGATGCCATATGATGTGATAATCATAATAGAACATGTTAATGTGCATTTTACATATTTGGAGTGCCATTTTATATTTTTAAAATATTTTTTCTATTTACGCATTTATTTTGGCCCTTTTTTTGAAAATTCAAAAAATCATTTTTTAATAATTCTTTTGCTATTTTAATGATGCCATATGATGTGATAATCATATTCGAACATGTTAATGTGCATTTTACATATTTGGGGTGTCATTTTATATTTTTTTAATATTTTTTTCTATTTACGCATTTATTTTGGCCTTTTTTTTGAAAATTCAAAAAATCATTTTTTAATAATTCTTTTGCTGTTTTAATGATGCCATATGATGTGATAATCATAGTTGAACATGTTAATGTGCATTTTACATATTTGGGGTGCCATTTTATATTTTTTTAATATTTTTTTATATTTACGTATTTATTTTGGCCCTTTTTTTGAAAATTCAAAAAAACATTTTTTAATAATTCTTTTGTTGTTTTAATGATGCCATATGATGTGATAATCATAGTTGAACATGTTAATGTGCATTTTACATATTTGGGGTGCCATTTTATATATTTTTTTTCTATTTATGCATGAATTTTGACCCTCAAAAATAATTGCAAACACCTAAATGTAAGATATTTTCATATTACATTCATTTTAATATATCTATCATTGATAGTAGATAGTTAGAAAATTAAATATATGAATTTTGTAGTCAAATTCAGGTTATCTGGTTCATAAATTCATCAGACAGTCCGATACAACTTCTTACCAAAGAGTGGACCGTTACACCACTATAAACATGTTCCAATTTATAAATGAATGCATATTTGGAATGCTTAGAATATTCCTGATTTAATTCATATTTTTTCATATTTTTTTTACAAAAAAAAAAAATTTGCGCCGTTACGGGCCATTACGCCCCTGTATCGCCGTTACGCCCCCGTATCCATATCGGTTTCGGAGGGCACCGTTACGCCAACCGATACCGATACGGGATACTTTGCTTAGCACCACCATAGTTAGCCCTTCGAAGAAGGGAGAGCTTCGCACCCAGTTAGGTTTTCATAACTCAGAAAGGAACAGGAAAACGCAGCAACTTTTATTAATCTTCATTGAATAAAAAAACCCTACAAGGGGTGCCTATTTATAGGAAAACCCTATACCCCAAAACTCGCGCCATGTGCGCAACCTATTACTTGACGATGAAGTAAACAAAAATAAAAATCAAACGAAGAAATCTAATGCGTTCATGATGTTCTAAATAATATAAATAAGCAAAACCTAAAGTATGAACTTAATCCGACTAGTGGGCCCCGATCATGAGATCCCATAATGGGCTTTACTTGATCATCGGGCTCACTCTAATGAACCAAAACTTCATCTTCTAACTAGGAGGCCCTCTCTGGACGTCATCATCGAGCCAGATCGACGTTGGGGCCCTCCCTCTCATTCCGTACGTGCATAGGGGGCGGCGTGCGTGCGCGTGTACGCGTGATGTCCCCATCAAAACAAACCTGAAAATTTGTATTAGAACAACCCAAACCTCTTTGGTGAAATCACAGCGAATGAATAAATGATCTACAAATTCCCCATCTTTGAAGCACAATAAGCACACATTTGGGAGATACATGTTCTGCTTGCATAGATTGTCAATTGTTGACACTTTCTTCCTGCCAACTAGCTAACCAAACACCGCCACCTTCAATGGAGCATCGCAGTGCCACAGATATGCCATTGTTGATAAAATGATCCTTGCCTGCACACGAGAATTGATAAAATGATCTAACTGAAAAAGAACTTGTCTTTGATTTGCACCATTGCAAGGAATCCGCTTTTGAAAGCAGAGGGGCAATCTTTAAGAACATCTTAAGCAACAGAACCAACTCTTCAATCTCCCGATCCGAAAGATTCCTTCTAAAAATAGGACTCCATGAAACCTCCTCCCCTCTCATAGAATAACAATTGCTCACCACCTACCCCTCTCCCCTAGCTACCTTAGCTAAATAAGGAAACCTCGCAGCTAAACTCTCCTCACCCACCCACCTATCCTCCCAAAATCTAATACTATTACCAATCCCCAACTAGAAGCCTATTCCTCCCCATACTCTCTTTTAAGGATGCTACCGACTTCCATAAGTAAGAAGACCAATACAAGGATTATTCCTTCATCCACCACCCTCCTTCCTCTATGCCACATTTTTTCGTTATTACCTTCCTCTATCTAGCCTCTCCCTCCACCCCAAATCTCCGAACCCATTTTCCCAAAAGGGCTAAATTCATCTCTTCTAACTTTAAGACCCCCGCTACTCCTTGAACCGTTGGTTTACATACTTCCTCCCATTTCATAAGATGAAACTTTTGTTTCTCCCCTGACCCTCCCTTCTTCAACTCTCTAAACCATTCAGAATAGATTTTGGGCACTTGAAAAGAGACATTCAATAGATTGAAAGATTCGACAAGGATGATTTTATCATTACCATCCGCCCACCCATAGATAAGTACCTCAACTGCCATTTTGATATCTTCCTTTCGCATCTCTCAATAACTATCCTACATGTGCTTTGCCAGTCTTCCTATACAAAGTGGCAGCCCCAAGTACGTTGTTGGAAAAGAGGCTTCCCTGTTCCTAAATACCTCTGCCAATGCTCACACTTTTTCTTTGGAAATGCCTACTCCTAAGATCTCGCTCTTTGAAATATTTACTTTTAGACCGGAAACCACCACAAAACAAACTATAATTGAGTGTAGATTTTCCACAAAAAAATCATCCGCCTCGCACAATAAAAGAGTATAATCTACATACTGAATATGTGAATCTGAAAGTTCGTGTTATCCACCCCAAAAGCCTCTTACCAATCCTACACGTATATCCCTCATTCAATCATTCTACTAAGGGCCTTCATAATTGTGACAAACAAGAAAAGGGATAATGGATCACCTTGTCGCAGTCCACAAGTAGCCATAAAAAAACCTTTCTATGAACTGTTCACCATTATGGAAAATTTTGCCGAATTGACACATGTCTGAATCCAATATCACCAGTTTGGACCACGGCCTAATCTGCCCAACATGTAATCTAGAAATGTCAGTCTACATGATCATAAGCTTTTTCGACATCAAGCTTGCAAACCATACCTTCCTCCCCTTTCCTCTAGCAAGAATCCACACATTCGTTGGCTAATAGAGAGCAATTGACTATTTGTCTACCATCCACAAAAGTCCATCGAGATTCTAAAATAACCTTCTCCAACTCTTTCCTAAATCTTGAAGCCAACACCTTTGCTAGAATCTTATATGGACCCCCCAACAGACTGATAGGCCAAAAGTATTTCAAACATTCAACTCCTTCCTTCTTGGGAATCAAAGCTATAAAAGTAGCCCCTAGTTGTGATGCGATTAAGCCTTTTTCAAAAAATTCTTGCATGAAACCAATGACATCACCTTTCACGCACTCCCATAATTTTTGAAAAAATGCTATCAGGAAACTGTTTGGCCCTGGAGCCTTATCGTTGCCCAAATCTGCCACTGCTTGTTTGATTTCATCTTCTAAGAACACTTGTTCCAACGAGTTTGCCTCTTTGGTCGAAATTGATTCAAAATGCAAATTTATTGAGTGCCGGCCTAATGCACCTATCCTGAGACAAGTCTTTATAAAATTTTACTATGGAATCGAAAAATTTTTCCTTCCCCTTGATCCTTTGACCATATTAAATCATCCTTTTCAGAAGGATTAGAATGGATATCTTTCAGACAGCCAAAGGAGGCTCATTAACTCACCCATTTCCACATCTGAGAGAGTGTGATGAAACGGGGGGACCCACGCTCTACCATTACCCTTAATCAGAAAGAAAACGGCAAAGAGAGATTCTAATTTGAGCACAGCCTAGCAATCTAAGGAATGCCGAACAAAGGGAGGAGTCACCGAACCAAATGTTGCCCCAAATTGGATCCTTTCGCCACATCCAACTAAAAACCCAACTTCGAGAAAACCTTACTTGCCAAAAAGGCTATCAATTTCCAACAATGTGAAGCTTCATACAGTGAAGAGTCCTTAGTCCACCAGCCCAATCTGGACAACCCATATTTCCCAATGACAACAGACCTCCAAAAAGCCCCTCTTCGGATCAAGATAGCCTGATCTTGATCCCTGCACCACCATCCTTGTAGGGGTTGCAAACTTCCTTCCTCTTCAATAGGTGGAATTTCCCATTATGGCCCCCACTTTGCCATAGAAAATCCCTGAGCAACCTGTCGATTTTGAGAAGAACTGATTTAGGGCAGTGGAATAACAACATAAAATACAGATAAAGATTTGAGAGAGCACTCTTAATCAATGTGTTTCTACCACCAAGGGAAAGAAACTTGGCTTTCCAAGGCAACAACTTCTCTCCATACACTTAGTCACAGAATTCTATGGCGCCTTTAGAGGCTTTCCCATACATAAAGGGAGACCCAAATAGGACGACTGGAAGGAACCCATGCGGCATCCGAATATCTTTGCCAACTCCACTTCCCATGCTTCCAAATGGATACCCAGAATCTCACTCTTAGAAAGATTGGCTTTAAGACCCGAGGCCACTTTGAAACAACGGATAACTTTACACAGATTGTCCACATGAGATTTCTCCGCAATACAAAAAATAAGTGTATCATTTGTGAATTGGAGATGAGAGATACAACAATCAACATTAGGAATTTTAAAGCCCTCAAATAGACCTACCGCTTGCCCCTTGCCTAGCATTATGCTTAGGGCCTCGGAAACAACCAAAAAAAAAAAAAGGAAGGCGAGAGAGGGTTACCTAGACGCAGGCCTCTGGATGCTTGAAAGAACACGAACAAGAACCCATTAATGAGGATTGAAAAATGAGCTAAAGAGACACAATGATGGTTCCATGATCTCCATTTCTCCTCAAACCCTAACCTACCCAACATGTAATGCAAAAAACCCCAATCCACAAAAGTCATAAGCCTTCTCAAGGTCTTCTCAAGGTCAAGCTTACAAACTAAACTTTTCCTTCCAGTCTTGTGACACGAGTCAATACTTGAACAATTAACGCCCTATCAATGATCCGCCTTCCGGCAATAAACGCGCTTTGGTAGGGCGAGAGGACCTTGACCAGAATACACCTGAGCTTCTCGACAAGAATTTTTGCAACAATCGGCTGCTTATGAGACTAATAGGCTGGAAATGTTCAACGCAAGAAGCTCCCTTTCTTAGGGATGATGGTGATAAACGAGCTCCCCAACTCTTTGGATATCCGACCGGATTGGATGAATTCAAAAACCACTTAACAAATCAACCTTAAGAGACTCTTGTCCGTTTCCTCGACCTGATTGATTCCTAGCATTGCAAGGACAATTGCCACAGAACTTATTATGCTGGTCGCGTGAGCGCCCTGCATGCCCTCATCCTTTGCCTCGAGATCAGAATTGAGAATTCCTGGATTCTTCTCTGGCCTAGCTCCTCCTAAACGTCACTCTATAGTCAACACCATCTTTGCAACAATCTACCCTTCGATCGCCAAATGAACATCTTGAACCTTCTCTCAAATAATTTTCCGCACCGCAAACTAGCTTCAAATTGAAGATGGAAATGTATTCCATGGGTTTTGAAGATCATACTAGAAAGAGGGTAGAAGGAGACACATGAACCATATTTGGATTTTTAAAGATAACCATTGATTTGTCAGACCATCAGTTGATGATGTTTTTGAAACCTAATTACCTAACATATTAAAATTCTTACATTATTTTTCCTTACACGGTTGTTGTGTTGCTTCAACCTTGCTACCTCATTGGGTTTCTGAATATAATCAGACCTCTAGGTGTCCTAATTTATTCAAACCTACCAAACCTAGATCCCTCAAAATCCTAAAAGCAGCCAAATATCAAGAGATATGGCTTAGTCAATCCAAATATTCTAGATATGACAAGAAATAGGTATGGATAAAGATCCATGTCAGGTATGCTTAAGCCATGCCCAATTCTTTTTATTATACAAATAATATTTAAAGTAAAATCATCATCATCATCATCATCATCATCATCTAAGCCTTATCCCAACTAATTGGAGTTCGCTGCATGAACCCAGTTCCACCATTCCACTATATCAAGGGCCATATCGTCAGTTAAACCATAGGTTATCATCTTTTCTTACTACCTCTACCCATGTCTTGTCCTGCCATGCCAAAATCATATATTTTTTTCATATTTTAAAAGTAAAGTACGAAAAATATAATTTATACACCTTCCTAAAAAAAAATTATATGTTCTGATAGTAAAATATTACCACTAAAATACTACATTGTGGCCATGTCCCAATATCTTGAAATTTAGGAGTCAAGCATATACAAGGTGTCCCGTATCCGTTACGATATGGGCATATCGGCTGATACGTATCGGTAACGGCCATGGCCGTTACGCGATACGGGGCCGTAATGGTCACCCCCTCAATTCTGTAGCCGTAACGGCCCCGTAACAGCCATTACTACCCCGTAACGGCTGTTACGGTCAACAAATGACCCCTTTTTTTTTTTTTAATACCTTTTCAGGTCTGTTTTTTCACTTTTTTTGAAACTTCTTTCTTCTAAACTCTTCTAAATGATTCTATTGCTATTTTTAACCACTCTTAGCTTGATATTACAAATAAAAACAACTTATATTAAGGATTTTCTTGATTCGAAGCTCTGTGGGTCATTTTCCAAAAATTCCTCAAAAATAGTTATTTATACTTTTTATTCAATGTTTTGCTGTTTTAATGGTTAGAATATGATGTGTTAATCATAATAGAATATATTAATGTCCATTTTACAGATTGTTGTTATCATTTTATATTTTTTTATAATTTTTTTCTATTTACGCACTATTTTCGGCCCTTTTTTTTTTAAATTCAAAAAATTATTTTTTATTGAATGTTTTGATGTTTTCATGGTAGAATATGATGTGTTAATCATAGTAGAACATGTTAATGTTCATTTTATAGATTGTTATTGTCATTTTATATATTTTTTTATGA
Source organism: Magnolia changhungtana (assembly GCA_030180095.1). Classification (NCBI taxonomy): domain Eukaryota; kingdom Viridiplantae; phylum Streptophyta; class Magnoliopsida; order Magnoliales; family Magnoliaceae; genus Magnolia; species Magnolia changhungtana. Next base: position 4,689,393 of record JASAUF010000434.1, on the reverse strand, counting down.
ATTATGAAAAATAATTGCAAACACCTACACATGTAAGATATTTTCATATTACATTCATTCTAATATATCTATCATTAATAGTAGATAGTTAGAAAATTAAATATATGAGTTTTGCAATCAAATCCAGGTTGTCCAGTTCATAAATTCACCAAGGAGTGGACCGTTACACCACCATAAACATGTTCCAATTTATAAATGAATGCATATTTGGAATGCTTAGAACATTCTGGATTTAATCCATATTTTTTCATATTTTTCGGCAAAAAAAAATATTTTGCACCGTTACGGGCCGTTACACCCCTGTATCCGTATCAGTATCGGAGAGCACCGTTACGTCAACTGATACCGATACGGGATACCATGAGCATATATGACACCTAGACAATTAGTAATGAACCTTGGATCGCTGACACACACTACACTACCTCTACCAGCTTAAAATATATTTTATACTTATACACCTTTCAAAAAAATTTATATGTTCTAATAGTAAAATATTATCACTAAAATACTACATTGTGACCATGTCCCAATATCTTGAGATTTAGGGGTCGAGCATATATGATGCCTAGACAACCAATACTAAACCTTGGATCATTGACACACACTACACTACCTCTACCAACTCATCTAACAAGCGAGAGACGTTGTTTCTCCATTCTTGTCTATCTATTTTATTGTACTTCACATGTTTTTTTTTTAAAGATAATTTTATACTTCATATGGTGCTAGAGAATTTATTGAATTCCCAAGAAATGCTTTGTGGAATTAACCTGTTACAACTTACTGGCCTTCTAATCACCCTACGTGTATGTAGGGTGGTACAATGCAGTGCAAATATAAATCAATCTACTATGCACAATGTAAAACAAGAAATGATTGAATAGGAAAACATTTAATAATAATAAAAAAAGAGTTTTGCTATGCCCACATACGTGTAATAAAGCTCATGTATAGAGCTGGGCATGGGATGCCTCGACTCGTCCAACTCGTTCAGACCCGACTCAACCCGAACCGAATGGGAGAGTCGGTCCGAACCGAGTAGGCTTCGCCCAATCCGAACTCAAACCGAGACGAGTCCAAGTTGCCCAGTAACTCGACTCGAAACTCGAACCGAATGGGTGAGTCGGTCCGAACTGAGTAGGCTTCGCCCAATCCGAACTCAAACCAAGATGAGTCCGACTCAACCCGAAACTCGATCTGGTCAGACTCGACTCGATCCGAAACCCGACTCGACTCGGATTCAAGTATATATATAATAAAAAATCATAATTTCTAAGTATCTCTAACCCTACCTGCTAGACCTAACCCCAGCCAGATCCCAAACTCTCTCTCCATCCCTATCCTCCTCTTCCAAGCCCGACAGCTACCCACCACCATCACTACCCTCTCTCTCTCTCTCTCTCTCTCTCTCTCTCTCTCTCTCTCTCTCTCTCTCTCTCTCATATCTCTCGATCCGACTCGATGCCAACTCGACCCAACTCGGTACTTTTGGATTAGTCAGGCCAGACTTGGACCCGGATCGGATCAGGCATGCTGGACTCGGTGCCGAGTTAGGTCAAGTTCGAGTTAGGTCTATTTCAAAACCGGATCGAGTCGGGTCCGCCCTAACTCGGTCCGACTCGACTCGATGCCCAGCTCTACTCATGTGCATGCCACACATGTGCCAGAATAGCATAATAGGTCCAAGATCCATTCCATCCATCAGAACGGCACCGCTATATTGTTGTCCTAGCCCTAGAATCAAATTGACCACCAGTGGGCCACACTTCGAAAAAACATATGGCGCTGAAAAAACTTGGCGAAGGTTTTCTAACCCATCACCCATCAACCTGTTTCCAATATTGGGGCCCACATGTTGATAGGACCAGATTTTATTTTTGGGAAAACATGTACAAAGTTGGACCAACCTAATGGATGGATAAGATGTTGCACATGTGTGGCACGTACACTAGTTTTATTGCACAATCGCGTGCACTTAGCAAAGCTCTAAAAAGATTATGGTGTAGAATCATGGTACTAAAATGGATAAAAGTAGGCAACTTGTTATCAGATAATAACAACAGATCCATAGCCATTCCAGTTAGGTCCTTACTCATGCCTCAGTGGTAGACTCGCAAGAACTTCAACACGAGGTCATGGGTTCAAGTACCCATTTTGGTATATATAAAAAAGTCACCGTGGTGTAAGTGTGTGGGTGTGTGAGGGGTGTGAGTGCGTGTGTAAAAGAAAAAAGAAGCCATTCCAGTTAAAACCAGCACAGTAGGCCTGCTCCTATTCATTCATTAAATGGCAAGAAAATTTTTTGTTGAGGTTAGAAAACCTGGTCCTTGTCCACCAAGACCGCCCGGACACCTTCAGCAAAATCATCCCGAAGTGAGGACCTTATAGCAATGCGATATTCAGCCTTCATCACACCAGTTAACTGCACACCACCAGTTAATGAAGAATAGCAGGTATCAATTTCTTAAATTGCAGAACCTTGATAACAAACTCACAGAAATTTCATGAGAAATCAAACCAAAATATGTTGACTCACCTTCGACAAATGATTGTCATTGTTTCCATGCGCAGATGCAGCTTGGGAGAAATGCTTCTGTGTTAAGAAGAGAGAAAAAGGAGCACCTTTAGCCAGTCCTTGGAGCGCATCATTAGCCCATTCTGCCACTGCATAGATTTAAAATAAAATATAAAAAAAAAAAAAAAAAAAATTTTTAAAAAAAAAAAAAGAAAAGAAAAAAAAAAAAAAAGAAAAAGAAAAGAGTAAGCAAGACTATGGAACAAAGCTACAGACCCAATAGCAAAGAACCACTGCAAATTATACTCATGTATCCTTTTTTTTCTAAGGGTAAGATTTATTAGGCAAGGAGCTCAAGGAGCAAGAAGACAACAGAAGTGAGGAGAAAACAGCGAGTAACCCTCCCATCACTGAATCTCTTGCCATCCAATGGACCATCATATCGCATTCCTCTAGATCCCGAATCAAGAAGCATCAGGACAGGCTCTAGATAACCCAGCCTCCCACTCTCTTGTCACCTCATTAAAAGGCAGTCCGTAATTCACCAAATATGGTTAAATAATGAACACCCAGGTAAATGTTTAACTTATTGTCCTTGTAACCAAACAGCCCCTAAGATTACAGGCATCCATAAAGATTTAGACTCTTCATTATACCGCCCCCACCATTTCCCTAAAAGGGCCCAATTCTTTTCCAATATTCAACCCATCCCTATTTCCCCTTTGGCATCTTTCTAATTCATATAGTGAAACTTATGCCTGTTCCCTTCCTAAAGAAATCATGCTACAACCATTCCATTTTCCTAGCCACTGCTATCAGCATCTTAAAAAGAGGCATGAAATAGACTGAAAGATTTAATAGAGCCAACTTGATAAGAGTATCCTGCACCCTGAAGAAAGATACTCTCCACAGCCAAACTTTACACCATCGTTTCAATCACTGTGTCCGATAAGGATAATACCTCAGTTCGGATTATCACCACTGGTAGCCAAAATATGCAAAAGGGAAAACCATTCTTTTACACCCCATCCAGCTCACCATAGAAATGACAACTCCCCACTTGAAGCCACCCCACCCTGTCATAGCACTTTTTCCATATTAACTCAAAGCCCTGAAACCACTTCGAAGCATCGCAAAACACGTTGTTTGGGAACAATGAAAACCTTAGAAAATAAGACGATTAATATGGAAATATACTTTTGCACCATTTGAGGGAAAGAAAAAAGCAGAGAGGGAAACTATTTTCTGCTCTCTCAATTTTCCTCAAAAACTGTGCATATCAGTTTCCCTGAAAAAAGTTAAATATCAATTCCAGTTATGAGAGACAGCTCACTGTTTGACTTTGACCATTGAGTCCTTTAACATTTCCATGAAAAACAAGCTTACTAAATAAACAGGGAAAATTCTATTAATTTCCACAGTTATCCCATCCAATAGGATTCCAGTGTGGTTTTCTGTGTTCATGTTTTGGTTTCTTCCTATCCAAACAGGTTATTAATCCAATCAAGAGAGGGTTAACATATAATAAGAGTATTTTTCTGCAAAACAATAAATGGATCGCCCTACAAACTCTGGATTATTGACTCAAAACCGTAAGAGGGACCAATATTGGACACCCTATAAGAAACAAACTGAGGGCTCGGTCACCAAGAGGAGGAAGTTGGGTTGCCTGGCCATTGATGAAAAAAGAGAAGGATGCCGAGGCTACACACTTCATAATCCATCAGATCCATTTCTCACAAAGACCCATCTGCTTAGCCAAAGAGGACAAGAAGTCTCAATCATGAACACAGGATCTCCACACCAATCTTATAAAAGAATGCCAGCCTCACCTGCCTTGCATCTCGAATCAATACATTCATTTGCCACATGAAAACCACCAAGAATTTGCCTCTTAAAACTATGGAATGGGAGGTTGTATGATCTATCATCTCCCTCCGTTGGATTGAGAGCGTCTTAGAAAGGGCTTTATATACACTCCCCATCAAATTTATCAGACTGTAGTCCTAGATTTCCAAGAGTGCCGCCTAGATATTTGATATAGACGTGATGAGGGTAGTTAAGGCATGACCTCAACTTAGACTTTGCTAAGCATACATGAGTGTGCACTAAGGCTCATGTACAAAGCACGAATCTGCCAGCATGGCACATTGGTGTGAGATCTAGTCCATCCATGTAGTTGGTTCGACTCAGTTCATGTTTTCCTAAAAATAACTCTGGTCCAATCAGCATGTGGGCCTCAATATTATAAATAGGTGGATGGGTTAGAAAATTCAGCCAAGCTTTTCAGAGTTGTACACTTGTTTTGCAAACTGTGGCCCACCGGACCAGTGGATCAACCTGATTATTGGGCTAGCGCATCAATATAGTGGTGCCATTCTGGTGGATGGATTGGATCTCAGACCTATTGTGCATGAGCCTTATTGCACACGTGGGGGAATAGCAAAGCTCTATACTTTAAATAGATTCTTTAATGAAACACAAGAAATTCCCCTTAATGACATGCCAAGGGTAAATCACATCACCATAGCCTTGTCACACCTATTTGCAGTCGTTTTTACGAATCATGTTTCCCCAACCATTCCTATCAAAGGCCCCATGCTGCCTCATCAATCACTCCTACCTAAACCCCAAAGACAAATAAGAGAGACAATGAACCAAAATATCATCTATTAAAAGTTCTAGTTGCACATAAAAATCTTTTGCATATGAGCATGTCCAAAAATGTCAACAGCATGTGTCGACAAAACAAAATTTCAAAGATCCAAGTTGTCCATCAGGTGGGTCTGATTGTCTAGATGATCTAGACTAAAGATCAGGCTACCCAACTTATTAGGTGGGCATGATATGATAAACAGTTGGATGGTTTATAAAACTTGTCCAAGTTTATTTCATTCATCCATTTGTTTACCTGGTAAGTAGACTGGACTTACTTTCAGGCAATCAAATCTACAATGTAGGACCCACATGGTGGAAGGATTGCTTCTCTCACCTGTGTGCGATGCTAGCACCTGTGCTGGCATGTAGATTGCCTGCCTTAAACGTGTCTGTGGTTTTAGAAAAGCTGAGTAAGAATTAAAATGACAATAGAATATTGCAGCTCCGTATCCTACTATGGTTGAAAGAAAATCTACACAGGACCATAGCGACCTATACTGACACAAGTGACATTCTCAGGCACAAGGTTCAAAATATCTGTACCAAAGCCTACTCAAAAACTGACACATATCAGTACGTTCGCTGGTAAGCACTACGAATTGGTCCTATGAGTGTGAATTTTGACCAATTTATTTGCCCATGGGTGCTTCATAAGAGAAATGCATCATATCAGTTTTCCTAAACAATGATATACATCAGCCAATATTTTGAACTATAATCAAGCATAGTAGCTCTCCAGCACAGATGCTCCTTAATCTGATGAAAGTATGTTCAGGAAAAAAAAAAAAATTACGAAAAAAAATGATGAAAAAAGTAACAATGTATATATATATATATATATATATATATATATATATATATATATAAAAAAAATAAAAAATAAAAAATCAGCAACTTGTTATATATTGATCACTTGCAAACTTTAACCTGTCATTCCCACCAACTCCTCATTTCACCAATGCATCCAGTGGAACCCTTTTCTATTCTAAATCCTGCTTATGTCTCGTGGATTGTCAACTTCTTCTGAGCAGAGCCATCCCTTCCAAGTTCTCCCTCAGGTTTTTAGATTGCAGTCATTCAACACAGCTTTTCTCTTGAAACCACACTCTAAGTAAGGGACAAGCTTCTTTTAATGGATAGAGCAAGTGATGGATGGGGGCCTTCAACTGAAACTTCAGCTCCAATGCCATGAATTTTATATTATTTATATCTACTTGTGACTGCCGTGCTGATATCCAGCACCCAATTTCTGATGAGGATAAGATCTTCATGAGCTCTGCTCAGATCCTGCCAACAAGGTTCTGGTCACCTCCATTTCCTCCAAACCTGTAATGCCCTCCTCCAACAGGATACGTACTTTCCGTCTTAAGCAAGAGATTCACCTTTTCCCAACTCTCCATTTCCTGGATTCTTTCTTCTGGTTGTCACTGACCAAAGATGGGGCGGTCATGGATCTGCTGCGCATGGATAATGTCCAGGTCAATCTCCTGGTACAGATCCCACATATGGTCATGAACAAGCACCTCTTCGCTTCCATCCTACACCTGGTGTTTGATCATGGTCATTGATCATAGAAATGGAGGTCCGCCTACTGCCTGTTCTAAGAGCTAATTTATTTGCTATCAGCCTGGTATGTATGGATTCAGCCGCATTACTGACTAAGCTTGTCAAAAGGAAGGGCAACCAGCTTAACCATTTCAATTATTTTAAAATTTTCTTTGAATGAAAATGATATATTACGCCAATGGGAGGGTCAAAAATGAGCCAACTGCAAGTGAACCTCTTGTCACTCCACCTTGAGAGGGAGTGAACTAAACTGTTAGCCTCTCTCAAGAGACAAGGAAAGGATACGTTCAAGAAGCCCATGCCTCAATGGTAAAAAAGGTGTGTGTCAGCATTGAGGTCTCGGGTTCCCACCCAGCTTACCGATCAAGAAAAAAAATGAGTACATTCAACAAGCGAGAGAGATTTGGACTTCATGATTAACAAAAGAACATTTCCATGGCTTGTCCATGAAAGGCCTATTACACTCCTGCAAGCACCTTTTGCAACCAAGGGGCTGGCAAAATAGGATATGAACAGTCGAAACCTCCATGAATGCTGTCTAGTAATCAATCTCTAAAGTCATATATGCATGAATTGGTATCCAAAGGCAGGTGCAAATAATCATATTAGGGTAGATGCCAGTATTCTATGTTGCCCTGTGGATATTTTGAAGGATACAGTCACTCTTCTTCTTCTTTTTTTCTTTTCTTTTCTGAGGGGTGGTTAGAGACCAATAATTTACCTTCAATTTGAGTGTCTAGAAAATTAGCATACCTGTTGATTCTGTACTCAGCTGATGCTTCTTCAGCTCTTCTATTATCTCAGTGACTGGCTTATGGGTTTCAAAGGATGAAACTATTTGAGGTAAAAGCAACTTCAGTTGAGCTTCTGACTCCAGCTCCTTCCTATACTGTGCAAGTAGTGCCTGGACATCCTTGTGTGGGTCATCGGAACTGGATACACAGCATATTAATTGTGAGCATGAGTCATACCCCATAACTTGAAAGATGTAGTACAAAAGACACAGGTTGATAGTATATCATTGAATGTTGTTGCAAGTGTTTTAAATAGCCTATGCCACTTAGAACACGAAATAGCACAAGTGTCATGTAGCATATGCTACCGATTAAACTACATGCTACACCTACACACTATGTTGCTTACACTACATGCTATTTTTCACCAAAACAGTAAAATCAATTAATGTTTTTTATTATTTGTTATATTTTTCTATTTTTCAATAATCATTAGTTAGCGTTTTCAATGATTTTAGTGAGATAAATATGAACAGATTTTTTTATTTTTTTTTGAACAACCTTATTAAGAAGAGGCTAAAACCTCACAAATTACAAACTTGCTCACAAGAAGAGGATGAAAAAACACACTCCTTGAGGCCCTTAATATTTGAAGCCCAATTTATCACATCGAATTTGGCCTTCCTAAATGCATCAGAAGCCCTCGAACTTCTATTACAGAAGCATCTATTGTTCCTTTCTCCCCATAGAGCCCAAATTCCAGCAAGCTAATCTCCAAAGCTTTGTGCTTTTCTTTCTAATCCCACCTTGGTGCCAAGCAAGGAAGGGACTTCCAGTCGACCCCAGCGTGACCAAGCTCTACCAAAGGTTGAAATGAACCCTGACCACAACTTGCATGTGAACAAGCAATGAATGAAGAGATGATCTCCTGACTCTTCATTTTGCAAGCACAAGATTAAAACTTTGACTAAAATCATATTCCTCTTGCGGAGATTGTCAATAGTCAGCACCTTTTTCCGACTCACCAACCTTGCCAATGCTGCAACCTTTTTTCTATTTTTAGGGGGGGGGGGGGGGGCAAACAAAGGAGGTATGAAGGGATTCGGCGTGGACGCCACAAAGAAACCTATATAAAGATCAAACCGAAAAATGATCAGTTTTATCTTTAGATAATACCAACACATGCTTCTACCTATGAGGGGTGGATATCATGAAGGCAGTTTTGTAATGGCCCCATAATGGATTTTTTCGAGAAAAAAAAAAGAGAGACCATAATAGCCTTAAGGGCCCATATTGTAACAGTAACGGTGGTGCCCATCTCAACATCATCATTTCAACTACACTTGTCCTATGAACAATTTTGCAAAAAACAATGTCCCAAAGTTTACATCGGTTAGTATTAGGGATATATTCATCTTCCCAGAAGGGCTTGCACAATAAATATTTCATATTTTAGAAGGATCCCATACCAGATACATAATTAACTTTCCCAAATGAGACATGATTTCTTTTTATTATTATTATTATTATTTTTAGTGCAACCAGAACAATGAAATCATAAATGAAACGATTATTTGAGACATACAAGGCTAGCCCAAGAAGTGCCTCCTTTAGTGAACCCAAGTTTCCAGATGGCACGTAATGAGTACCAAGACCTATGTACAGTGCATCAGCAGGAGATGAAATCCTTTTTCCAGTCAATCCAAGATAAGAACCTACAATAAAATTAACAAAATCGTGTCACACAATAGAAAGAATAAGCAGAAAACGTACGAAAAATATGTGCAAAAGATTAAAGAATGTGTGGATTAGGGTAAAGAATAAGGTTCTAATCATCAACCATTTTTATTTTTTTAAAAAAATTTTTATTTATAGAGTAAGGTCCTAATCATCAATCACGGAGTGAATATCAGAAAGTTCTAAAACTCATATGTATCAGTCATCCTTTTCTTTAATCCCAAAACAATTTTGGAAATTAGAAAAATGATAAGTAAAGTTTGGCTTTTATTATAGTGTTTTAAATACGGTTGTCAATGGGCTGAGTTTGTCTGCAGGGCTTTCGGGCCTAGCTCACCTCAACCCAGGCTCGGGTTGCAGTATCAAGCCTGAGGGTCGGGCTCAAGCTTAAAACTCAAGCTGCTTTTTAAACGGGCTGGGCTTGGACCAAGTACAACAGCCCAACCCATTAGGGCTTCCATGTGGCAATTTTGCAATATTCTAAAATATCTACTCCCTAGCAACCTAACCCCAACAGAGAAAGATAGTTCACTTCTAAGAAGAGTTCGGCTTTAGGAACATCCGGATCCGACAACTAGCACCCATGAGAACCTTCATAAATATATGTATCTGCTGGGGAGAACGAGTAAGCAAGCTACCTTGGCCTCTTGGTAGGAGGTTCATTGTCCCCTTCCTTTCAGATCTGGTCGTGGTCCTATGGTAAGGCGGTTTGCCCTTAGGTAAATTGGAAAGCAGTTTGTTCTCCCATTCAAGCTGGTGGTGCAAGCACCAAGAGACTGAAAGAAGTGAACTCGGCCTTGTTAGGAAAATGGATCTGGAGATTTACCTTTAGAAGATCATAGCCTCTGGAAATCTTTCATTGTTGCGAAGTATGGATCCAATCACATGGATCAGAGAATCAGGATATCATCTCTTTTTCGAGCCTCCCATACTTGGAAATCCATAGCCCAGATGGCCCCTCTAGTGCAGGAGGGCATGGTTTTAGCCCTTGGAGACCACAATCATATTTGTTTTTCGCAAGACTCCTGGTGCGGAGAGGCCCCTTTGTGTGTTGCATTTCCCTCCCTTGCAACCCTAGTAATGACCTAGAGATATCAGTTGTTGAATGTTTTTGCCCTTGGTCCCCGCACTTGTATTCGTTTTTTGCAAGACTCCTGGTGCAGAGAGGCCCCTCTTTGTGTTGCATTTCCCTCCCTTGCGGCCCTTAGCAATGACCCAGAGATATCAATTGTTGAATGTTTTTGTGGCTCTTAGGACAGGGGTTGTAATCCTTGAGACGAACAAATCGATCGACTTACATTCGTTCTCTCTCAACCGCAGGTCTTCAAGCCTATTGTTGATGAACCGGATACACTAATCTGGAAATTTCATCCCTCTAGCTCTTTCTCGGTGAGATCCCTTCATTATAGATTAACTTACTACTCTCCTCAACCCACTCGCTTCCATACCCTCCTAGTTTGGTTTTCTAGGGCCTCTTCAAAGGTGGCAACGTTCACTAGGTTAGATGGGTGGAATTGAGTTCTTACCATAGACAACCTTCGTAATAGGTCTTTCATCCTCCCTAATGTTTGCCTGTTGTGCTATAAAGATGGTGAATCTATGACCCACCTATTCATCCATTGTCCCTTCTCTAGCAACATTTGGTCCAAAATCATTCAATCGCACAACATTCTCTAGGTAATGCCAGGTTCTATTGAAGACCTATTCTGGTCAAGGTTCTCAGATGGTTCGAAGAAAAACAAGAAATCTACGTGGGACTTATCTCTCATTGTTGTTCTTTGGTGCGTATGGTCAAAACTCGGAACACAATGACCGATGCTTCAATAACAAGAGCAACTTGGTTCTTGGGGTCTTCAATAGGGTTTTTAATCTCGTGAAAAAGTAGCTCTCTGGCTAGTCTTCTTTGGGGTTGATAACCATTAGGCTATTGTATTGTATTTTCTCCTTATTCGTTGTTTTCATTTTATTTTTCTTTGCTTTTAGTCTCCTTTTGGCACCTAGCCCTCAATAAAATTCAGTATATTATTATATATATATATATATATATATATATATATATATATATATATATATATGATCACGTAGATAGATAGATATATATATTGTGTGTGTGTGTGTGTGTGTGTGTAGTTTGCAAGGTGGATTTGGAAAAAGCATATGATCACATAGATTGAGCTTTTTTGGATTATATGTCGTGCTGGTTTGGGTGTAGGGAAAAGTGGAGAAATTGGATTCGGGAATGCAAGGGCTTGGACAAGTTCTCAATTTTAGTGAATGGTTCTCCCAAGGGGTTTTTCAAGTCAACCGAGGGCTAAGGTAAGGGGATCCTCTATCTCTATTCCTTTTTGTAGTGGTGGCAAAAGCTTTAAATCGTATGTTGATGAAAGGGGTATCTAAAAGTCTCTTTCAAGGATTTAAGGGTGATAGAAGGGAATTTCATGTCTCTCATCTTCAGTTTGCGAAGCAGATGCCACCCAAGTAAATAATCTTTGGAAAGCCGTTTTTGTTTTGAAGCAATGTCAGGTTTATATATGAAAGTCCAGAAGTCTTAAGGTGTCGGGTATAGCGCTATCAGCGAGGAAGCATGTGCTTTTACTATAGTGTTTGGTTGTAATCAGGGTCATTTCCATCCACGTATTTGGGTCTCCATCTATGTAATGGGAAGGTAGCGAAGCACTTATACCTGACACTCAAGGAGATTTCCTCTACTTTTTATGGCTTTTCTCTAGTGTCTATGACCCGACTATCCCATCCTTTAGGATTCCTTTTAGGAAGAGTTATCTTCAGCTTTAGGTAAGTGGAATCTTCCCTAGTGCATAGGAGGTGATTTTAAATGTTGTTCACTTCATTCATGAGAAATCTTCAAGGTCTCGGGTGTCCTCTAGTGTGCAGGGATTCTCTAGTTGGATAAGCAAACATGACCTGTTGGACCTTCCAATGGGAGATATTAAATATTCTTGGTAGGAAACCCCTTACAAATATGAATATAACATTGTTAGGGAAGTAGATAAGGAGATTTAGCACTGAAGAGGACAACATGTGGAGGAAGCTAATAGTGGCTAAAAATGGCACTCAGGATTGGGGGTTGGTTTGTTAGGAGCTCGTCCTTGAACAGAGCGTCCTCTATGTGGGAAGCAATCTCAGGCACGCAGCACCTTCTTCGTCCAGGCCTTGGGTTGATGTTTGGTGTGGTAATACTGCTCTTCAAGGATTATTTCCTTGGCTTGCGCTTGACCGCGTCCATGTGGTGGATTGCTTTTTCAATGGTGGGTTCAGTGGTGGGTCCTCCCCCCCCCCCCCTTTTGTCTGGCTTGTCAATAGGAAGCGTGTCCTCAAGATTGATAATCTTCAGCGTAGAGAGGTGATTCTTCCCAACATTTGCCTTATGTGTATGGCGAATGAGGTATTCATCGATCACCTATTCATTCATTGTCAGTTTGCTAACTACATTTGGTCACATTTTCTCAATTCAATGCACACCGATTGGGTTATGCCGAAATCTGTGGAAGAGTTGCTTTGGGCATGGCACGAAGGTGGGATGGGCAAGCATGGGAAAGCTGAGTGGAGATTGCTTCTCATGGCAGTTTTTTTGGGTTGTTTGGAAAATGAGGAACGCTCGTTGCTTTAGAAATGTAGTGGAAAGTGAAGCTCTGGCCATTGCTAAAGGTAGGAACTTGATTTCGGAGTGGATTGGTCTAGTTGTCATTTACATATTTTTGTGTGGGCTTTCTTTTCCATTGGGGTTGTATTCTTTCCTGGCGTTTCGTAAGTTTTTTAATAAAATCTCCTGTTATCTCTCAAAAAAAAAAAAAAAAAAAAAAAAAAAAAGAAGAGTTCCCTTACAAAGAATGAAACAAATAAGTATAAGAATGTCAAGCTTCATCTCACACCCAGATCCTCAAACATTCAACAGCCATCGAAAGACATTCTCTCAGAACGTACAAAGCATCATGAGAGAATTCGGTATCCAAAAGGCATCCTTTCCTCATTGGTGACTTTATACAGTAGATATTGCCACTTCATGCATGAGATAAACACCACAGAGCTCCAAGGGGAGCAAAGAGCAGATATTCAACACAAAGATAATATAATGAATCATGATTCCAAAAGACTCCTATTCTATTACTGAAGTAACTAAAACATAACAAAAAGAGGATATTGTTCTTTTCTTGCCAATAAGAAGAGGCTTGTCTAATAATCCACTTCTATGTGTATGAATGGTCAACTAACTTGTTCAATTGAGATCATCTAGCCTTCTTTTATCAGGAAAACCACTATATGAAAGAAAACACACTACATTTCTCCTGTGACAAACTCAAAATTAAATATATCAGTTAAAACAACTCCAATGAAAAGGGTGAGAAAACTTTTAAGAACACAACTAAGAGATCTGCAATTATAAAAAGGTGAAATACTTATTTCTCTGCTCTATAGGTGACATTACACACATAAATAGTAGCCAGAGAGCAACATGAGGTCATATATGATTGATTAGGGCTGGGAATGGATATCCATTTTACCTGATTACCCAATGGATATCCATTTTACCTGATTACCCAAATATATATATATATATATATATATATATATATATATATATATATATATATCGAATTCAGATATGGGATGTTTTAGCCAATTCAAAATTTTTACCAAATTACCCGACTACTAAGCGGGTCAGATACGGATATTAACATATCCACATCCAGTTACCCAATTACCCGAGGAATATTAGAAAACCCCTCCAAAGAAAAACCTCTGAATTTCAAATAGAAAAGGACCCTCCAAAATTCATGGTGGTTTTGGAAAGAACTGCCATAACCTAACTAGGGATGCCAGGGCATGCCCACTACTGACTGAGTGGCATGTGAGAGATCCACCCCATCCATCAGGCATGTTGCCTCACATTAAACCTAGAACGCAAAAATAAGTCCGGTCCAAAACTCAAGTAGGCCACACCATAAGAAAAGAGTTGAGATGGAACACCTACCATGAGTTGTGTGAGGCCCATGGTGGTTTATATACGCCACCCAATCCGTTCATCTGATGCAAATCACCAGGATGAATAGACATTCCAAAAACCACGTTGTTCTAGAACTCAGGTGAGCCACTGCATGTGAATTTTGAGGTTTTAGGCATGATGTTACAATGTTTCCTATGGTCAGACCCACCTGATTTTCAGATCTGTGTGATGTTCTGGTTCAAGGCTAAATATTAAGTCACCTGATAGACAGTGTGGATCAAATGCACACAAGGCCATTCCACCCCACAAAAGCAATAGGCATGCCCCTTTATCTGTAAAACTGCATTAGCATTTTCCTTTTGGGATGTATTTTATTTTTTTGGTTAGTTTGTCAACAAATTTTTTTATGTGGTGATTTATACTGCTCACATGTGGCACTCATTTAAAGCTGTCCAAACCTACAGCAATCGCCCTTGCATACAGTCGCACAAGAGGTGAGTTTTCTTCTCCCTCCCTCAGTTGAGTCTTTGGACCACTGGTTTATTGGGCCCACAACAGGTGAACCATGCCCAAAAATCTCCACAGTTGGAGATCATAGCCACAATCTTGGGCCTCTTTTAGTTAAATGTAGACAGCTGCTAACACGCACACATGTGCATGCATGCACACACAACAACCGCACACACGCATGACTGCATGCACAGCACCCACACACACATACAAATAAAGAAATAAATAGCCAAATATATGATACTGAAGAATCATAGAGGAGTTGACTCTTCTGCTAATTGTGGACCATGCAGAACCCATGATCATTAGGCCAAAGGACGAGGTAGAAACATAGTTGCATTAAGCATGAAGCGGCAGCAAATTCAAGTGCACGAGCAGGAAATGCATGTTTCAAAATGTTAGCAAGTATAAAGGGCTAGGAAGTAAGAGAGGAAATCTGGGTAGAAGGCTTGAGCAACTAATGCTAAACAACCCCAGGGCCCAGGAAACTCAATGAACAAAGAATCAGAAATGCACTTGCAAAATTACAACTTGTAAATTTAATTACCTTTTCGAGTATCTTCATGCATTCTAAAACTTCAAATGTTGGAGAATTTAAAACTTAGTTAACTGGCCATTGAGTTAAAAATCAATAACATCAATCAATGAATGTAGAATTTCAAAGGCATATTACCAACTGCTCCTCCTCCTGGACTCTGTGCTGCGATGTAAGCAAAGCCAACATCTGGGAATAAGCCAATTCCATTTTCTGGCATGGCGAGGAGGGTCCTCTGCATAAACCCATATTAGATTGAATGATAGAGTGTCAACTAAATTTCATAATACAGAAAATATATAATAACAACACGAATCTATTCTTATCTCCATGAAACAAATACCTCAGTAACAATACGGTACCGACCATGACCAGAAAGGCCAATTCCAAAACCCATCGTCACTCCATCCATGAAGCAAATGTAAGGCTTTTTATACTCAAAAATTTTGCATATTAGAGAATACTCTGCAGTAAATACCTGCAAGAATGCAATCAACAATAATAAATTAAACTTACAACGCAACAACATTGTTCGGCCACTATTGGAGAAAGGCATGGACACTTTATTGGCCACCGGGATCAAGTTGTGGATAATTACAGCTCAAATAAAAGATAATGTTGAAAATGAACAAGTTCTAGAAACTTCATATCCGAAAAGATAATGGCCTAAACAATATCTCAATACCAAGCCCAATAGACAAATGAGCAAAAATACTGAATAGAAATCAACTAAGGGGTTGTTTGGCAGCTTGGATCTTGGGGACATGGAATTGGATCCAAATCCAGGCCAAAACATTGTGTTTGCATCCTGGGTTTGAAATCCTAAGTAACTGTACTTTTCAATTCCTCTCCAAAAGCAAGCTTGTCCAAGGATTTGAAATCATCTCTAACAGCCATATTCTTCAAATTGAGCACAGCACATGCCTTCTTCACAGCTCCAAACACGGCTGACAATGAAAATCTCAGGGACTCCAAATCCTGGATTTGGATTCTTACGTAAAAATCCAATCCAAGCTGCCAAATGACCCTTAGAGGAAAATCTGATAGGATCATGGGAATGTTTAACAAGAATTATAGGACAGGTGTATCAAACACATGAAAGTAATTCATAAATCAATGGATAGGCATTACGAAATATATGAAATGCCAGCATAATCCCCACAGGAACATGCTAATTTAATCTTTTGTCACTAATGCAACTTTAAGAAAGATAATTTTGTGGGTTACAATCATATGCCAATTATCCTTCAATTGATTGGAAGTCATAAGTTAGGAACATTATACATTTTTGTCCAATTGAGGAATTCGGTGAATATTATGTCATCAGGCATTCAAGTATGTCATCAAGAGAAAGACTACAGTCCTGAGCAGGATATGCTTTATGGAGGAGAGGTGGAAAAAGGGTGATGTACACATTGATGGGGGAGGGTGCGAGCTTTAGCAAATTGAGGAGACTCCTGCTCCACCACCTGATGTTCAGGATGTGCTGTCCTAATTTAAGGATTCGATGAGCAACCACCAATGTGTAACACTCATGACTCAACATTCAATAGGCTTGTAGCTAGGGGCCATGTCGCTGGACCAGACCTGCCTAGCCTACATATGTATGAACCTGAACTGCCCACCTTATGAGTGGCCCAGAGTCTGCACATGTGTGCAACATTAACATGTGTGCCATCAATCAATCTCTCCTAACAAGAATTGCGCTCGCAGTTCTCCTTTCAGGTTGTACCAAATTAAGATTTGTAAAAAGACCATTGTGAAATGAAACACTGAACCATGAGCCAATAGCAAGTCAGCAAGACTACAACCTATGACTAATTGGGGCTATATGTATGAAGCCATTGATGATTTTATTTATAGGTTTCTAATCGATAAAATAATTGGATATGAGAAAATGTGAAGATGGTTGGCATTTAGTGTTGCAATAGAATTTTGCCATGTTTGTCTTTGGAAGCATTTTATCATGTTAAGCCATAAATTCAACTGATCAATTAAGCACTTCACCAAGGTAACTCAGTCTTGGCCACTTGTTGAGTCATAGTCAACTTTCAGGTTCTTACTTATAGTTTCTAAAAACATGCACATGAATTCATAAACATATGTAAGCTTTGAAGTATTTGGTTTATTTAATTAATAGCAAGATGGTCCTAAAGCAGCTATTGGTACAAAGTCACACAACAAAACCTCAATCATTTTTGACAGATGGCGTCCAACTGTTATTTGCTTTATATCACCACCTGCAGATCACACTAAGACCTGAGTTATCAAATACGCAAGCATCAAGCAAGTCTACCTACTAAGAAACACCGTAGTTGAAACATGCAACCACTCAATAGACACTTTGTAACATGAAATACACTTTACAAAAAAAAGACCTTCTGCACGAGAGGTGTGGTTTTGTCCTTTCGAATTTCAGCCACAACACCCTTAATATCCATTCCTGCAGATCATGAATGTTCACCCTCAAACCTTACCCAATACCCCGAGAAAATGGTTACTCAAAAAAAGAAAAAAGAAGAAGGATGAATTTTTATTTTTATTTTCTTTTTTTAAAGGTAACGAGAGAATATATTAAAATGAAAATAAATTTTGAAAACCAAACAAAACTAAAATGACCTGTATATCACAACGACAAAATTAAAATTCAATTTCGATTTACCGGCCGAAAAGGCACGAGGCGAACTACTCTCTACCAGAACACATTTCACTCTTGGATCAGTTTCCCATTCATCGAGATAATCTTTGTACTTTACATCCATCTCTGCAAATGGTCCAGTTAAAAGTGAACACAATCAAAATACAGCCACCGGAATGAAGCATTATAGAGAAATAAAATAAAATAAAAATTTGTCCAAAATACCAAATTTAAGAGCAAACTTCCATCAGAACCCAGATTCAATAACTTAACTGCAAACTATATTTTACCACCTTTTTTATAAATCCAGATTTTTTCGGTGGAAACACAACAACATTCCCCGGTAAGATAAATCCAAGAGTACGCAAATCTATCATGATTTTAAAAGATATAGAAAAAATAAAAATAAAAACAGATGTCCTATATCCATGAACCAAAATTGAGCATTTCCGAAAATTTCTCAGCAATTCAATTCATGAAGCTCTTCTCAAATAAGAAGAAACTTAGGCCCTGTTTGGTTGCCACTTAAAAATGAGCTCATCTCAATTTAGCTAATAGATACTATGCATGTGCCTGTTTGTTTCACCAGTTACCATAGTAATGTAGACGAAATGTGTAATGAATACAAATTACCTTACTTGTCTCCTGACAACATTTGCATTTGACTGTCGATTCTCGTGTTTGGTTTATCGGCGATAAAATCATAATAATGACATTTTTACATTACTTTAATGTCAATTCATCACCAAAATACACTGATATTATCGCTGTTTGGATTTGAAATTTTCAGTCATTTTATGAAAAGGCGTGATGATTACAAATTACTTATCTCTTGATTACATCTGCATTTGACCAACGATTCCTATATTTGGTATGGCAGTGCTAAAATCATAACGATGACCCATTTCCTCTACATTATTGGGAAAATCGACAAAATAAACAGGCCCTTGGAGATTTTCATAAGGATTAAAATTATCACGATGACCCATAATTTATATGCATTGATCTCTAAAGCATAATACTATTCACTAAAATGAGATGAAATCATTTTTAGTTGGCAACCAAACAGGACCTTAGGTTTCCTTGTGGGTCATACCAAACCAAAATAATTAACCATGTGAGCTTTTCCTGGAGTATTCTCAACTTCTCACCCTTCATGAGATGGTCCAACCGCTGACCGAGGGACCGCAATTCTCTTAGTCCAATGATAAGGATCAATGGTAGAAAGGGTAGTAATAATCTATCTATGTTATAAAGCCAATGGCGGGGGACATTTTTGCCCCTGCAATTATTTTTCAACAGTAGATAACTTTGTGTTTAATGGATATGAAAAGATATTTTAAATAAATTCATGGGTATTTTGAGAATTGGAATATATGCATGCTTAACAACATGCGGTTAAGATTTCACCCACAAATGCACTCAATGGTTAAGATTAAACCTGCTTCCTTCACTTCTTTTAATGCAGGTAGCCTGCAGCAACTTCTCTTCTCCACGCCTAGCAAGAATGAAGAGGAGATTTGTGCAATGCCTCTGTGAGGTCCACCATGTCATACATGTAAAATCCAGTCCATCTGTCAGGTGAGAACCATTATTTGAACCATACATACAAAACATCAGCCCGATAAAATACTCATATGGTCCATGCATAAACTTATGGTCAACATTCATTCACACTGTTCCATATGGTGCGGCCCATTTGAGTTGTAGATCTAGCCGATTTTTTTACCTCAATACCTAACATCGAGTATAGCATCTGATGGGTAAAGTGGATTTTACACTTAAAACATGGTGAGACCCAAGACTTGGGTGTTTTCCACACCGCGTAAACATGTGTTGTAGAGGACTCCAACTCTCTGTCCCTTTTCACTATCCCCTCCAAATTTCTCACCCCTTTCTTTATCTTCCCCCCTCCTTGATACACGTGCATCGCAACTGACTTACCCCTAGTAATAATAATAATAATAATAATAATATTATTATTATTATTATAAGCTTCTTTAAGTATTCAAACCAGGGTGCCGTTTGATAAAACTTATTTATTTATTTTCAGCACTTATTCAATCCATATCATTTGGCAAATCCAGATTATTAAGTGCTTAAATTGATTTTCACTGAAAATATGGATCCTTTTTCCAGCCCACTTCCCTTGACTTTAATGTTGAAGGCTTAAAATTTCTTTTCACTTTTGACTAAAATATTTCTAAAATCATTTCAAAATTACAATTCAGTACTTAGGTTTTCAGCACTTAACTTTCAGATCTTATTTTTCAGTTTACAAAATGGCACCTAAGGATTTTCAATGATCTTATCTTTCGAAAAAAAATAAAATTTGGGACCTTTTACCAGAGAAAATGAACCTAAATCCTCCCATAAAAATTATATTTAAAAAAATCCTCTAATGAATTGTCTATTGCAAGTAAAACCCAGAGTTGTTCAAGCACGTGTGATAAAACTGGAACCTGCACAGACGGTTGGACTGGAAGCAGCCAGCAAAACAGCTCTGCTACATTAAACCCCGGTCCCTAAAGTTAATAGTGTTTTGTAAAATAATAATAATAACAACAACAACAATAATAAGAACAACTTATTAATTAACTGCATCAGTCAAAGCTTGAACCCCCCATACCTTTTTCTTGAAAATCAAACTCTGACCACTGCTCTAACAGCAGAGTGCCTGTTAATTATCCCTGTTTTTAATCATCTTTGATGTGCAGATTTCCAGCTGAAATGAGTCCAGCGCATATCTGACTGGTCAGACGAGCATTTCGATGGGCAGTTGGACCAAGCTGCCTTCTCAAAGAGGTTGTGGGCCAGACCAAGTTATGAATATCTATCCAAACCCCAGTTTGGAAATCACATCAAGGAACAAAACTCAACGGTTTTCGACAGAAAGTGAGAATTCCAAGACCTGCTAGCCAACAGAATGAAAACTAGATTCCTTTCATAAAAACCATAAGATGGGTTCACTTCTGCCAATTAAAACCTAGAATTAACAAAAACCATAGCTCGGAAAGCATGTCCAAGAACCGGGGAAAAAAAAAAACATTTAGAACTTTTGAATGAAATTCGAATTCTGTAAGCAGATTTCAAGACTTTCGAGTTTTTTTTTAATCATAAGATTAGTATATTTCTTGCAAATAAGACCTAGAATTACCAAAAAAAAAAAACCTAGCTCAGAAACTGTATGGAGAACGGGAAAAAATGCCATTTTTGGCTGGAATTCGAGAATCCGTAAGCTGACTTCAAGACATTGGGATTGAAACGAAGTGGAGAAGGAGAAGACCTAGATTCATGGCGTTGAGTGCTTTGGGGCGATCGAGAGTGATAAGGGCAAGGCCGTTGGGGAAGACGGTCCCTTTGACGAAATCTCCGGACATGGCTGCAGCGGAGAAGGACCGAAGAAATTGAGAGGGTTTGAAGCTCTTGCGGAGAAGGAAATGGCGGAAATGGAAGAGCTTTGGTTCTGTAGGGAAGAAACGAGAAGAGATGATTCTGACGATCCGCATGAGGAGTGCGTCTTCACTGTCTGTGTGATTGTATGTATGTCCTTTTCGGCTTCGAAAGGGTCATCGAAGGAAGCGGATCGACTGGTGTACCACACACCAGCTATATAGCTGGTGTAGGTACGTGTCACGCAAAGACGAGCGCCGACGCTCCTCCAGCTCCGAGTTGTACAAACGGTTCAAAGGAGATCAAAATTACATGGCCCACAGTGATTTATTTATTATATCCAAACCGTTCATTCATTGTTAGAGATCATTTTAGAGCATTATAAAGAAAAAGAATCGTATCTAAAGCTCAAATGGGCGCACCAAAAATAGTAGAGAGGATAATGATTTTCACCGTTAAAATTTCACGGGCCCTCTGTAACCATTATTTTTCATCCACCGAAACTTCTGTGACCCCGAAAGGATTTCAATGGTAGACGTTCAATACCCCCACTACCTTTTGCAGTTTGGTCCACTTGATTTTTAGATCTGTCTTATTTTTCACCTCAAACCTTAAAAGACAAGCTGGCAAAATGCATGAAATGTTTGGATATAACACATGCCTCATGATGTGACCCACATAACTTGCTGACGTCAATTCGTGACTTTGTATGCTTCTCGAGTTATACTACGAACGGTTCAAAGGAGATCAAAATTACATGGGCTGCACAATAATTTATTTATTAAATCCAAACCCTTTATTTATTTCTAAAGATCATTTTAGAGCATTATTTAGAAAATGAATAATATTCAAAGCTCACATGGGTCACACCGAAAATAGCAGCGAGGATAATAAATTTCATTGTTAAAATTTCGTAGGGCCCATCATAACGTTTATTTTCCATCCAATCTTTTAATAAGGTCACAAATACATAAATGAATAGGAAAAGCAAATTTCATATTGATCTGAAACTTCTATAACCCTCAAAAGGGTTTTAATGGTGCTCAATTACTTTTTGCAGTGTGGTTCACTTGATCTTTGGATCTGTCTTGTTTTTTGACTCAAGCCTTAGGATGAGCTCACCAAATGGATAGACAGTTTAGATATAACACATCCCTCGTGATGTTACCATAGAACTAGCTGGCATCAATACACCAACTATATAGCTGGTGTGAGGTACACTAGCCAATTCGCTTCCCATCGAAGAGGGGAGAGGGCGGACGCAGATTCCCTGCGAAAAGCTTTTGCACGAAGTTTTTGGGCTGGGATCCAAGGTAGGGCACTGATGTTTGTGAGAAATCCACCCCTTACATCCGTTTTACGAGCTTATATATATATATATATATATATATATATATATATATATATATATATATATATATATATATATATATATATATATATATGTCCAAAAGGTACTTGGTGTGGGGCTCACTATGGTCGTCATCATGAGGTCGAGTTGGTGTGGGGCCCATTGTGATGTCGTTCGAACATCTACCATACGAAAGTGGAGCCCGTCGGTCATTCAAAGCGGTTGTAGGGCCTTTCGAGAGGTTTCTTCATGATCAATGCACCCATCCCGGTGGGGGGGGCCCACACGGAGTGGTATCCACATCTCAGGTGGGGCCACCAAAATCACTTTCAATCCTTGTGACTTTTGTGGGCCACACCACGTATGAAGGACGATTTTGGGCCGTGGAGAGGGGCGGTGCACCATGGTGTGGACATTCAAAACACGGTTGTAGGGGCCTTTCGAGAGGTTTCTTCATGATCAAACACACACACACACACACACCATCATGTGTGTCCCACTTGAATGTAATTTTAAACTACTTTTCAGGTGGTATCCACATCTCAACGTCCACTAGATGCACCATTCTATGGTGGGGACCCACCAAGTGCTTTTACATGTTTTTGCTTGTATACTTATGTTTTTGAGGGCCCAGAGATGGTATGGCCCAATCACGATGGACCCACGATTTTAGACCATCAAGGCACAAAATGGGGGACCCACCGGTGCTTTTATATGTGGACATGTATACTTATGGTGTGATCTGTGGCCCACGAGTCACGGATTCACGATGGGGCCCACCCGAGCCGACCTCACGGTGGACGATGTTGATGTTGACGCTCGGGTGGGACCCACAGACCTCATGACGACCTTTTCCCGCAGCGCATAATATATATATATATATATATATATATATATATATATATATATATATATATATATATATATTAAATGGACACACACCCCCTCACACTCACGCTAGTGGAATTTCATCGCCTATGGATACTCGAACCCTTACCTTTTGTTGAAATTCCTTAGGGCCTTCTTAGCCGGGCAGGATGGATGAGATTAGGTTGTATTAGGATGGATTGGAATGAGCAATCTTGGGATTTGGCCGGGCGTGCCAAACAGGCAGAAGTTGGATATAACAATCCCATGGGATTGCCAACAATACACTGACATCACCATCATTACCTTGAAATCCACCCAATCCCTCTTAATCCCATCTATTTTGCTTGAGACATGTTTGGTTAGACGAAGCAATCCTGGGATTGGCTAGGCGAGCCAAACATACTCGGTGGTGAATTCCCTGGATATAGCAATCCAGCAATCCACTGACACAGCCATCATTACTTGCCATCCACCCTAATACATTCCTATCCATGGGATGGGCCTGTCCAAACACGCCCTTAGGGCCTGTTTGGCCAGGCAGATCCCACGGTATTAGGAGGGATGGGATCGACAATATCCTGGGATAGGCATGACATGCCAAACAGACCTAGTGAACTTGTCCTGAGATATGAACAATCCCATGAATCTTAAGACAATCCACTAACATCACCATCATTACCTTAAAATTGATCCTATTCCTTGGTTGGATGGATTGGAAGGTAAGATCCCGGGATATGCAGGGCGTGCCAAACAGACCCAGTGAACTTGTCCCGGATATAAGCGATCCCATGGATCTTAAGACATCATTACCTTAAAATTGGTCCCATCCCTCCTAATAGCATGGGATCTGCCCGGCCAAACAGGCCCTCAGAGTCTACCACACGAGCAACAATAAGGATCCAATTTACCAACGTCCTATCAAATTATATCCAAAAACCTCTCAATTACATGATATGGTTTACTTTGAAGTTTTGGAATAATGTAATCTTTGGGCAATGCTTTCATGCTACGAGGCACATCAATGAATGGATTGGATAGCGTTTAACATCATGATGGACCATACACAAAATTAAGTATGAGCGTGCCATCCCAACTTTTTCCGCATGTGGTCTACTCAAGTTTTGATGGTCATGATTTTTAGGTCATAAGGTAAACACGAGGCATTTTATCTGATGGACGGGGTGGATCTAATTAAATTTGAATCATGTGGCTATAAGTGCGCGAAGTACCTAGCGCGAGGTACGCTAGCGCGGATCTGGTATAAACCATTAAAATATCAAAAGTGCCCTCTTTAATTTCGTTAGGATAAAAAAAAGATTCGGGGTATTTTCGCCATTTTCCATTAAAACCTCCCTTCCATTGTCTTCTTCCTCGCCACATCCAAACCGGCCCCTGTCGTCCTTCTTCCTCCGGCTCAACCCTACCTACGTTGAAATCACGGACCCCGCGATTACGACAATGAACGGTTGAGATGCTCGTGGTTGAGAATGCATGGAAAAAGAGGTCAGGATTTTCAATCAATTTCCATCGTATTTTTCTATGTATGGCTGGATTTTCTTCTTGTTCTTCTTGTAAAAGAAAAAATCATAGATTATGGGCGTTTGCCCTAAAATCTGGGATCGCTGCAGGTGACGGTCCGGATCATGAACGACCGACGATCTGGATCGTTCGATTGGGACCAGAAAACGCTGGGCGGGAGCACGACCTGGAAATGAACCAGATCTTGGACTCAGCTATAGAATGAGGTGGATGCCATGGGCCCTTCTTAGGGATCCGTAATCCACCGACAAACGATCGGTGCATCTCTTGCCACGATGAGATTCCCAGATTGTGAATGGAGGGCTTCTCTCAGCGCAAGCATCTTAGCCGACAGAGAGCCTCTTTTGAAATGGGGGCCCGAGAATGCCGTCCCTGCCTTCTCTCTGTTCTCTCGAAACAGCTGACTAACCAAAGAATGCCCGTCGTAATTCTTCTTGGAGGCCTGATCCACTGCAAAGCTTTGTAGGGTAAGCTTAACCTACGGTGCGATGTGTGGGGCCACCGTAATTTGTGCATGACATGTAATCTGTCAAAGATTTCGCCCTCACTATTGCCAAGAGAAATGAGGATCGGCCTGATTGTTGGGCGCCAAAGAGCAACTGATGTGTGCTTATGATGGACGGATTGGATATCATGCACACATCATGGCAGGCCCCACGCATCCCATTGTAGGTTAATCTTATAACCTATAAAGCTTTGTGGTGGATCCAGCATCGTTTGCTTGAACCATCCTTGGAGAGGAGGGCCCATGAGACTCTTTCCCCAATTGCCACTGCTTCCTCTGTTGAGCCTGGCTTCAGCAAGTGAACTGTCCAACTAGCAATGACATTCAAATACGTATCTCTTTTGAATTCTGAACTAACGCATGCTGGCTCAATCGACACAGACGTAATTCACCTGCAAATCAGGAACCCAGACCCAGACCCAGACCAGGACAGGGACCTGGACCCTGACCCTGACCAACCAGGATTTGCGCTGACAATGTTGCATTGGCATGGCTCCAAAGGTGGAAAAATTGATGCTGGTGAACCTCCCTGGTTGGATGTCATTTTGTGCAAAAGGTGTAATGAGTTTTGATTATCACTGTTCATATGCATTTGTTCAACATATGTGGTGATCATTTCCAGTTATGCTGAATGTTTAACCGCAACTTGGCATTCATACACTACCTTTAACTCTAATTGATAGAAACAGGCATTGGTGTAGAGCCATACCAAAAGGGACCGATTATGAAGGAAACATGATAGAAGATACATAGATGCTTAGTGCTCGAAAGTTAAATCCCATCTTGGATTGGATTGGAGAAGTCTGCCCCTTGCAATCTATAGCTTTACCATTATCTTTTTATCATCAATTTAACCATTTGCTGCGGACTCATTCAACTTGTCCAGTTCTGGGTTTGACAGGGCTTTGTCAAATTGCCCAGGCACATCAGTAGATTCTTTTCATTCAGTTGCATATTTTTTAATATCTTATTGTGTTCACAGTGGTAAGAATTTTTTATATCCATTTAACCATTTGCCTTGGACGCATTCGACTCATTGAGATCTGGTTTGACAGGGCCCAGTGGAACTGCCTTGACAATTCTGTAGATTTTTCATTCAGTTTTAAAAACTTTAATATACTCATCATGTTCTGGGTGGTGAGCATATTAATTCTGATTTTTTTTTATTTTTTTTTTTTTAATATGCTTACTTGTCATTTTTTAAATCTCAATTTTACCATTAGTACCATTTTCCATGAACTCATTCAACTTGTCCAGATCTGGGTTTGACAGGGCCTAGTTGAATTGCCCAGACATATTGGTCAATTATTCATTCAATTGCTAATCTTTTAATATGCTTATCATGTTATTGGTGGTAAGCTGTAAGCCTGCATTTCCCAAGAAGAAAATATAGTTTCTCTGTAATGTAGTTATTGGTTTTCCGCTGCCACCAAAAGAGTAGTTTCCATTGGTTGATGGATTCATTATTCTGTCAGCCAGTACTTTATTATACTGTGAATTGGTATTTTAGAACTGCCTTTACCTATAAATTGTTTCATCTAGGCGAGGCTAGTTTATATTGTATACTGGCATGGAGTAAATCCAGTGGGAGGTATTATCACAATCCGTCATTATACTGCAAGTTCTCAGTTGTGCCTGCCATACTTCATTCTGAATTTGCTGTTCTTTTTAGAACCACATTCCGTATCTTTTAGAGAACATAGAAAATCGATCTCATTAAAGTCACTCATTTGCTAGGTCTAGGACAATAAGGCTGTCACATTTTTGGACTTGATGGCATGTGTGTATCATCACATCTTGAACTTGATGATACATGTGATCTAACAGAAAATATCTGAAGTGAGAAGTCCTGGCTTTTCTCATTTATTTTCATTCACATAATATGCAATGATAGCTTGGTCTTGATACAAAAAATGCCCTTTTTTTTGCTGTCATTACTCATTTGTCACAACTACATCCTGGGTATGCTAAACCTGATTCTGTCTTATCCAGACTCCAGAGGTGATTGACAATTATATTCTATCAACACTTCTGTAATTTGACGGCTGCGGAGGAAAGATGGTGAAGCTGACAATGATAGCTCGGGTTACTGACGGGCTTCCATTAGCTGAAGGACTGGATGACGGTTGTGATCAGAAAGATGCTGAATTCTACAAGCAACAGGCCAAGTCTTTGTTCAAAAATCTCTCGAAGGGTCACAATGAGGCATCGAGAATGTCCATTGAAACTGGTCCTTATGTTTTCCAGTATCCTTTTATTTGCGCCCTGTTGTGTCTTGGCATGTTACAACCAAAGTTTTGTGATTTCCCCATCTAGACAAATGCTTCTAGTCAATTTTATCTGTAGATATTGGTGCAAAAGAATACCGAGTATGTGATGACAATATGAATTTAGAAATTATATAAAGCAGAATCTCCTCATGACTATAGTAGCCCCATCATGTTTTTACGCAATTGGCTATAGACATTGTATGCCACTTTTATATTAGTCAAACAGTATGCTATTTCCTTTCTAACACACACACACACACACACACACACACACACGTGCATGCATGCATGGGTAGCACGCCTCTCACATTTATAAGGTGTCCAAGTAACACGCGAGATATGTACACCGTTAAATAGGAAATTTTATAGAAAAGTAAGCTAGAAGATATGAGAACTTATTAATTTAAAGTTTCACTTGAGTCTCACAAACGTTTCACTCAGTGTAGTTAAAGGTGCTAGGCACACCTGCCCCTATAGCGCTCAAAATGCTTGTTCATTCACTAGTAACATTGGGAGCAATCCATGGTGTGAGAACCACGCTGATTGGATAATCCTAATTCCTAACCCTATGAATGAGGCCAATTTGTTCCAAGTGTCTTTTTTTTTTTTTTACAAGCCATGATTGCATGGTTAGGGGATTGGATCAACTTTTGGTCAGATTCATGGGTAGGGGATGGAGCGTTAAAAGAAAAGTTTCTGCGTATGTACTGTCTTGTGGCTAATCAGGACATTTCAGTAGCAGCTAGTTACTCTGTGATTGGGGGTGTGGTAGTATGGAATGTGGGGTGCAGAAGGAATCTCCGCGACAACGAGGTTGAAGAGTATGTGGCTCTATTAAAATGTATTCAAGATGTCAAGATAGATACGGAAAGCGAAGATAAGTTAGTCTGGAACAAACACAATTCAGGAAAGTTCTCTGTTAAATTGTTCTACAGGTGCATTGACAAAAGAGTGGATAAGGAAGAAGAGACCTACACCAAAAGCTCCTCCAAAGATTGTAGGGTTTACTTGGTTAGTGGGCAAGAATAGAGTTCTCACGATTGACAACTTAAGAAAAAGAGGGATGATTCTCACTAATGTTTGTCTTTGTTGTATGTCTAATGAGGAAACGGTGAATCATTTATTTATTCACTGCCCCTTCATCAGCCATATTTGGAAGGATGTTCTCTCTCGTTTTGAAATGAACCGGGCAGCCCCAACTTCGGCTGGAAGCTTTTTAAAGGCTTGGCATCGTATCTCTCTCAAGAAGAATAAGTTGTCGCTTCTTGCTGTCTGGTGGGCTGTTTGGGAAGAAAGAAATGGCAGGTGTTTTAACGAGATTTCCAAATCAGCAGATTATGTCGCTACTAGAGCTAGATTTCTAGTTGTTGAATGGGTTGTTAACGTAGAAAAATTGAGGGGCTGTAATTTGTTCTTTTTAGGTTCGTAGTAGAAAAATTGAAGGGCTGTAATTTGTTCTTTTTAGGTTCAACGTAGAAAAATTGAAGGGCTGTTGTTGCTTCTCGCTTCTGTTGTTGGGAAGAAAGAAATGGCAGGTGTTTTAACGAGATTTCCAAATCAACAGATTATGTCGCTACTAGTGCTAGATTTCTAGTTGTTGAATGGGTTGTTAACGTAGAAAAATTGAAGGGCTGTAATTTGTTCTTTTTAGGTTCGTAGTAGTCTGTGCAGTCTACTTTTTTGTTCTCTCTTTCGTTTATTAATATAATATGTGACTTTTCAAAAAAAAAATATTTGCATGGTTAGAATTGTTAAACAAAATTGCTACTTTGGAATCATAAGCAATACAAAGTGGGATATATTGGATGGATTGTGCAAGATGATGATTGGACCTACTTTGTTTCTTCACTCAATCTTGAGTGTCCATTTTCCATGCTATTGATTGCATGCTTAGGATCATTTGATTGTCATGATTTTTGCACCAGTGCTTGTCCCTAGTCGTATGAAAGAATGAAAACTTCAAATTGATGACTGAGCATCCCATTCGTCAATTAAAAGCGTTGGGGAAATTGCTAACTTCCCCTGAAGGTGGGGACGCTAGCAAACCCCTTTCTTTCTTTTATTTTTCTTCTTTCTTTCTTTTTTTAACGACTGCTAGCAAAACCCCTTAATTATTTACAGCTGTAAGTTGATTTTTTAAATGATCAAAATTCATGCCATTCATTACATATTCCCAAATTTTTGCAAATTCCACAATTTTCCAATTTCCCCTAATTCTAACCCTTACATTCACATTTGCCCCATATCCCCCAAATTCACCAATCCAAAACCACAAATTTGCCAAATGTCCTAAATTTTTCGAACCCTATTTAATTTTTCATAAACCCAAATCCTCTAAAATCTAAATTTGATAATTCCTCCAAAATTCCTAATTCACCATAAATCTCTTGTACAACACCATTAAAAGCTCAAATTACTTTCAAGATGTCTAATGTGAATATGGGATGACCTTAACACACTATTAGAAAGAAATCAAGAAGAAAAAGAAATGGGAAAAGTTGTTGAAATTTGCAGGAAGAACATCGCAAGCTTTAATCTCCAAACAAATGAGGAAAGTTGTCAAAATTGGGCTTAAAAGCCCTTTCTTATCTATTTACACTGGGTGGTAAAACATTTAAAAAAACACACACACACACACACACACAAATAAGGTACCCATAAGGGTGCTTCTTATGAAGTGTCATGTGTATTGTAGGCGCTTCTAGGCGCACCCAGTGTTCGAAGTATTGATATCGCTACAAGTTTTGCTGGCCAGAGATAAAGAAACAATATCGATATTGCTGATAACCGAAATGCGGGGAAATAGGGGGAAAACAGTGGAATTTTCAATGAAACTTCAGGAGATGTTAAAATGTACATATTTGCATATTTACAAATGAAAAATTGCAAAAAGAATGCATACATAGCAAGTTTCCATTTAATGGGGCCTTAAAAGCATGTGTTGTAAGAAATCAGTCCAACCATCCCATCCGGCCTATTTAACCATCCAACCTTCCATCCAATCATCCATCGATATTCAAAATATCAACAACACATGATATTTTACCAAGAAATCATCAACAATGGGAAAGGAAACAAAAGATTGTGGTCTCAGTATCGCACATGTTGCGTTATCGATAATATCGAGATATTATTAATATTATCAATGGTAAATTGAACACTACATACAACCATGTGCCCATGATAAAAAATTTGAAGACTGAATGAACATGATTTGTGTCTACCATGTGTATGGAATGTAAGAACATGATTGATGTGTATTAGACAACTCCTCGGTGAAAGGATTTGCCCTATTATATGTTGAAATCAACATACGTCATGTATGTCGGTTATGTGTAGTCTAAGTGTTTGATAAAATGCCTGAATGAGTTGTTGCTAGATGAATATTAATAAGGTAGTTGAGATAGGATTCTCAACCACCTTACCTATGTACATAAATTCCTTCAAGTAGCTGTAAATCTATATGGTGTGTTTGAGTAGAATATGTATATGTAACATGGCATGTTATATGTGTTTCATTGTATTTTCAAATGTTATCCATAATTTTTTTAACAAACAAATTTCTAATGATATCAATACATTGGCGATATTATTGAAATATCGTCGATACACTCATGATACAAGCATATCCTAGAATTTATATGGTAAAAAATATTGGCGATATTGATACATTGGCAATACAGGCAACACCTAGAATTTACACAGTTGAAAATATTGACAATT
Source organism: Magnolia changhungtana (assembly GCA_030180095.1). Classification (NCBI taxonomy): domain Eukaryota; kingdom Viridiplantae; phylum Streptophyta; class Magnoliopsida; order Magnoliales; family Magnoliaceae; genus Magnolia; species Magnolia changhungtana. Next base: position 4,657,883 of record JASAUF010000434.1, on the reverse strand, counting down.
ACATTAGCGATATTGATACGCTGGCGATACTTAGCGATACATTGCTAATACCTGAAATTTTTGATACTACAAGTGACACTTAGAATTTCATAGTTGAAAATATTGACGATTACATTAGCGATATTAATACGTTGGCGATACTTAGCGATACATTGCTAATACTTGAAATTTTTGATACACCAGCGTTATCGGTATCGCTACCAATGTTATCAGTATCGCTGAGCTGGAGATAACAATAATATCAGTGATAATTCGAACACTGGGCACACCTAGCTGCACGCCAAGGTAAATGCCTCGCTCATGGTCCAGACAAGGCACAACAGCCTTGTTCATGGTCCCCACGGATGCGAGTTTGATTCCCCTCTCCGGGATTACCTGATGCACATGGTTTGTTGGTGATTGCGTGCATCCGCAGGGAATAGTCTCACCTCAAAATGTGGCCAGGATAACCTGGCGCTATAAATAAATAAATAAAAACCAAAACACCTTGGCATGCCCCTGAGTCACCTTTGACTGTACCAGTTTCACTTACGTTTTAGAAATGTTTCATGAGAGTTCAACTTATGTTGCCAATAAAGAAAAATCTCACAAGAATTTCGTGTATATTTCACAAATTTGTCACGAGTTTTTGCAGAGCTTGTGAAATGCAAATTGTTCCCCTTTTAGAAATGTGTTTCACAGACATTTCACAAGCATTTTTGTGGAAACTTTGAAATGTGAATCATGCCCTTTCCGAAACGTGTTTCACATGCCTCTAGGGCATTTCCAGCTACTACGATCAATATGACCCATTTTATAGGTAGGTTTCAATTTCCATCAAGAAACATATTCTCATAAATGGTGAGGATCTTTTACCATTAAAAAAAGAAGAGAGAGAGAGAGAGAGAGAGAGAGAGAGAGAGAGAGAGAGAGAGAGAGAGAGAGAGAGAGAGAGAGAGAGAGAGAGAGAGAGAGAGTTTAGGGATCTGTTTTAAGCTTGACCCACGTAACATAACTGGCTACCTAAGGACACAACATGAATTTCCTTATTCCTTATTCTTCTATGTTAGTCATTTTATGTCCAGTCCATTTAATTCAATTTCTGTTATTACCTTGACCTAATTTTGCAGTTACATTATTGAAGGCCGTGTATGCTATTTAACCATGTGTGATCGTTCTTATCCGAAGAAACTTGCATTTCAATACCTAGAAGACCTCAAAAACGAATTTGAGAAAGTCAATGGGAGTCAAATAGAAACTGCTGCAAGGCCTTATGCTTTTATCAAATTTGGTATGTCTTCTCTACATCTTGTTCTATTCCCCATAGCATAAGCTAATATGATTGCAGTGTTGGTTCTCATACCTTGTATTTTATTTTGCTGGATTATTTTATTTTATTTTATTTTCTTTCTTTCTTTCTTTCTTTCTTTTTGTGTTTTAAAGATACATTCATACAGAAGACCAAGAAATTATACTTGGACACCCGTACTCAGCGGAACCTTGCAAAGTTAAATGATGAACTTTATGAAGTCCACCAAATCATGACTCGCAATATACAAGAAGTTCTCGGCGTTGGTGAAAAATTGGACCGTAAGTTCATCTTTGGTTTTTTCCTTTTGCATGGGCTCATTCATTATGCACTAGTGATTTGTAGCTGGAAGTTGATCTTAAGAAAAAGTATCTATATTACAAAAAAATAAAATCGAACTATGGGCAGAAGTAAAAGTAACTCATCATCATCATTGTAGTTTAAAGTAGCAAATTCACAAGAGAATCTCACATAATTGCAAAGAAAACCTGAAGAAGCTTCATTCAATATTCAATTACTTGTGTAGTCCACACTTTATGATCTTATGTTATCGTCTTTACACAGGTTTCAACATATACTCCGATAAATTTCAATAGTACACTATTGGACAATATATGTTGCAAAGAATGGATCCTATAGAGAATAAAGAGAGAGAGAGAGAGAGAGAGAGAGAGAGAGAGAGAGAGAGAGAGAGAGAGAGAAAAAGGAAATGGAAACAACTTGAGAGTCCAAGGACCACGTGCGTGGTATTAGATGGGATTAGGTGGTATGGAATTGCATTTGGTCCTATGCAAATTCCATCCGGTGTTTGGAAACAATAGGATGGATTGGTTTAATCCCGGAATTATATATTACAAAGCTAATAGTGGATAATGCAGGATTTATAGAGGATTTTGAAATCCACTACATCTATGGCCCCATGTTCATGTGTGTTTTATCCACGCCGTCCACCCATATGTGCCCTTGACACATGACATTCAAGTTGCATATGTGTATAGGTGACCAACAACAGTTGTAAAATGTGATCTGTTGATTATAATTCCATGGTCCACCAAATGCAGGCTTCACTTAAGACAATGTATTTCCCAATGGAAGAATTTGATCGCAAACGTGGGATTGGACGGTGAAAATACCACGGTATTTGCAAACATGTACTCATTGTGCAATAATGGTGTTAATTCCATCTAATGCAATTCCATACCATTTAATACGGCTGTCCAAACAGGCCCTTATGCGAACCGTATGCTCTATTGCTGCTTTAAGATTATACAATACCAATACCCTTTTTTTTGTACATATATGAACTGAATTGCCTTTAGGATGGTTGGATGGCCCATACTTCAATTGGATGGTTGGATGGCCCATACTTCAATTGGATGGTTGGATAAGCATGATCTATAGTTTGGACCCTTAGATGTGCCTAATCTGCATTCTGAACCCTTTAAATTGGCCTGATCACTCAGTTGGCTGTATTTGGGCCCTGATCGGATTATCTGGTGGCCTGGTTGCATTACATTAGTTCAGTTGCATCCTGTTATTTATATATTTTTGTGACAAATATTTATCTGAGATTCATTCATAACAATTTTGGCTTTCAATCTTGCAGAGGTCAGTGAACTGTCAAGCCGATTGACATCTGAATCTCGCATCTATGCTGATAAGGCAAAAGATCTAAATCGACAGGTGAGCATTATCTTATCATACCAGTGACTATCAGCCCATTGCAAATACATTTGTGTGAGACTCGTCTGGCTCAATTTTATGGCAACTTTTGCTATTGCACATGTTCTAGTATATGGTGTTTCTTTTCTATTTGTTGTTTTTGGAAATATATTTTGACACAGATGTCCATATTGATCTTATGCTTTGAAATTTTAATTATATAACCAACCCAGATGCCTTTAGCCTATCGCTTACTTTTGAAGTACTGCATACGTTTTTGTTTAGTAATCTGGGGTATCTGTTGGATCTTAAATCCTATCTTCAGCAAGTTACAATTAGAATTAGGGATTGCAATGGGTCAAGTCAGCCCCCAGGTCAACTGACCCGATCTGCTTTGAGGTGAATTTGGGCCAATCTAAATGGGTAGCGAGTCAAGCTTGGGCTAGAACTATGACCCATTTAAGTCAATGGGTTGAACCCTACCTAACCTGACCCTCCCATATGGATGGACACCCAGAACAAAATAAAGAAGAAAAGCATAGATAATTTATTCATTTATCTTTTTCCATAATGGCAATAATCAACGTCCCACCTCTCTCACCTAATGAGAGGATTAGGATTAGAACCTCGCCTTTTGGTGTTATGTCCCTAGAGCACTGGTTGCTTTTAGTATGAATTCTACAATGGTAGGCGTTGTAAAGGTTGTGGTTGCCTTACAAGTGAAGTTTACATCTATGAGCACAACTGAAAAGGGTAGGGAGGTGGTTGGTAGCCCTGCGGTGGAGTCTGGTTAATATGTGGATCCGGAGCTTTCCTTACAGAAGGTTTCCCAGCTGGAGAACCAAAGCGTTGGAGATTTTGCTACCGCAACTGATGTTCAACTCGTCGAGCCTTCCGATGAATATCGTCCACTGACTCAAAATCATACATGACCATCTCATGCTAGAACTCTTATTGTAACCTTGTCTGATAGCAGTTAGTTGTTACGCAATTTTTTTCTGCAACTTATGATGAACAAAAAGCTCTTTGAATTTCTTAGTGAAGTCATGCACTTAAAAGTTCCTTTTTTGAATGTGAGGAGTTTCTGGAGAAGAGTATCTATGTAGTCTGAAGGCAAATACTTACTCTTTAGCTTCTCTCTCATGTCAGTCAACCTGGTGATAGCAAGGCTACCCCTGGTGAGATTTTTGTCACTAATGATACGCCACTAGATTCTTGCTAGACCCTTTAGCTTGACCTTGACAAAGGCCATTCGTTGAACATCATTAATATAGTACCATGCAAAAATAATCTTCAAATGTTGTAATCCAGTCGACAAAAGCCTTTGCATCAAGGCAACCCATGAAGTCTGGAACTTCAACTCGTACTTTCGTGGTGATATCATCTTTCTTGGGTGTCTCTACCGAGGTGTCATGGGCTCTCTTTGCAAAGAGTTGTTGTATGAAGTCATATACAAACTCTCAAGGATCAATACCATTTTGATTCACCAAAGGTTCTGTCTAGAACCCTGGTTATGGATTTGGGTTACCATCAGGTTCTCCGAAGGAATCAGGTTGCTCCTCGTGCTGTTTTTCCACGAAGCTGGTCAACAACAGTTTCCAAGTTGACTACCCTTATGAATAGCCTAGTGATGCAATTGTCTCATTGTTGGTTAATAAGCCTCTATCGATAAATGTGACCACTATGGGTAGACATCATATCAGGAGAGCGACATCGACCAAGTAATGGGCAAAATATAGTGGTTTTTTGTTTAGAATAAAAGATTATTAATGGGCTAAGATTCTAGGCTTTAATGGGCTGTAATAAGGGCTGGATTTGGATTGAAATATGGCTGATTTTTGGGGTCTTTAATGGGTTGGAATAGGGGCTGGATTTTGGGCTTCTAATGGGCTGTAATAAGGGATGGATTTGGACTGGAAAAGGGCTTTTTTGGGCTTTTAATGGGCTATAACAGGGACTGGATTCGGATTGGAATAGGGCCGATTTTTGGGGCCTTTAGGGCGTGTTTGGATTTCTGGAAATCACAGTAATGTAGAGTAAAACTCATATCGTTACTGCTTTCCTTTGATTGGATACAACCAACTGTCAAATCACTGGAATCCTTTGGATTCTCGGCATGGCATGAATGGGCGGACATGGATTGACGTGGCATAGTTTCATGGGCCCCACCATGATGTTTGTGTTATATCCACATGGTCCACCCATCTTGTGTGATCAGTTTATGCAATGAGACAAAAAATAAGGCAGATACAAATTCGAAATGGACCACACGATATGTAGCAGTAGGGATTGGATGTCTGTCATTGAAAACTTCTTGAGGTCCTCAAAAGTGTTGGATCTTCCAAATTTTTGGGGACATGCCCCAAAACAATATTGCAAAATAGATAGACGGTGTGATATAACACATGGACAAAATTATATCTCAATGTATTTAACCAATGAAAGTACATTACTTGTTGGTACTCGGTAGTGAAAATGGAAGAGGAGTATTGCATAGGGGCAATATTCTGTTTTCCTTCCGGATACGGTGGTAATGGTAATTATTACTTTTTACCACCCATTACACTACATTACTGTGATTTGACGTGATCCAAACACGCCCTTAATGGGCTGGAATAGGGGTTGAATTTTGGTCTTTTAATAGGCTGTGAAAAGGCTGGACTTAAGAGTGGAATAGGGCTATTTTTGGGGGGCTTTTAATAGGCTGTAGTAGGGGATTTATTTGGACTAGCATATGGTTGATTTTTTGGGCTTCTAATGGGTCAGAATAGGGGCTGGATTTTGTACCTTTTAATGGGCTGAAATAGGTATTGGATTTGGAGGGTAGATGGCTGCTAAAATTTTGGCCGTCTCCCCTTGTCAATTGGACGATTGGGCTTTGTAAAAGAAAAGAAATAAAAGCGAATGGGGTTAGGAGGGATAGATGGAATAAATAGAATAAAGGGAAAGATGCAAAGTTGTATTGTTAAAGAACCTGGAAACCAAGTATCGAGATTTTTGTTGATATAGGACTTCAATCCAGCCGTTGGAACCTTCTCTGATACCCAACTAGCGCAGTCGGCTGATAGGAAGGATCCCCCCAAACGTAGGCGCCTTCAATTTAAGCACGAGAACCACAAACAAAGTAGAAAGAAAACACATATTTTATTTATTTATTTATTTCAAAGGTGTCTTAAAACTACTCATGTAAGGCTCTTAAATAGGCTCTTTACACATACAAAGAAGGTAGGCTCATAACATGGTTAACAACCAATAACTTATTACACAAATGGAAAAATAATAAAAATTGTTTATAGGATAAGAATGAATTTAAGAAAATTTGGCTGATTGATTTTGCATTACTAGCTACCTAATTAAGTTTGGGACTCCTTATTGATGGGCCAACTGTGGAGCTTGGGCTTGGCCATGGATCTTGGGCGTAGTTTAGCCTGCATCAGTATCACATTATGTATTACACACTATGGATACAGGAATGTCATGGGAAACATTTTAATGTTTTGGTGTAACTTCAGGAGATGTTAAAAGACACATGATTACAGGCTTAAAACTAAAGGCATTATATATATATATATATATATATATATATATATATATATATATATATATATATATATACACACACACATACATATATATAGCCAAATGCTTATCTGTGCACTAGTTCTCCCGAGTTATCGTGAGAACTTTTTGAGAACTCATCATGCTTGATTTAAGCCCAAAATCAGAATGGTCCACGTGATGCAGCACCCCATGAAACCCCAAGGCCCAACTTTTACTTTGATCCAAAACTTTGGTGGGCCATGACAAAAGAAAACAGTTTCCTCCCTTGATTAGCATGAAAATTGGTCCCTGGGGGTTTCATGGGATTTTGCATCACATGGACTGTTCGGATCAGAGGACCATGACACGTGTGCAAAGATGCGCAGGTGAGCATGCCTATATCTATATATATATATATATATATATATATATATATATATATATATATATATATATATATATATATATATATATGGTTGAACAATGAATGAGACTTGAGTGCGCACTTTTAACGTCCCTTACTGAGGTCAGTAGGTGAGGGTGGACCCACCGTGATTCGTTTGAACATCATCAACACCATGCATTTGATGCATCCCTTTAAATTATGGGATATCCCAAAAATCACGTATGCACTAACTGATGTGGGCCATACCATCCAAAATCATGTGAAGACATGCCAAAAACATATAAAAGCACTTGGTAAGGGCTACAAAGTTTTAGAATAAGCTGATATTTGTGAACCCTCATCCAAGTGGGATACACATAATGGATGGGCTGGATTTGCAAATAAACGATACATCTCGGAGGGCCCACAAAAATGATTATGAATGTTTTAATGGTGCACGGCCCTCTCAACTTTTTTTGAGCTATGTGGTGTGAGCCCAGCAAAAGTCACTGGATTGACTTGATTTTTGAGACCTAGGTCCACGATGGAATGGTGCATCCGTATTGGGGTAGATGTTGCATACGAGTTACGGTGGGGCCTCTTACACTGAGTACCTCATGGGACGTTAAAATCAGCTCGAGCGCATTGTACCTTTTCCCTATATATATATATATATATATATATATATATATATATAAACACTGAAAAATAATCTTCTATTATTTAGGGGATTAAACAAGTGCGATCGGACAAAGTTATGCTCCAAAATTTCTCTCCAATCACGATTTCTCAACAAAATCCATGTTTTGGTGCGAGAGTTGTTAGAACAACACTTACTACAAGAATTCTCTGAAAAATTTGGGCTAAAATAGTTTGTTATTTCTGATTTTCACTAATTTATGTTTCGTGACTTTAGTCTAACCAGTGAGCCACATGTGTCAAAATCTAAAAAGTGGGGCCTAGTAACAGTTTTAAGGTTTCATTTTTTAGTATTTTCATTTTTGATTGATTTGTAATCTTATGGGGCTGAGAAGGACTGGAAATGTCGAATAGAACGTTTATGGGCCCTCCTGCTAAGGGGTGTAAAGGATTCGGAGCCCTCTTGTTGGCATGCAAGTGGACGTCACTTGCTTTTATATAGGGATTTACTTGGGTTTAGTCTAGCACTTTTATTAATTTTGTTTCCTCGTCTTGTTATGAGGCTTTAGGGCTGAAGTATGAGCTAGAAGGCTTTTGGGTGCTCTCATTGGTCCAGGTGGTAGTTTCAGAGATTTTAGGGTTTTGATAAGTTTCATATTAGATAGGATCTAGAATAAGTATTGCTCAAATTTTCATGAGGAACTTTGCTAAGAGCACAAGCATGTGCAACAATAAAGCTCATGTACACGCCATACACATGCCAGCATGGATCATTGGTGTGAGTCCAATCCATCCATCAGGTTGGTCTGACCTTGTACATCTTGGAAAATCTTGTGCACTCAGCATGCTAAACCCTCAATATTGGAAACAGGTGGATGCGTTAGAAAACTTCAGCCAATGGCGTACATTTGTTCTGCTAACTGTGGCCACTTGACCAGTGGATCAACCTGGTTCTCAGGCTAGGGCATCAATATAATGGTGCAGTTCTGATAGATGAATTGGACCTCGGAGCTACCATGCCATGCTGGCACATGTCTGGCATGTACAAGAGCTTTATTGCACACTCATGTGGCTTAGCAAGGCTCTTTCATGAGAATCCAAAAGCCTTTTGTGAGATTGAATTGATTACGCAGGATCCATGGAGATTGATCACGTTGCCTCGTGAAACAAGACTACTGTGCCAATCAAAAAGAAAAGAGGTTTCCTTGTGAAACAAGACAACTCTGGTGGTCTATGTCAAAATCTAATTGGATTTGCTTATGTGGCTTAGAGAAATACATTTGGAATTGCTATTAAAGGCCGAAGAAAGGTTTTGGTCTTTTGGGTCTTCTTTTGGTCTTTACATACAACTAGTAGCTTAGTTGCACAAACCTTCCACTGAGGTGCTGCTCCCACACCTCAGTGGTGCTTCCCCACCTCAGACTTGAGTTTTTCTCTGCTTTCCTTCATGCATGTATAATTTTTAGATGCCGTATGGCTGAATGGTGAACTGTTAATGAGAACAGTTTCTTTGTATTTTTTTCTCCTAATCCCATGTTTGCATTGTTCTGGGGGCGCAGAGCTCCAATTGGTTGGTGCTGTGACTGCATGGGAAGTTATTGTGTTGATGCAATTTCATACCTAAAACCCATGGTATCCCAAATTGGTTACGTAATGGTAATGGCCGTAACGACTGTTACAGAAAAAAGGGCTGTAACAGCCTGTAACAGTCCTGTAAAGGTCCTGTAACACTTTTTTTTTTTAAAGAACTGTAATGGCTGTTACGGCTCGTATCATAATGGTAACGGTGGCCATAACGGGCCACCATTACCATTGCGGAACACCTTGCTAAAACCTTGAATCAGGTAATGAGAGTTTGCTTTGATTAATTTATTCTACAAATCAGGAGAGCACAGGTTTCCTCTCTATTTAATATATGTTGTTATCTCAGTTTGGAGGAAATGGGCAGTGACTTTTATTTAGAAACCTCCCACCAATCCCTTCATGCTCCCAGTTTGAATTCACAGTTACAACCATAACCATAACCATAAGAGATCCGCCTCTCTTTTTCATTTTTCTCTTTGAAGATTTGTCTTTGTGCTCTGTTTTAGTGGGTTGTCCCTTTTGCATATCTGATTGTATCTTTCTACATGGGTAATGCAGCTTAACTTTCTAGGTAAGTTGTAGCGTAATGCATGGTGGTAAGCATGGATGTTAATTGATATTAATTTGTTTCTGTCTCTAATTTGTGATGTGATGTAATTCAGGTATGTGGTGGGCCAGGCATGTGCCACGAGCTGCACAGTTTGGGCATGTGTCATGTAGTCCAAACCTCTGTTAGCAAAATTCCATTTTATTTTATTTTATTTTATTGTGAAAAAACTCGTATAAGTGATTAAACGTTTAAAAAACTCCATATATTTCAGAAGATAGGCAAAAAGCTGTTTTATTTGAAAAAAAAAAAAAAAACTTTGCGGGCAATTTAGAAATAGGAATTGGTGGTCACCAACCATTGAGAAAATTGCAGAAGGTGAAAATTGACGGTCTGATTTATATTTGGTTCACTTGGTTACTTGAAAAGGAAAGATTTGAGATAGGCTAAGAACACCATTTGACTATCGATGTGCATTGTTGTTCATACATATAGAAATTATAACCATTTTAATTAAAGTTTCTACTTTAACCTCATCTATATACTGGGTTTTGCTAACGCCCTACCTTCATGGGGATGTTAGCAATGTCCCCATATCTTTTGAATTACATGTGGGATGTCCAATCGTTGATTGGAATGATTCATTCAGTACCACCATTGGGAGCAAGCCATGGTGCGAGAATCATGATGATTGGATGATCCTAGCCATTTGAATGGGGCCAATGTGTTACAACCATATGTTATTCATAGCCATAAATGACATGGTTAGAATCATCAAATCGAAGTGCTATGTTGGAATCATATATGCAATACAAAGTGGGATCTATCTGCTAGATTTTTCAAGATGATGATTGGGCCTATTTTGTCTCTGCGCTCGATCTCGACTGCTCATTTTCCATGCTATTGATTGGATGCTTAGGATCGTCTGATTGATGTGATTTTTGCACCGTGGGTTCCTCTTTGTTATATGAATGAATGGTTCAGATCAATGATAGGTCAACCCGTGTGCCATTTAAAAGCTTTGGAGACTTGACGAAAACCCCTATATATATATATCTATATATATATATAGATAGATCCTTTCTTTTGAATTACATAAATAATTTGGCTAGGATAGAGATCCTTTCTTTTTAAACAAAAATTAACTCCATATGATTTCTCAGGCATGCATTACGCACAACACAAATGAGATCTGCAGCCTTGAGGTAAGCCATGAATGTTATGAAATCAAACAATGCACCACAAGTCACACATATGCATGCACCATAGTTAAAATGGCATATGGCAAAGTAAAAAAAAAAACATACAAGAACTGTTTGTGTTAAACTTGGTCTCCATCTTTAAAATACAGGAAAAAAGAAAGAAAGATGGAAATGCCAGATATTTGGAGAGTGAAAAGTTCAGGTTTAATACAGTTTGGACTAAAAACACGGAGGATAAAAAAATGCAATAAATGTGCACACACACACACACACACATATATATTTAGTCCAAACTGTATTAAACCTGAACTTTTCACTCTCGGAATTTCTGGCATTTCCATCTTTCTTTCTTTCTTTTTTTTTTTTTTGATGGGGTGGAGCGTATCCTGTATTTTAAAGATGGAGACCAAGTTTAACACAAACAGTTCTTGTATGTTTTTTTTTTTACTTTGCCATATGCCATTTTAACTATGGTGCATGCATATGTGTGACTTGTGGTGCATTGTTTGATTTCATAACATTCATGGCTTACCTCAAGGCTGCAGCTCTCATTTGTGTTGTGCGTAATGCATGCCTGAGAAATCATATGGAGTTAATTTTTTGTTTAAAAAGAAAGGATCTCTATCCTACCCATATTATTTATGTTGTCAAATGAATGCTTGGAATGCCATTCATGATGGTCTACATAGTGCACCATTCACGTGCCTGTTTTTTCTGGCTTGCAGGATATTCATTCAGCCATCATGGGAACAAAACTGTTATAACTTCTACGGTCTTATCTTTGATATATCTTCTGTGTTGTCAAATGGAAAGGGACAAAAATAAATAGTTTTCCATTGCAATTGTTAGCACTGAACCAGTACTGGACTTGGACCCCAAAAACCGAATTTCATTCTTCTTCTTCTTCTTCTTCTTCGGACTTTTTTTTTTAAAAAAACAAAGGAGGAGAGGCTTGCTGTCTTCGTTCTGCTTTTTTACACTCTTCATTCTTTCTCAGCAAGGATATCCATGCTATGTACTGAACCATGCTCTATACATCAGCTATGTCCTAATCGTGCTCCTTGTCTGGTCTTGTGGCACCATTTTCAGGCCTTGATTCGGAAGTGGGCACCCGTGGCCATTGTGCTAGGTGTTGTATTTCTTCTCTTTTGGGTCAGAAAGAAGATATGGTGATTTCTACTTGTGACAATTTCATACTCTCCACATGATCTGGACTGGTCTCTGTCATTCACAAAAGGATTGACGGCATGCTCTCTGGACACTGCAAAACAAGCTGCTTCCATGTAGATTAATCACTTGAATGATGTAAGAGGGCAACGGAAATTTTCGAATGGCAAATGTTTGGTACAAGTCAATTCCATGGATATATGAGATAATGCTACATTTCACGACGAGTGAAATGAACTTCAGTGCTCAGTAGATTTGGGCCAATTCTTTCAAAAAGTTAAGGAAACAGAATTTTAATCTTTGTTTTGGGCTATTAAGATGCTTGTTAATCAGCTGACTGGTGAGAATTATTGGTAGCTTGTACTCAACCCAAGAAAGTAATGTAGAGACGAAATCATGACATGGATATAATCCATAATGAATGGCCTGGTCTTAAGCAGAATAGGTTAAGGTATCACAGTGGACCATTTGATGGACTGCATATGGACCTCTATAATCCTGATCAGGTGATCACAACCACTCAAATGAGGGCCCGCAATTTGGACAGTAAGACCATTTTTAATCTCATCTCTGCTTTGCACGCACTCGATTGTATGATTGATTATAAAATTCATTGACATCAGTGTCATGTGCAATGCACAATATTTTCCTTGCTGATCATATGTGGGCTCACTTGGGCCCCACATAGGAATTCACACCTTTTGCTGTGACTTGTACTGCCTCACTGATGACATGCCTATTGATCTGGACCGTCTAGCCAATGGGCCAACTCTTGGACGGGTCAAAATGTAGAGTGGCATGGTCCTAACTTTCTGAACAAAGTTTCTTTTTACTTTTTATTCTTTATTTTCACTCCAACAAGACCATGGCATCCATCTGCAGACTTGTAGGGTCTTGGGATGGTTAGAACAAGAGATCATTGTGATTTTCAGACCTCATGCTTTCGGAAGAGTCGGTTCCAAAAGCGGATGGTCTAGATAGACTGGCATGTGCATCGATTGGACGGTAGGTATGTTTATGGCTGACCATGCCCTCCTATCCACCGGGGATTAGTGGGAATACTTAAAAGCATGGATATTGATGACCCTTTTTTGAAAGACATGAACTGTCCATTTTCACAAGGGGCAAAATGGGGGCAATGGAAGGCCAACTGGTTGGATTGGCTTGAACCGGCTTAGCACCTTCACTGGTTTGATGTTTGCATGCAACAGCTGTCCGTACATTTGTCCTTGGGTAAATAAATAAATTTAGAGAGAGAGAGAGAGAGATACATTTGTCGTTGGGTAAATAAATAAATTTAAAGAGAGAGAGAGAGAGAGAGCAGAAATAACCGCTCCATTTTGGGGCATGCTTTCAGGAGACGCCCCAGCCAACCTTTGCCCGTTACAGAGTAGATGAAGCATGAGTTTAGAATGTCATATCGTTCCAATTCATGATGAAACTTATGGCATGAGTTTGATGCCGACTGGCAACCTGACGCAACCCTCTTTTATTTGGATTGGGACTGGTAATGAGAGCACAAAACTCTCCAACATTTCATGAGCTACCTTGCAAATATCATACCCATCTAACGAATAATACCCATTTGATCAGTGTCCTTTGATATGGATAGTCAAGATTGTTTTATTATTATTATTATTATTATTATTTAAATGACAGGTCCATTCAACAATTTGATCCATCTTTTTGCTAAGGATCATCATAGGGTACTTTTAAGCCATCCATGCTGGTTTGCAGAATGAATGACTAGAGAAAATAAGGCCAAATCAAGGATGGATTGGATCATCTAATCAGTTCAATTTTTGCATGGTGCCCCTTGAAATATGTTATGGATTTAATGGACAGTTCAGATTGATCACTTGGGAGTGTAAGTTAGCCAATGCAACAAGGAGCAATATATAACTTATAGTGCTCTTATATAATAATTATTCTAGCAATTGAACCAGGTTGGTTAAGCCACACACATGGAAGAGAGCCCATTTACAAACAATAACAATCTGAAATAGTTCAAAAGGGAAATGTAAGATGAAGTGCTAGAATTATGAGATGACATGACTCATGAATAAGGATTGTCGGAATCTTAACGCTCAAAAGGGAGAGAAATCTGGTAATACGTTGAAGAAAACCAACACAATGGAATCCAGCGAAGAAGTTGATGGTGGTGATGCTCTGACTGCATCCAAATTCGGGTATCTCAGCAACGAGTGGGTTTTGGATATGAGGGCCTCATACCATATGAATTTTTAGCGATATTGGTTCATCGGTTACAACGAGCATGATGATGAATAGGTGTTTATAGGCAATGGCATTTCCTGTAAGTTGTTGGTGTCAAGATGTTTGATGGGGTGGAGCGTATCCTAATAGAGGTGAGATACGTTCCGGATCTAATGAAAAATCCGATCTCGCTTGGGGCACTAAAGGCACTTGGAGTGCGAGTTCATCGGGTTTGATCGTGTCCTTAAAGTTTCAAAGGGGACACTTGTAATTATGAAGACACGACAGAGCGGAAACCTTTACAAGTTGATCGGAAATATTGTATTGGGTGGAGCTACATTGTCTATACCTGAATCCATATCGGTACAATTGTGGTATGCGCACCTAGGCCGCATGAGCTACCATGGTATGAATGTACTTTATGATCGTTGCTTAATTCATGCGTTTAAAAGCATTGATTTTAATGTATGTGAATATTACATATATGGTAAACAATCACGGTTAACTTTTGAGACTGGAAAGCATATAAATAAGTGTGTACTGGAGTATGTGCATTTAGGATCCTTACTCTTACTCGGTGGTAGACTTTTAGGAGTTTCAACACCCGATCAAGGGTTTGAGCATCTATAGGTGGTGAAATCCCACTATAGCATGAGTGTGTGGGGGTGTGTGTGCGTGTGTTAAAAATAAACTTTTTTTTTTTAAAGAGTATATGCATTTAAATATATGTTGGGTAATGATACCTTGGGCAAAGAATTATTGACTGAGGCCATTAATATGACTGAGTGATGAACAACTCCTTGTCCCACCATTTTATGTTAATGACATGCTTATTGTCATCATAGCATGTCTGATATCGATATATTGAATACTCAGTTATCTGTGACATTCGAAATGAAAGATCTGGGGGGTGCAAAGAGGATTCTTGGCATGTATATACACAGATATCGGGAGAGGAGAATGTTACAGTTATCTCAGGAGGAATACCTTGAAAAGGTATTAGTGAAGTTTAGGATGGACGAGGCTAAGCTAATTAGCATATCCAATGCTACTCACTTTAAGCTTTCATTATAACAATGTTCTATTACAAATGAAGAAAAGCGAGTTATGTCTCATGTACCCTATTCGACCGCAGTTGGCACTTTGATGTATGACATGGTCTCTACGAGATTGGATATTTCACATGCAATCGGTGTTGTGAACACCATACAGGACTCAATTAATGCTTTGATAAACAATATTGGGATCTTTCATGTGGTGAAATTGCTTACTGATATATTCACGAGTAAAATGACTCGTCTTGACATCTAAGAAATCAGAAGGAAAATTAGTAGGCTACGCGGATTTGGACTATGCAGAGAATGTGGATAATAGAAAGTCGACTTCCGGCCCTTCGTTTGTATTAGCAAGTAGAGCGATCAGTTGGATGTCAAGTTTCCTAAAATAATTCATTTATTATATCCACACCATTCATCAAATTTTTTAGATCATTTGCACAACAAAAATAATATCCAAAACTTGAGTATATGGCGGTGGCGTGAATAGACTCAAGAAATATGTTTGGTTGAGAAAACTTAAAGAGTGCCCTTATTGACGACTTGAATGATAAATTAGTTTGGCCTTCATGGAATAAGGGTTTGGTCGATCGACCACCATTGTCAATCAATTGAGTGAACTCCGAATTATACAGATTAGTCTCTAAACAAGTTTAGATGGTCGCGAACGATCAAACCGTCAAGTTGATTGATCGACAAATTTCAGAAAAATCAATGGAGTTTTGGATCCGCCTCATTTTTTGTCTAATGTTCTTAAGTGAGCAAGGAAAATGGATGGGTGGGATGGATTTATCACAAACATCATGGTGGCCCCACCTAGCTTCCCAGCGCACAAACTTCCTGCTTTTGCAAGCAGGCCGACCAGTGTATGGACCAACAAACCACGAGCTCTGATCGTGTGACCTGGGCATGTCCAAACACTGTATTCATCCTGGACAATTAGGGCCGTATGATTCTAGGACAATGGCATATAAAATGTCGCGTGAGGTGTAAAAATGGTCTACTGCTAGATTCTTCAGTGTGCGTTTGTCGCACGGTAGGCGTGGCATCCTAGTCATCAAATCATCAGCTAACAGATATTGATCAGGGACAAAATCAGAAAATTATGATAGTTCATTCTGTCAGAAAATTAGTATCGTTCATTCAGTTTGCCGCATGGTGTATCGGGTATCTTATCACTCACCACAGATATGGCCCGCATCACACCTGTATAGGGCTGTTTCAGGCCTATAAAGCCATATCATTCATGGGCTATGCCGGTGTAGCATACCGGTTTCTGTACTGGTTTTGGATGATACTTAATCTTGGAAGAGAAGGGAGTTTAGCACGTCTATATTTCAGCGGCAGCCCAGACCGATTCGTATTTGGGTCAGAACATGCAAGCTCAGGCCAAACTACGCTGGTCGGGTTTGGACTGGGTCCAAGCTCGGGCCATATAGTTAGTAGAGATGAATAAGAGGTCCAAATGCTATCTACAAGGTGTTTCTTTGGCTCAGGCCTATTTTCATAGTAGAATTTCTATATACAGAAATGGTCTCTTGTTGAATTGAAAAGAGAGCTTCTGAAACAACGGCTTTGAGACTTAGACGTCTGACGAGTCCACTTGAATTTGGTAGTACACATTCCAATTCTACACTATGAGTTACACTGACTCGGGCGAGTCCCAACTCGACTAGGTGTCCAACCAGCCCATGGAATTATCATTTAATGATTTTCAAAAATCTCAAAAGAGGGGGAACGATGAGGGCCCGCTCCAAGCCGAATTCCCTAGGCTAGCAAGGCTTTCTCCGAATGTGGACATTTTTATTGGTTGTTGCTTTACTTTCTCAGGAATGAAAGTGGTTATTTTTATTGATTGTTGCTTTGCTTTCTCGGGAATGAAAGTGGTTTGGTCTCTCCCTTGCAGAAGAAACTCGAGAAGCGAGGATCACTTGGCTTTTGGCTCATATTCATAACTTCAAGCCCTCATCTGGTGCGAAGCATGAGATGGCGTGGAGGTTGGAGAAGTTGGGTTGGATCTCAGTTCATTCCTTCTATTATGGATTAGTGGCAGTCTTCAGTGGCTCTGTGTTGTGGTTACACTACCTTGGTGTGGCATTAACCCCCCAAAGATTGTGGCCTTTGCTTGGTGGGAAAGAATCAGATTCGTACTTTTGTTAATCTTCAGAAGAGGTTGATAGTTTCCAAATAGTTGCAGTTTGTGCATGCACGCTGCTGAGTCCTTGAACCATTTGTTCATCCATTGCCCTTCCACCAGAATAGTGTGACATAATTTCTTTGGTCTCTTCAAATTGCTGTGGGTTTTGTCATGGCACCTTTGATGGCCTATTTCTTGCATGAGGTGATGCAACCCAGTTTCAGCCGTGACCGATAGGGTACACTGAACCTCATTGGTACAAATCCAACCCAGATAGAAGTCGGGTGCGGTTTGGTCAGGTTGAGATTTGAGGGATTCCAAAACTGACCCATTTGACATTTTTGGACCCGCACCCAATCTAAAGGTCCAGAATCAAATAAGACATTACAAGGCCAGGTCCAATGACAGTGACTCAATCCACCCATTTGCGTCCTCTAATGCTCGAGATGATGATGAAATGTATTTGGTATCTCCACAGTACTCGTGGCAAATTATCTCGGGGATCCAAATGGTTGATCTGGTTACCTGGTCACCGTCATTTGTTCAGACAAGAGCCCAAAATCACATTGATTCCGATAATATCTACATCCTCAAGTGATTTCTAAGTACGATAGTTGGTCCGACCCAACAATGAAACGGGCCATCCGCAAAGTATGTGACACCCAAAACAATCCTATACATGTGATCTATGGATATAAGGTCATAGAAATGTGATTCGCATCCCTGTCCATTTTTTAAAGTGCTATAAAACAGACAACTTAAAGAGTGCCTTTAATGTGACGACTTGTTACCGTTCAGTGGCCCGCCAGATCAACGGGTTTGTTCCAATACATCCCCTCACATTACAATATGATACGTTGGGTCTTTAGTCATTGAAATTGGATTCTTTTCAATAATTCAAACCCTTTATGTGATAGGGCTTGAGTCGCCAAAAATCTCTCAGATTGAATAATTCAACCCTTTAATTATACAAAGGTTATAGTGACCGTCCATTTTAAAAGCAAAAGAGCAGAATTTCAAAGGGTTAAAATAATCCAATTTAAAGAATTTGTTTTTATCTTTTTTACTTTTATTTTATTGGGTTCTCTCTCCATCATACAAGGTGGGACTCAATTTTGTAAATGGTTTGGATCATTTGAAGACGACCCAGATTCGAAGGGAAGTTACTGACGTATTAGGGATGTATACGAGCAAAGAGATGCTGGAGATGGGTGTACGACGAGCATCCCTGCAATGCACACAACATCAGCAATCCTCTTCAGTGGAACCAAGGGACAGAACCTCCTGTACTGAATAGGTGGGCCAAGCCCCCATCGATGCAGACGATTGGTTCGGTGAACACCTCGCATTGCTGTTGCTCAAAGAATCATCTCAATAGGGGATCCAAACCGTCTGATGTTGAATTTTTTAGCCATCGAATGTGATTGTCTTGAAAGTATCTACTGGTCGTATCTACTGGTCCTGTTCCAATCTCTTGATCAGGTAAAGTTTTCCTTATATAATGGGAAATTCACAGTGGGGCAACCCATCCAACGATCCAAATCAATCCATATGGGTCTAACGTATGTACAACAAATGCTCCTCACCATAACTTTAGTCTCAACTAGAGCTGGGCATTTCTGACCCGATCTGACCTGATTCGAACCGAACCAAACCGACGGCCTGGATCGGTGCGGATCGGGTAGGTCCATTCAAATCCGAAAGCTTTTCGGGTGAGTTCGGATTGGACCAGATCCAACCCAATCCGATCCGGACCGATCCTCGAGGAAGGCATTATACCCAACACCCTTTCTATCTCCTTAGTATTGCTGCTGCTGCTACTGCCTACTATATTTCCTAAGATACAATGAACCCAAGAGGGGATGTGCACGCCGGAACAGGTGCACTTAGCTGACACATTCGTGCGACATCCAAGTCCTTCCATTACACGGGCCCACAGTCTCGGCTTGGAAATTTAATGAACAGCTGCAAATGAGAAATATCCAAAGATCTCACTTCAACAAACACGTGTCCCAGCCCACGAGTAACAAAGTACTCTCTCACCAAAATTACCCCTTTAGGACTACTAACAACTTTAGGCGGTGGAAGCATCTATTTCAATTCTCAAATATCAGTAAGCTGAGATTTTAGAGGGCAAAACCAGCATGTGCCGGTTGATGATTATCAAAGCATGTCAACGGTCAGTATTGCTTCTGAGAGTGTCCACGTTATCGCACCGACCCTGCAACAAAAACGCCTGCTTCTCCTCTCTCTCTCTCCTTATTTAGAGTCATCCAAAGACACTTTTTCTTCACGTGCCGATCGCCTTGTCACTTCTTTTGTAATTTTTCTCTTGAAATCTAGACCGATCCGAACAGTGCCCAATCCACACGGTTTTCCTGACCGAGTTGGACTCGGATCAGATTAGGTCATGTACATTTCGGATCGGTTCGAGTCAGGTGACCTGGACTCGGTCACATATTGGATCGAGTTCGGGTCAGGCCATTGAGATTTCAGATCGGTTCGAGTTGGACCCAATCCGATCCGACTCGGTCCGATGCCCAGCTCTAGTCTCAACGCCATAAGCTGAATCGTCCTAAATATTGGGAAATGATCAAAGGCCTATGGAGTGACGACTCTTGTTTTATTAGAATTTCCTCTTTATAATGTGATTGAAATGATCTGATGATCCGAATGGACACTGACGGCAAAGTAGAGCACAAGCTCACATATTCAGTGCGAAGTACATATTTATTACAAGGTCCGAATAGTCCCACAACCAAGACAAATTTTCATTAGTTGCCAATGGCTTGGATTTCCTTACACGTGCCCATGTGTGGGACATTCCAGCCCCGTATCAGGTGGGCCCTCCGAAATTGATAACCCTCTCCAAATCAGAGGGACTGGAGTATTCTGGCAACAAATCTAGGGAGCTTTTTCAATTGTTTGTGCACCGTTGTCTCTCATCTTAACTGGCTACATGTAGGCTACTTCATGATCTCTCGTACCTAATTATGATTAATTAAAATGGGATGAACTTGCTTTGGGGGATGGTCTGCAACTTGGGTTTGGGACGAC
Source organism: Magnolia changhungtana (assembly GCA_030180095.1). NCBI lineage: Eukaryota > Viridiplantae > Streptophyta > Magnoliopsida > Magnoliales > Magnoliaceae > Magnolia > Magnolia changhungtana. The sequence continues at coordinate 4,637,406 of JASAUF010000434.1, read as the reverse complement.
CTGAACCTGATTGACTCAACCCGAGTTTGAGTCGAGCCGGGTTGTCAAGGTCTCTGGTCAAGTTTGGGTTGGAAAACGCCAGCCCAATTTGAATTTGGGTTGAGCAAATTTGATTCAGGTTAGGTCAGATTAGAATATTCACATGTATTTGGGTCAGGTTGGGTTGAGTAGAAAGCAATTCAGGTTGGGTTGGGTTGGAATGTGGGTCGAGTCAGGTTGTGGATTGAGTTCTCTTGAGGTTGGGTTGGGCTCAGGTTGACATCCAACCTGCCAGAGTTGCACCCCTACTCCATGTTGGGATGGAAAAGACCAACGATGAGATTACTTGAACATGGGCCCCACTTGTCGGAGCTCAAATATGCTAGGAGTAGCAAAGGCACAGGTCGAATGTACCTTATTTTGTTTTTATCTGAAAGGTAGTTGAATGTACCTTAAATTCCTCCTGTAAGGAAATCCTGCAAGGTAAGAACATGAGAAATCTGAGAACAACATTTTGAATACGGCCTATGCTGGGTTGACAATCTAATCAGTTCCATGACTTGTCCCTTTAAGCTCTCAATCTCTCCATCATTGTTTCCACTCTAACGCTCCCAAAAATTGGGGTGGCCAACGGATCTGACCAAAATCAGCCAAACCCACAAAAATAACGCATGGGTCACTGTGACAGGTGATTTTCCTAGGCCCGACCCTTACCCAACTACAATTTTATCAGATCTGAGCCCAGCTCAATGAACAATTTCTATAAGTTATAATATGTCTAATACAAACACACATTGTTGCCATGGTGGCCTGGTGTTAGTCCTGCCTGATCCGACTCCACAGAGATGAACTTGACCCAAGTCCAAATGAATTTCTAAACAGGGTCTGACATTTTACACCTGACCCAACACCAAAGAAATCTAGGCTCTGGCAGCCCATTGACACCCTGACAACAAAACCTCATCATCTCTGATCCTTTTTCACGTCGAAGTACTTATTGCTACTTTGTATTCTCAAATCCATATCCAAAATCATATCAGTTTCCGCAGTTCAATCATTACAATTGAAACCTGATCTGAACTATGGAGATCTTTTTTTTTTTTTTGGGTTAGAACTTGACTTCGTAACTTTCACACCAAAGTCAACACTTCACTGTTAGCCACCCCCATGGGATTGATCAATCTGGGTCCTTGCTCTTGCTCCAGTGGTATCTTTTCACTCACCTGGTCAAGAGCCATGGATCAGGTGTGAACTATCCCATATCAGGTGTGTGGCAGTGACTTCGTGAACTTTCACACCAAAGAAACTTGAGTGGTGGCAGATGCAATCAATCAGAGTGCTGCATAACACCGTACATTGGCATGCATGGGTCACTTATGGCAGCCGAGAAAAGCGTAAACAATAAATTCCCCACAACAAAATCATAAGATGGAATAAAGTTCAAAAGGCTTTTCTGATGAAAAGATGGAGAAAGCTGGAAAGGAACCTTTGTGCCGAAAAGGAGAAAGTTGGGATTTATACCTGAGACAGACATTCATAAAGAAACGTGGATCATGTGGCTCCCCCATCATAAGAAATGTTACGACTCCATTGTAAGTCACCCCGGACCAACAATTTTCTTTTTCTTTTTTTTAGAAATGAAAATACGTGTCAGAAGTCACGTTTTGGACCAACAATGTCTTCTTTTTTCCTTCGATTAGGACAGTCATAGTTACAGCTGCCATTCACCAGGGCTTCGGTAGCTGGCTCCCCTATCATTAGGTCACCAAATTCCTTAACCTTCCGATACTGGGTAGGTGTCAGCTCCCATACATGGCCTCAAGACTTTGTGGAGACCTGTGTTTTTTGTAAATAATTGCCTGGGTCTAGTCATTATGACCCCATTTGTGACGAGGCACCCTTTTCCTAGAGTTACGGGGCTATTTGCCAAGATTCTTGGAGAAAGTTGTCTCGTGCCCCTAGGTATCTCTACCTACCCACCTGTGTTGGTTTTGGGCACTAGTGCCCTTCAATGCTGTAGCTCCCAGTACTTGGATATTGGCTCGACGCATATCCTCTTACCCCACACAAGGTCAACTTGCGTCCTTCAACTGATAACCATCTTTCTCCCATTTCTCAGTTAGCAAACCATCATCATCATGATTTGAAAGCAAAAAACCAAAGCTTTGAACTCCCACGAGCAAACCAGTAGTGCGTGATTCTAATATGCCACGGTTGAACCATTGGTACAGATACCATTTCAATTTGCATATAACGATAAACAACTCCTAGATTCAACGATGGAAGCACATGAAAATGAGAAGACAAACAACCTCCAAATCACGCCGACGTGAGAAGGGTGATGATGGGTGCAGTGAGGAGAGACTAACAATGACTACAGGTGATAAGGGAGAATGAAAGTAAATCCTAATTCAACATGCTAACCCAACTCCCCTAACTTAATGAGTCCCATTTCAAATAGATCTCTTAATATGAAGCTCCATTTTAAGTTAAAAAGAAGAGAAGCTAAGAAACTAAATTTCTTAGCTCTCCTATGATTTTGAGAAATGGGTAGAAAGTGCAGGCAGGCTAACCGAAAATTTTGAACCTTAACTAACGAATGTGCTAACAGAAACCTCTCAGTCTCAGGTGGGAGAAATAGCATCTTAAACTAGAAGACTCGAACAACTACATCTGATCAAGACGATAGAAAGTTCTTAGTTTAACATAGAAGGAGAAATGAAATCTTTTACAGGCACGTGCGTGGCATGTAATAATACAAATGGGCATCAATAAGAGTACAACCATTTAGATAGTTAGATAGCATCTAAAAGCAGTAGTTTGTTACCTTGAGACATGAGATCCTACCTGACACATCCTATTAAGCAAGGACCTGCAAGAAACGGGCAAGGTGTGAATGAACATTACAAATCCAACCATAAGTAGACATCCAAATGAGGCGCTGGTAACTTTCAAATTGTTTCAAAAGCAATGATCATTTCCAGCAGACAGTAACAACAATGGAAGATTGATATGTGAACATGAAACTAGCAAGATATATATTGTTCCTATGAAGAGAAGCATCCTATATAACCCGTTTGCACCATAAATGCAAATCAGGTGCATTGTTGACTACATAGTCCAACTGAATGTAAATGTGTGGCTCACCTAATGAGTGGATTGTTCTAAATTTCTCCCCAAGTGATAATATGATATGTGCCACCAATTCCATTGCTCGGATGTTCCAGGAAAGTGACAAATTGGTGAAAAAAAGGTATGTTAGACTTCCAATACAGGGTTGCATGTGAACATTTCTCTCCAACTAACGAACCCGCAATCTTCCTCTTTCATTTCTCGTAAATGTAAGTATACTTGCAAAGTGCTCTCAGTGCCATGACAAAGGGCAATATATAATGTTTTCACCTTATTTACACTCTAATCTAGTCCACATGAGTTAACCTAGAAATTGGGACCACTCCTCTTAATAGAATCAAAAGAATTAAACCTTTTCCATGTAGTAAAGATGATGAATAGCTTCATGTTAAATGCAAACTTAAAAGCATACTGTAACTCATCACTGGGACTGACCACTAATTCCAATTGGTGATTTTCGACCTCCAATATCAATGAAAGCAGAAGCAGGAGAATTTCCTGAATTTCGAGAGAAGACACCAAGGAGGCAGCACTTCTCCATCATGCCATGTTATTGAGCTGCAAAGTGTCCTCATGTCTGCCAAAACAATATCATAACCATTTCCAAGGGTAAAGGACAATTGGAAGGGCAGCCTTTTTCATTGCTTCTTCCACATGTTCGTGGATTTGTTTAATGAAAACTAACATGAGGCGGTAGGCATTTTGTAGAAGAAGATTAAGAAGAAAGAATGGATAAAGATTAAAGAGAGATTTGATAACACCTCTCATACATCAAGTTTAAGAGATTTTTAGGTTTTTCACCCTGTGCAAGATGGGGAAACGCATTACAATAAGTTGATCTCGGGCCTCAGCCACTAATCTCTAGATATTGTAGTAAAGCTTGATTGACCTAAAAATATTGTAGTGGTACCATAGCTTTAACATAGCAAGTCACTTTTACACAGCCCTCTCTATAAAGAGAGATCCTATTTAGATGCTAGACCTACCATGTTAAACTGGTTTTCCCAACCTATCACATGTGTAGGCAGTCATGATGTGCAAAGGGTGACGAGCATACTTATTGCCTGGGGTGAAAATCAGGCCACTCCATTCACCAGTTTGCCACCTGTACTTTGGGTTCAGATTGCCAGCCATACATTGCTTCAATGGTGCAATCCATCAACATGAGCAGATCGGCCTGATTTTCACACCAGGTGGCCTATGATTGCTCTTGCCTTCTACTTGGCTTGGATGTCCAACACACATGACAAGTTTACAGGGAAAATGGTGTAGTGTGGTAAGCTAAGCATGTTATGGTTGCATGTGATCATTCCTTTCCACAAAAAATCTTCTCAAACCCCCTGAATGACTAAATAAACCTACTTAATAAAATAAAAACATAAAAAAAGTACAAGAACACACTGGTTTTCAACACAGGTGTCACGTGTGGGGCCCACTAGATGAGCTGTAGGAACCAGAGTTTAGGCCTTTGGCACCCACATCTCCTCCATCAGTCTCATCCAGCAATCATCCCTGCTTGCATTATTCCCCTGGTTAGGACTTTGACGCAATTCATTTATTTATTTATCTTCTGGTGTTTGGAGCAGGTAAGCAGCTTCAAATATTTGATTTTTTTATTTTTTTTTAATATCCTTTTTATCACAATTAGTTCCAAATTTCATCTCCACTTTGTTGACCAGCATAGGATGCAACGCGAAAGCCACATGGAACTCTTCGAACTGGTAAGAAATTCTTTTTTGTTCCCATCATGGGATACCAAGCTTAGTGACCCAATTAATCAATGATACATATCCATCGGTACCCAATCACAACAAACCTCATCATATTTGCCATCAAGGGAAAAAGTAATCAAGCAACAACATGTTCTTTGATCTTGTTTCCATTCTAAAACTTGTCACCAGGTGAAATTCTAAGGGCCCTTTTGAACCCAACTCCTGCAAAAGAGGGTGTCCTACAAAATTTCAAGAAAAAGAAAAAAAGAGGGTGTTCTGCAAAAGGGGGTTTATCGCAATTTTGTTGGTAGCTGAAAGGTGAGTGGGCTTTTTACTGCTAATTTTGTTGAGTGGGGGATCAAACGACAGCTTGCAGAAGTACATCCAAATGCATAAACAAACTAGGGTTTGGCTTAAAAACAGCATTTTGGCATTAAGCATCCTTTTTGTGGGTGTGACCAAAAGGTCCGTGAAAGTCTCTTGATATCTAACTTCAGTTTTTCCACCGCTGCCTTCAGGATGTAGATTTCATAACTATCAAACTTGCACAATTTTTCGTACATGTGAAAGCATTAATACTCCTCCAATCATCCTTTCCCTCCAACAACTTTTGAAACAACAACGCCTATATTGTGATTCCACTCTTCTGCATGCCTCATCCATAACCATTTCTCCCTTCTCTTCACCATGGGTTTCTTCTCCTTCAACCGTCACACGCTGGACTTCCATAAAATTTTCTTTTAGAGAAACAATGGATCGATGCCCAATCCAAAAGCACTCATAGCACTTCAGTTGATTGTTGCATGGCCCTGTTACAGCTTACAGCCCTGTAATGCATTATGGTTCCCACCATTACAGTACCGTGGCGACCATAACCATTTTTGAAGAACTTGGGCCCACCTGATGATTCGATTTTGCCTAATTTTTTTTGGTGTCAAATATTTATGGTGGAGTGATTTTTGCGGACAGCTTGGATACCATTTATACATAATGCGCAGCTCTATATACGGGCAATAAAGATAACTCACAAGACAAGGGTATTTGTTTTATTTTGTGCAGATTCCTCCAAAGTCTCCAGCATAGTTACAAAATGCCATCCAGCATAAAGAAAAAAAAACAAAGCATTTAATGTGGTTAGCCTTCAAACAAGATTTTTTTAAATTTTTTATTTCCATACCTTCTGAAATATATGGAGTTCAACTGTCCAGCCAATTATACCAGTTTTTAATCTTTTCTTCTTCTTCTTCTTCTTCTTCTTCTTCTTCTTCTTCTTTACGGAGTTTAAAACTGGGTTTTGCCAACTATGGTCTCTAGCAGAGGGGAGGTACTTGCAAGAATCCAAACCAAAGGGGAGGTGTTTACAATTGTCAGAAACCAGAAGGCAGCTATCCCTAAATATCAAAACCTGAATCAGATATTACACACAAAAAAAAACCGATAACTATCATGGCAACCATCCAGTAGCCAAACCCAAAAATCTAACACTAACTACTAGAAACAGAAATAAATAGAGAGAGAAAAATCCCACCTCAGATACAGCGCTACTGATGCCTAAGAAGAAGAACGCCCCTGGCCCTCGCACTCCGGGATCTCATCGAAGTTCTTGGAGGGGTACTTAGCCGTCACAACACCAACCTCGAAGACCAGATTCTCGCCGCTCGATCGGATCCCAGTGATGGACCACCACTTGAAGAAAGCCCTCACTCGGATTCCATCGAGCTCCGCAATCCGTCCTTCCACAAGCTTCCCACTGATCCGACGGGAGTACGTGGCGAGGTAGTTGTCAGGCGGAAGCGTGATCTGGCAGGAGTCGGGGAGGTGGACCAAGAAATCGCCAGAGCTGCGATCGAGACTGTAATTGGAGATGCTGGATGGGAGCAATCCGATCGGAAAGCCGTTGCTTTTGAGCTCGTCGAATGCTGAATTAGATTTAGGGTTAGGGATTTGGGTGAGATTCGGAAGCGGAGAAGAAGAAGAAGAAGGAGAGAGGGAGAGAAGGATGAGAGGAACGAGAAAGAGAAGGGTCTTCGCCATTTTCTTTATCTTGTTTTCTTCCCTTTCGTACCTGACTTTTGTATTTGAGGAAGATGCATTTATATGATACCACCGGTACACTACCCAAATCTTTATGTGGTATATGCCAACAAGTGGGGCCCACCATGGGTGATCGGAACCGTTTATTTGTTGTTTAACAGCGTGGATGGATCGATTATCTCAAAATAAATTTCTACGGTTAGCAATCAAGTGAAAAAAGAATCTCGAGATACGTTGGTCGGATGGATCCTCAGTTCTGAGAGATTTCTTGGAGCATGTGATCCATCTGCTGGGGAGGGGATACAATCTAATAAGAGGAAGGGATTTTTGGATACTCCTAGGTTTGGATAATTTGCAAATAAACTTTCGGGTCCAACCGGTTGGACGTCTGTAGTCAATTAATAGGAGTTATTTCAAAGGAATCGTGGGTTTGGTTGAAACCCACACCATAGTGTTTATGTGAAATTTGGATGTGGATTGCGTCCTACCTTTGTCGGGACGGATACTGTCCTAGCAGGGGCTCTGTAAGGCCTACGGTGATGTGTGTGCTTTAACCTGGCCATTCATCCATTTTAATAGACCACTTTAAGTCATGAGGCAAAAAAGAGGCAGATCCAATGCTGAAGTAGGTCACATTACAGGAAACATTAAGGTTGAACACTTATTGTTGAAAACATTTTAGGAGCTTCGGGAGTTTTTGATCAAGCCTAGAGCTACTTTTGATTGTTGTACTAGTTTTAATATGGTTTTTTTTTTTTTTTTTTAAAATAAATATAGTATGGCTCCACATTCACAGATACTGTTGTACCATATTTATAACCGTTCATACGAGAGACAATTAAATAAAGATGTGTGTAACTTTTTATGAGATGCATATTGTATGTGAAGAGAATTTTGTAGATATATATAGAGCTGGTGTTTATCGAGCGATGGTGTGTCATCCATAAAACGATAGTTGTTGAGCAGAACGTGGTCCAGTCAACAAGGAAGCTTGGAGCGATTATTTGTACTGGTGGCAAGCTAAGAAGAGAAAAGGTTTCAAGTATTTAATAGTATTGAAACTGTTATAGCAACAGTTAAAACATGTGGAGCATCCAGAGAATCAATTCAATGTTATAAATAATAAAGGAATTCAACAAAAGAAAATTTTCTCGTACCAACTAAACCAAAAGCAAACTAAATCTATCTTTCAATTATCTGTTATTAATATTCTTTAGTATAATCTTTACATTTATCTACCATTTATATTCATTAGTGTAATCTGTAGCAGTAATCAAAGTAATTGTTAACTTTAGCTGTAATTTAAGTCTACGCTTATACATTGGACTCAATTCAAGTATCAAGTAAATTTTTTCATCCAGAGAGGCATTCTGTAGTTGTTCTTCGTGGCAGACTGTATTGAAGAGAAAAAGTCTTTTTCATATAGAAGGCATAGGTGTGACCCATTTTCAGAGGTCGAACCCCACCCTTTGACAATCGCTTGATCATCTTAAGTAACATGTGCAAGTGGGTGAATAAGTGACCCACTTTTTACGTATCTGTCTATCTTGGAGTTTGGGGTCATAGTCGTTCAGTTTGAATTGAGCTTCGAGAGCCGATTCTCAAGTTTAGTTGTAGTCGCGGCGGCGTGTCATCACCTACTTAAAGTTATATGTGTCCAAACTTACCCGATCCTCTATCATCTCAGAAAAAGTTCCTTCCTATAAGGCCACTCTATCCAACTAAGGTATGAAACATTTAAAGCCGAAGAAGATATTAAAATCAATAAATAAAGTTGGAATTCGGAACATCCAGTCATCCCTTTAACAAAAAAGGGTATCTGATTTTTCATTTTCCTTCTCACATCTCGAATTAAACTGTACTCCACCCGCACATTCTTAGAACATTAATAACTTCTACATGCACACATATTCACTATATACTTCTATTATTTTTTTTCTCCTTTACTTTGCCTACCTAGGGTCCTGAAACCCAACGCAATAGGCTTAACATGATAACATTAGACTCGTAATGTCTTTCTTTATTTTCTTTACTCACCTACTCAGGGTCTTGTAACCCAACATAGTATGGCTTAATATAGTAACATTAGAAGTTTTTTTTTAATCTCCATAAAAATAGTAAAATCTCATAAAGTGGATATTGTGTAATGCACGAGTGAAAAAAGATGGTTAACCCCTTTCTTTTCCATAAATGAGGCCCGTACTTAGAATTTACGATGCAGGTCAATGACGGGAGTCACTTGAGTCGAGAAATTTTGTGTTTTCTTGTCCTCTACGTGATTCTACGAGTTCTAATAGGCCATAGATTATAAAGCTATATTTTGGCTAGTAGTGATTCCAAGTCAATAAAAAGACATCTTCACATTGCAGCCAACCCCGCATATAATCTTATAGACACTAGAAATCGGCGCCCACACTGATTTGTATGTTGTGGATTAGATGATGGGGGTGAGTAGACTGATTTGTGGATGTTGGAGTCGCTACTAGTCAATTAATCTCAAAATCCCGTAGTTAGCTAGAACCCACAGAATATGTAAGGTTGGAGAAATTTGAAGACTCTCCCACCTTAGGGGCAGTGACTCCTCGGTCTCGCGATTCGATTCCTGTAAGGACCCACACAAAGAGGAAGGTGTTAGGCACCCTCTCTGTCCTTACAAATGTACGGTCTTTACTTTGTATGGTAAAACAATCTCAAGGGATGATGGACAATGTGATCGAGATGGGACTAGGCACATACGCGGATTTATAATGTAGTAAGATCCGAGATTTCGACAAGCCACAGAGCATACATCCAACGGCGTATCTAGAAGGCGGAAGTGATGATGATTATGTAAAAAGGTAAGAAAAGTGGACTAGATCATTAGGAATTTCTGATGTGACAAGATCCGATGTACGACTTCAGTCATGACATATGATGTGGGATCTAGAGAAGCAAAGTTTCAAAGGAATTGATGTCATGATGAATGCTAGTATATAGAATGGATCTTTGACTTTATCTTAAGAAGGCTAAGACATGAACCGAACCATGACAAATCCGGGCTAGGCTTATGGGCTAAAAAGGTTGAGAGGAAAGCTAGGGGGTGACTTGAAAAATCAGAACTTTGAAGGCTTGGGAGCTCCTTCCCTCTCCTTCACTCTCTTCCTCACTCTCTTTTCTCTTCTTAAGCTAAAGGATCGAAGTAGCTTGTCTGGGATGCTTGAAATGAGAAGAGGAGAGGGCTATTTATAGCCTTCTCCAATCGCATTGCTGTAAATATGGGGTAGGTAAGGGTTAAAATGATGAAATGGAGGCTTGCGATTGGCTAAGGAGAGGGGAGTGCCACGTGACGCGATCAATTCGAAGGTTAGTAAATGGTAAATAGTGAAGATGGGGGGGGGGGGGGAGGTAAATCCGTGGAAAGTCGACTTTTAGACACCGGCACATTTTCCACACGCCGGCCGCATGTCGCAATAGTCGATATAAGCTAATATCGAGTGTTCGCGGTGTGGGTTTTGTTTGCTATGTTGTTCGCCCGGTGTCCTCTTTTGGGGGTTTTCATGGTTTAGGTTTTTTTTTAGGTTTGGGTAATGGGTCCTAATAACAAAAATCTAGGATGTTCTGGATTGATCTTTGTGAGGTTAGGGTTTCCACTTGCGATGAAGTTTTGAGACTTTTAGGTTAGGTTTTACAGATTAGGCTAGGTTTTTGAAACTTTTGGTTTGGAATGTGATCACGGTTCCTGGACTGTCTTAGCTTTCTCAAGATACTAGCCTGAGTGGGGTGTCTACAAATCTAAACATGATAAGTACCACCCAAAGTAGGAAGAGTCCAGCTAGAAAAAGGACCAAATGAGGGTCGTGTTGTGCGCCCGCGCAAGGGAGGGCATTCACACTGGTATTTATGTTTTCCCTTCATCCAGATCTATGTGACCTTATGAATATGTTGTATGGAAAATAAACATCATGGTGGGCCTTAGGAAGGTTTCATCGTAGGCATTGTTACTTAATCTTCCTCCTCATTGGGCTTATGCCTTAAAATGATATGTTAAAATGGATGGATGACTGGATAAACCAATGCATCACGATGGGCCCCATAAAGCCCCTATTAGGATCGAGTCCATCCTAGGCATGGGTAAGATGCAATCTGCATGCATGAAAAGTCAACTTTTCCTACAATGTGTCCCATCTCCACTATTTATTCCCGGGGCTTAGACATCTCGTAATAGGTGAACCACACAATTGGAAAAAGTGTACGAGTAACACTCAACTTCCAATCTCTTTCGCTTCATGTGCTGCACTTGAATTGTGGATGTGCCTCATTTTTGGGCTCTAGACCTAAGTTTTGGTGTGGTATCTAATGGTTGGAGTGGATTTCATATAATCATCACATTGGACCTTATAAAAATTAAGGGTGAACATCTCTCTCCCAACTATTTCCCTTGGTGTGGCCCGCTCGAATCATATGTCAACCTGATTGTTTGGCTTTGAGCGCAACATGGGATTACACATGTAATGACTTGAGTGGATCTCACATACGCATTCTAATGGGCCCCATAAAAATCAAGAGTTGCTATTGACATGGACATATTAGACTATAGGTTGAGGTCAACCTATAAATAACTTCTAATCTTCCATGTATATAAGAAATCCACCTCACCTAATAGGTTTGCCACATAATGTGATTCATACCTTAGAGAATTTCACACCATCCACTCATTGAGTAGATTGCACTTTTGTTTTGCTATTTACCAATATCTGAAAGATTATAGGGTGTGGCCCACTTAATTTGTAAATAGGACTGGCCATTGTACTCATAATTCCTTGTGGTGGGGCTAGCATGTTGGAAGGTTGGGATGTCACATGCACTTTATACTTCAAAAGTTAGTATATGGGTGAACTATAGCTTGTGGTCCACTAGGTCAGCTTTAAGATCTCTCCATTAAGATATCGTATATATATTTTTTTTAATAGGTGGGAAACCGACACCAATCCTTTATTTTTTATGAGGCCCACCGTAATGTGTATGCGAAATCCACTCCGACCATTAGATGTGTAATCCTACATTAGGCCCATGCACAAAAGCTGAGGTTATCCTAAGATTTAGATGGGCCACACTAAGGGAAATGGTTGGGAGAGAGACTACACCCTTGATTTTTACTAGGCCCACCGTGATGTGAAATCCACCCAATCATTAGTTTCCACACTAAGAATTAGGCCTGGAGCAAAAAAATCGGACCCATAAACGATTCAAGTGGGCCACATGAAGGGAATGATTTGGAGGGTAAGCGTGCCCTGTATATTGTTTCCAATCATGTGGTCTTCCTAAATCTTAGATGGGGCTGATTTTTGGGCCTTGGGCTTAACATCCAGTAACTTAGCCTAATCATTTCACCATAAATACACTCCCAATATTCCTACAAACTTATGCTTGGGCGGAGTCCATTTTCGTTTCACCCGACATTTGATGAGGTTAGAATTAAAATGATAATTGCTATGTTTTAGATGTACCACATAAACCAAAAAGTTTAGGATCTAAGGTGACGTAGGGAGGACATGTCCATTAAGAGTACGAGACTACAGCTGAGCAAAATATACAGCCCAAATTTTACAAAATGTGTTAACTCTAAGATCTCATCGACGTCCCACGGGCGTCTTACACCGGCCCACTTAGCAACTGGAAATACGAGGACTCCTCATTTGAGTCCACGGATGCCTTGATCTAACGTTAAATCGAATAAAACCCGAGTTCACATGATAAATAGGGGTACCAAGTTATTTTTAAAACACCGAAATCATAATCAAATGCTCTCAAAGTAAAACTCTTAGAAATCAACTTACTATAAATAGTAAACTTACGCATGTTATCAATTTCACTAGTACAAGTAATGATAAAGTAACTTGAACACCCATTTTCTAAATACTCTTATTAATGCACATATATGTTGTATGAGATGATGCATGCCCTCACAATCTAACGCTCCCTCATAAGCCACTTCGACACTACATTCGCAAATGCCAACACTCCTTCAACATGTGACCACAACTCCCAAGTTGCCACAACCTAAACTAATGTTATAATGAGTGTTCGAGTTATAATTAGTTAAGTTCAAAATCCAAAAAATTTATAGCTAAATACCTCCATATAATCAATGGCCTTATCTAGATTACTAGACCTAGGGCGACCGTAGCGGCTTTGTGCTTGCAATCCTTGATCCAAATTTAGGTATCACCCGTTTATCTTATAAATTAATAATTCAAAAGGTACGTCATGATACCTAAAGGTATGAGAATCAACTCAGTATGGGTTGTCACCCAAACGTCGAATATAATCACTCAGTTCCAGGGTGCGGGCTTGTCACATAAAAATAAATCACCACAAAGAAAAAGGGCTCATCACTCAATTCCATTTATGCCGATCGTTCGAACTTTTTGATAAATCATCTACCGGAAATTGTAATGAGGGTCATTCGAATAATGATATATCATCATAAGGTTAGCTAGACACTACGGGAGGCTCGCACCCTAGTGTAGGGAATGAAAGATCTAAAGTGTCCCATACCCATGCCCGGCTATACGAGAGTTAGGAATCATATCCAAGTAAGAGCCTTAAAGACTCCAAGTAAGGGTGATCATACATGGTGATTTACTTTTCGGCTTTTTATTTTTTTGATTTTTACTTAACTCCAAGGATAACTTTTTTTTTTTTTTTTTTTCTAAGCATCAGTAGTTTGACTCTACTTTATGAAATGTTTGGCCCGATCAATTGAAAAGTTTGAACGAGTTCTAAAATGACTACATCTAGGGTTATAGTTTGGGCCAACCAAACACTAGCCCTAGTCGTAAAAATAAATAAAACTAATGGGGAGGGATATAAACTATGAATTCTTAGAAGCTATGTGTGGGATGCTTATATAAACTTATAAAGATATGAGAATAGAAAGGAAGAAACCAAACACTCTTATATGCGCAAAGTTAGCATGCATTCATTGATTATCTCATCATCAACTCCATTAATGGATGAACATCTTCTCCATAACGTTATCCAAATCAATGTACACTGGAGATGCATTCCTGCTCACATTACACAAATCATCCTAGAGATGCATTCATTCTCCCATACATTAATCGTGATATGTGGTCTTAAACGTAAACATAGAGAATGATCCTCACCTTAGTGATAGAAAAAGGCATTCTTGCTCTAGTTCTACGGTCCGTTCTTACCCATGCCAAAGACAATGGTTGAAGTTCATGCATTTGATTCTCATTAATGAAATTTCTCATGAAATGTGGCTTGATTTTTACCTTCAAGATTCCTTAGGTGATATTTTGAGCCATCATGCATTGATAAGTGAAACTTTCCTCTCTCTCAGATTGGTGGAAATCTCCATTCCTCTCTCTGCTTTCTCTCTCTGCTTTTTCAAATGAAATTTACCACCTTAACCACTGAGGGCCCATTGATAGATCTGATTTATCACGTGGCCGGTGGGAATGTGATTTCCCGATGGTGGATTTTTAAACTGGTCTAGATTTCAGTCATAAGTCTAGGTGATTCCGGGTATCCCTTTGGTGAAAATCTTTTATGTTTTTTTTTTTTAGTTTGTTCATTTAGGACATCGGATGAACAATTTTGAGGTCATACTATGAGTGAAATATTTTTATGATTTTAGGTGGGGTATCTACATATACTCATCTTTAGCATAAGGTTATCTTGTAACTGAATGCCAAAGTTAGTGTAATAGTTGAAAAGTCACAACTTTGCAAAAGATAGGCATATATTTTACTTAAGTTCATATTTAGACTAGAGTATTCTTTGTTGAAAATTCACTTGACTGGAGAAGTTGAGTAGTTCAATTTCTTAGTCTCACCATCCGCATATCAAATCACATTACAATTCTTTTATGCCATGATCCACAATATAATATATAGGGTTTGGCTGTAAGATTGGACTATGGGTGGCTAATGCCCCTGCGCTTTCTACCACCTCTTGGGGAACTAACCTAATACACTTTGATTTAAAATAGTAGTTATAGATATTGCACGATCTTCTAGGATTATCTGTAAGATTGATCATTTGAAATGAATAGTTGTCCTACATTGTCTACGGCTTTACAAGTCTATTATATTGCCGTCAGTTAGGCTTTTCAGGTATCCTTGATTAGAGTCATCGGAATTATGCTCCTGCCACTCGACTTTTTATCTGACACTTTGGTCATAATAACATTTTCATGCAATTTAATTCAGGTTGCTTTGACCTACATATATACAAAGTTCATTATCTATAAATTTAAGACTTTTTTTTTTTTTTTGAAAAATCCATAATAGCGACTAGAAGTTCAAGTTGCCATGCTGTTTTTATGATTTTGAGAAAGATTTGATGGCTCAGAGGAGTTCCAAAACCAATTATTAATGTTGCATTGGCAACCAGTCAGTGCCTCGGATGCCATGCATGTTTCGTATTTTTTGAATTTATTTTAATTTTTTTTTTTTTGAAATGAGCCGTAGTTGTTTTTTGAAGATTTTTCTAGACCATTTATCTTAGAACAATTCGTCCAATCTCGCAGGAGGAGGAAACCCTTGGGTGATTTATTTTTTTTTTTTTTTTTTCACCCACATTTTTTTTTCTTGCTTGCATTGAGTGTTGTCTTTACATTTCAATTTAATTTTTCATAAAATTTAAATGACGTTAAAATGCTACATCCAGTTATGAAATAGACTAAAAAAAAATTACAAAATATGACCCTAGAAGCTATGTTTGCTCCTATAAACTTATAAAGATATGAGAATAAAGGATAAAACACTTTTAATTAAAAAGTTAGCTGCATTTTTGATTATATTTATTTATTAATCAATTAACTCTTCTGAAAGAGCCTTAATGTAATGGTAGACTTCATCATATATTGGGCACCTTCATCGTAGAGAGAATTCTCTCTCCTAGATGTGAACTTGTGTTATATATATACAAAGTCATCAGAGGGTAGTTAGCCTGACTAGAAGTTGCACACGTGTCATGTGCACGGAATTGGACGGTCCAAGATTTTGATGATGATGACTTGAAGGAGTTCCAAAACCATTTATTAATGCCTGATACATTGAAAACTCCGGTGGTGCCTCCGATGCCAAAAGGAAACAGTTTCCTCCATTGATTTGAATTTATTTAGCTTTTTTTCACCAGAGTCATGGATCAGCCGCATGTTTTTTTGAAATTTTTCTAGACCATTTATTTTAGAAAGATTCGTCCAATCTTGCAGGGTTTTTTTTTTTTTTATTTTTATTTTTATTTTTTATTTTTATGTTTTTTAAAATTTTTTTTGCAAATACCCACATTTCACTATTTTTTCATAGCTTTAAATGACGATAATGCTCGTGTGAAATAGACTACAAAATTCACCCTTCGTTTCTCCTTCATATGGAACAAAGGATAAAATATTTTTAATTATTTTATTTATTTATTTATTTATAATTGAGAGAAAAAGATTTAGGTAAGGGTAGCTTCATAATAATTTTATTTTTCAAAATATACCAAAAACATTAATAGCCATTAATAAGAATTAACAAAAGGTGAGTATTTGTAATAACCACAAATTAATGATGTGGTTATTTTTAAACATATTATTTTCATAGTTATTTTTCAAAACCTAAAAGGATCAGGGTACCTGCCATTAGGCATCCACGAAGTTACTTGCACTAAACTGCAAGAAAAGACTTACCATGCATAAAATCCACACCGTCTGTCATGTACAGCACCCCATGTAGACCTGATCCTAATAATCAGGATGATTCAACACTCAGATGGGGAATCTAAAAATAATTCTAAAGCCTCTAAATTCACGTGGCGTAGCATGATCTGCCGAAGTTTTAGACCACTATATATTTTTTTCTCAATTCTTTCATCCTAATGAGGCACAAGGTATGATCCATGAATTGGATCACATATAAACACTACTGTGGGTCGTACATAAAGCTAGTGGTAGTGGAGGTTTCCTCCCAACTATTTTATGTGGTGTGGCCTACTTAAAGTTTTAAATGATCATGGACTTTTAGTTCAACCGTGAAAATGGGGCAATATACCTGATGGATATGATGGATAGGGTAGATTTTACAAAAGTTTCACCCACATGGCTATTGGTCTGCCATCCAGTACTACCTAGAACGAGTTACCCTAGCTTTGCTCTTACAAAAATACTTATAAAAATATTTAAATTAACAAAATTTCTATTACACTGGGAAATATCCAAAGTCTTATAATGATAGTGACACTTGTGTTAGATAAATTTTGATGGGCTTGCCTTTGTTCTTGTCACTTGTGTTGGTTTCAATTGGACTTGGACTGACACTAATATATTAGTGCTTTAACTTGGCTTTGGATGGCTTAAACTGAGTTTGAGTGAGGTCAAGTTTTCAAGGTCCTTGGTTGTGTTAAGGTTGGAAAATGCTAACATGATTTGAATTTGGATTGGATTCGAGTTGAACAATTTGAATCTTGTAAAGTACGGTTGGGGATAATCACTTGTATTTGGTTCCAGTTGAGTTGGGTCAAGTATTGAGGAGTTCTGTCCTTTACTCATGGCTAAGTGGTAGAACATGAGGTCATGTGTTCAAGTACTCATTGTGGCGAAATGCCACTGTAGTGTGAGTGCGTGGTTATAGTGGTTATATGTAGGTGTATGTGCGCGCAAAAAAAAAGTATTAAGTAGTTTGGATTGGGCACCTCAGGGTAGAATTTAGGTTGTTTGCAAGTTTGGTTCTTTGAGGTCGTGTCGGTTTGAGTTGACACCCAACCCAACGCAACCCAACCCACCTGAGTTGCACCCCTAGCCTTGTGTTGGAACTAATGGGCATGACTTTAAATTATTACTCTGAGCTCACTAGTAATTTCAGTTAGCTCAAACATACTGGGATCGTTACCTAGCAATAAGAATTTGAAGCTATTGGAAGCCAGTAGTTACGGATATACCCATCAATTGCTTGATATGTTTGACGACTAAGTCATCTGCACAAGCTAGAAGTCAGGGCAAGAGTGTCGTAATATATTCATCTTCTCCGTGTTATAAAAGGCCAAGAAGACGGACTGCTCAAGAAAACGTTGTGGGTCCTACGAGGATGTTTGAGTTACATCTGCTCCATCCGACGGCTCATGTTAGGACACAACAAAAAGTGGGGCGCCATATTTAAAACTCAGGTGGGGCACAACCCTAGAAACAGTTAGATGAGACATTCGCTACTAATAATCTTGGACATTTGTATATTCTTTTTAGATGGGGAGTCAACTTTTAGTTTTATAAAGAACATGAAAATATATTTTAATAAAGTTAAGGGAGTTTTAAAAAGCTTGAGAATGTGACTGCTCACAAATGTACTGTCACCATTTCACCTGTAAAATGGCAGGTTGACTTTGTCACTTTTGATCTCTCCCTTTCTCTTCACGTGCGTCACACATGACATAACCTACTATACAATGGGAAGATCTTTTTCCAATATTAAAACCAATCAGTGCTGATGTGTATCATGTTAGCCCTTCACAAGTATAAATTAATACACCATGTAACTTGCAAAATGACTTAACAGATGCTGGGGCGAGACAATTCAACTATAGCATGGAAGCATTAGACCTTACAAGTTTGGATCTGCAGATATATATATATATATATATATATATATATATATATATATATATATATATATATATATATATATATATATATATTGGCTTAGGGGAACTTTTCTTATTTTTAATTATTTTTCATTGGAATTCTTAAAATTGTCCCAAGAAATCATATGTACAATTAGAGATCACATCATGCATAAAAATATTAATTAATTGTATATTTATGAAAATTCCTTATAATATTGACATAATATTTAATAATAATAACAATAAAAAAGCACAGGTGGGAGTTACGGTAAAACGCACTGCATTAAAAAGACAAAATGGCAATTTGGCCAAAGGAATTTTAGCATCTCCTGCCGCTGACATGAGCACAGGAAGTTTTCACTGGGTCAGGTTACCCGCAATGTGAGATTCACAAAGGTGTCCGTGATAAATTCACTCTATCCATCTATTTTGAAATACTGCACTAAAAGTCACATCCAAAACTCATGTGGGCCATACCACACGTAACAGTGGGGATTGAACACCGTGGCAGAAGTTTTGTATTAGGATGCATTTGTTCCTATAGTTTATCTATGTGGTAACAAGCCTATAATTGGTTTGGATGACATATAAATATCATATCATCTCTGGGAAGATTTCAATAGTGGACATTGTTGTTACCACTGTTTAATTTTGTTGATGTGGAACACTAGAGTTTTGGATTTGCCTGAATTTTTAAATCTTATCATGGTATTTCAAAACAGATGGACAGAGTGGATTTGTCACAGACATCATTATAGACTCCACACAGCCATTGGTATAGAGATATCTCTATGTTGGGTCACAGACCATCAGCTCCCAACAAATACCAACTTTGGAAATATGAGGATACTCCCGTGAAAAATACACTAATATTCTCCCAATATCATCAAATACTTGATAGATTTTAAAATATTATAGTTAAATCACAATATTATTGAGAAAAATAAGCATAAGTATTTTGTTATATAAATATAAATATTTAAAAGTTTAATTAACTTTTTAACTTAAAATAAATATTTTTATTTTAACTAGATTTTCACAATAATATTTCAAGGAAAATTTGAAAATCTCTTTCTTGTTGAAATTGCCTGAAATGAGATTTGCGTAGCAAGTTTTGTTAGTTGGGAAGAGGATAAGGTTTTTAATAACATTAATGCTAAAATCAACTGCAACTTCAACACGCGGAAGCACTTTTGTACAATCATTTGTTTTTGGGTCGTCATGGAGCCTGCACCTTTTGACTAAGATCTGTCTCCAACACGCGTGCGGATTGGGTCCTGTCGCAGCTCGTCTCTAGCCACGAACAGGTACATCATAACATCAGTATGGGCCCGCCATGATATATCTGCTTATCTATGCCGTCCGTCTCCTTTTTTCATATCATTTTACAATATAAGCCTAAATACGAGGTAGTTAGAATGCTCGAGTAGACCAAATCTCATATGACTCTTGCATCTAATGTAACCTAAACTTATTGTTTGGTGTGGTTCAGTTGATCGTTAGATCTATCTTATTTTTGGGCTGCTACCTTAAAATGATCAGGGAAAAGGGATGAACGGCCTAGATAAATGGATAAATCACGGTGGGCACTCACATAGATGTATCTATTAGTGGCTAGAGACCAACATGGTAGGACACAATCATCCTCCCTCAAACACCTGCTTCGCAATGATGTACGACGACCACACTCTCTGGGCAATCATGTTGCTTGTGTGAGATCTACTCATGATATTTGGGTTTTTATCCCTATCAATCATTCATTTTGATAGATTATTTTAAGGTAATTAAGATTAGCCAATAAAAAAAATATAAAACTTAACGCTCAAGTCCACACTACAAGCATTAGCAGTGAAACCTTTCTAGAACTCAATAAAATGTTTATTTGCCATCCAACACATTGATAAGGCTATATAGACTTAACAAAGGGAAAACATACATATCCTTACTACAGCTCTCAAGAAAATTTTAATGGTGGCATTTAATCCTCACTATGTAGTCCACTTAAGTCCATTTTTTTTTACTTAAGCTTTGGATTTCCCTATTTTTTTGGCACCTGCACTAAATTGATCTGGCAAAATGCATGGACCACACCGTGAATAAAACCAATACATCATGGTGGGTCCACGGCTCCCATGACCGAGTCTGTCTAGGAAGGGGCAGTACACCATCCACTTCCCATCCCGTGAGCTACACCTGACTGATGACCATGGCGGCTCCACACAAAAACCTTTGGTTGGCATCTCATTTTGATTACCCCATGTGGTATGCCTGCCTAACATGTGGATTTAGCTGATTTTTGGGCCCACGGGCTAGTAACACACAGGTGTACCAGCTTCCATCATGGATGGCCTACTCTTTTTTTTTTTTTTTTGCGAGTCACACGTCAGATGATCCTATTATCCTTTACATTTCTTTTCCTACTCATGATGTTGAAATTTGACCGTCGACAAAGATTTTTGTTACCACCGTTTCTTGGAACATCTCTACTGTAGATCATGTAGTGGATGTCTTTTAGGGCCCGTTTGGATACCACACCAAATGCGTTACTTCTTCTACTTGTAAACCACCTGGTTCAAAAAACAGCTCTATCTACTGATTTTGTTGGCCATACCATAACAATTTCTACCCACTACTAAATAACAAACCGTGGTCCACTGGATGGGTGGATATGGCTGATTTTTTGTACAAGCTAATCTTCACAAGTGACTAGCCTATTGGACGGGTTGGATGACATATGAACATGAAAGGTTCGATGATATGCCTTGTGTGGGCTGTGACTTATAGTCCAATCAGTTGAACTTCAAACTTCCTTGTGTGTTACTTATTTCATTTACATTGGTTATTGAACTTTACTACACACATTGTGTACGAGTCCTCTAGAGCCACCACAAGTGCTGCTGACAGGTGGAATGGTTCTAACGATGTAGATATTCTCTACCATAGATAACTAGTGTATTCAGAAGGTGGGTGACAATGTTAGAAATAGTTGGACAATTAATTTTTTTTTAAAAATCAAACGTATTTTTAGCCATAAATTTGTCTTGTAAACTGAGAACCACTTGACATTTGAACAAAACATCATTGAAATATTGAAACATTGCCTGCTATGGATCCAATGGGGTTTGGGCGAGCAGCTAACAGCATGGGTTTGCTCCCTATAAGTAAGAGTCTAACTTCCCTAAGCATTACCAGATGAACATGATTGCGGGTTATTGCGTGCATTCATAGCGAATAGTTTAGCCTAAAAAATGAAACATATTTAGTTGAGAATGTGGGACGTTGGCTAATCTTAAATGATTTTCTGAACTAAAGCAATAACCATCAAGCTAATGTATTTAATTTCAAGAATCAAGGGTGTGTTTGGATGCACTAGAAAGTATGAAATATCAATTGTACAATTCAAGAAAAAACAGAATTAACAATTGCTGCATTTAATTCAAATTACATGAACATTTTATCATCCTTATACAAATCCAAGGGGAAGGATTGCCTCCCTTACCATCACTTTTATTTATAAATTTTGAAAAAATACTAAAAAAAACAATAGTTTAAGGTCCACCTGATAAGATACACCCATTCACTTTAACTGCTTCTTCACCGTGGTGGCCCACGAGTATTCCTGGAGTATTCGTGGCATGCACCTCAGGTTCGAAGTGCTCAAACAGCTGGATCCACTGTAGAAGTGGATTGTTCCCCTACATTTACTCTGTAACAAATGATTGAAATTGGTTGATTTTCCGACATCTAGCTAATGGACAAAAATTAGCCAATGGTCCAAATTTGACAAGCCAATGTCGATTGATCAATCAAAGGACAGGATTGTTTAATCTAATATGATTTTGAGTACATGATCAATCTAAAGTCCTTCCCACCATTTGATCATTTAATAAGGAGAAGTCCAAAGCTGTGCAGTTTTGACCTTAGAAACACTCTCCAACACTTCAAATGGTGCAATATCGCCTATCACAATCACCTTCTTGCTCTCCAAATCTACTTGAAAAGAGGTCACTCCTGCAGAGAGAGAGAGAGAGAGAGAGAGAGAGAGAGAGAGAGAGAGAGAGAGAGAGAGAGAGAGAGAGAGAGAGAGAGAGAGAGAGAGAGAGAGAGAGAGAGAGAGAGGAATAAGGGGAAATATTGCATATTTGAGTTGATGTAAACGTGGAATTCAAATCATCCATCTGGCGAGTCTTCTCATGTTCGCCGCACATGCCAAGAATCATCCCAGTCCAGAACACAGGTGGAGGACACCACAGGGAGCAATGTGCAATCCCACTTGAGATTTGGAATGGCCTGAATTTCCATGGGATAAGGATGGATTTTGTGATCTAGGCATAACATTGGGGAGGCATCTAATGCACGGTTTGGATGGTCCTCACACATCACCACAAGTCCCACACAGCTGCAATTAATGGTAGTTACTGTACATTCGAACATATGTTATCATTGGCCATGGAACAAATTTATATCATAGGTGGAATTTTCTATGCATGTGTCAGCCAGACTACATTTGGGTGATTGGAAAACGTTGGCATTTGTCAAGCTGATTGAGTGTGAGCAGGTGGTGGGCCCCATGCCAACAACCATTCGATTAGGATCATAAGGTTGGGATTTCATATCACACCGGAATTTTTGGTGGACCACTACTTAATGATGAGAGTATTATAAAATGCTTGGCCGAAAGTCTATACTCTTAACTGTGCGTTTTCATTTTGTGCCAATGGACCCATGGTTCAGTAACCAAATTGTAGATATGATTCTCCACTTTCTAGATGGCCCATGAACCAAAACTCTCCTGAATTTTAAGATCCTAACCGTCGATTTGTTCATCCACCTATAGAAGATGCAGATTGGTCCATCTGGTAGAAATTTGGTTTATCGGCCATCCAATGTGGCCCCACAGTATCGACTGCATGGATCACTGAAGCATAGGCTACAGTTGGCGAATATAGTACACCCCGACCAAACTTTATGCATGGCACGACACGTGTTCCAACCTCCGCGTGTGTGAGACATCTAAGCAATGCATATAGTATTCCACTATCAAGCTGGTCACACCCACAAGTTGAATGTGGACCGTTCGCAAGCACCATTAACAACCATCCATTGTTACCGTACGTGGCTAGGTGCGGTCCGCCTGATTAGTGCAGCCCACCTTAAGCATGACTGAAACATAGGTCTTGGCATCGATTCCCTAGTGGGGGTGGCTAACATTGAAGTGTGATCTGACAGTGGGTGTTCTAACAAGCTAACGGAAAAAAAACAAAAAAAGCATGACTGAAACATCCAATACGTGCCATGTGTACCGTGCGTAAAGGCGTTCTCTTCAAGAAATTACCATATACTGGTCCGGCTCATTCTCGGCTTTGGGCCGGGATTCGACCCACTAGCTAGTCCTATGGGCTGGGGTTGGGCCTGACATGTAAGGCCTAAGAAATTATCAGTCTGAGCTTGGTCTCAGATCATTACCTCAACTTGGTCAGGCCCGGAATTTCTCTTTATGTATTTAAATGTTTCAAATACACCCACACACTCCTCTCAGTTGTTAAAACGAGATTAGGTGGACTCAGATTCGGCAGTGACCTCTCCACTACCCAGGTTTGTACTGGTCGGTGCTGGGCCCACATGATGCTTGTCTTTTATCCACACCGTCCCATTTTTTCCAGCTCATTTTAGTAGTGCTTGAACGCCTGAAAATTTCATTGGGCCATTATAATGTTTATTTGCCATCCCACCGGTAGGTAGAGCTGGGCATCGGGTCGAGTCGGACCAAGTTAGGGCTTACCCAACTCGATCCAGCTATGAAATAGACCTTACCTGAACTCGACCAAACTAGGTATTGAGTCCCGCATGCCTGATCCGATCTGAGTCCGGGTCCAGCCTGGACTAATCCGGACCGAGTCTGACCCGGTCACAAGTACTGAGCTGGGTCGAGTCAGCACTGAGTTGGATCAGGTGCAACGGGTATCCACAGGATGAAATCACAACCTAGGTGATCAGCTACATGGCATCTCCGATCTCAAACGTCAAATCTGATTTTTTTTTTTTAAATTTTATTTTATTCGAGTTGATTTTCAGATCTAGTTGAGTCAGTACTGAGTTAGATTTTGGGTCGAGTTGAGTGGAGTTGCTGGGCGACCCAAACTCGACTCAGTTTGAGTTCGGATTGAAAGAAGTCTACTCGTTCAGATTGACTCACCCACTCGGTTCAAATCCAGTTGGACGAGTCGAGTGATCTCGTCCCCAGCTCTACCTGTAGGTCATACAGACCTGGATGAAGGGAAAATGTAGATATCAACTTGATCCAAAGCTTTCATTGCCCCCGATAAATTTTTAACGGTGGGTGTTCAATCACCACTATTTCGTATAGGTTGGTTGACCTGAGATTTGGATCTGACTCACTTTTGGTATTACGCCTTAAAATAGGCTGGAAAATGGATGGACGGAGTGGATAAAACACACGCATCATGGTGGGGCCCACACCGACTAGCACCGACCAATACCGAAGTTGGTGCTGCAGGGTTCAGTACCGAATCCCAGTCCGATAACGTGGGGTAAACGAGGACCGTGTCCTATATTTTTTTGAGATGGAATTGTTTTTATATGCAATAATAGAGATATCTATTACAACTGTCTACAAAGCTATACACAATGTATTAAAAAAAATGTTATGTAACATCTGCTATGTAACGGTACTAGTGGAAACTATAATGGGCCGTCATGGGCCCAACCCATTGCCAGCCCTACTCACGAGATATCCTTTCAATTATTTATTTATTTATAATATATATAAATAACCCCCTAGTTTTAAAAAGGGCGCCCCACTTCCACACTTGTGATTGATTTTAGATTAAGGGCCATGATGGTAATCCTAGTAAAAGAGGTGGGCCAATTTCATACCTTCCATCTTTGAGATATGCTTCTCAACTTTTCTTGCACAGCCATTACAATGCATAGAGACCCTTAAGATCACCATCTACATAATACCCCAATAAAAAAACGTTACAAATATCTAACTTATACTTACAGAATGTTAGAAATTTAGACATGAATGCAAAACTACAGGAGAAACAATGAGCTCTCAAAATTCATCAGATTGTCGATATAGCGCATTGTTTTGGCTCACCAGGACATCTGATGACTTTGACCAGACTGAGTAACTTGCCTGACCACTTTCTGTTTTTCTCAAACATAAAATTGGATCAAATGGGGTTTTGAACCATGACATGTTAGATTTTTTATTTTTATTTATTATTATTATTATTATTTTTAAAATAAATTAAAAACACCTGTTGCCAAGGTGTAACTTGTATGACCTATTGCCAAGGTCCTCTACATTAGCCACTTGAATATGTATTAGAATTATATAAATTGTTGGTTATCTTAATTATTATTTTTAGTCCTTACCCAAAAATTGATTTGCGCTACGAGTAACTAAAATGAGATGAACTCATTTTTAAGTGGTTACCAAAGAGGCCCTTAGCAATTTTTATTTAACTAATGTAGAGGATCTTTTACTTCTACAGAGTCCAAATATTTTTGTAACTATTAATATTATTAAATATGGTGGTGAGTCAAGTAAAAACTTATTCAAGACTCAATTAAGTTTTTGGGTTTTTGAAGTATGATGAGTGGCATCCAAACAGGCCATAAGATGTTATAAATGGCGTCTTAGTTTCATTTGAGACATCATGTTCTCTTATTGAAAAAAACGAGTAATTCAAAGTTTTAAAAATAGAAATGAAAATAAAATAATTAAACATACAAGAAAATAAAAATAAAAATACCTTGGGTTTTAAATGAAAAGCCAATGTCTGCAGGTTCCCATCAGATACATCTCTAGATCTCATCATCTGACCTCTGTCACTTCCAATGAGTGCCCTCCTCTCCATATCATCTTGGTTGTCCAGTGAATTCATGCAAAAACATGAGTTTGAACAAGTAGGGAGGCATAAGCAATCCAACACCCTCCCAAAACCCAACTTCCCCATGTGATCCACTTTCTATAAATAACAAAGCAAACTAAAAACAGTATCAAATCCTCGTACAGCCAACTACTCAAAAGAGAGAAAAAGTGGAGGAAGTTATAGTTGAAAGAAAGAAGATATCAATGGGGAAAGACCCATTTGGATTGGCGTTCATATACTCTACAAGAAAGCATGAAGACCCATTTTCCCATGTGACCATATCTCAAAGTAAGAAACATTGACATACACCAAAGAGTCCAACTAGATTACTAAGAAACTTGATGTGTAACACAAGTGGGAATCTCACCCATGTGACCAACTTATATTAGGAAACCTTAACAAAATATCAAAACCAACCACTTTCCATTTGGAGTGCTGGATATGCTCATGAGCTCATTAACTCACATGTGAAGAAGGAATATTAAGAGAAGAAAAATAAAAGAAGAAAACAAAAGGTGATCTATGACATTATGGGGGAACCTTAAGCTTGTGGGTATATATAGGTGTATATGGATGAGCATCTTGAATCATGGTCATGATGATATATGAACTCTTGTACTTTTGAAAATTGAAAATTACATAAGTACCCTTGAGTTTTTACAGGTTATAACATTAAAGGAACACTTCTCTCAACATCCCAAAGTTCTATGCATGCATGGGAACTGAACAGTTACTTGTCTGGGATATGATAAGGTAGAGCCCAAAGGACTAGAATATGATAGAGCATCTCTCCATAGGATGTGTCGGGTTGATTTATCAATGTAGTCCATCCATACTGGCACCACTACGATGGATGGCTTACATCTTAAAATTAAAACCAAATGAAATGATAGAACCCCATGAAACAATCCCATCAATTGCCTTTTCTTTTGTTTATCCAAGTGCAAATTTTGCTATTAATTGTTTTTTTTTTTTTTAAATTTTCCAGCATCAATGTAATGGCCACAGACTAGATGGATGGGATCTTCTAATAGGCATGATTTTTGTACTGTAGAGAGATGGCTGTACCATCTCCATTCTTTTGAAAGAGGAATGATCACATGCAACCATAACATCGAAGTCATTCAATGATTTTGGATCATTGTTATGAGCAATAGTTGATGAGAGATGTGGAGATTTTTATTTATTAATTTATTTTAAACACGCACTCATATCATGGTGGTTTTTCACCAGAGTGGGTACTTGAACCCATAATCCCGTGTTGAAAACTCTTGTGAGTCTACCACTGAGCTATGAGTAAGGACCCAGAGATGTGGAGATATAAAGATAAAGATCTCAGCAATGGATGAAACTTCTCATTTATTCATTTAATTATTAAGATGCTCCTCTCCTTCCAATTCACTTCACAATACGTTAGCAGAAAGGCCCATCCAATTAGGCATGCATGAAGGTGCAGTTGAGGATGAAGAACGGCTAGATCGTGGCTTTTCATCAAAATTCTTTTTCGTTAAAATTTACAGTCCATCAGTAACGAATTTCATGCACCTAATTTCCTCTTCTAATGTGATGGATAGATGAGTGATCAATGGAAGGGGCCATTATCAAGATTGACTGACAAGAAAATAGGGTGGATCAACTCATGAGATGGGTCCATACCGTCAAAATGGTTGGATGGATGGATGATGATCTGACCCAATGTACCATGCGGTGCACCTGATGTTTGCAACTCATGATATCATGCATGGTGGGCTGATCTTTTTTCTTGGTTCAGATGTCCTACAGTCATGATACATGGCAAGAAATATGCTAAGCTTAGCATGTGATGTTAGGAGTGGATTAGGTGTTAGCCAGGCAACACTAATAGTGTTGTCCTGAGCCTATATGGCCGACCTTGATGTATGTGTTGTATATCCACGTTGTTCATCAGTTTTTCCAACTCATTTTATGTGATAGTCTTAAAAATGAATCATATCCAAATCTTCAAATATATATATATATATATATATATATATATATATATTAAAGGTCTGCATGAACTTATCAACATGTTGGGTGGAAAATAAATATTGCGGTTGACCCTAGGAAGTTTTTAATGGTGAACATTCAATGACAACTATTTCATGTAACTTAGTCATTAGAGATTTGGATCTGCTTCATTTTTGAGACTGTAACTTAAAATGATATGCAAAAACTGATGGACGGTGTGGATATACATGACATACATCAAGGTGGGCTCCACGGTGCGTGAACACCTAATCCGCTCTCTGCTATTTTTCCCATGTGATCCTTCCTTCGTTTTCTCCAGGGCGTTGAAGGATCCAAACTTCATTGAATGGCGTGAAGGAACGGTGGATAGAGATGCCCCAAAAGTGCAGAAATCATTCAGAGACAAGTGAGACTAGAAGCACTTGGATCTTGTCGTTGCCTTTGCCTTTTTAAAATATTAACGGTGACAGATGGACTAACATTATTGGGGGCATTTTGAATTATTGAGGACATGCTATATGTATTTATTTATTTATTTGATGGTCCATTTTTTCACGCATTACAGGTTGGTCCACGTGAAGAAGGGTTGTCAAAGGGGAATGAGAGAAATTTTATGTTAAAGGATTTCATGATATATGTATATTCAGGTTTCATTTCTAACAAGTGGGGCCGATGTTTTCGCGATCAAAACTATTGGCGCGGTCTGTTGTGTTTGAAAATGGATGGAGTATAAGCCAAAAGTTACATAGATGGGACAATCTTAACCCTTTGATCTACGGCTGAAAACTATACAAATAAGAAGAAAAATAATAAATTGATCCACGTAGAAAGTTCCATGATTGGTTTTATATATCTAATATTCATAGCTGGGAGATTTTTGGGGCATGGTCTCTCTTGTTATAGGAAATTAACCAGCCATTGGTCTGGATTACTGACCATGGCTCGTGCTTGTCAGAATTGAAAACCTGTATATGGTGTGCAAAGATGCCATACTCTCACACATTTATGCACATGTGAAACTGACTCTACGCTTGGGGCTATCAATGGGTGAACCCCAGTCAGTTATCGATATCAAGATTATCCTGGGCCACATCGGTGGTGTGTGATACACAAGCCAATCTGCTTCCAGCCAAGTCCGGCCCAAAATGAAATGATTATCTTGGGCCTGAACCCGAGGGTTGATCAGGTTGGAGCCTATCCTGGCCCAGGCCCTGGATGAGCCAAAATAATCCAGCTAAGCCCCGCCTGAAATGTTCATTCTACATATGTGCCCAAGGGTTAGGCCTAAGATAAGCCAAAACAGTCCAGCCATGCCTGGCCCAAAATGTTTTTTTAAGCCCAAGCCCAAGGGTTGATCAGTTAGAGGGAGGGGGAGAGATGGGCCGGAGTGTAAGGGATGGACGTGATGAGATTGAGCACTTTCTTCCTCGGGGGGGTACTTACTCCGAATCCATGGAGCTTCTTTAGACTCCTCATAGAGATTCCTCAAATCCATGAGGAGAGATAGAAAATAGAAATAAATTCTAAAAAAATTGAAAATAAATTGATTGATAATAAAAGCCGGTTTACGCTCCCTTAAATATTGATATCAACCTTTGGAAGAAGTTTTAGAATCAAAGTATAACTTAAACTCTCTAAAATTGTGACTTACTATAAATAGCAAACTTACTATTTATAGACTGTCATAATTTCCACTAGACTTCATAGTTTTCGGCCAAAAATAGTAAGTGTCCAATTTGGCCTGACCACATTATTCCCCTAATTTTTCTAAGCCCTTTTCATGTTGGGCACAACTTCTAAAGCTCAATCGATCAAAAGTTATGCCCGAATTAAAACTTACCATAAATAGTAAAAACGGAAATAAAATGAATTTTCGACTGTAGATATGATGGAATCTCGCAAAATTGGCATGGGCAACCCGGCCTAGAATAACTCATTCCGGTTTGCAAGATATGCACGTTCTAAGGTTCTGGCGGTCCAGATCACTTCTACCTCCGATCGGGCCTTCTCTGGTCAATCTTGGCCATGAAATTGTCCGAGACCTGCTCTACATCAGGGAGTGGGTGCAGTAACATGAAGAGTAAATGAGGATTTCTATATATTATATGTAAGGCTGGGCTTAGGGCTGTTGTAGATGGTCCAAAACCAACCCATTCAGAAACGAGCCTGAGTTTTAAGCTTGAGCTTGGCCCTCATGCCTGATAATCCAGCCCAATCCCAGCCTATGATGGGTTGGGCCTGCCTCGCCCATCAACAATCCATATGTAGGACTGTAGGACTCTAGACAAATGTGGCTACAACGTTCTCGATTGTGGAAGTGGCAATTCAAACGGGATCCCACAGGCAGGCTTGGAACAGTTAGTTCCTGCACCAGTTGCATTCCACTGCGAATTTAGATGGATTTCTAAACTCACTAGGGCATGCATGAAGTTGAAATCAATTGATATGAATTATCATTTCTTGGCATTGCCAAAATAATCCCATTCCATTATTGTATAAGCTTTCTTCCCCAAGTACTAGAAAAATACATTATTGATGTTGGCCCACATAAATCAACACAGTACATGGCATTGTAGGAGTTGTTTATCTGGTGACACCATCTGTACTCCTTGACTATAGTGTGAAATAGCACAATTTTGAGCGTTCCGTCTTGGGCCTTAAAACATGTGGTGAGAAACAAAATGATCAGTGGTTCATGTTCTACATGCAAAGGTCTTTGATCAAACGGTTTAGATAGTTCAATCATCGTGGGTTCAATTTTTGGCCAATCCACATGAACGTTTTGCATTGGTAGATATTCTCATCGTGGGAGGCCCACCCATCTTAGCCTAGTTTAGCGGAATGAGACATTCTGATTTACAAGCTGCCTCGCCATCTTTTGAAGTAGGACGAAGGCAATGACATTCTCATTGACAGCCAATATCAAAGCAATTGAAAGTTCCGTGCACATTACGACTTCCACTGGCCTTAACTTCGCAACCAGCCATCGACTTGGTTAATATGATGTATCCTTGTAAGGCCATTCACAAGTTTTGTATCATTAGGACTAATAATTTAAAATCTAAATATGACCTGAGGATTTATTCACCCAGATAAAAGATTTATTTATTTATTATTTTAATTTTAATAAAACCATATATGTATATAAGGAGAGAGAGAGAGAGAGAGAGAGAGAGAGAGAGAGAGAGAGAGAGAGAGAGAGAGAGAGAGAGAGAGTTTCAATCTCTAAACAAAACAAACTGTTGAGGGTCAAATATTGCATATCAGACCCTAGTTACTGCTTGGATTTACAAACATAATATCGTTTAAAATCCTAATTTAATCGTGTTTGTAATGCAAGGTACATTTGCAAGTGGGGACTACAAAAAGGTGCTAAATGTGTGTATTTAATGCTCTGATGACACCACAAGCAAGGGACGGACTCCAGAGGACCAATATTGAAGAAATTATATACCAGGGAGCCGAGGAAATCAAGCCGTTCACATGAAAGAGGCCCGAAACTAGTGCAGAATGCAAGATCACAGGGTTTCCGCCATCCGATCGACACGAGACTCCATACATGGCTTCAGGACCATAAATTAACCGTACACGTTGAATTTTGGCCGTTGGATCCTTGTGGAAGCAGCCCAACGGACAGATCAGCCCACAAATCACTCATCTGGGGCCCGCCTGATATCCATATATACTTCAATTTCATTTTCAGCGTCTTAAATCGGATGGGGAAAAGGATGGACGGTACAGATTTCTCACGAACATCACGATGGACCCCGCATGTACAGTGCATGTACATGGGTTAGGCTTGACCCGCGCCGCACCGGACGGTCAGCCCGGTCAAAGCCGGGCTGACCCGTCTTCTTCTCGCAAAAGAGCAGCGAACGGACGCTGTCCGTCCGTTTTCGAGTAGTGGACCCCACCCATCATCCAAATCTCCAATCCGAACCGTTCACTGTGTACATAGAGGGGTTATTAACTTCACCTAGGTTCCCTTCTGGTTCCATGCATGCACTCAGGCAATATCCACCGTAAATCGCAGGATGGACGGCGGCGAGAAAGGTTCAGTGGACCGCGCGATCAACGCTCCAAAAGTGGCCACTCCTGAATGGTTTTTCGAGTAGAATTGCGGGACAGTGTGGATTTCTCAAATCGTCAATGAAGTGGGCCCCATCACACAATCACGCACTCCCGTGCGAAGGGACACGTCCGCGAACAGAGAGATCGGACGATCTCGCGTTGGGCCACCACGTCCACCTTCTGGAGGATCTGGACCGTCCATCAGTCTCACATGGTCCCTCTTACCAACGCCTAGATGGCGCTTTTTCGGAAAACAATGGAGATCTTCTTTTCGTCCGTTCGAAGGCAAGATGGACGGTGAATGAAAACTTTGAGGGCCGCACCAATTTTTCTTCAGAAATATGCTCTCCTGGACGGTTTTTCGACGTCGATACAATGGACGGGGTGGATCTTATCAAAAACCTCAAGGTAGGGCCCACCAAACTCGTCAGCGCAGGAGCGTACCTCTGCTTCGCAGTGTCCGTGAGAACCGGACGCTGATTCATGTTGTGGGCCAGCATGATAGTCCAGATAATTAATCTGGACCGTTCATCAGAATCCTAAGGTCCCTATTGCCAAAGCCTAGGTGACAAAGTGAGATGCAACAAGGATAGATTCTTTTCTATCCAATCAAAAGACAAACGGTACTACAACGATCTAAGTGGGCCACACTCAAGCCGAAGAAAAGCGGTCATTTCCGACCGGTTTCTTGAACTGAAGCTGATGAACGGAGTGGATATTCCGTCAGAACTCAAGAATGGATCATCGAGAGCACCAGCGTAAGTTCTTTTGTCTCCCACTACAACAGGGAGTGCTATCACACTCGCCGGGTTCTATATAAGAGAGGAGATACGGCTGGACGTGGGAGAACGGCTGGAGATCTGGGGTAGCTTGAGACAGTCTGAGACAGGGAGCAAGAGCTTGGATGACGATTTTGTCGGGAGTTCGGTACTGGGAGCTTGATATGAGAGAGTAATATTTTTATTTCTACCCTTTTCGATTTTATACTTTTAAGATGATTAGCCCAATCATGTGGAGCTAAACCTCTTAGCTAGGGCTAAGAGGTGAAGCTTGTAGCGTGATGGGAGGCCTCTTTGCTTGTGCCTTTGTTTAGACCGGATTGATGTTGATTTGGGTTTTATTTAAGGAATGTTTTCACTCTTTAATGGTCTATCAGTGACCGAAATTACAATGGGTCTCGCGATGGCTTTGAGTATGTTCTTTTCTTCTTTATGTTTATGACGTCAGGAAGCCCTGTTGTTCACCATCGTCTCCTGGGCATGGTCGATGACTCGGTACCCTTCTAACCTTCATAAACACGTTGATTGGTTGGTAATTAGTTTAATTTCGTTGTTTGCTTTGTCTCCGGGCATGGTTTGGTGATGGAATCCATTCTAATTCACATACCTCTCATCTCTTGAAAACTATTTCAACGGCAGTCACTTAATTTCCCCCCGATTTTTACCTGCATAAGATCTCCCCGATCTCGACAAGTGGATCCTCCGAATCCCTAGTTTCCTTCTCTCCGAATTTTCTTCTCAGTTTTAGATTAATATTTCATCATTATTCTTCAAATTACACTCAATTTAGATTTCATCTCATTCTAGTTCTAGTTCTAGTTGGTTTCAGTATAACGATGTGTTCGGTCCTCATTGGATTCGACCTCTGTCTTACCAAGTTTATTACTACATCACAACCCTATACTTGGGGAGTGAACAAGTTTTAGGCGCCATGTTGTGGGACCCACGCTACGATTTTTCTCAAATTAATTGAATTTAGAGTTAGTTTCAGATTAGGATTTTACTAATTTTAATTTTATTTTTTTTATTTAATTTATAGGACTAACATATTTCCTATTCTGTAGGTTGATAAGATAGAACTTCTAATATGGTAAACTCTTTCTGATTTGCTAGATTTTCTAACTCTTTAGATTTAATTTGCTTTAGAAATTTCTTCTATTTAGAAACTAACTTATTTTGTTTTATTTTACAGGTCTTTAGCTTAGGGACTCTAATTTGGTAACTTCCTCCCAACCCTCTCTTTCTTTCTAGATTTTCATTTTCTTTCTTAGGATTAGGTTTAGAATTTGATTGAGGGCTGCGAGTGTTTCATGCCCAAGTGGGCCCGTGACGACACTCGACGTCTCTTGACTGAAGGAGGATTAGCTTGAGGGGTTGATTGTCCATCGCAGACTAGACACCGCCCGACCTCTTCGAGTTAATGAGGTTATGGCCGCATAAATCAACCTCAAGCACTACCAACATGTGGATGAGGAAGTACATGAGGTTATGACCGCAAATCAACCTCAAGCACTACCTCAACATATGGATGAGAATGAGGTGCATCAAGCACCCCGCCTCGTACTTTACGGGATTATTTACAACCGCGGGGGTGAGTATGCCCTCATGCATGATTTTTCTCTGAAACACAGAGTGATGGACATCAAGCTAGGAGTTATCCAACTCCTTCCTAAATTCCATGGGCTTGAATCGAAAGTCCATACTTACATTTGAAAGAGTTCGATGAGATCATAGCCACCTTATACTTTCCCCAATGTATCCGAGGATACAATCAAATTGAAACTCTTTCCTTTTTCCTTAAAAGAGAAGGCTAAGACGTGGTTACATTCACTGCGTTCTAGATCCATTGGCACATGAAATGATTTGCAGAGGGAATTCATAAAGAAATTTTTCCCGCACCATAAAACGATTACCCTCAGAAAAGCAATCATGAACTTCGCCAAAAGGAAGATGAAACATTCTACCAATGTTGGGAAAGGTTCAAGATCTTGTCGCCATGCCCACAACACGGTTTCGAAATGTGGCGCATTACAAATTTTTTCTATGATGGACTGACATCTTCCATGCGCCAACTGGTCGAGACAATGTGTAATGGAGAATTCATGAATAAAGAAGTCGATGAGGTATGAGATTAAATCGATAGACTTGCCGAAAATGCACAATCTTGGGACCATTACCCAAAATTAAACACCACGTCTAGGCCAACTCAATCTAAGGAGAAAGGTGGAGTATATCTCCTGAAAGAAGAGGATGATGTAAATTTTAAAGTGAATAATCTCATGCGACGAGTCGAGGCCATGGAAGGAAAGAAGGATAAGGTTAATGAAATTGTTTGTGGCATCTGTGATTGCAACATTCACACAACTGAAAATTGTCCTACAATATCTGCTTTTTGAGGAGTGTTGAATGAGCAAGCTAATGTCGTAAATAATTATCAAAGACCTTTCAATGGATCTACCTCCAAACATACAATCCTGGTTGGAGAAATCATCCAAATTTTAGTTGGAGGAATGGACAAACTGCTACCCCTCAAAGTTTCTTCAATCAAAATCCAAATCAGGGGAAACCTCAAGAAGAACCGGTTCAAAATTCCATAAAGAGTCGACTCGGGCGGTACATGCGTGGACTTACTGAGACTTTATGCAAAAAATAGATTCACGTATGACGGTTATAGAAAAGGGATGCTTCTGCACAACCGCTCCCAATCCTAAACCGCAATACGAGATAAATGATCCCAACTCTTCAAATCAAATGGGACACGCTAAATCCATCACCACTCTTAGGAGTGGGAAGATCATTGATAAAACCCTTCCGGTTAGGCCCGAAAAGCCTCAAGAACCAGAAGAGGACAATAATGATGGATCTCGTGATGTCCCACAAAATTTAGAACCTAACTTCTAGAGAAGCCGCTGTTCTCCGTTCCCAACGGTTGGTTACACCAAAACGTCTTTCTAACTCTCGTGATATTCGGAGGTGTTGAAACAAGTGAAAGTCAACATTCATCTACTTGATGTCGTAAAATAGGTTCCTCTATATACAAAATTTACGAAAGACCTATGTACGACCAAAAGACTACAGGAGCATTCAAAAGAAGATCTTCTTGACCGAGAAAGTGAGTGCCATCCTGAAGCAAGACGTGTCGCGTAAATTCAAGGATCCCGGTGGCCCAACCATATCATGTGTAATCGGGAACCATCGAATTGATCATGCACTTCTTGACTTAGGAGCGAAGCGTCCAATCTAATCCCTACTCGGTATACAAACAAGTTAGATTGGGTGAGTTAAAACCTACCCTAACCACACTACAACTTGCCGATCGAACTGCTTCGTGTACCAAGAGGGATTATTGAGGATGTGTTAGTCCAAGTCGATAGATTTTACTACTCGTAGATTTTATCATCCCGGACACCGAACCCATCAACAACATGAGCACTCGTCAGATTCCCGTCATTCTTGGTCGCCCATTCCTTGCCACGTCAAATGCAATCATCAATTGCGGGAATGGTGTCATGACTATGTCTTTTGGAAATTTGACATCGGAGTCAAACATCTTTTTCAATAATGCGGCAACACGTTGCAGAGGATGATGACGATGTCCATGACATTAACATGATCAATACTTTCGTGGAAGATAGGACACCCCCTTACCTTATCCTCTCGATCCTCTAGAGACGTGCTTGGCCCACTCCCATGAGTTTGATGATGATATGATTAGGGGAGACGTGTGCCTTGCTTGATCTTGCACCGGTATTTGAAGTTAATCCTGGTGGAGGCCACAATTTGAAGAATTGCCACAAACTGATGTAGTGCCTCTACCGTCTAACCTCAAGGCACCGAAGCTTGACCTAAAACCTTTGCCCTCTGATTTGAAATATGCCTATTTAGGTCAAGATGAGACATACCCGGTGGTGATCTCTGCCCACTGGAGAAAGAATAGGAGAGTATGCTCATATCTACTCTCATTGAGCATAAAGGAGCCCTAGGATGGACGATAGCGGACCTCAAAGGAATCGATCCCTCGATTTGTACTCACCACATATATCTTGAGGAAAATGCAAAGACCGCTCGGCAACCACAACGTAGACTAAATCCAAACATGAAGGAAGTGGTTAAGGCCGAGGTTCTCAAACTATTGGATGTGGGTATCATATACCCTATATCTGATAGTCAATGGGTGAGTCCAACTCAGGTGGTTCCTAAGAAGTCCGGAATCACCATCGTAGCCAATGCTAATAATGAACTCGTGCCGACTAGAGTCACTACTGGTTGGAGGATGTGTATTGACTACAGGAAGTTAAATACCGTCACGAGGAAGGATCACTTTCCTTTGCCCTTCATCGATCAAATCTTAGAAAGGCTAGCCGGTCATTCCTATTCTTGTTTCCTTGACGGTATTCGGCTACAATCGATTGAATCGCCCTTGAGGATCGTGAAAGACCACATTTACATGTCCCTACGCACCTTTGCTACCGAAGGATGCCATTTGGACTATGTAATGCCCCTACCACCTTTCAGCAATGTATGCTGAGTATCTTTTCTGATATGGTAGGGCAATATCTAGAGGTCTTCATGGACGATTTCTCTGTTTATGGCTCATCTTTCAGCAAGTGCTTGGAAAGTCTTAAATGTGTGCTGAAAAGATGTGAAGAAAAGAACTTGGTACTTAATTGGGAGAAGTGCCATTTCATGGTTCATAAGGGGATTGTCCTTGGACATATCATCTCGTCCAAGGGAATTGAGGTAGATAAAGCAAAAATTGATCTTATCTCTAACCTACCTCCACCCAAGAACATCAGAGACGTGTGATCCTTCTTAGGACACGCAGGATTTTACAGGCGATTCATAAAGGACTTTAGTCTCCTCTCTTGTCCTTTATGTAATCTTCTTCAAAAGGATATTCCATACGAGTAGACTGAGCAATGCCAGGAAGCTTTCACCAAGCTTAAAGGCATGTTAACCACTGCACCTATCATGCAGCCACCCGACCGGAGCCTTCCTTTTGAGCTTATGTGCGACGCTTCTGATTATGCTCTTGGAGCGGTGCTAGGCCAGAGAAAAGATAAGAGGCCCTATGTCATCCATTATGCGAGTAGGACTTTAAATCCTGCCCAAGTGAACTACTCGACTACAGAAAAGGAACTTTTAGCCATAGTGTTCGCCTTGGACAAATTTAGGTCCTACCTGATCGGATCCAAGATCGTTATCTATACAGATCATGTGGCACTGAAGTATCTTCTTTCTAAGAATGATTCTAAGCCCCGCTTGATATGATGGATCCTTCTACTCTAAGAATTTGATTTAGAAATTAAAGATAAGAAGGGAGTAGAGAACGTAGTGGCCGATCACCTGTCTCGCCTTAATACCTCTGATTCCCTTGAGGCGACCCATATCAATAACATGTTCCCTAATGAACAACTGTTCAGAGTCTCCCATTCACCTTGGTTCGCTGATATTGCTAATTATCTTGCTATAGGTTCTATACCAACACATTAGACTGCGCAAGATAAGAAGAAATTTTTCACCGAGGTACGCAAATTCTTCTGGGATGAT
This sequence comes from Magnolia changhungtana, assembly GCA_030180095.1. NCBI lineage: Eukaryota > Viridiplantae > Streptophyta > Magnoliopsida > Magnoliales > Magnoliaceae > Magnolia > Magnolia changhungtana. Next base: position 4,598,649 of record JASAUF010000434.1, on the reverse strand, counting down.
CCATACTTGTTTAAATATTGCCCAGACCAAATTTTGAGGAGATGTGTGCCGGACGATGAGCATCGAGTGTCATCTCCTTTTGTCACTCACGGGCTGTGGTGGTCACTTTTCTGCCAAAAGACCACGGCCAAGATTAGCAGTGTGGCTTCTATTGGCCCACTATGTTCAGGGACACTCATGAGTTTTGCAAAGCTTGTGAGCGTTGTCAGAAATTGGGAGCATTGTCCCGTCGCAATATGATGCCCTTGAATCCCATTCTTATCATAGAGACATTTGATTGCTGGAGCATCGATTTCATGGGACCATTCCCCCAATCTTATGGGAATTTATATATTTTGCTTGCCGTAGACTATGTCACTAAATGGGTCGAAGCGATTCCGTGTCGGAATAATGACCATCGCACGGTCATTAAATTCCTAAAAGAGAACATCCTTTCCCGATTTGGAACGCCTCGAGCTATTATTAGTGATAGGGGCTCACACTTTTGTAATAGGCCATTCGAGAGTTTAATGAAGAAATACGGTATCTCTCATAAGGTGAGCACCCCATACCACCCACAGATAAGTGGGCAAGCTGAGATTTCTAATAGGGAGATCAAACACATTTTGGAGAAAACGGTTAACCACGATCAGTAAGGATTGGTCAATTCGATTGACCGATGCCTTATGGGCGTCTGCGTGTTAAGCTTTTAAAACCCCTATTGGAATGTCTCCTTTTAGACTTGTCTATAGGAAGGCTTGCCACTTGCCTGTGGAATTGGAACATAGAGCCTACTGGGCGATCAAAAATTTAAATTTCAATCTGAACAACGCTGGCTCATTCGCAAACTTCAATTGAATGAACTTGAAGAAATCCGAACGACGCATACGAGAACTCGAGAATTTACAAGGACGGGATGAAGGCGTTTCATGACCAACATATTCTACGAAAATCATTCACGCCAGTCGAAAGTCCTTTTGTATAATTCTCGATTACATCTTTTTCCGGGTAAGCTTCGATCTCGTTGGACCGGCCCTTACATTGTTGTTACTGCATATCCTCATGGGGCCGTCGAGATAAGAGATCCCGACAATGGTAAGGAATTTAAAGTAAATGGACATCGCTTAAAGCCATTTGTCGAGAAATTTGATTCAGAGGACATGTCCATGCCTCTGACTGATCCTGTTTATCAGGACTGATCTCCTAGTCTGATGGAGGTATAGGTAGGTTTATCGCTTTCTTAGGACTAGGGTAGTCTGCTTTATTTGTCTGGCTGAAGACGTTAAACTTAGCGCTCCTGGGAGGCAACCCAGCTTTTTTATGCCATTTCATTTTCTTAGTTAGTTAGTTTAATGTTTGTGGGCAACATTACTGCAAACCCTCACGAGACTACAACTCGTCCACTAGGGGAAACCTAGGGGTTTAAAGGCTTGTTGCATGCGCTAAATGCAATCGAGAGCACCTGCGAAAGTGGTATAGGTAAGATTTTATTTCTTGTTATTTTTGTGTTGCTTTCTCTCTCGTGCTCACCCGCTCTCATGTTGAGATCTCTTGGAAAGTCTCTCACGATTCATCATTCAGGTACTATCTTCCCATCACTTCTCTTTTACTTTCGTTGTCCCATATCCATTCCATGCTCATATCTCTTACATTGAGGACAATATAGATTTTAGGTTGGGGGTGGGAGATTAGGTTACCTAATCAGTGTTTTCTTCGTCTTGAGCAAAAATTGTGAAAATTTTTAAATTTTTTCTGGACTTTCTAGTGAATTCAAAGTGATTTTGACAGATATCCTGGATTTAGAATTTTAAGATACATAATGTTGGTAATTCATGACTTTTGGATTCAGTTATTTGTAGATTTCACAGTTAAGTTTGAATTGTTAATCCATGATTAGAAGTTGTAAACATTGATTGAGTCATGATTTCACATACCACATCTCACTTACACATTGAGGTTTCAGTTTGATATTGAATGATTAACTTGGTAATCACTGAGCATGAAAGAAACCAGCCTAAAAGATTTGGCCATCAAAGTAAGTCGAATAATCTTCATCATAGGTTTGCTCCCTATAGGTGTGGATTTAATTCCTCATAGATGATATCAGAAAAAGGTTTAGGTGTACGATCTTCACCATAGGTTTGCTCCCTATAGGTGAGGATTGGACTCCCCTTCTGGACGTCACCTTAAATAAATAAAAAAAAACTAGAAAAATAAAAGAATGATCTGTGAGACAAGTTTTGGTTATCATGAATTCTCTTGTTGGTTACCAACGATACCCTGAAATAGAGAATTGAATATTAATGTAGAAAGTCGGGATTACACTCTACACCCATGGAACTCAATGTTTAAAATTATTCTAGTTTATGGATTAATATTTGAAATTCACCGTGCATGAGAGGCCAGGAGAAATTGATAATCAACATTCATGAATCTTAAGATTTCTCATTTTGGATTGTTTTTCAAAATATCACTCGGCTTCACAAGAATTGTCTCGTAATTCTCAACTTAATTTTCGCATATTTTGCTCGGGACTAGCAAAATCTTTGGTTAGGGAGTTGTGTTGAGGGTCAAATGTTGCATATCGGACCCTGAATTCTTGCTTGGATTTACAAACATAATATCGTTTAAAATCCTAATTTAATCGTGTTTGTAATGCAAGGTACATTTACAAGTGGGGACTACAAAAAGGTGCTAAATGTGTGTATTTAATGCTCTGATGACACCACAAGCAAGGGACGGACTCCAGAGGACCAATATTGAAGAAATTATATACCGAGGAGCCGAGGAAATCAAGCGTTCACATGAAAGAGGCCCAAACTAGTGCAAATGCAAGATCACGGGGTTCCGCCATCCGATCGACACGAGACTCCATACATGGCTTCAGGACCATAAATTAACTGTACACGTTGAATTTTGGCCGTTGGATCCTTGTGGAAGCAGCCCAACGGACGATCAGCCCACAAATCACTCATCCGGGGCCCGCCCGATATCCATATATACTTCAATTCATTTTCAACGTCTTAAATCGGATGGGGGAAAAGGATGGGCGATGCATTTCTCACGAACATCACGATGGACCCCGCATGTACGGTGCATGTACATGGGTTAGGCTTGACCGCGCCGCCGCACTTAGACGGTCGGCCGGTCAAAGCGGGTGACCCGCTTCTTCTCGCAAAGAACGGCGAACGGACGCCGTCCGTCCGTTTCAGTAGTGGACCCCACCCATCATCCAATCTCCAATTCAAACCGTTCACTGTGTACATAGAGGGGTTATTAACTTCACCTAGGTTCCCTTCTGGTTCCATGCATGCACTCAGGCAATATCCACCGTAAATCGCAGGATGGACGACGGCGAGAAAGGTTCAGTGGACCGCGCGATCAACGCTCTAAAAGTGGCCACTCCTGAATGGTTTTTCGAGTAGAATTCGGTGGACGGCGTGGATTTCTCAAATCGTCAATGAAGTGGGCCCCATCACACAATCGGCGCACTCCGTGCGAAGGACAACGTCCGCGGACGAGAGAGATCGGACGATCTCAGTAGGCCACCACGGTCCACCTTTCTGGAGGATCTGGACCGTCCATCAGTCTCACATGGTCCCTCTTACCAACGCCTAGATGGCGCTTTTTCGGAAAACAATGGAGATCTTCTTTTCGTCCGTTCGAAGGCAAGATGGACGGTGAATGAAAACTTTGAGGGCCGCACCAATTTTTCTTCAGAAATATGCTCTCCTGGACGGTTTTTCGACGTCGATACAATGGATGGGGTGGATCTTATCAAAAACCTCAAGGTAGGGCCCACCAAACTCGTCAGCACAGGAGCGTACCTCTGCTTCGCAGTGTCCGCGAGAACCGGACGCTGATTCATGTTGTGGGCCACCATGATAGTCCAGATAATTAATCTGGACCGTTCATCAGAATCCTAAGGTCCCTATTGCCAAAGCCTAGGTGACAAAGTGAGATGCAACAACAAGGATAGATTCTTTTCTATCCAATCAAAAGACAGACGGTACTACAACAGATCTAAGTGGGCCACACTCAAGCCGAAGAAAAGTGGTCATTTCCGACCGGTTTCTTGAACTGAAGCTGATGAACGGAGTGGATATTCCGTCAGAACTCAAGAATGGGTCATCGAGAGCACCAGCGTAAGTTCTTTTGTCTCCCACTACAACAGGGAGTGCTATCACACTCGCCGGGTTCTATATAAGAGAGGAGATACGGCTGGACGGGGAGAACGGCTGGAGATCTGGGGTAGCTTGGAGACAGTCTGAGACAGGGAGCAAGAGCTTGGATGGCGATTTTGCTGGGAGTTCGGCTGGGAGCTTGGATATAGAGAGAGTAATATTTTTTATTTCTACTGGTTTCTGATTTTATCCTTTTAAGATGATTAGCCCAATCATGTGTGGCTAAATCCTCTTAGCTAGGGCTAAGAGGTGAAGCTTGTAGCGTGATGGGAGGCCTCTTTGCTTGTGCCTTTGTTTAGACTGGATTGATGTTGATTTGGGTTTTATTTAAGGGAATGTTTTCAGTCTTTAATGGTCTGTTGTGGTAAATTACAATGGAGTCTGCGATGGCTTTGAGCATGTTCTTTTCTTCTTTATGTTTATGACGTCAGGAAGCCTGTTGTTCACCATCGTCTCCTGGGCATGGTCAGATGACGGTACCCTTTCCTAACCTTCATAAACACGTTGATTGGTTGGTAATTAGTTTAATTCTGTTGTTTGCTTTGTCTCCTGGGCATGGTTTGGTGATGGAATCCATTCTAATTCACATACCTCTCATCTCTTGAAAACTATTTCAACGGCAGTTCAGTCTAATTTCCCTGATTTTTACTCCAGGCATAAGATCTCCCTGATCTCGACAAGTGGATCCTCTGAATCCCTAGTTTCCCTTCTCTGAATTTTCTTCTCAGTTTAGATTAATATTTCATCATTATTCTTCAAATTACACTCAATTTAGATTTCATCTCATTCTAGTTCTAGTTCTAGTTGGTTTCAGATAACGTACAGGTTTCAGTCCCTTGGGATTCGACCTCGGTCTTACCGAGTTTATTACTACATCACAACCCTATACTGGGGGAGTGAACACAAACCTTTCCTTCCCTCCACATCAAAGCACGATTGCTCAAAAAACAAGTCCAAAAAATGCATATCAGCAGAAAAAGAAAAGGAGAAATACTGGACCCACCACCATCAACGGCGGGTCCAGTTGATGGCTCACATCAATGATCAATATATCTCACAAAAGAAAAGAAAAATGTACTAATGACTTCTTCCATATAAACTATGTTTAGAGAGAGAGAGAGAGAGAGAGAGAGAGAGAGATGGTATTGGTTAAATAAAAGAGAGAAAGTTTGAGCAAAAAGTACATTGAACTTTCTTTGCCTTTTGCTCTAGGAATAATCCCACATTGGAGAGATACGCCATGGATCATACACATAGGTGTGCGCTTGCTACGTCGTGTCATGCAGACGAGCCTGGCTTATGCTTGGGCTTGTATACATGATTCATTTTCTTTTCCGTTGTTTTTTCTTTTCTTTTATTTGATCGAGTCTATCGCTACAATATGTGGCATTTCTTTACTAGACCATTAGCCGCTATATTATCTCTTCCAAAAGAGGTTTTTCTCTTTTTTCCTTAAAAATTTCCCAATGTTTTTCCCTTTTATAAAAAGAAAATAAAAGTGGATGTACTGTAAGCATCAATCACTTGGTGTTTGAGTCGGCCGTTCCTAGCCAATTGATAGTTGTATCCTAAAGTTTTTTTTTGCAGGAGATCTGAATCGGTCATGTAGGTCATCAAATGGATGCGGATAGTTTTCAGGAAAGCAATATAGATCCGTGCTTCTACTGAGTTTATTGACTCTATCTTCTTATCATTTCATTCATTCTTTGATACATGAGCTTTCCTTCTATTATATTATGTGTATTTCTGATCTCATAATCTGTCATTAACCTCTGTTAATATTTATACATCTTTATTTATTGTTAATAATTTTTGTGCATTGAAATAACAGTTAGCCTCCCATTTAATGTGGCAGCTGCTGCTCTGCATCAGGTCCATTACAGATGAGGGTACCCTAAGATATCCCATAATGGAAGATCCTAAAACTTTAGCATTAGACCTTTATTCCATTGATGTGGGCCTTTTCTATCTATCTATCTATCTATATATATATATTTATTTATTTATTATATATATATATATATTCTCTTAATTATCTATTATATAGGAACTTTCTCCATCTATGTCGCAGCCCACTAAAGGAATGATTTGGATAATCAAAACATAATTTCCAGATGTAAAGAATCTTGTGTAGAATAAATCATATTCAAAAGATAAAAATAAAAATCAATACATGTTGGTGAGCATGTTGAGAAGTGGAGCCACATCTGGGGTGTAAGACCCATATCTTAGCCCGTACCGTTCCATATGCTTCGACGGTCCTCCAGGTAGAATTCCGGTAGCCGTGATCTGTTTTTGACATTAGCGCACAGCTCTGAGTCGTGTCCCGTATTCCAGAGTCAGATCGACCCAAGACTGGTACCCTAGCGACCGCGCCGTCGCCGCGGTTCCGACGCCGTGTCTCGCGTGTCGAGGCGATGCTTGGGCCAGGAGAAGTGGACCCGCGTGCGGTTCGAGAAAACGCCGCACGTTGCAAATACCGAGGGAATCTCTACAATACGTCACATCAACCCATCAATAAATGGGTAATCTTGTGGTTATGCTTATTGTGAGTTAAATGTACAAAAAAAAAATCCTCCTTGTAGGATCCCAGGATTGGAATCTGGCGTATGGACGCTAGGAGCCGAAAATGGGGTACTACGGAGGCTGTCGACACCGGATTCAGCGATCTGGATTCCTATGAATCTGATTTCTGGGTTTGGGGCGTGACATGGGGCCACCTACGACTAGTCGAGGTTGCGCGGATTTCGTGTCGCAAGTCCTTTCACAACTGGGATGCGGAAAGGAGTTTCGCAGACTTCGTGTCGTGAGTCCTTTCGTAATTGGGATGCGAAAGGGAAGTTGGCAAAACTATAAATTGGGGTCCCTAGGGCTATTTTAGGGTTAAGAAAAATGATAGGAAAATTATTCTAAGGTGTGGGCAAAGGGTTTTCTATGTGCTTCCAAGAGAGAGGTTAGTATATTGCCTTGTAATCTTTGTTTTTCTTCATAGTGGAAGTTTTGCATCCGTGGTTTTTTACCTTTGTTGGGGTTTTTCCACGTATATCTTGTCTTGTGGTTTGTTTGAATGCTTTTATTCCTTTCTAGTTTATATTTCTTCCTGTTTATCGTTTGTGGGTGAGACTCGAGATTGAATCTGGGTTCACTGTATTGTTGGCGTGCTGCACAACAACTGGTATCAGAGCTATTGGTTTAGTTCTATTGGGAGCGTGGCAGAAGATGGAAAAAAGAATTAAAAAATTTGATGGTTCAAACTTTGCCTTCTGGAAGATGCAGATGGAGGATTATCTGTATCAGAAGGATCTCTATATTCCTCTAGGAGGAAAAGAGAAGACACCAGAAAAGACGACAGATGATGAATGAATTTTACTAGATAGGAAGGCTTTAGGAACGATCCGACTCTCTTTGTCAAAGAGCGTTGCCTTCAATATATCCAAGATGAAAACGAAAAAAGAATTAATGGAAGCCCTAGCCACCATGTATGAAAAACCCTCAGCATCCAACAAGGTTCATCTTATGAAACAACTATTCAACATGAAGATGTCAGATGGTGGGAGCGTGGCTAAACATCTAAACGAGTTCAATACAGTCACGAGCTAGTTGGAATCTGTTGGCATTATTTTCTATGATGAGGTCAGAGCGTTATTGATCTTATCCAGTTTGCCAGACAGTTGGGATGGTTTGGTGATTGCTGTGAGCAATTCTTCAGGGTCAACAAAGCTGAAATTTGATGATGTGGCCGGTCTAATTCTCAGCGAAGAATTTATAAGGAAGGCATCAGGAGTTTCAGGGGATTCAGGGAATGCTCTAAACGTTGAAGGAAGAGAAAGATCGCTGAATAAAGGAGGTAATAAACACGGGCGTTCTAAGTCGAGAAAGAAGTCAAAGGACCAAAAGATAAAGACGGGTGTTGGCATTGCGGCAAGAAGGGGCACATGAAACGTGATTGCAGAGCGCTTAAGAAACAAGAAGGAAGCTCTCAAGGCGGGAAGGATTCAGTGAATCTATCTGAGGAGAGTGATACAGAGGCGTTGATCTTGTCTCTTGATGCGAGGAATGAGTCTTGGGTTATAGACTCAGGTGCTTCGTTTCATGCCACTTCATGCAAGGAAGTTCTACATAATTATGTGTCAGGTGACTTTTGGGAGAGTATACATGGGTGATGATGAACTGTGCAATATTGTTGGAAATGGAGACGTTCATGTCAATCAGAAAGACGGATCAACGTTGAAATTGAAGGATGTCGACATGTAATGAGTTTGAGAAGGAATCTGATCTTAGTAGGGCAGTTGACCGATACTGGTTATGTGACGACATTCACCAGTGATTTGTGGAAGATCACGAAAGGTGCCTTGGTGATATCTCGAGGCAAGAAGGAAGGTACTTTATACGTGACTTCAGGATCGTATTGTTCACTCGCAGTCGGATCAACTGGAGTGAATGGGCAGTTATGACATCAGAGGTTGGGACATATGAGTGAAAAATGAATGAAAGTGTTATTGTCTAAAGGGAAGCTACCAGGGCTGAAGTCTATTGACTTGAAATTCTGCGAGGACTGCGTGTATGGTAAGCAGAAGAAGATAAGTTTCAAGAAGACAGGACGTACTCCAAAGACGCATCTGTTGGAGCTTGTACACACTGATGTGTGGGGACCGGCACATGTATCATCTCTTGGTGGCTCACGTTATTTTGTTTCCTTTATTGATGATGTTAGTAGAAAATTGTGGGTCTATTTCTTAAAGCATAAATCTGATGTATTTGATGTATTTAAGAAGTGGAAAGTCATGGTAGAAAATGAGATAGGTAAAACAGTAAAGTGTCTCAGATCTGATAATAGGGGAGAGTATTGTGATAAGAGGTTTGAAGAGTATTGTGCAGCAAATGAAATCAAACATCAGAAAACGATTTCAGGGACACTACAGCAGAATGGTGTGGCTGAGCGCATTAACAGGACCATCCTTGAGTGCGCCAGGAGCATGAGGTTACATGCAGGGTTGCCAAAGGTTTTTTGGGCGGATGTTGTAAATACTGCCGCATATCTCATCAATAGAAGTCCCTCAGCACCATTGGATGGTGGGCTACCAGAAGAAGCGTGGACTAGGAAAGAAGCGAACCTTGCATATCTCAGAGTGTTCGGTTGCACTTCATATGTTCACATTGATGCAGAGCACAGAAACAAGCTGGATGCGAAGTCCAGGAGGTGCACGTTTATAGGCTACGGGCAGCATGATTTTGGCTATAGGTTTTGGGATGCAGAAAACAGGAAAATCATCAGAAGCAAGGACGTAATCTTCAATGAAAAAGTGATGTATAAGGACAGTGTGCAGGAAAATAAACCCAAGGAAAAAGGAATTCGTAGAGTTGGAAGAGTTACCGGACACGGGTGTTACAACGTCACATGATGATCATGCACAGGAGTATTATGAGGCAGAGCCACATACACCGGTTATGAGGAGGTCTACTCAGGAGAGGAGACCCACAGTCCGATACTCACCCTCCTTATATTATCTACTGCTGACAGATAATGGTGAGCTAGCGTGTTTTAAAGAGGTGTTACAGTCAGATATATGGGTTAAGTGGGAGTAGGCCATGGATGAGGAGATGGACTCTCTTGAGTCTAATTGTACATGGGAGCTAGTCACTTTACCCAAGGGTAAGAAAGCTCTTCATAACAAGTGGGTTTACAGACTGAAGGAGGAGCATGATGAAATAGTGGTGAAGACTGCTCGAGTTGAAGTCGGAATATGTCAATATGTCCTAGAGGGGGGTGAATAGGACTTTTTAAATATTTATGAGTTATTAAAAATCCTATCACTCTAATCCTATCAAGTATGCAATTTTCAGGATTACTCAAATGTAACTCAACTGGCTTTCAAGCCTAGTAGAGGATCCAATCACAGAACTATTCAAATAATAAGCGTGAAGCAGTTATAGTCTATGATGGATATGACTGTGTGTGAAGTGTGAGCAGATATAAATGCAGTTAATATAATCACACAAATGATCAAGCATAAGAATCAATCACAGACACAATCATTTTTATAATGGTTCGACTACTTGTCTACTCCACTCCCGGCTGCCGCACTTAACCCTTGAGTGTACTAGATTTCACTAAGGAGGTTTCCCAGAGTTCACCTCAAACCTAAGGTTTTAAATCAGGTTCACCTTCAACCTTTACACGGAGGTTTCTACTCAGTTCACCTCTAACCTGGAGTTTTACTGGTTCACTCCTAACCAGATGTTTATGCTCACCATAGAGCAAGGGTCCACACAACGCACCCGGAGGTTTCTACTTGGTTCACCTTTAACCCCCAGAGTTTTACTAGTTCACTCCTAACCAGATGTTTATGCTCTCCACAGAGCAATGGTCTACACAACACACCCACTACGTACACTCCCGCCGGAGGCCTCCTACGAGGGCTTCAAAGGGTGAGCAACACTCAAGACCCAATCCTAAAAAGGAGTGATCACAAGCGTCCTCTTGGACTCTGGATACTTACAAATAAGTTGATGAGTCCCGATAAGCACAATGCCGAAGATCTCCTCCTCCTTGTTGACGAAGAGTCTTCTACTCCCTTGATCTGCAACACAAATGATATACCAGTACTTACTATGGGGTTGGGTCAAGGTTAAGGCGGAACCTCACTCTCTAAAGATTTTCCTATAAGGAAGATAGAGTGATTTTCGTCATTTGCATTCAAGGCATCTCAGCTTCATGATTTGCCATTAAGGTAGTAGCTGAAGGATCCTTGAATGCGGAAGTTCATTCCCCAATCCACTCTATTGAATGTCAATAAATAAGGGTGGATTGGAGGATGAACTCCCTTGAGAGAAAGGTCTTAGGATATATGATCTAAGGTTAAACACTCAAAAGCTCTCTCTTCTTTCTCTCACAGCATTTAAAGACAAGCTCTCTATTTATAGGAAAAAGGTCCCAACGGATATAAAACGGTCACATTTATGACAGAGTTCGATATCATCAAGCAAGTTCGATATTATCGAGCGTATACTCTCGATTGTATCGATTGTCCGCTCGATGACAAAAACTCGATGTCATACGCTTTGGAAAAACCTTCTGCCAGCTGGTCGAGGGAATCGAGACTCCTATCGATGCCATTGGATTTCAAACTCTGATCTTATCGACAAGGGAATCGATTCCTCGACATTTGAAAAATGAGAGAGACTTGCTTGAATATTTCAGGACATTAGATATGATTGAGGGAACACTCGATGTCATCGGAATTTGAATATCAATGATATCGGAGGTAGTGTCGATGGATCGATAAATCCTATAGATTTACCAATAAGCTTGTTGGACAGATTTTGCCCAGTTGGATCCAATCGACTCAGCCTCAATAACTTTCCCATCATTTTCCTTAACCCTAGAATAGCCCTAGGGACCCCAATTTATAGTTTTGCCAACTGACCCGGTTAAAAGATTTGTGACTCGGATTGACTCATTCAACCCTAAGTTGAGTAGGGAGTGACTATAGTTCAAAAACTTGAAAGCTCAACTCGACTCAATTTCTAGTCAGGTTGGGCCAACTGGAAGACTGGATGAGTCTGTAGTTGTCTTATTTGATTATTATTATTATTATTTTATAATTAAACTTATAATATTTAATGCATTTAAATATTTTTGAATAAAATTAAATCGATAAAAATATCCAAACATAACTAGCTTTGAGAGATGAGATTGGCTCTTCGATTGTTTTTCATGCCTTTGGCTAGTTTGAAAACAAGAGTTGTATGACGGGTCAGTGACTCAGTCCAGCTGATTCGTATTGAGTCTATCCATTAAATGCACACGTGTATATAATAAAGCTTGTGCACATGCTCCACGTGCCAGCATGGCACATAGACGCTAGAACTAATCCATTCCTCAGGTTGGTCAGACCTTATATATATTTTTCCAAAAATAAAATCTAGTCTAATCAGCATGTGGGTCCAATATTTGAAAAATGTGGATGGGTTAGATAGCTTCAGCCAATTATTCCAGAGGTGCACGTTTGTCTTGAAAACCGTGGACCACCTGACCAGTGGGACAACCAATCTCTTGGTCTAGGGATCAATATAGTGGTGCCCCTCTGGTGGATGGGTTGGATCTTGGATCTATCGTGCCGTGCTGGTACATATGTGGGACATGTGGGCTGATCAAAGCTTATATATGCTTTGTACAAGTTATAGATGCATGCATATCAAGCGTAATACTCTGCTAGAGTATCAAATAACTCCACTTACACAATTGCTCCAGGACTCCTCTCGCTTCATCCTGTTAACCCTTCCTTTCTCTGTATGCATGAACCAGTTGTTTTTTCAGCACATTTTATTTTTGATGTAGGATGTGGATTAAGCACGGTCCTAACAACACATGTACCAAAAGAGGTCCAAAGAGAATTTGAGAAAATTCAGCATAATTGAACCAATCGGGTCAACATGTCAAAATTCCACCAGAAACTCCAGATTGATTGCTGGATAATTTTGGCCAATTTCGACATGTCGACAGATTTGGTCGACAGGTCGAAGGCTCTATTACAGGTCAACCAATTAGTTTGACAGTTTGAAAATCATAGGATTTTTAGTTCTTGTCTCTAGACGTTTTTGAGCCCGTTAGACTGATTGACTGTTGAGTCGATGATCGATTGACGAACGACAAAATTTCTATGATTTTCAGAATTTGTTTCCTTATTTTATTAGGACTCTTTTAATTATGTTTTAGGATTTGTTTATGGTTATTTAATCATGCTAAATTTATTTATTTTGAAATAATTTATTAATTAAAATTATGATATTTATATAATTATTTCTCTCATGGATTCCAGAAAATTCTCTTGTGGATAGAAGAGTACCTTGTGAATTTAAAGTGTTTATTAATCGAGAAAGATGGTGATCAACTTCATCTCACATCTTTCTTTTCGTCAATTTCGCAAATAAAACATTTTTATTTAAGTAGATCTAACATAACCAGTTGGAAACCAATTTCCTGCATGTTGCCCTCGTGTTGTGAGGGTATGACATCCAACCTATCCAGCTAATTGGCCCCACCATACCTAACACAAGAATCAGGCCAATCCACTCATCAAGTGGGACCCAAAGTAAATGCATACTTGGAATAAAATGAGCAGTTGCTCGTTCTTAACTATGGTGGGTCAACACAAATAGGGCCACGCCTTACCACCAAAAAAGAAAACACAAAACTACAAATATAAAAAATAGCATCAGCAGATAGCTTCCCTGTGGACAGAACATAGAGTCGGGAGACTAAAGCATCCTGGCTTGAAATAAGTTGACCGATTAGATGAGGCCTAAGAAATCTACATGGTCGCATCTTTTCTTATGGGTGGGCTTGGATAGTACACCTCATGCGTAGAATCAGCAACATAAGAAATTAATCTAATATCATGTGGTACAATGGCATACATATTACATATTAAACTCATAAAACTACATAGCACACTTGATCTTAGAAAAATTCAGACTCCTTTCTAAAATTAATCTCACAATCTTAAGAAATATTAACTATTAAAAAGTATTTCTACTTTGACAATGACACTCAATAATTCTATTCATGGAAAAAAGGAAGAAAATAGGACTTGATGCCATCTTCTTCCCACTCTAAATTATCCCACCATTCTTTCCTACCACTTTCTTAGAGAATTGTGTGCGCTATGGAGAGAAAGAGGGAGCTTTTTCAACTTTGGGCAACCATGGACGACGATTTCCTCCAAGGAAGGAAAATGCAGTGCATAGCTACAGATGCTCGTTAGTTCTGAAAGGTCCCAGAGTATTATACGTTTGAGTTGCATTAGCCCTATATCTCCAACTTCATCATCAGGAATGACCGTACTTATTACTTCTTCTACCTCATTGCAACCCCATATATAAATGGTTTCAAGACTTTCAAGTTGTAGTAAACCATAAATTTTCTTCAACTTTGAACAGAAAAAAATCATTATGGTGTGAAGGTTTCCGAAGCATCCGTGGCCCACCCGAATGCAATTCAAGTCGGGGAGTGCCGAAAAGTCGAGCCATTGTAGGCTCGAAACAGGATAATCACCATCCTTCTTCGCATCCGCACTAATCGTCACCTCTACCAACCCATTGCAGTCGTCAAAAGTAAGCCGTTGAAGACTTTTCATTGCAGTAAAAAGCGAAGATAGTTGGTTGGAGATAGTCAGAGCCATCAGATATAGATACCGAGTCACGTTCCGTAGCTTTCTAGAGCAGAGCAACCTTTCAAGAGCATTTACATTTGATACGGTGATTCCAAGATGGATTAAACATTCCAAACTTTCCAACTCATTCATATTTAATCCCTCACTCCCTTCTTCCCACTTTGAATAACTATCATGTAACTTCATCACTCTTAACTCAGAAAGCCTGGAGATTGCCCCTATAGGAATTGTGTACAAACTAGTTTCGTCCAAGTCCAAGTGCTTCAGCTTCACCAGATTTCCTATCTCTTCAGGCAATGATGTAATCTTCGTGTGAGATAGATTGAGATACCGTAGCTCTGCCAAGTTACCGATCCCTGCGGGAAGTTCCTTTGAAACTGAATTACCTGAAAGATCCAAGACCCTAAGAAGAGGCATGAATTTAAAAAAATCAGTATGGACCTTATCAAAATACTGATTCCTTTGGAGCAGCAAGGTTAAGAGGTTGGGGCATTGAGGTGTCCCTGTTACTTCTTCTATCTCATTATTCATTAGAGATATCCTCTCGGCCTCCTTCCACCTTTCAACCTCTGGTGCATGCCTCAGTCCCACGCCAGCTCTCACCAAAAATCTCTCCTTCTCCCCGCGCTCAGAAGCTATCCATAATGCCAGATCACGTATCATGTCATGCAACTTTACCTCTCTTTTTTCATCAGAACCACTCTCCAACAAGCATGCAGCCTTTAATCTTCCAATGATATCATGTCCCTTGTTATGGGCTTCATCGAGATCATCATCCGGCCCATCTAAGAATCCTTCGCCTATCCAGTAATCTATAAGTTGTTCTTTGCTAATGGAGTAGTCCTCCGGAAACAGTGCGCAGTACAGGAAACATGATTTAATCATGTCACGGCCCAGATTATCATAACTGAATTTCAAACGCAGAAGCATATCATCCTCATCATCCATACCTGATATCTCTGATGGTGGCTTGCTCTTTCTGAGAACTGATATTGCATGCTTCCATTCCTGTGGTGTCTTCTTACATGCCATGGCCCGCCCAATGGTGATCAGCGCAAGGGGCAGACCCTTGCACTCTTTAGCGACGCTATTGGCAAGGATCGGTATCTCCAGATGGGATTTCATGGCCTCTTCACCAACATTACGTAGAAATAGATTCATTGCTTCTTTCTCTGGGAGACATTCTACTCTGATCTTGTTGTCCCCAGCCATGTGGCCACAGACGTTCTCAAATCGTGTAGTGAAAACGACCTTGCTCATGTTTTGGCTGCTTGGATGAGGAATTCCGACCTTCTGTAGATCGAATGACTCCCAAATATCATCCAACAATAGAATGAATTTCTTACTGCTCAAGACCTTGCGAATGCCATCGGCCCGTGTCTGGTCGTTGCTTTCTTTCTCTTGCCAAGACAAGCCCAATCGCTTGCCAATATCCATCTGAATCTTTCCCACATTTAATTCTTTAGACACCACCACCCAAATCACAACATAGAAATCATCATTTCTTTTAAAGAAATGGTTATTGATATCAATTAGGAGTGTTGTTTTCCCCACACCCCCCATTCCATATATTCCAATAACTCCCCCTTTCCCTTCGCCAATCCAGTTTAGAACCTTCTCCAACACCAAGTCCCTGCCCACAGCTAATGTAAGAGCCTTCTCTTCAACAGCATCGGGAAGCTGCTTGTTCGCCACCTCTTTGAAGGAATCACCTTTGCTCTTCAGCACAGCTACATCTTTCAGCTTCTTCTCCGCCCACTTGCTAAGCTTGTAGGCCGACCAACAATTTGGATGGAAATTCCAAAGACACCTCATCATTTGCTTGAAAGTTTCTTCCGTTGCATTCACTTCTCCTTCGGCTTCTTCTACCTTTTTCAGCCAAAATTGAACCTCTTCCTTGCATTTGAGACGCTCCCGCTGCTCTGCGACATCCACCCTTGTCTTCACGTCATTCCTCACGCATTTCAATTCTTCCATGGTTTCCTTTAGGGAGCTGAAGTTGTCTTCAAGCTCAATGATGGGACGAGCGATTGGATCCCACCATGTAGATATGATGTTGATGATTTGGCTGACGCACTCCATGTCTGTGGAGGGAAAAAGAAAATGGGTGGAAATGAGCTCTGAAATGCAATTCATTTGGAAGAACTTATATGAGCCTTTAAAAAAAAAACAAAAAAAACAAAAGCTAATTCAAGGTTCAAGTAAACCACACCACAGGAAACTATAGGAATTTGCTGTTGAAAAATTCTTGAGGCCACATAAGGATATCATCGAGCTGATATTTGTGCTGTCCCTTCATCTAGATCTACGTGACATTATGAACATTTTAGATGGCAACGGTAGCTTGTTTACTCTCCACTGGTTTCTTCTGTGGTGTAGTCCATTTGAACTTTGGATGTGTTTTGTTTTTAGGCTCGTGCTCTAAAATGATATGGACAAATGGATGAACAGTGTGGATCTAATACATAAATGATGGTAGGGCAACATAAGTTCCGTACGATTAAAAGTTACGTTGTGTAGTATGCAACCGATTGGGGGAGAGAAAAATCTACGTCTCTGTGAGCTGGTGTGATCGGCAATGGATGGACGGTGTTTACCAATGGTGGGCCACAGAAGTTCCAATTCCCTTCGCCTTCAACACATATGCGGATAGTCTATGTAGGGCTGAAAGTTGGGCGGGTTCAACCCGACCGACCCGACATTGGGTTGGGCTCGGGCAAGATATATCGGGTCCGATCTCAAGCTTGGGCTATACAAACACCAACCCGATAAAACTTGGGTTGGGCTTGGGTTGAGGTCTCGGGTTGCCCAACCCAACCCGAACCCGATCAATATATAAGTTACTTATAAATTATAATTGAGTGTGGATCGGTTGTGTCGAAGGCACACTAGTGATGTCAGGTCTCATTTGTCCACGTCATTTCCAAGGACAAGCTAATAAGATATGCCGTATTTCTCTCCCAAATAGATTGGGTGCTATGCTACATGACTTTTAAAGGAGTAGTTGTCCTATATTTTAACTTGTTTTTTTAAAGAAAAAAATGAAGTTCTTCGTGATAAATAATCACATATATAATTAATAAAATCATAGATACAAAAAATAAGTATTATATTGAAATATAATAAACTAATATAATTACGAAGATATTAGCACGCATACACCCGACCAACCCGATCAACCCGACCGAGCCCGCTTGGGTTGGGCTTGGGTTGAGAATTCCCAACCCGAGATTGGGTTGGGTTGGGTTAGGGTTGAGGTATAGGAACCTTGGGTTGGGTTAGGGTTGAGCACCAACCCGCCCCAACCCGCACATCGGAAAAAATTCAGTACCATCCGTTCTCAGGACGCGGATTGTGTCCTACCCCCGCCCGGACGGTTATCCGTTCGGGTAAGGCTCTGTGGGGCCCACTGCGATGTACGTGTTTTATCCACGCCATTCATCGTTTTTCGCAGATCATTTTAAGTTGTGATCCTAAAAATGAAGAAGGTCCACAACTCCAGTGGACCACACCAAAGGAAGTTGCAGTGATGATGAAATCTACTGTTGAAACCTTTCTAAGGGCCACCGTGATGTTTTTTTTACCATCCAACCTATTCATAAGGTCATGTAGACATGGATGAAGTGAAAACACAAATATCAGCTTGATCCAAAACTTCTCCAGTTTTTAATGGTGGACATTCAATCCCCACTCTGTGGTCCACTTAAGACCTGTACCTGCCTTATGTTTTGGCTCATATCTTAAAATGATCTGAGAAAAATGATGAACGGCGTGGATAAAACAAGTACTTCACAGTGGGCCCCACAGAGCCCTGCCTAGACGAATTACTGTCCGGGCGGGGGTTGACGCAATCCGCGTCCTCGTTCTCATTAGTCCACGTGGTCACGGTCACGGATGATTACAAGCTAACAAGGGAGGATTTCTCTCTCCCAAATAGATTACGTGCTACATAATATGACTTTTAGTGTAGAACTTCTCTACGCCCCCACAATGATTTATGTTTTAGATCTTAAAAGCATGAGCCCGCAAATGAGACACGTACAAATCTCAAGTGGCCCTCACCACAGAAGGTAGAGTATACCGAAAACACAAATATTAACTTGATCACAACCTTATATGCCCCCAAGAAATTTTCAATAGTATATGTCCAATTCTTAGTGTTCCTGTAGTGTGGCCTGGCCCACTTGAGCCTTAGATCTGCCTCGTTTTTTGTCCTATTTCATAAAATGGTATGAAAAAAAATGAATGGACCGTGTGGATCATACATACGTCATGATGGCCCAAGGAAATACACTTCCGGTTTTCTTCTCTCCACATGGAATGTGCTGCACCACATGAGCGAATTTGGTGAGACCCTGGCCCACGAGAGAGTGCAGCCCTTATCATGGTACCGGCTTTGACATGTATATTCTATATCCATCCCATCCATCCCATTTTCCGTATCATTTTAAGGCATTATCCAAAAAATGAAGGCGATCAAATTATCAGATGAACCATAACATAAGAAAAGTGAGTGACCATTATTGGGTCATAAAAGTTTTGAATCTATCTGATATGCTCACGTGAACTTATCAACAAATTGGATTGCAAATAAAAACAATGGAGACTTTAATTAAAGTGAGCCCTATGAAGTTTTTAATGGTAGGGTGTTCAATCACCACCGTTTGGTAGAGTATGGTCCACTGGATAATTAGATCTCCTTTATTTTTGGTATAATGCTCTAAAATGATCTGTAAATACGGATGGATAGAGTGGATAAAGAACAGACATCAGGGTGGAGTCCACGGTGAGGGCTGCACCCTCTTAGGTGAGGCTGGGTCTCTTCTAATCCACTCCCTTACACCACACATCAAGCATTAACTGTGTGAAATCTATATGGGCCCAAGAAAATGTATTCATTAGATTCACACTGTCCATCCAATGTTTTACAATCATTTTAGGATATCAACGAAAAAGCAATGCAGATCCAAAGCTAAAGTGGACCACACTGAAGACAGTAGGAATTAATGCTACAGTTCACTGCCAAGAAGATATCGGACGGAAGAACCATCTAGGGAGAGAAGGGAAAGAAGAGGTAGGTCGCCCTTTAGGGCCAACACACCCCCGGCTCAAAGACGGAAGGTGGCAGGCTTTAGCTCGTTTGTAGGTAATCTCCCTTTGGACTGTTCTCAGGAAGACCTTCAGAAAATTTTCTAGAAATACGGGAAAGTGATAGATGTGTTCATCTCACCGTTCCTTGGTTCCAAATCCCCAAGGGTGTGGTTCGATGTGGGGCTCGATATCAACATTTAGGGTCAGTTTCGGATGAGAAACGAGAAGCATACATTACCACCATTGCGTATCAAGAAGCGGTTGTCAACAGGCTCAAAGAGCTGGAACTAGGTCAGAGAGACGTCCATCTTGCAGCTAACATCGGCCATAAGGAAATCGAGTTTCGCGGCATGGACAATCTACGTAGTCAGGATTTCCCCTCAATGTTTCCTAATACTCTTCAAAACCGAAAAAGATCTATCGGATTTCAAACGGGATTCCCTTCTACATAGCCAAATGGGGTTAGATTCAATCCTCCCATGGTCCCAATCCACCATTGAAGAATTAGGAGGTCAGTGGATTCGCATCTTCAGGATCCCAACCCACGCCTGGTTAGAGGCAGTTATTCTGGATCTAGGGAGCTATTTTGGGAAGGTTATCCAAATAGACTCCAGTAGCAAATATGGCTTGTTCCAGATGCATGCTAGAGTGAAAATCAAGATCCATCCTGGAACCAATTTGAAACAGGTGCTGAATCTGAAGGTTTTGAACAAGGTTTATCCGATCCACGTGGAGATTGAGACTCCGTTTGTGGGAGGGGCTTTCGACAAATTCCCCAAGAATGCAGGATTACACTTGGGTGATATGATTAATACCAGAGATTGGGTAGGCAGCAGAATCTCCTACCAAGAATCGAGGAGATTACTTGGTAACCCACATGTTTGTCAAAATGTTGCAATGGGCTCAGACAAGAGAGAAGGCTATTTGCCTATTTCACAACCAAGGATACTGAATGCTTGTGGAGGTCCCTCAACTGCTTGTCCGAATGCTACAGTGGAGATGAGCCTTTGGTTGCAACAGGCGAAGGAGAGGAGGATCATACCCAATCTGAGGGGGCCTCAGATTCTGGCATCCCTGCAGCAACGGACCCTCCGCTCTAGCCAGAATATACACCGAGCAATCAAGGTCATATACAGGTAGCTAATCAGTTAAGCAACGATATGCCTCCCGACCGTCAGATAGTCCCATATGTAGAGGCAGGCTTATTACATCAGTAGCAGGCTTATTACATCAGAATAAGTACCCAGTCACATTGCAAGACAGAACAAAGATAGAAGATTGCTCCACTCAGCAACCCCCAGCACAGAGAGACCCATATGAAGAGGCAGGAATTTTACAACAGAATAAGTCCCCGGTCACATTGCAAATCAGATCAGTAAAAGAAGACCGCCCCACTCAGCAACCTCCAGCACAGCCTTGCGTAGAACAGCTTCAACAAGCAACAACTTCACCACTCTTCTCAATAGCTGTATGTGCAAACTATGTAAGAGAATGTGGCAAAGTATTCACAAGACGAGCTAGATCAGTCAGTTGCTCTCCTTTGAGGCCTGAAAGGGTCCCCCAGGAATGTCTGAGGACTGCCCTGAGGATACAAAATTTTGACTCCCCTAAGTCGTAGGAGGCAGATCTCATGGGTGCAGACAACACGGTACAATTAGCTGTGGATCTGTCCCCCTATTTCGCCCAGGACCCCATTGAATTGCATGAAAATCAAAACCAGATAGGGATTGAAGATCTACCAGAGATGACTGAGTCCTTGGCCTCTTCGTCAATGGAGCCCCTCCAAGGAACATATAGCAACAATCAGGAACCGCTTCAGTTAGTCCAGGCAGATTCGAACAGCCCGCCATACAAGGAAATCTCAGGGGTTGCCAAAGAAGGGATTTCTCAAAGGACAGCACAAGGAAAACGTAGGAAGCTCAACTGTAGGAAAATAACAGGTATAACTGAAGAGAGCGAATGGTATTGTAGACTTCGAAGGCTGAAGAGGAGGGCTGTGAACTCAGGATGTGTGACGGATGGATAACATCCTCCTGCAGAACGCCTGAGGAGTGGGCAACATGCCCACTATAACATCGATCAAGAAGATGATTAGAAGATATAATCCTTGGATTGTAGCAATCTTAGAGCCTATGCTGATAGAGGAAAAACGAGTAGCCATCGGCTTGAAGCTTGGTTTCCACTCCTCGCTCTCCTATGGCGAGGCGGGGGGGAAAATCTGGGTGTTCTTCCATAACCACCTAAATGTCTTGGTCATTTCCACTTCTAACCAAATGCTATCTTTGAGTATTTGTATGCAGAATACCAGGGATCCCATTGTCCTGTCAGTTGTGTACGCCCGATGCTGTAAAATCCAAAGGAGATTGTTGTGGGCAGAGATGGCAACCATCAGCAGGAATTCTCAAGGGCCGTGGGCAGTAGGCAGAGACTTCAATGTAGTGGCTGCACCAGATGTAAGATTGGGCACGAGAGACCCAGGTTCAGCTAGTATTGCTGATTTTGATGAAGCTATTCAAAACTCCTACCTTCTAGACACTGGCTATGCTGGGAAAAGAGATTCACGTGGAATAATAACTGTTTCGGTAATGCTCAGGTTTGGGCAAGGCTAGATAGGGTCCTTATAAACGATTTGTGGGCCTCCAATTTCCCGAGATTCAAAGTGGAACATCTGCCCCGTTCCAACTCCGATCATGCCCCATTGTTGCTGTCCTTCCCTGATCAATCCCATGCTGTGGCCAGACCTTTCAGATTTCTCAGAATGTGGACGCTCCACGACATGTTTCAGCAAGTGATCAGAGTGGCCTGGGCGGGTGAATGCCCAGCTCATCCCATGATCAATGTCCAACTCAAACTGAAGAAAGTTAAACAGTTGCTAAAGGTATGGAACAAGGAAGTATGTGGCAATATGTTTTCTCAGCTTATAAGAGCAGAAGAGGATATGGGGGAGATCAAGAATAGAATGCAAAATTTTCCAAATGAAGATCTGATTCAGGAAAATTTGGCAGCTAGACAGCGCCTAGCCCAGTTGAAGCTGATGGAAGAAGTCTTCTAGAAGCAAAGGACAAGGAATTCTTGGTTGGAGGAAGGAGATAGAAACTCTTAAGTTTTTCCATGCTTTGGCCACCGAAAAAATCAGGCACTCCAGTATTTCCTCGATCAAGGATGAAGAGGGGCATATTATCTCCGGCCAAGAGGCCATCAAAGCTACAGCGGTAAAATTCTTTGAAGACTTATTCAAGACAGAACAATCTTCCCAATCCAGCAATTTCTCACTGGACATCCCTCATCTGATATCTCAGCAAGATAATGACGATCTTCTTATCCATCTCTCCTTAGCCGAAGTCCAAGCTGCAGTTAGTGCCATTCCTAAGGACAGGGCCCCTGGCTCGGACGGCTTTTCAGGTGCCTTTTTCTTGGCGTGTTGGCAGATTGTAGGGGAAGACCTTCTCAAAGTAGCGACGTTCTTAGTCGAAGGAGGTGATTTCCCTAGAGCTTTCTCAGCTTCTTTGATTTGTCTAATCCCCAAATTGCCTGCAGCTTCAAAATTTTTAAACTATCAGCCCATCAGCCTTTGCAAGTTCCTTCCTAAGCTGATTTCGGTCGAGCAAAGCGCTTTTGTTTAGGGGCGATCGATAACAGAAAACATTGCGTTGGCTCAAGAGGTAGTGCAAGAGATTAACAAAAAAGTTCAAGGGGGAAATATTGTGCTCAAGCTAGATTTAGAAAAGGCTTATAACAGGGTGGACTGGCACGTCCTGGAGCAGGTGCTGCTCAAATTCGGTTTCAGCGATGGATGGATTGGCCTGATGGAAAAATGATGGGGTAACAATTGGTTCTTGGTCCTAATCAACAGAGAGGCGGCGGGTTTCTTCAAATCCTCGAGAGGTCTTCGGCAGGGAGACCCACTATCCCCGGGGCTGTTTATCCTAGCAGCAGAAGCCTTTTCCAGGAGCTTCAAGCAGCTGGTGGCTCGAGGTTGGTATTAACCTTTTAAACTTAGTTGCGGGTGCCCTCTGATCTCCCACATTCTTTTTGCAGACAACACCCTGTTGTTCCTTAATGGAGGTCGAGCTTCACTCTAAGCAGCTAAGGAATTCCTCACGTCCTTTCAATTAGCAACTGGGCAAAAAATTAACAGCAGGAAGAGCTGCTTTCTCTGCTACGACAAAATTCCGGCAAATAGGATCAGGTCCATAGAACGGCTGCTCGGTTTTGCCAAGTCCAGATCAGCGATTTGATACTTGGGTGTGCCCTTAACAAGGGGAAGGGTGAAGCAATCTGACTTTCAATTTCTCCTTGATAAAGTGGACGGGAGAGTTAACGGCTGGACCGCGAGGCATCGCAGGCTGGTAGAGCAACGCTTATCAGGCATGCGCTTGGTAGCATCCCGCTTCATGTCATGGCAGCTGCGCAGATCCCTGGCCTAGTGGTTTTGAAGCTGGAGATGAGTTTTCCGAATTTCTTTTTGGGGGTGGGCTGAGGGTAATCAAAAATCGATCTCATTGGATTTCTTGGAAGAAGATTTCAAGGCCCTTTGAAGGAGGGTTAGGCATTAGAAAACTCAAAGAAATTATGACAACCCTTCGCTTAAAGATGGCGTGGGATGTTAAATTCTAACTCAAACACACCAAGTTCCTATCCTAACCGGGTCTGATTATGTTCAACGGATAAAGGCCATAGAGAAAGTCCTGATATGCTTACATATAGACATTACTTCAGAAAGATATGACCTTTAAAACCCTTTGAAAATAGTTAAAATATTAGTTTTGCGACCTCAGGACATGGACATGAACGTAATAGAAAAAAAAAAAAAAAGGAAAGGAAACATGATTCTAATGAGGGATCCTCAAGTCCTCACAGTCCTCCAAGTTCTCAGGCCAGTTGATAATCAACTTGGGATTTGATCGAGACATAAGCGGACTAAAAAGGAAAATTGCTTCTTTGCCATGAAGTCGGGCCATCTGAAGAAAGACCGCATAAAATATAAACAACGGTTCATAAGGAAAGACAATAATACAATTCTAGTATGTTTTGAAAACATGGAGGAAGTATTCTGGAAGCAAAAATCCTGCAACAGGTGGCTGGAGGAAGGAGACAGAAATACCAACTTCTTCCATTTCATAGCAAAGAATGAGGCAGATCCAAAGCTCAGGTGGATCCCCACAATTTTTTGTGTTGGTGTCTACTTGAGCGTTGGACTGTAAGAATCCTATAAGGTGGGCCTTATTGATCAATGGTTTGGAGTATCCTAAGAGTTGGATAATATGATCGGGTGTACTAGTGGGCCCCACTAAGTTGTGATACATTCGAAAATTCGTGTAAGGGGTAGAGTGCTATAATTGTGTTATGCACATAGTATTTTAGAGAAACTAGGATTACCAATTCGTGTGGAGCCTTGGGGAGGGGAGTTTTGATGGGTTTCAAACTCCTCACCCCTCCCTCTAACGTATATTAAAAGGGTTGGGTCCCCAATCCAACAGCACCGACAGAAGCAGCAATTCCATCAAATCTTCTCTAAGGGTGCAAGGAGAGGAAGACACCGGCATCCAACCTACAGCAATGGTGTCCCAACAAGGTACACCCTATATTTCTCCAAATCTCCGTATCCTATCCACGGTACGGTCCTTGCAATTCCGCATAATGCATTACATTTGCCTCATTTTTTGAATCATACCTTAAAATGATACGAGAAAAGGGATGAACGGTATAGATAAACAAATACATCATAGCGGGCTCCCACACAAATCTGTCCATCTGTGGCTAGAGACGAGCGAAGGTAGGAGGCAACCTCCTTCCCATGTAGTTGCACCTACATTTTACTAGTTTAATTAAATGGCCATAAAAATTAGGCTAGTTAACAGTTATTTTCAAAATTTTATATATAAACTGTAAGATGATAATGTTCAAATATTAAAGAATAACATAGTTCTTTGGCACTTCTAGTTTGTCCGGAGAAACAATTGAAAACTTACATTTAATAAAGTAAAAACTGCTTTATACTCTGCTGCAAATGATAGATGATTCCAAGGCACTGAAAATTTGTACAAAAGATATAAAAGTAATCCCAATTGAAGTAGAAAAATTATTTTTCCTAGTTTAATGTATCCTAAATGAAGAATTACACTATTTAACTTCATGACTAATGGATTTATGAGGAGTTCTTGCACGGTTGAAATGAAAAATATCAAACAGCCTTATTTCAGCAAACAGATGTCAACAGATTTTTCAAACAATCTGATTTTCCAATTGTAGTTTAGTTACAATCAGTTTCACAGTTTATGCATTTTAATTTGAGTTAATGTATTCAATCGAGTAACCTTTTAACAACTGCAACATGAAGAAATCTTATTGAAAATTAAGATAAAACACTTCCCGGAATCTCTATATTTCAGTTTGAACAAGCGTGGCAGCTGGTTTTGTAATCCAAACCCTATATTGTGGATCACGATTTGAATGGTCCAAACACCAAATATACTTCATTACACTTTAAACTTAAGGCATGAGCATTACAAAAATAAAAATAAAACTAGAGGTAAAAACCCTTCACAGCCTTTACCTGGACTAAAGAAAAATTTACGTAAAAATGCATACAAACCAACACAAACATGAGGCAAGAGTTATAAGCTTTGCTGGGCCCACAGGTCACCGTAATGTTTCTTCGAAAAATGGTAGAAAATGTGACTTTTTTTGTGTGTTTTTTTTTGGGTTAGTACACATAGTCCATGTTAGCCACGGATCGATACCAAGACCTCAAGTGTTGAAACGAGGTCTCTCCACTCAGATCGCCTGTTGAGCCATGAATCTGGATGTGGTAGAAAAAATGGGACTTATTTAGTAATAGCCTTTTTTGTTTTCAAGCATTGACGAATGATTATAATTTCCTAACAAAAGTGATTCTTAAGAACCATAAGATATATATGTAGGTTCCTATAAAATAGATGGATCAAATTTTTTATTAGATCTTTTTCATGTAAATAATCTTGACCGTCGGTATCAAAAGCCATTGATCAAATAGCTAATATTTTTCAGATGGATGTGATATTTATGGGTGATGCAGGAAATGTGCACTGGACTTATGGAACCATTTAGATCAATGGAAGAATGTGCATTGGACCTACGGAGCGGTTTGGATCAATGGAATAGATTGTCCAAGTGTCCCAATGCAACTAGGAGGACTATAACTTATATACTGCTGCGAGGGCACTATAAGACTTCTTTTAAGTACTGCTCTCAAAGCACTATCCGTTGTGAGTGCTCCGGGAACGGATTGGGTGAAACCCCGACCCACCGAGGTCGGTGGGACCCTTGACAGTGGGTCCAACGTACGTGACTACATCCATCCCGTCCATCCATATCGAAAGCTCATTTTAGGGCATGAGTAAAAAATAAAGCCGATCCAAATCTCA
Organism: Magnolia changhungtana; assembly: GCA_030180095.1. NCBI lineage: Eukaryota > Viridiplantae > Streptophyta > Magnoliopsida > Magnoliales > Magnoliaceae > Magnolia > Magnolia changhungtana. The sequence continues at coordinate 4,571,814 of JASAUF010000434.1, read as the reverse complement.
GGTGGACCATAATAGGGGAAATAGTGGTAATCGACCACTACAATTTTCTTGTGGGCCACGAAAGTTTTGGATCGACAAGATGATATTTGTGTTGTCTGTTCATCCAGATTTTTGTGACATTATCAACAGGTTGGATGGCAAATAAACATTACGGTGGCCCCATGAAGTATTTAATGGTGGGGATTCAATCATTACTGTTTCCTATGGTATGGTCCACATAAGATTTCAATCTGCTTCAATTTTTTGGGATCAGACCCTAAAATGAGCTTTCAAAACGGTTGGACGGTGTGGATTTAAGGCACATACATCACTATGAGCCCCACAGTCAGAGGTCCCATCTGCCACGGGTTCCTGCGTCTCACCTAATCCGCTCCCAAGTGATCTGAGTTGGCGTTGGGACCTTAGACAGTCCAACACATTAGGCCCTTTATTATATTCCACAAAAATTTCAAGGGCTAAGATGTAAGGAACGCGCCAAGTTAGTATTCATATTAAATTAGGTTATATGATAATATTTGAGTACTGAAAATTATGAGGTGTTACATCATGTCATTTGAATTAAATTGATTTTATGGTCCTAACCTCCTACTAATCGACATTTGGTAATTAGTCTTAATTCTTGAAAAACTCTTCCTTGCTGCCACAAGGGAAACAACTTCACGTGCATGAGATCCACACTGTCCATCAGGTATAAAACCCCTTGGTGCCCTTGATCCCTAAAAGTAAGGCCGATTCAACACTCAGGTGGGCCATCCCATATGCAGAAACCTCTGAGTTCACATGTTATGGCCCATCTCAGTTTTGGAATGGCATGACATTTTGGGGAATGAATTCATCCCGATGAGGCAAGTTAGATGAATGGACTGGATGATATATATATATACACACACACACACAGCACTGTGGCCCCTTCACAAAACCAATGGTGATCATTCTTTATCAACTGTTTTCCATAGCGTGACCAGCATAAGATTTTGACCATCATAATTTCTGGGTACCAGCCTATATAAGAGTCTGTGTAGCTTATGAATGGGTTGGATCTAATGAAAAGTTTGGTCTACATGGTTTTAGGTATGCTCCCAACATACCTACTATCAGTAAGGCTAGTTCGTCTTCCTTTAGAGAGAGAGAGAGAGAGAGAGAGAGAGACGCTGACCTGTTTAAGGCTCGCCTTCTGCAACAGCCGCAACGCCTTGTGTTTGGTCCTCTGGTTGTTGGGTATTTATAAGGCGAGAATAGTGCCAAATTTGGGGCAGGTTCAGGCAAAAATCTGACGGTTTGGTCAGAGGCAATGACTGGAAGAGCTTGTAAGACGAAAGAAAGAGAGAGGAGGTTGGAACTCAGAAGAAGAGGGGAAGTGGGTTGGAAGACGAGAAAGAGGGGAATAAGTTATGAGGGTGGCGTGTTGGGCCCACTGTAATGTTTACGACCACACAACCCCAATTGTTAGGTGTCACCCCTATCCAAGATTCACATGGACTGATGGACCACACAGTTAGAAACGATGTAATGGGTGCTCACACTCTAAAATGTTTCTCTTGTTGTGGCCCACTGGAATTATATATGGGCCTTCCCCATGCCTAAATTTTGGTATGCCACCGGGTATGTCCAAAGCTCAGGTGGGCCGCACGACTGGATTTGGATCCTATTTGTGGATTTGCCTCAATCCGATGGTCATCAAATTACATTTAAACTTATCATCAATGGTAAAAAAAGGTCCATGGGACCACTTAACTAGAAATTAGTAGCTGGATTATGGATTAGATGGACTAATACACATTTATAATATTAACTATCCTTTTAACAATGCTTTTAATAATAATAATATTATTATTATCATTATTTTTTTTTTTAAGTTGTTTACGTGGGTCACATCCCAGTCATCATCATTTATTTACTCACTCAACCTCCAGTAGGGCTTTGATGAGAAAGATTTAATTATTTTAATTTGTAAGTGGGCCATACTTTTAGATCTGGGTGTTTAACCATGGATTATCGTCGATCCAACGGCCAGATTGCACCCAAATCTTACCATCAGCGGTTATCAAGGTCTCCAGTCTAATTTAGAGGTGTTCTTAAGGGTTGTCTTCATAATTAGGTGGCCGAACTGCGTGATCAGATGATGAATTGATTAGTAGGGTGTGATGGACACGATGAACAACGGATCTCATGATTTAGAATTCTAAATCTAAGATGGTCAGTTAGATATATCTGTCAATGTTGATGGGTCCTCTAGAGGTTGCCCTATGGTGTTGGGACCAACAATTCTGCGGAACTGAGAGCGGTGCATGACGGTTTGCTGATGACTCTAGACAGGGGATTTTCCAATGTTCAGGTTGAATCCGACTCCTCTATTGTACTCGACATTCTTTCGGGGAAAGCTACATTTGCTTTGCAGTTCCTTCCTTGGGTGATTAGAACCAGAGCACTCATGCGGAGAGGTAATGTGAAAATCGCCTATATTTGTCGCGAGACCAATGGCCCAGAGGACGGCCTGGCTCGCATGGCTAGTGAGAGCCAAACGCCCTCTTTCTTCCTCCATCTTCGGGATCTTCCGCGTCAGCTTTGGGGCTACATTGTTGATGATCTGCTGTTCAGAGGAAACAGTCAGGCAATGTTTGAAGAATTCAAACATGCTATGTTCAAAGAATTCGAGATGACTGATGGTGGATTGATGTCCTTCTTCTTGGGCATCGAAGTAAAACAACAAGTTGGTGGCATTTATATATCACAGAAAAAGTATGCCAAGGAGTTGCTTAAAAAGTTCAAGATGGAAGACTGCAATGCCGTGAACACGCCTGTAACAACGGATCTGAAGCTGACAAAAGAAGGAGAAGGAAGAAGCATTGACTCGACTATGTTTAAAAGTCTGATATTGGAAGCCTAAGGTACCTCACAATCACAAGGCCGGATATCGTCTACAGTGTTGGGCTTATAAGTAGGTACATGGAAGCGCCAAAAGAATCACACTGGCTAGCCGCAAAAAGAATCCTCAGGTACGTCAAAGGAACAATGGAATTCGGTCTTTCCTATCCATACGATGATGAAGCAATGTTATATGGATACTCAGACAATGATTGGGGAAGTGACCAAGATAAAAGGAAGAGCACCACTGGCTATGTATTCTATCTTGGATCGACTGCTTTCACATGTAACTCAAAGAAGCAAAGTGTTGTTGCTTTGTCCACATGTGAAGCAGAGTACATGGCAGCATCGTCCACAGTCTGTGAAGCAATATGGTTGAAGAACATGCTAAAAGAGCTGAAACATTCACAGGAGGAATCCACCGTTATATATGTAGATAATAAGTCGACAATCGAACTTGCCAAAAATCCGGTGCAGCATGGAAGGAGCAAGCACATCGATACTAGGTATCACTTCTTAACAGATCAAGTAAAGCAGAAAATGGTGAAATTGGAATATTGTCATACTACTGAATAGGTGACAGATATTTTCACCAAGGCACTATCGACAGATGCATTCAGACGACTAAGATCGATGCTTGGAATGAAGCTTGTTTTGGTTTGAAGGAGAGTGTTGAAACGTCCAAACCAAATGACAGTTCAGATAATCTAGCAACGTCTGGAATTTTCAAGGCATTTGAAACAGTCACACGTTATGGCTATTTACACATTTTGCACGTGTTATGGCTGGTGGATTTCCAAACGTTTGAAACAGCTAGAGTAAATGTAGTAAGGGTATTGTAGTCATTTCACAGTTGGTGAAAAAGCCTATAAAAGGCACAATGTGTATCCGATTACAACATCAGTGCAGCAAGTGAAAAGCAAGTTAAATTATTTTTATATCCTTGTGGTGTGTACGGTTCTAAGGCTTTGTAAAGCCAACAAACTTGTGGTGTGTACGGTTCTAAGGCTTTGTAAAGCTAACAATATAAACTTATAAAGATATGAGAATAGAAAGAGGGAAACCAAATACTCTTATATGAAAAAAGTTAGCTGCATGTCTTTGATTATATCTCTACTCCATTAATCAATGAACTCTTCTGAAACTGGTAGCCTTCCAATGTAATGGAGACCTTCATGCTCCTTTGGGCACCTTCATCATAGAGAGATTTCTCTCTCCCATACTCTCTCTTCTTTTCTTAAGTGTAGAGAAGGACTTAAGTGATAAGAAAAGGCATCTCTCGAAATTCTACGCCATTCTACCCATGCCAAATGGTTGAAGTTTCATAAACATGATCGACATGAGTTAAATTTCTGTTGGTGATTATGTGGCTTGATTTTGTATATTTCAAGATTCCTTAGGTGATATAAGAGCCATCATAAATTTATAAGTGAAACTTTTTAGATGGGTGAAAATCTGATTCCGGGTTGGTGCTTTTTCATGCTTTTCAAGGCAAATTTACCACCTTAACCACTGAGGGCCCATTGAATCTGATTGTCACGTGGCCGGTGGGAATTTGATTTCCCGATGGTGGATTTTAGTTGGTCTAGATCGTCAGTCAAGTCTAGGTGATTCCGGGTATTCCTTTGGTGAATTTTTTAATGTTCATTTAGGACGATCGGATGCCAATTTTGGAAGTTTATTTTGATCATGTGAAATATTATTTACGATTTTAGGTGGGGTATCTACAGATGCTCATCTTTAGTGAAGGTTAAAAGTGAGTGGATACCCCACCCTCTAGTTAGGCATAAACACGTTCTATTTATTCCAATTAGAGTATCTTTGTCGAAAATTCACTTGGCTGGAGAACAATTTAGGTGTCTCCTGGTATATCAAATCACATTACAATTCTTTTATGGTATATCAAATCACATTACAATTCTTTTATGCCATGATCGACAATATATATCGGGTTTGGCTGTAAGAATGGACTTTGGGTGGCTAATGCTTTTTACAACCTTTTGGGGATCTAACCTAAGAATAGTAGTTCTCGATATTGCACGATCCCCCAGGATCATCCGCAAGACTGATCATTTGAAATGAGTAGTTGTCTTGCATTTTCTAGGGCTTTACAAGACTACTATACTGCAATCAGCTAGGATTGTCAGGTATCCTTAATTAGGGTCATCAGAATTATGCTCCTGCCACTCGACTTTTTCTCTGACACTTAGGTCATAATAACATTTTCATATAATTTAATTCAGGGTTGCTTTGACCTAGATATATACAAAGTTCACATCTAAAGGGTAGTTAGACTGACACTAGAAGTTCGAGTTGCCATGCTGTTTTCATGATTTTGAGAAAGATTTGATGACTTGGAGGAGTTCCAAGACCATTTATTAATGTTGCATTGAAAACCCGTCAGTGCCTCGGATGCCATGTGTGTTTTGTATTTTATGAATTTATTTAGATTTTTTATTTATTATTATTATTATTATTATTATTATTATTATTATTTTAAATTTGAAATGAGCCGTAGTTGTTTTTTGAAGATTTTTCTAGACCATTTATTTTAGAAAGATTCGTCCAATCTTGTAGGGTGTTTTATTTTATTTTCTTTTTATTTTTTTTAATTTTTTTTGCAAATACCCACATTTCACTATTTTTTCATAGCTTTAAATGACGATAATGCTCGTGTGAAATAGACTACTAAATTCACCCTTCGTTTCTCCTTCATATGGAACAAAGGATAAAATATTTTTAATTATTTATTTATAATTGAGAGAAAAAGATTTAGGTAAGGGTAGCTTCATCATAATTTTATTTTTCAAAATATACCAAAAACATTAATAACCATTAATAAAAATTAACAAAAGGTGAGTATTTGTAATAACCACAAATTAATGATGTGGTTATTTTTAAACATATTATTTTCATAGTTATTTTTCAAAACCTAAAAGGATTAGGGTACTTGCCATTAGGCATCCACGAAGTTACTTGCACTAAACTGCAAGAAAAGACTTACCATGCATAAAATCCACACCGTCCATCATGTACAGCACCCCTTGTAGACCTTATCCTAATAATCAGCATGATTCAACACTCATATGGGGAATCCAAAAATAATTCTAAAGCCTCTAAATTCACGTGGCGTAGCATGATCTGCTGAAGTTTTAGACCACTATATATATTTTTTTCTCAATTCTTTCATCCTAATGAGGCACAAGGTATGATCCATGAATTGGATCACATATAAACACTACTGTGGGTCCTACATAAAGCTAGTGGTAGTGGAGGTTTCCTCCCAACTATTTTATGTGGTGTGGCCTACTTAAAGTTTTAAATGATCATGGACTTTTAGTTCAACCGTGAAAATGGGGCAATATACCTGATGGATATGATGGATAGGGTAGATTTTACAAAAGTTTCACCCACATGGCTATTGGTCTGCGAAAGTCAATCCAGTACTACCTAGAACGAGTTACCCTAGCTTGGCTCTTACAAAAATACTCATAAAAATATTTAAAATTAATAAAATTTCTATTACACTGGGAAATATCCAAAGTCCATAGTGACACTTGTGTTAGATAAATTTTGATGGGCTTGCCTTTGTTCTTGTCGCTTGTGTTGGTTTGCCTTTGGATGGCTTAAACTGAGTTTGAGTGACGTCAAGTTGTCAAGGTCCTTGGTTGTGTTAAGATTGGAAAATGCTAACATGATTTGAATTTGGATTGGATTCGAGTTGAGCAATTTGAATCTTGTAAAGTACGGTCAGGGATAATCACTTGTATTTGGTTCCAGTTGAGTTGGGCCAAGTATTGAGGAGTTCTATCCTTTACTCATGGCTAAGTGGTAGAACATGAGGTCATGTGTTCAAGTACTCATTGTGGCGAAATGCCACTGGTGTGAGTGTGTGGTTATAGTGGTCATATGTAGGTGTAAGTGCCTGCAAAAAGAAGTATTAAGTAGTTTGGATTGGGCACCTCAGGTTAGAATTTAGGTTGTTTGCAAGTTTGGTCCTTTGAGGTCGTGTCGGTTTGAGTTGACACCCAACCCAACCCAACCCAACCCAACCCACCTGAGTTGCACCCCTAGCCTTGTGTTGGGACTAATGGGCATGACTTTAAATTATTACTCTGAGCTCACTAGTAATTTCAGTTAGATCAAACATACTGGGATCGTTACCTAACAATATGAATTTGAAGCTATTGGAAGCCAGTAGTTACTGATATACCCATCAATTGCTTGATATGTTTGACGACTAAGTCATCTGCACAAGCTAGAAGTCAGGGCAAGAGTGTCGTAATATATTCATATTCTCCGTGTTAGAAAAGGCCAAGAAGACGGACTGTCCAAGAAAACGTTGTGGGTCCTACGAGGATGTTTGAGTTACATCTGCTCCATCCGACGGCTCATGTTAGGACACAACAAAAAGTGGGGCGCCATATTTAAAACTCAGGTGGGGCACAACCCTAGAAACAGTAAGATGAGACATTCGCTGCTAATAATCTTGGACATTTATATATTCTTTTTAGATGGGGTGTCAACATTTAGTTTTATAAAGAACATGAAATGATATTTTAATTAAGTTAAGGGAGTTTTAAAAAGCTTGAGAATGTGACTGCTCACAAATGTACTGTCACCATTTCATTTCACCTGTAGAATGGCAGGTTGACTTTATCACTTTTGATCTCTCCCTTTCTCTTCACGTGCGTCACACATGACATAACCTAATATACCATGGGAAGATCTTTTTCCAATATTACAACCCATCAGTGCTCATTTGTATCATGTGAACCCTTCACAAGTATAAATACACCACGAACTTGCAAAATGACTTAACAGATGCTGGGGCGAGATAATCCAACTATAGCATTGAAGCATTAGACCTTATAGATCTGCAGATAATTTTTTGGCTTAGGGGAACTTTTCTTATTTTTAATTATTTTTCATTGGAATTCTTAAAATTGTCCCAAGAAATCATAGGTACAATTAGAGATCACATCATGCATAAAAATATTAATTAATTGTATATTTATGAAAATTCCTTATAATATTGACATAATATTTAATAATAATAACAATAAAAAAGCACAGGTGGGAGTTACGGTAAAACACATTGCATTAAAAAGACAAAATGGCAATTTGGCCAAAGGAATTTTAGCATCTCCTGCCGCTGACATGAGCACAGGAAGTTTTCACTGGGTCAGGTTACCCGCAATGTGAGATTCACAAAGGTGTCCATGATAAATTCATTCTATCCATCTATTTTGAAATACTGCAGTAAAAGTCACATCCAAAACTCATGTGGGCCATACCACACATAACAGTGGGGATTGAACACTGTGGCAGAAGTTTTGTATTAGGATGCATTTGTTCCTATGGTTTATCTAAGTGGTAATAATCCTATAACTGGTTTAGATGACATATAAATATCATATCATCTCTGGGAAGATTTCAATAGTGGACATTGTTGTTACCACTGTTTTGTTGATGTGGAACACTTGAGTTTTGGATTTGCCTGAATTTTTAAGTCTTGGCATGGTATTTCAAAACAGATGGACAGAGTGGATTTGTCACAGACATCATTATAGACTCCACACAGCCATTGGTATAGAGATATCTCTATGTTGGGTCACAGACCATCAGCTCCCAACAAATACCACCTAAAATTTGGAAATATGAGGATACTCCCGTGAAAAATACACTAATATTATCCCAATATCATCAAATACTTGATAGATTTTAAAATATTATAGTTAAATCACAATATTATTGAGAAAAATAAGCTTAAATATTTTGTTATATAAATATCAATATTTAAAAGTTTAATTAACTTTTAGACTTAAAATAAATATTTTTATTTTAACTAGATTTTCACAATAATATTTCAAGGAAGATTTGAAAATCTCTTTCTTGTTGAAATTGCCTGAAATGAGATTTGCGTAGCCATTTTTGTTGGTTGGGAAGAGGATAAGGTTTTTAATAACATTAATGAGCTAAACCAACTCCAACTTTAACAGGCGGAAGCACTTTTGTACAATCATTTGTTTTTGGGTCGTCATGGAGCCCGCACCTTTTGACCAAGATCTGTCTCCAACACGCGTGCGGATTGGGTGCTGCCGCAGCTCGTCTCTAGCCATGAACAGGTACATCATAACATCAGTATGGGCCCGCCATGATATATCTGCTTATCTATGCCGTCCATCTCCTTTTTTCATATCATTTTACAATATAAGCCTAAATACGAGGTAGTTCGAATGCTCGAGTAGACCAAATCTCATATGACTCTTGCATCTAATGTAACCTAAACTTATTGTTTGGTGTGGTTCACTTGAGCGTTAGATCTGTCTTATTTTTGGGCTGCTACTTTAAAATGATTAGGGAAAAGGGATGAACGGCCTAGATAAATGGATAAATCACGGTGGGCACTCACATAGATGTATCTTTTAGTGGCTAGAGACCAACATGGTAGGACACAATCATCCTCCCTCAAACACCTGCTTCGCAATGATGTACGACGACCACACCCTCTGGGCAATCATGTTGCTTGTGTGAGATCTACTCATGATATTTGGGTTTTTATCCCTGTCAATCATTCATTTTGATAGATTATTTTAGGGTAAGATTAGCCAATTAAAAAAATATAAAACTTAACACCCAAGTCCACACTACAAGCATTAACGGTGAAACCTTTCTAGAACTCAATAAAATGTTTATTTGCCACCCAACACATTGATAAGGCCATATAGACTTAACAAAGGGAAAACATACATATCCTTGCCACAGCTCTCAAGAAAATTTTAACAGTGGCATTTAATCCTCACTATGTAGTCCACTTAAGCTTTGGATTTCCCTATTTTTTTTGGCACCTGCACTAAATTGATCTGGCAAAATACATGGACCACACCGTGAATAAAACCAATACATCATGGTGGGTCCACGGCTCCCTTGACCGAGTCTGTCTAGGGAGGGGCAGTACACCATCCACTTCCCATCCCGTGAGCTACACCTGACTGATGATCATGGCGGCCCCATATATATGACTTACTATAAATAGTAAACTTACTATTTATGGACAGTCGTGATTCCTACTAATCATCACGATTTTCGGCCAAAAATAGTAAGTATCCTATTTAGCTTAACCATGTGATTCTCGTAATTATTCTAAGCACTTTTCATGTTGTACGCAACTCTTAAGTCCAATGGATGAAGAGTTAAAATCAAACAAAAACTTACTAAAAATAATAAAAATGAAAATAAATAAGAATTTTGACCATCAATATGATGGAATCTAGCAAATTCGGCGTGGGCAACCCAGCTTAGTAGGTTGGATGGCTAAAGTAGTTTGTTCTACCATAAAATCATATATGGCATTTCAGTAACTCATCCTAGATTACTTTTGTTGTTAAACGGGCCTTTTCTGATCCATCTAGGCCATGAAATTGTCCATGACCCGCTCTACAACAAGGCAAGACACCATCCACTTCCCATCCCGTGAGCTACACCTGACTGATGATCATGGCGGCCCCACACAAAAACCTTTGGTTGGCATCTCATTTTGATTACCCCATGTGGTTTGCCTGCCTAACATGTGGATTTAGCTGATTTTTGGGCCCACGGGCTAGTAACACACACAGGTGTACCAGCTTCCATCATGGATGGCCTACTCTTTTTTTTTTTTTGCGAGTCACACGTCAGATGATCCTATTATCCTTTACATTTCTTTTCCTACTCATGATGTTGAAATTTGACCGTCGACAAAGATTTTTGTTGGAACATCTCTACTGTAGATCATGTAGTGGATGTCTTTTAGGGCCTGTTTGGATACCACACCAAATGAGTTACTTCTTCTACTTGTAAACCACCTAGTTCAAAAATCAGCTCTATCTACTTATTTTGTTGGCCATACCATAACAATTTCTACCCACTGCTAAATAACAAAGCGTGGTCCACTGGATGAGTGGATATGGCTGATTTTTGCATAAGCTAATCTTCACAAGCGACTAGCCTATTGGACGGGTTGGATGTCATATGAACATGAAAGGTTCGATGATATGCCTTGTGTAGGCAGTGACTTGTAGTCCAATCAGTTGAACTTCAAACTTCCTTGTGTGTTACTTATTTTATTTACATTGGCTATTGAACTTTACTACACGCATTGTGTACGAGTCCTCTGGAGCCACCACAAGTGCTGCTGACAGTTGGAATGGTTCTAACGATGTAGATACTCTCTCCCAAAGATAACTCTGGTGTATTCAGAAGGTGGGTGACAATTTTAGAAATAGTTGGACAATTAATTAAAAAAAATAAATTCAAAAGTATTTTTAGCCATAAATTTGTCTTGTAAACTGAGAACCACTTGACATTTGAACAAAACATTATTGAAACATTGCCTGCTATGGATCCAATGGGGTTTGGGCGAGCAGCTAGCAGTATGGGTTTGCTCCCTGTAAGTTAGAATCTAATTTCCCTCCCTAGCATTACCGGATGAACATGGTTGCGGGTTATTGCGTGCATCCGTAAGGAATAGTCTAACCTAAAAAATGAAGCATATTTAGTTGAGAATGCGGGGATGTTGGCTAATCTTAAATGATTTTCTGAACTAAAGCAATAACCATCAAGCTAATGTATTTAATTTCAAGAATTAAGGGTGTGTTTGGTTGCACTAGAAATTATGAAATATCAATTGTACAATTCAAGAAAAAACAGAATTAACAATTGCTGCATTTAATTCAAATTACATGTACATTTTCTCATCCTTGTACAAATCCAAGGGGAAGGATTGCCTCCCTTACCATAACTTTTATTTATAAAAGAGAAATTTGCAAGAATACGACCCATTTATGGCCCATTTAGGAGGCTAAGCCCACCTCATTTTCCTTTGCGAGAATACGACCCGGCTGTACGGACGCCTTTCCAAAGGTCGAAAATGCCCCTGCTTTTTCCTTCAGGCGGGAAGACGAGCGCTGACGCTCGTCGTACTCCGAGTTGTACGAACGGTTCAAAATAGATGAACGTTACATGGGCCCCACAGTTATGTATTTATTATATCCACAACATTCATCCGTATTTCGAGATCATTTCGAGCATTATCCCAAAAAAAAAATATCCAAAGATCAACTGGACCACACCACAGAGCAGACACAAAATTGATTTTCACCGTTGAAACTTTTGTAGGGCCCACCGTAACATTTACTTTTCCATCCAATATATGCATAAGGTCACAAAGACCTGGATGAAGAGGAAAAACAAATTTCATAATGATCCAAAACCTCTGTGACCCCTAAAAGGGTTTCAATGATAGACGTTCAATTCCCACGCCTTTTAAAGTGTGGTCCACTTGACAGTTAGATCCGTCTTATTTTCCGTCTCAAGCCTTATTATGAGGTCGCCAAATAGATGTACGGTTTAGATATAACATAGACCTCATGATGGGACCCAAAAAATAACAAAGATTTTAGGTTAAAAAGGAAAAAAAAAACAGATTTTTATTAACCAGGATGCAGATATTTGGCTACGGATTATAACCGTAGCCATATTTACTACGATCCGTAGCTAAAGGGGTTTTACCGGGGTGGGCGCGCCGAACTAAGATACCCGCGCCACTCGCTGACCTATCCGGCGGGGGCGCGCCAATCTGACGTGGCCGCGCCCATCTTATGACTACTATAGCTACGGATTATAACCGTAGCCAAAACTGTAGTCTGTGCCAATCTATGAAAAAAAAAAAAAAATTTATTTTTTTTATTTTTTTTTATTTTTTTACATGGAGAACTTCATTCTACCTACAATTTTCTCTAATACATATTTATATAAATATATATACATAAGCATATAAAAAAAAATTTCTCACATTTTTTTCATTTCTTTCTTTTTTTTCATTTAATAAGAATATCTTCTAAACCAAAATTAGTTACTTAACGTACCATATATGATTTTGGGGTAGGAGAAGCTAATTTAGCCAACCAACCTAGTTATTTTTCAAGATTCCATCAGGTCGATGGTTGAAAATTCATTTCATTCACTTAACTGGTCAATTTCAATCATTCGCATAATCAATTTCGCTCATTTCATTTACTTCGCGATCAATTACATGCATTTCACGGTCAATCCTGGTGATTCCATTTTGATTCACGGTCATTTTCATGCATTTCACGGTCAATTCTCTTCACTTCATGGTCATTTCCATGCATTTTACTGGTCAATGCGCTTCACTTCACAAATCATTTTCATGCATTTCACGGTCAATCCCTACGATTACATTTTGATTCACTCATTTCCATGCATTTCACGATCAATTCACTTCACTTCATAGTCATTTTCATGAATTTCACGATCAATCCTATTATTTTGTTTTGATTCACGGTCTTTTCCATGCATTTCACACGGTGAATTCCCTTCACTTCACGATCATTTCCACACATCTCACAGTCAATTGGCTTCACTTCACGGTCATTTACATGCATTTCACGGTCATTCCGCTATTATTCTGTTGATTCACGGTCATTTGACGCATTTCACGGTGAAGTGTAGCGATTGGACCGTGAAATGCGCGAAAATGACCGTGAAGGAAGGCATGACCGTGAAATGCGACGAATGACTGCGGAATCAACACTAATAGGTGGGAATGACCGTGATATGCATGAAATGACCATGAAGTGTAGCGAATTGACCGGAAATGCATGGAAATGACCGTGAAGTGAAGGAAATTGACCGTGAAATGCTAGAAATGACCGTGAATTAACACGGAATGACGCGGAGGACCGTGATTTCCATGCATATCACAATCATTCCTTTATTCCGTGTTGATTCACGGTCATTTCGACGCATTTCACGGTCATGCCCCTTCACTTCACGGTCATTTCCAGCATTTCACGGTCAATTTGCTTCACTTCACGGCCATTTCCATGCATTTCACGGTCATTCCCACCTATTCAGTTGTTGATTCACGGTCATTTTCGACGCATTTCACGGTGAAGTGTAGCGATTGGACCGTGAAATACGCTGAAATGACCGTGAAGTGAAGGAGTATGACCGTGAAATGCGTCAAAATGACCGTGAATCAACACGAATAGGTGGGAATGACCGTGATATGCATGGAAATGACCGTGAAGTGAAGCAAATTGACCGTGAAATGCATGGAAATGACCGTGAAGTGAAAGGGTATGACCGTGAAATGCGTCGAAATGATCGTGAATCAACACGAAATAGCGGGAATGACTGTGATATGCATGGAAATCATGGTCATTCCCGCCTATTCGCGGTTGATTCACGGTCATTTCGATGCATTTCACGGCCATGCCCTTCACTTCACGATCATTTTCGCGCATTTCACGGTCAATTCGCCACTTCACGGCCATTTCCATGCATTTATGGTCATTCTCGCCTATTCCGTGTTGATTCACGGTCATTTCGACGCATTTCACGGTGAAGTGTAGCGATTGGACCGTGAAATGCACGAAAATGACCGTGAAGTGAAGGGGCATGACCGGTGATGCGACGAAATGACCGTGAATCAACACGGAATAGGTGGGAATGACCGTGATATGCATGAAAATGACCATAAAGTGAAGTGAATTGACCGTGAAATGCATGGAAATGACCGTGAAGTGAAGGGAATTGACTGTGAAATGTGCCGAAATGACCGTAAATCAACACAGAATAGACGGGAATGACCATGATTTCCATGCATATCACAATCATTCCCACCTATTCCGTGTTGATTCACGGTCATTTTAACGCATTTCACGGTCATGCCCTTCACTTCACGGTCATTTCCGCAAGCATTTCACGGTCAATTCACTTCACTTCACGGTCATTTCCATGCATTTCACGGTCATTCTCGCTTATTCTCAGTGTTGATTCACGTCATTTCGACGCATTTCACGGTGAAGTGTAAGCGATTGGACCGTGAAATGCGCGAAATGACCGTGAAGTGAAGGGGTATGACCAGAAATGCGTCAAAATGACCGTGAATCAACATGAAATAAAGTGAATGACTGTGATATACATGGAAATCACGGTCATTCCGTCTGCCTATTCCGTGTTGATTCACGGTCATTTCGACGCATTTCATGGTCATGCCCTTCACTTCACGATCATTTTCGCGATTTCATGGTCAATTGCTTCACTTCACGGTCATTTCCATGCATTTCACGGTCATTCCCGCTTATTCGTGTTGATTCACGGTCATTTCGACGCATTTCATGGTGAAGTGTAGCGATTGGATCGTGAAATGCACGGAAATGACCATGAAGTGAAGGGGCATGACCGTGAAATGCGCCGAAATGACCGTGAATCAACACGGAATAAGTGGGAATGACCGTGATATGCATGGAAATGACCATGAAGTGAAGCGAATTGACCGTGAAATGCATGAAAATAACCGTGAAGTGAAGGGAATTGACCGTGAAATGCGTCGAAATAACCGTGAATGGGATCAATTTTAAGGTAATGATGGTGATGTCAGTGGGTTGTCTTAAGATCCATGGTATTGCTATATCCCAGGATCAGATCACCCGGTCTGTTTGGCACACCCTGCCAATCCGGATTTAATTTTCAATATCATCCAATCCCTTCCAATCCGCCTGGCCAAACGGGCCCTAAGGTAATGATGGTGGTGTCAGTGGATTGGTTTAAGATCCATGAGATTGCTATATCCCGGAACAAGTTCACTGGGTCTGTTTGGCACATCAGGCATATCCTGGGATTTTACCTTCCACTCCTTCCAATACCGGATTTAACTTCCAATCCCTTCCAATACCATCAAATCCCTTCCAATCCCGGATTTAACTTCCAATCACTGGGTCTGTTTGGCACGACCGGCCAATCCCGGATTTAACTTCCAATCCCCAATACCATCAAATCCTTCCAATCCGCCTGCCAAACGGCCCTAAGGTAATGATGGTGGTGTTAGTGGATTGGTTTAAGATCCATGGGATTGCTATATCCCTAACAAGTTCACTGGTCTGTTTGTACGTCGGCATATCCTAAGATTTTACCTTCCACTCCTTCCAACTAAGGGATGAGATCAATTTTAAGGTAATGATGGTGATGTCGGTGGATTGTTGTAAGATCCATGGGATTGCTTATATCCCTAGGACAAGTTCACAAGGTCTGTTTGGCTCATCATGCATATCCCGGATCTCGCGATCCCATTCCTCCTAATACCGGGATTGGTTCTACCACAGTGCCCTAAAGGTAATGATGGTGATGTCGGTGGATTGTCTTAAGATCCACGGGATTGCTATCTCCCGAGATCGAGGATCTCGTGTACATACTGTTTGGCTCGCCTAGCCAATCTTAGGATCTATCTTCCAATCCCATCCAATTTACGCGGCCAAACAGCCCTATATGATTTTGGGGTAGGAGAAGCTACTTTAACCAACCAACCTGGTTATTTTCCAAGATTCCATTAGGTTGATGGTCGAAAATTCATTTCATTCACTTAGCGGTCAATTTCATTCCATCAGGTCCTGGGATTCGAGAATAGGTGTAGGTTATAAGTATAGGTTTAGGTTTAGGAATTGGGTTCGGTTCAAGTTTATCTTCGGGTTTAGGTTATAGCTAGGTTTCGGTTTAGGTTATACGTTTCGGTTTAGGTTATAGGTTATAGGTTTAGTTATAGATTTTGGGATTTGAGAATAGGTTTAGGTTACAAGTATAGGTTTAGGTTAGGGTGTAGATTAAGGTTTAGGAAATGACCGTGAAGTGAAGAGGGCATGATCGTGAAATGCATCGAAATATTTGTGAATCAACACGGAATAGGCGGGAATGACCGTGATATGCATGGAAAATGATTGTGAAGTGAGGCGATTGATTGCATGAAATGCGCAAAGTGACCGTGAAGGGTCATGATCCGTGAAATGCATCGAAATGACCGTGAATCAAAACGAAATAGGTGGGAATGACCGTGATATGCATGGAAATGGGGTGAAGTGAAACGATTGATCTGCAAAATGCACGGAAGTGGCGAGTGAAGTGAAGACGGGGACCAGCGAAATGCGTCGAATGATCGTGAATCAACACGAATATGCGGGAATGACCATGATATACATGGAAATGGGGTGAAGTGAAGCGATTGGACCGCGAAATGCATGGAAGTGTCCGTGAAGTGAAGACACGGGACCGCGTGAAATGCGTCGAAATCACCGTGAATCAACACGAATATGCGGGAATGATCATGATATACATGAAAATGGGGGTGAAGTGAAGCGATGGGACATGAAAATGCACAGAAGTAATGTGAAGTGAAGACGCGGACCGTGAAATGCGTCGAAATGACCGTATCAATCACGGAATATGCGGAAATGACCGTGATATGCATTGAAATGGGGGTGAAGTGAACCGATTGGATTGCGAAATGTGCGAAAGTGACGGTGAAGTGAAGACGCGGGACCGTGAAATTTTGCGTCTTCACTTCACAGTCACTTCACGGTCCCGCGTCTTCACTTCACAGTCACTTCCGCGTATTTTGCGGTCCAATCGCTTCACTTCACCCCCATTTCCATGCATATCATGGTCATTCATGCATATTCCGTATTGATTCACGGTCATTTTGACGCACTTCACGGTCCCGCGTCTTCACTTCACGGTCACTTCCGCGCATTTTACGGTCCAATCGCTTCACTTCACCCTCATTTTTATGCATATCACTATGTTATTCTGCATATTCCGTGTTGATTCACGGTCATTTCGACGCACTTCACGGCCCCGCTGTCTTCACTTAATCGGCCACTTCACGCGTATTTTGCGGTCCAATCGCTTCACTTCACCCCCATTTCCATGCATATCACGGTCATTCCCGCATATTCCGTGTTGATTCACGGTCATTTCGACGCACTTCACGGTCCCGCGTCTTCACTTCACGGTCACTTCCGCGTATTTTGCGGTCCAATCGCTTCACTTCACCCCCATTTCCATGCATATCACGGTCATTCCCGCATATTCCGTGTTGATTCACGGTCATTTCGACGCACTTCACGGTCCCGCGTCTTCACTTCACGGTCACTTCCGCGTATTTTGCGGTCCAATCGCTTCACTTCACCCCCATTTCCATGCATATCACGGTCATTCCCGCATATTCCGTGTTGATTCACGGTCATTTCGACGCACTTCACGGTCCCGCGTCTTCACTTCACCGGTCACTTCACGATTTTACGGTCCCAATCGCTTCACTTCACCCCCATTTTCATGCATATCACGGTCATTCCCGCATATTCCGTGTTGATTCACGGTCATTTCGACAAGACTTCACGGCCCCGCATCTTCACTTCACGGTCACTTCCGTGCATTTTGCGGTCCAATCGGTTCACTTCACCCCCATTTTCATGCATATCACAGTCATTCATGGGTATATTCCGTGTTGATTCACGGTCATTTCGACGCATTTCACGGCCCCGCGTCTTCATTTCACGGTCACTTCCGTGCATTACGCTGGTCCAATCGCTTCACTTCACCCCTATTTCCATGTATATCATGATCATTCCCGCATATTCCGAGTTGATTCACGGCCATTTCGACGCACTTCACGGTCCCCGCATCTTCACTTCATGGTTACTTCATGCATTTTACGATCCAATCGCTTCACTTCACCCTCATTTTCATGCATATCATGGTCATTCCCGCATATTCCGTGTTAATTCACGGTCATTTCGACGCACTTCACGGTCCCACATCTTCACTTCACGGTCACTTGTCATTGCATTTTGCATGATCCCAATCGCCTCACTTCACAATCATTTTCATTCATATCACGGTCATTCCCGCATATTCCGTGTTGATTCACTGGTCATTTCGACGCATTTCACGGTCCCCGCCTTCACTTCACTTCACGGTCACTTCCGTGCATTTCGTGGTCCAATCGCTTCACTTCACCCTATTTCATGTATATCACGGTCATTCCCGCATATTCGTGTTGATTCACGGTCATTTCGACGCATTTTGAGGTCCCGTCTTCACTTTACTTGTCACTTCCGTGCATTTCATGGCCCAATCGCTTCACTTCACCCCCATTTCCATGCATATCACGATCATTCCCGCCTTATTTTGTGTTGATTCACATCATTTCGACGCATTTCTCGGTGACACATCTTCACTTCACGGTCGGTCTCCTGCATTTCGCAATCCATTCGCTTCACTTCACCCCCATTTCCATGCATTTCACAAATCATTCCTTTATTATTCCGTGTTGATTCACGGTCATTTCTAAGATATTTCATCATGTCCCTTCACTTCACTTCTGGTCATTTTGCACATTTCACTGCCTAATTACCTCACTTCGCGGTCATTTTCATGCATACCACTTGTCATTCCCGCGTATTCCATGTTGATTCACGGTCATTTCAACGATTTTACTTGGTCATGCCCCTTCACTTCACAAATTAATCGCTTCACTTCATGCTCATTTCTATTTATATCACGGTTATTCCCGCTTTATTCGTGTTGATTCACAATCATTTTGGCGCATTTCACGGTCATGTCCCTT
Organism: Magnolia changhungtana; assembly: GCA_030180095.1. Taxonomy (NCBI): domain Eukaryota; kingdom Viridiplantae; phylum Streptophyta; class Magnoliopsida; order Magnoliales; family Magnoliaceae; genus Magnolia; species Magnolia changhungtana. The sequence continues at coordinate 4,552,481 of JASAUF010000434.1, read as the reverse complement.
TACTTCACGGTCATTTCCACGCATTTCATGGTCCAATCGCCAGCACTTCACTACCATTTCCATGCATATCACGGTCATTCCTACTTATTCTGTGTTGATTCACGGTCATTTCTAAGACATTTCACTCACACGCCTCTTCACTTGACGGTCATTTCTACGCATTTCAAGGTCCAATCGCCTCACTTCGCATTTTTCCATGCATCCTACGGTCATTCCCTTTATTCCGTGTTGATTCATGGTCATTTCTACAAGCATTTCACTGGTCATTTCACGCATTTCAGTCCAATCGCTCACTTCGCATGGCCATTTCCATGCATACCACAACGCCTATTCCGTGTTGATTCACGGTCATTTCGGCGTATTTCATCATGTCATTCCCTTCACTTCACGGTCATTTCCATGCATTTCACATCCAATCGCTTCACTTCACAGTCATTTCCGTGCATTTGACGGTCCATGTCCCTTCACTTCACTGGTCATGCCCCTTCACTTCACAAATCATGCCCCTCACTTCACACGATCATTTTCTAAGCGATTCCGTTTTATTTCACGGTCATTTCCATGCACTTTACAGTAATTTTCATGCATTTCACGGTCATTAACTGATGGAAACTTGGAAAATAACTAGGTTGGTTGGCTAAAGTAGCTTCTCCTACCCCAAAATCATATAGGGTTCATCGAGTAACTAATTTTGGTTTAGAAGATATACTTTTAAATGAATAAAAAATAAATGAAAAAAAAAAGAGAGGAAATTTTTTTTTATATGCTTATATATGCATATTTATATAAATATGTATTTGAGAAAATTGTAGGTAAAATAAAGTTCTCCATGTAAAAAATAAAAATAATAATAAAAATAATAATAAAAAATTTGCATAGCCATTTATGGCTACGGTTATAATCCGTAGCCATAGGGGCCTCCAAATGGGCGTGGCCACGCCGGATCGGCGTGGCCCCGCCAGATGCGGCAGCAAGTGGCGCGGGCGCGGCCAGTTCGGCGCACCCACCCCAGTAGTTATCTATGGCTACGGATTTTGGTAGCGATGGCTACGGTTATAATCCGTAGGCAAATCTCCCCATGTAAAAAAAAATAAAAAATATATAAAAGTTTAGTTTTTTTTTTTTGTTTTTGTTTTTGTTTTTTAGGTCCCATCATGAGGTCTATGTTATATCCAAACCGTCCGTCTATTTGACGAGCTCATATTAAGGTTTGAGACGGAAAATAAGACAGATCTAACAATCAAGTGGACCACACTGTGAAAGGCAGTGGGGAATTGAACGTCTACCATTGAAACCCTTTTAGGGGTCACAGAGGTTTTGGATCATTATGAAATTTTTTTTTTCCTCTTCATCCAGGTCTTTGTGACCCTATGAATAGATTGGATGGAAAATAAATGTTATGGTGGGCCCTTAAAAAGTTTCAACGGTGAAAATCACTTTTCCCGCTCCTCTTTGTGGTGTGGTCCAGTTGATCCTTGGATATGATTTTATTTTTTTAGATAATGGTCCGAAATGATCTCGAAATATGGATGAACGTCGTGGATATAATAAATACATAACTGTGGGGCCCATGTAACGTTGATCACTTTTGAACCGTTCGTACAACTCGGAGTTCGAGGAGCGTCAGCGCTCGTCTTCCCGCTTGAAGGAAAAGGCAGGGGCATTTTCGACCTTTGGCAAGGCGCCCGTACAGCCGGGTCGTATTCTCGCAAAGGAAAATGAGGTGGGCTTATTCTCCTAAATGGGCCATAAATGGGTCGTATTCTCGCAAATTTCTCTTTATAAAATTTGAAAAAAATACTAAAAAAAAACAATAGTTTAAGGTCCACCTGATAAGATACACCCATTCACTTTAACTGCTTCTTCACCGTGGTGGCCCACGAGTATTCCTGGAGTATTCGTGGCATGCACCTCAGGTTCGAAGTGCTCAAACAGCTGGATCCACTGTAGAAGTGGATTGTTCCCCTACATTTACTCTGGAACAAATGATTGAAATTGGTTGATTTTCCGACATCTAGCTAATGGACAAAAATTAGCCAATGGTACAAATTTGACAAGTAAATGTCGATTGATCAATCAAAGGGCAGGATTGTTTAATCTAATGTGATTTTGAGTACATGATCAATCTAAAGTCCTTCCCACCATTCGATCATTTAATAAGGAGAAGTCCAAAGCTGTGCAGTTTTGGCCTTAGAAACACTCTCCAACACTTCAAATGGTGCAATATCGCCTATCACAATCACCTTCTTGGTCTCCAAATCTACTTGAAAAGAGGTCACTCCTGCAGAGAGAGAGAGAGAGAGAGAGAGAGAGAGAGAGAGATGAGGAATAAGGGGAAATATTGCATATTTGAGTTGTGTGGGGCCCACCGGTGATGTTAATGTGGAATTCAAGCCACCCATCTGGTGAGCCTTCTCATGTTCGCCGCACATGTCAAGAATCATCCCAATCCAAACACAGGTGGAGGACCCCACAGGGAACAAGCAATGTACAATCCCACTTGAGATTTGGAATGGCCTGAATTTCCATTGGATAAGGATGGATTTTGTGACGTAGGCCTAACATTGGGGAGGCATTTAATGCACGGTTTGGATGGCCCTCACACATCACCGTACGTCCCACACAGCTGCAATTAATGGTAGTTACTGTACATTCGAACATTTGTTATCATTGGCCATAGAACAAATTTATATCATAGGTGGAATTTTCTATGCATGTGTCAGCCAGACTACATTTGGGTGATTCGAAAACATTCTCCTTTGTCAAGCTGATTGAGTGTGATCAGGTGGTGGGCCCCATGCCTACAACCATTTGATTAGGATCATAAGGTTGGGATTTCATATCACACCAGAATTTTTGGTGGACCACTACTTAATGAAGAGAGTATTATAAAATGCTTGGCCGAAAATTTATACTCTTTAACTATGCGTTTTCATTTTGTGCCAATGGACCCATGGTTCAGTATCCAAATTGTAGATATGATTCCCCACTTTCTAGATGGCCCATGAACCAAAACTCTCCTGAATTTTAAGATCCTAACCGTCGATTTGTAGAAGGATGCAGATTGGTCCATCTAAGTAGAAATTTGGTTCATCGGCCATCCAATGTGGGCCCCACAGTATAGACTGCATGGATCACTGAACCATAGGCACGTGTTCCAACCTCCACGTGTGTTAGACATCGAAGCAGTGCATATATTATTCCACTATCAGGCTGGCCACACCCGCAAGTTGAATGTGGACCGTTCGCTAGCACCATTAACAATCATCCACTGTTACCGTACGCGGGTAGGTCCGCCTGATTAGTGGACCAATCAGAATTTTTTCGACGGATCATCTTTACTGTGCAGCCCACCTTAAGCATGACTGAAACATCCCACACGTGCCATGTGGTCCGGCTCATTCTCAGTTTTGGGCCGGTATTCGACCCATTAGCTAGTCCTATGGGCTGGGATTGGGCCTGGCATGTAAGGCCTAAGAAATTATCAGTCAGAGCTTGGTCTGTCATTAATTCAACTTGGCCGGGCCCAGCCTTTAAATATTTCAAATACACTGATGTTAACACGAGATTAGGTGGGACTCAGATTCGTCAGTGACCCATCCAGAACCGCCTTTAAATATTTTTCCAGCTCATTTTTGTAGACTAGTGCTTGAACGCCTGAAAATGTCATTGGGCCACTATAATGTTTATCCGCCATCCAACCTGTAGGTCATACAGACCTGGATGAAGGGAAAACACAAATATCAGCTTGATCCAAACTTTTGTGGCCCTGAAGAAGTTTTTAACAGTGGGTGTTCAATCACTACTATTTCCTATAGTGTGGTTGACCTGAGATTTGGATCTGACTCACTTTTGGGATAACTTATTGCATTGGGGTGAGCCAGCATACCGGTCTATTGCCCTGTACATGTTCGCATGCATAAGTACTTTTTCATTGGATAATTTAACTTTTACGATAGCCACAAGAGAAGGACTATTTGACGTTGATTGTCATTTTATTTCAGCTCTTATGGAAATTCCTGTGAATCATGAGGGCATTCCTATTCATAACTTATCCGATAAACTCTCAGTCACTGAAAAACGCATGCTTACTAGAGATTTATACAATTTGGATGTTCAATGGACACATAAATGGAATGTGCTCCCTTCAAAGTTTTTGTTACCCAAATACAGAATTTTTCACAAAATTTTTGTGTCTAACTTATATCCTCAATCTGGTAATAAATCCGAATTGACGTCCTTCATAGTTTGTGTTCTCTATGCTGTTGCCAGAGGTGCTCATATTTGTTTATCATCCTTGATTTGTCACCACATTATTCAATTTCGACTCCATCTAGGTTACAGTGACATCCCTTTTGCTTATTTGATGACTACGTTGGTTAAACATATGTTAGTCGACATGCCTGTTGAAGAAGCCCCTATCCATCATCTGATATTTAACAATTCTAACTTTAATAAGATGAAACTGGATATGCTTCCTGGTCAAGGTGATGGTAATGGTGGTGCCAAAGCTGAACATGAGGAAGAAGCTGATGATCTTCCTCCTGATGATATTAACATGGATGATATTTTTGAAGAACTTGGGGTAAACGAGGACTGTGTCCTTTATTTATTTAGATGGAATTGTTTGTATATGCAATAATTGAGATATCTATTACAACTGTCTACAAAGCCATACACAATGTATTAAAAAAATGTTATGTAACATCTGCTATGTAACAGTACTAGTGGAAACTATAATGGCCCGTCATGGGCCCAACCCATTGCTAGCCCTACTCACAAGAGATCCTTTCAATTATTTATTTGTTTATAATATATATAAATAAGCCCCTAATTTTGAAAACGACGCCCCACTCCCACACTTGTGATTGATTTTAGATTAAGGGCCATGATGGTAATCCTAGTAAAAGAGGTGGGCCAATTTCATACCTTCCATCTTTGAGATATGCTTCTCAACTTTTCTTGCACAGCCATTACAATGCATAGAGACCCTTAAGATCACCATCTACATAATACCCCAACAAAAAAACGTTACAAATATCTAAGGATTACTTACAGAATGTTAGAAATTTAGACATGAAGGCAAAAGTACTACAGGAGAAACAATGAGCTCTCAAAATTCATCAGATTGTCGATATAGCGCATTGTTTTGGCTCACCAGGACATCTGATGAGCCTGACTTTGACCAGAACGAGTAACTTGCCTGACCACTTTCTGTTTTTCTCAAACATAAAATTGGATCAAATGGGGTTTTGAACCATGACATGTTAGAGTTTTTTTTTTTTTTTTTTTTTAAAAAAAAAAAAAATAAAAAAAACACCTATAGCCAAGGTGTAACTTCTATGACCTATTGCCAAGGTCCTCTACATTGGCCACTTGAACTTTTATGTATTAGAGATTATATAAATTGTTGGTTATCTTAATTATTATTTTTAGTCCTTACCCAAAAATTGATTTACGCTGCATAGTTATAGTTACGAGTAACTAAAATGAGATGAACTCATTTTTAAGTGGTTACCATAGAGGCCCTCATCAATTTTTATTTAACTAATGTAGAGGATCTTTTACTTCTACAGAGTCCAAATATTTTTGTAACTATTAATATTATTAAATATGGTGGTGAGTCAAGTAAAAACTTATTCAAGTCTCAATTAAGTTTTTGGGTTTTTGAAGTATGATGAGTGGCATCCAAACAGGCCATAAGATGTTATAAATGATGTCTTAGTTTCATTTGAGACATCATGTTTTCTTATTGAAAAAAATGAATAATTCAAAGTTTTAAAAATAGAAATGAAAATAAAATAATTAAACATACAAGAAAAAAAAAAAAAAAAAACAAAGAAGAAAGAAATACCTACCTTGGGTTTTAAATGAAAAGCCAATGTCTGGTTCCCATCTGATACATCTCTAGATCTCATCATCTGACCTCTGTCACTTCCAATGAGTGCCCTCCTCTCCATATCATCTTGGTTGTCCAGTGAATTCATGCAAAAACAAGAGTTTGAACAAGTAGGGAGGCATAAGCAATCCAACACCCTCCCAAAACCCAACTTTCCCATGTGACCCACTTTCTATAAATAACAAAACAAACTAATAACAGTATCAAATCCTCACACAAGATATAAGAAGGTCATAGAAAAAAAAAAATCAACAAACCCAAAACCCACAATTAACACCTCCCCATACAGCTAGCCAACCGCTCAAAAGAGAGAAAAAAAAAAGGAGGAAGTTATAGTTGAAAGAAAGAAGATATCAATGGGGAAAGAGCCATTTGGATTGGCATTCATATACTCTACAAGAAAGCATCAAGACCCATTTTCCCATGTGACCATCTCTCAAAGTAAGAAACATTGACATACACCAAAGAGTCTAACTAGATTACTAAGAAAGTTCATGTGTAACACAAGTGGGAATTAATCTCACCCATGTGACCAACTTATATTAGGAAACCTTAACAAAATATCAAAACCAACCACTTTCCATATGGAGTGCTGGATATGCTCATGAGCTCATTAACTCACATGTGAAGAAGGAATATTAAGAGAAGAAAAATAAAAGAAGAAAACAAATTAAAGGTGATCTATGACATTACGGGGGAACCTTAAGCTTGTGGGTATATATAGGTGGATATGGATGAGCTTCTTGAATCATGGTCATGATGATATATGAACTCTTGTACTTTTGAAAATTGAAAATTACATAAGTACCCTTGAGTTTTTACAGGTTATAACTTTAAAGGAACACTTCTCTCAACATCCCAAAGTTCTATGCATGCATGGGAACTGAACAGCTACTTGCCTGGGATATGATAAGGTAGAGCCCAAAGGACTAGAATATGATAGAGAATCTCTCCATAGGATGTGTCGGGTTGATGTATCAATCTAGTCCATCCATACTGGCACCACTACGATGGATGGCTTACATCTTAAAATTAAAACCAAATGAAATGATAGAACCCCATGAAACAATCCCATCAATTGCCTTTTCTTTTGTTTATCCAAGTGCATATTTTGCTATTAATTGTTTTTTTAAAATTTTCCAGCATCAATGTAATGGCCATAGACTAGATGGATGGGATCTTCTAATAGGCATGATTTTGGTACTGTAGAGATGGCTGTGCCATCTCCATTCTTTTGAAAGAGGAATGATCACATGCAACCGTAACATAGAAGTCATTCAATGATTTGGATCATTGTTATGAGCAATAGTTGATGAGAGATGTGGAGATTTTTATTTATTAATTTATTTTAAACACGCACTCATATCATGGTGGTTTTTCGTCGAACCCATAATCTCCTATTGAAAACTCTTGTGAGTCTACCACTGAGCTATGAGTAAGGACCTAGAGATGTGGAGATATAAAGATAAAGATCTCAGCAATGGGTGAAACTTCTCATTTATTCATTTAATTATAAAGATGCTCCTCTCCTTCCAATTCACTTCACAACACGTTAGCAGAAAGGCCCATCCAATTAGGCATGCATGAAGGTGCAGTTGAGGATGAAGAACGGCTAGATCGTGGCTTTTCATCAAAATTCTTCTTCGTTAAAATTTACAGTCCATCAGTAACGAATTTCATGCACCTCTAATTTCCTCTTCTAATGTGATGGATACATGAGTGATCTTACGTGTAAAAGTGTAACATTATATTCAAACCGGACCAATGGAAGGGGCCATTATCAAGATTGACTGACAAGAAAATAGGGTGGATCAACTCATGAGATTGGTCCATACCGTCAAAATGGATGGATGGATGGATGATGATCTGACCCAATGTACCATGCGGTGCACCTGATGTTTGCAACTCATGATATCATGCATGGTGGGCTGATCTTTTTTCATGGTTCAGATGTCCTACAGTCATGTACATGGCAAGAAATATGCTAAGCTTAGCATGTGATGTTAGGAGTGGATTAAGTGTACTTAGCCAGGTAACACTAATCTTGTTGTCCTGAGCCTATAGGGCCGACCTTGATGTATGTGTTGTATATCCATATTGTTCATCAGTTTTTTCAACTCATTTTATGTCGTAGTCTTAAAAATGAATCATATCCAAATCTTTTATATATATATATATATATATATATATATATATATATATATATATATATATTAAAGGTCTGCATGAACTTATCAACATGTTGGGTGGAAAATAAATATTGCGGTTGACCCTAGGAAGTTTTTAATGGTGGACATTCAATGACAACTATTTCATGTAACTTAGTCATTAGAGATTTGGATTTGCTTCATTTTTGAGACTGTAACTTAAAATGATATGCAAAAACTCATGGACGGTGTTGATATACATGACATACATCAAGGTGGGCTCCATGGTGCGTAAACACCTAATCCGCTCTCTGCTATTTTTCCTATGTGATCCTTCCTTCGTTTTCTCCAGGGCGTTGAAGGATCCAAACTTCATTGAATGGTGTGAAGGAACGGTGGATAGAGATGCCCCAAAAGTGCAGAAATCATTCAGAGACAAGTGAGACTAGAAGCACTTGGATCTTGTCGTTGCCTTTGCCTTTTTAAAATATTAACGGTGACAGATGGACTAACATTATTGGGGGCATTTCGAATTATTGAGGACATGCTATATGTATTTATTTATTTATTTGATGGTCCATTTTTTTAGGCATTACAGGTTGGTCCACGTGAAGAAGGGTTGTCAAAGGGGAATGAGAGAAATTTTATGTTAAAGGATTTCATGATATATGTATATTTAGGTTTCATTTCTAACAAGTGGGGCCCATGTGTTTGACAGTGGATGGAGTAGAAGCCAAAATTTACATCGATGGAACAATCTTCCTTTGATCTATGGCTGAAAACTATACAAATAAGAAGAAAAATAATAACTTGATCCACGTAGAAAGTTCCTGGTTTTATCTAATATTCATAGCTGGGAGATTTTTGGGCCATGGTCTATCTTGTTATAGGAAACCAGCCATTGGTCTAGATTACTGACCATGTCTCGTGCTTGTCAGACTTGAAAACCTGTATACGGTGTGCAAAGATGTCGGTGCGTGTACCGTATAATTCATGTGATAGGTTTTGAACGTGTGGGTCATGTGGATCTTAATAACAACAAACAAAGAGGTTGCAAGAACGTGGATTAGCTACTGAACCCGACAGTAGCAAGTCTCGCTAAAGTTACATCACCACATTACGTGGGCTCCACCATGATTTATGTGTTGTATCTACACCATCTATTCATTTGGATAGATTATTTTAGGCTATTAGCCAAAGAATGAGGTAGATCCAAAGTTCAAGTGGACCACATCACAGAAAAAAGTGGGGACAGTGACGCCCACCGTTGAAATCTTCTTAGGGTCCACCATGATGTTTATTTGAGATCCAACCCGTTTTTACCTTAACACATACATGAAATAAGGAAAAACACAAATATCCGCGTGATCGAAAACTTCCGTGGCTCAAAGAAATTTTTTTTTAATGGCAGGTGTTCAATTCTCACTGTTTTCTGTGGTGGGGTCCACTTGAGCTTTGGATCTGACTAGTTCTTTGTATCATTCTCTAGAATGATCTCTCCAAATGGATGGGCCGTGTGGATACAACACATACATCATGGTGGGGCCACAGAACATGGTGACGTGACTTCAGTAGGAGACTTGCTACTGCCTAGTTCAGTAGCTAGTCCGCGTCCTGTGTCACTCACACTCTCATCTCTCCCTCTCGCTCTAACCGATCAACACTTGCGCTTGGGCTAAAAAAAAAAACATTTTGGGGCGGGCTTGGCTGGACTGTTTTTGCTTGTCTTAGGCATAACCCTCGGCCACAGACATAGTATGAACATTTCAGGCTGGGCTTAGCTGGATTATTTTGGCTCGTCAAGGGCCCGGGCCAGGATAGGCTCCAACCTGATCATCAACCCTCAAGCTCAAGCCCAGGATAATCATTTCATTTTGGGCTGGACTTGGCTGGACTATTGTGGCCTATCACAGGCTCAAGTGTATCTTGAACAATGCGAGCTAGGGTTCAACAGAGCTTGACCAGCCCTACGTCACCATGACATGAACACAACTCTCACACGTCTATGCACATGTGAAACTGACTCTACGCTTGGGGCTATCAATGGGTGAACCCCAGTTAGTTATTGAAATCAAGATTATCCTGGGCCACATGGTGGTGTGTGATACACCAGCCAATCTGCTTCCAGCCAAGTCCAGCCCAAAATGAAATGATTATCTTGGGCCTGGACCTGAGGGTTGATCAGGTTGGAGCCTATCCTGGCCCAGGCCCTGGATGAGCCAAAATAATCCAGCTAAGCCCCGCCTGAAATGTTCATACTACGTATGTGCCCAAGGGTTAGGCCTAAGACAAGCCAAAACAGTCCAGCCATGCCTGGTCCGAAATGTTTTTTTAAGCCCAAGCGCAAGGGTTGATCAGTTAGAGGGAGGGGGAGAGATGGGAGTGTGAGTAAGGGATGGACGTGATGAGATTGCGCACTTTCTTCCTCGGGGGATACTTACTCCGAATCCATGGAGCTTCTTTAGACTCCTCATGGAGATTCCTCAAATCCACGAGGAGAGATAGAAAATATAAATAAATTCTAAAAAAATTGAAAATAAATTGATTGATTATAAAAACCAGTTTACGCTCCCTTAAATATTGATATCAACCCTTGGAAGAAGTTTCCGAATCAAACTATAACTTAAACTCTCTAAAATTGTGACTTATAGACTATCATAATTTCCACTAGACTTCATGGTTTTCAGCCAAAAATAGCAAGTGTCCAATTTGGCTTGACCACAGTATTCCCCTAATTTTTCTAAGCCCTTTTCATGTTGGGCACAACTTCTAAAGCTCAATCGATCAAAAGTTATGACCAAATTAAAACTTACTATAAATAGTAAAAATGGAAATAAAATGAATTTTCGACCGTCGATCTGATGGAATCTCGCAAATTCGGCATGGGCAACCCAGCCTAGAAAAACTCATTCCGGTTTGCAAGATATGCAGGTTTAAAGGTTCTGGCGGTCCAGATCACTTCTACCTCTGATCGGGCCTTCTCTGGTCCATCTTGGCCATGAAATTGTCCGAGACCTGCTCTACATCAGTGAGTGGGAGCAGTAACATGAATAATAAATGAGGATTTCTATATATTATGTGTAAGGCTGGGCTTAGGGCTGGTGTAGATGGTCCAAAACCAACCCATTCATAAACAAGCTGCCTAAGTTTTAAGCTTGAGCTTGGCCCTCAGGCCTGATAATCCAGCCCAATCCCAGCCTATGATGGGTTGGGCCTGTCTCGCCCATCAACAATCCATATGTAGGACTATGTAGTGTTAGAATACAGGATTTGGGAAAGAAGAGGCTTAATTATTTAGAGCCGTATACAACCAGTATTTATACAAGAATGGAAGAAGACAAATATAGAAAATAGTGAAGAAGGAGGATTTACAGAGGAGAGATTATAGAGATGATGGAGGAGAGATTTTAGCAAATGAGCTGGCTGCTGCATGCGAAGAGATTTCTGCAGATGATTCTGCAGATAAGCTGGATGTTGGAAGCGTTCCTTCAACACTCCCCCGCAAGCTGAGCCTAAAGATATTCGAAAGGCTAAGCTTGGAAGTAATTGTGTCATGCTGGTCACGTGAAAGAGGTTTAGTGAAAATATCTGCCAGTTGGTCCCCAGTGCGAACATGTAGAGTTATAATTTCATGGAATTTAATTTTCTCTCAAATAAAATGGCAATCCACCTCAATATGCTTAGTGCGCTCATGAAAAACTGGATTGTTAGAAATGTGAATGGCAACCCGATTATCACACATCATCAGCATAGGGCTAGATGGAGAGAAGCCAAGCTCGGTCAAAAATTTCTTAAGCCAAAGTAACTCACAAGTTGTATGGGCCATAGCCCTATATTCGGCCTTAGCACTGGATCGAGCAACAACCAGCTACTTCTTACTTTTCCAAGTAACCAAATTCCCCCCCACAAATGAGCAGTAACCGGTTGTAGATTTCCGGTCATCTTTGGCACCGGCCCAGTTTGCATCAGAAAAAGCGGAAATAGACAAGTGTCGATGTTTTGAATAAAGAAGGCCCTTACCAGGAGAACCTTTGAGATAACGAAGAACACGATAGGCAGCATCTGAATGGGCAGGCTGTAGTGAGTGCATAAACTAACTGAACACACTCACAGCATTAGAGATATCGGGTCTTGTCATAGTTAAATAAATAAGACGGCCAATGAGTCGTTGATACGGACCAAGATCTGAGAGAGACTCACCAAGGAGAGAGGTGAGTTGATGATTGATCTCAAGAAGAATAGCAACAAGCTTACAGCCCAACATACCCGTCTCATGGAGTAAATCCAATGTATATTTCTTCTGACATAAGGAAATACCAGAGTGAGAACAAGCAATCTCAATGCCAAGGAAGTAATGCAAGGAGCCCAAATCTTTAACCTCAAAGGTACTAGCAAGATGGGACTTAATGCCGGATATAGAAGTAGAATCATCGCTTGTAATAATGATGTCATCAACATAGACTGGGACCATTGTGATCCCTTTAGTGGTGCGCTTCCAAAAAAAAGAATGATCGAAGCTACAGTGGCAAAAATGGGCAACCTGCATAGCATGAGTGAATTTGTTGAACCACGCCCGTGGTGACTGCTTAAGGCCATAGATAGACTTGCGAAGGCGACAAACTTTATATTCCTCTCCCTTACGACGAAACGCAAGAGGTAAGGACTAATAGACTTCTTCATGAAGGTCACCATGTAAAAAAGGCATTCTTGACATCAAGTTGATGCAAGGGCCAATCCAAATTTACAGCCATAGACAAGAGAACCCGAATAGAATTCATTTTTGCAACTGGAGTGAAAGTTTTGGTGTAATCGATGCCATAAGTCTGTGTGAAGCCTTTTTCAACAACACGTGCTTTGTATCGATCAATGGTACCATCAGATTTATGCTTGACAGCGTAAACCCACTTACAGCCCACGGTATGTTTACCGACCGGTAAGTCAACCAGCTCCCAAGTTTGATTTTTTTTCTAAGGCATTCATCTCCTCAAGTATAACATGCTTCCAGTGAGGGTGAGTCAAAGCCACATCCACTCGTGTAGGAATAGATACAGAATCAACATTGGTAATAAAAGTTCTGTAGGATGGAGATAATGACTGATAAGAAACGAAATGTTAAATAGGATGAAACGTGCAAGGACGAATACCATTCCTCGGAGAAGAAGCAGAAGGAGACGAGTCAGGAGTAGATCTCGGAGCATCGGATGAAGGTGGAGGTAGTGATGTGGTGGCTCGTCCTTTTCTTTGCTGTAAGACAGATGAGGCTTGAGTGTAGACATAGTCTTGTAAATGGAGAGGTCGAGTGTTGGGGCGAGTGGTGCGGTGTGGTGGTGGTGGCGGAGTCGGGGAAAGTGATGACGGAGAAGGGGAGGTAGGGGACGAGGAGTTTAGAAAAGAGATAGGAGTAACATGAGGTGATAAGGGATGAGAGGAAATCGTTGAAAAAAAACTGAGAGACTCAAAAATGGTCGCATCGAGAGTGACATAGCGATGACCTATATGCGGATCCACAAATTTATAACTTTTTTGGGTAGGTGAATACCCAACGAACATGCAAGAGATTGATCGATATGATAACTTTGTTTGAGATGGAGAGAAGTCATGCACATAAGCAGTGCAGTCGAAAACTCGAAGAGGAATATCGGTGACATAGTGAACTTTCTTAAAAAAAGATATTGGAGTCTGAAAGTTCAAAGCAGAATGAGGCAGGCGATTGGCCAAGTAGCATGCGGTGAGAATTGCATCTCCCTAATAACGTTTGGGAACATGCATCTCAGTGAGAAAGCAATGAGTGATATTCAGTAATCATTGATTTTTTCTCTCAGCCATCCCATTTTGTTGAAAAGTGGAAGCACAAGTGGTGTTTGACTCGATGCCGTGCTGACGAAGGTAGGAAAGAAAACCAGTGGAAAGGTATTCCCCACCATTATCACAGTGAAGGACCTTGACTTTTGCTGCAAACTGATTAATCAACCAAACATGAAAAGATCGAAAAGTTTCAAACACATCACTTTTATTTTTAAGAAGATAGATCCAAGTCATCTTGGTAGTACAATTTATAAATGATACAAAATACCGGAATCCCATAGAGGAGGGAACAGGAGTAGGTTCCCAAACATTAGATTGAATGATAGAAAACATAGGACTAGAGTCTTTATTCAAGACTAAAGGAAATGAAACACGTTTCTTCTTGGATAAAGCATAAGTACTGCACTGAAAGGTCTTAACATCTTGGTGGGAAGCTAAAGCAGGAAATAAATTACGTAAAATGGAAAAAGAGGGATGACCATATATATCGACAGTGCCATCGAAAAAAATCCTCCTGAGAGACTGACAGAAGATGGGCTGCTGATCGAGGTTAAACATCAGCATCGAAATGGTAAAGACCAGCACGTTCACGCCCACCACCAATCATCTTCTGCGTCTTGAGATCCTGAAACATACAATGAGATGGAAGAAAAATGGCAGCACAGTTAAATTGTTTGGTGAGAGTACTAATGAAAAACAAATTGGAGTCAAGACCTGGGACAAGAAGAGTCTTGTCGAGGGAGATAGTAGAGGTTAGAGGAACAGTTCCTGACCCCGTAATGGGAGTAAGGTTTTCATTTGCTAACTTTACCGACCCTAACGTAGAACTGGGATGAAAAGATGAAAAAATATGAGACGTACTAGTCATATGATCTGTGGCCCTGGTATCTATGACCCAGGGTTGGGAAGAGGAGCCAGGAGTGAATGTACCAGACATTAGGGAACTGGAAGTAGCCATGAATTTGGAGACCAAGAGGCCAGCCTTCTGGGCGATTAGGTTATCATATTCTTCTTGGAAAATCTGGACCATTGGAGTGGAGGAAGCAGACGGTGTCTCCTCGGATTCAGTAACAGACAAATTGGCCCACAGCCACCTAACGAACAACCACGTCCATGAGTGAAGCCTCCTCGCATGAGAGGTTTACCATGTTTGATCCAGCAATAGTCAACCATATGGTTGGTATGTTTGCAATGAGTGCAAAAAAGAGAACCACGACCACGACCTCGACCCTTATTATCAGAAAAAGAGGCATTGGCCTGTAAGGCAGACTGTGTGATCGAGGCATGGAGAATCATAACCTGCTTTCGTTTTTCTTCTCTTGCAAGTTGAGCATAAACCTGATTCAAGGTCATCGTATCAGCGTTGTGGATGATTTGTTGTCGGAGTATCTCGTACTCATTATTAAGGCTATTTAGAAACTTGAAGATCCAGCGTCGCTCTTGACGTTTCTTGATAAGAATCACATCGCGAGAATAATAGGTATCTTCCTCATCATGATAAGCGAGCTCCTCCCGTAAACTCCGAAGTGCAGCATAATACTCTGTGAGGCTTTTGTCGTTCCGTTGGAGAGAGGTAATCTCCTTCTCTAATTGAAAGATGCGTGACATGTTGTGCGCATCACTATAGAATTCGTGGACCGTGTCCCATATTTCTTTTGCCGTTTTTAAGAAAAGAAGGCCGCTTCGGACATTGTCGGCCATGGAGTTCCATAACCATGACATGACAATCATGTCATCAGATTCCTATTCTGCTTTCTTGGAGTCTCCATCAGCGGGACAAGAAAGGGTCCCAGTGATGTGGCCTAGTTTTTGTTTGCCGCCAATAAAGATGCGGACAGCCTGTTGCCACTGGAGGAAATTAGACCCTGTGAGAGGAGATGATGTGATCTTCAGTCCTGGATTTTCAAACTGTTTGAAATCCTCATCATGAGAGGATGAAGTATCATCAAAGACCTTGGATGATGCCATGAAAAGTATCAAGGCTGAGGGAAATCAAACTAGATAGATTTTTTTTTTTGGTATGAAAATGAGCAATGATCCAAATTTATCAGAGGAGATCAAACTGGTAGGATGTGCTGATCAGAACAATTTTCAATACAAAGAGAAAAGAAAAATCTAATCACCTAAATGCATGCAATGGAAGGGACACAACAATTTGAAAATGAACCAAACAAATCTACAGAAAAAAGAAGTCGCATAGTGCCATCTGAAATCACTGGTTCCTCTAACCGCAATGTTGTGCCGGTCAACCACAACGGTAAGAGAGAGAGAGAGAGAGAGAGAGAGAGGAGGGAGAAGTGTGAGAGAGAGTGATATGAGGGAGACGTGTTGTACTCTCCAACCTTTAAAAATAAAAAAAGTCTTTTGTTCTTATCTTCTTAAAGGTAAGGAAAAAATAAAGGTGTTCCTCTCTGTAACCTTATTGCGGTAGGTATTTGTGGAGGATGAAATCGGTCAGAGAAGTGAGATGACAGAAAGAGAAGATGAAAGTGGGGGTTTGCTGTGGTGATCGGCTTGGAGATAGGAGACGGTGGCAACCATGTTCTCAGAGAGGCCCTGGCCGAAGAGAGAGAGAGCATCAGTCATGGCTCTGATACCATGTTAGAATACAGGATTTGGGAAAGAAGAGGCTTAGTTATTTAGAGCCGTATACAACCAGTATTTATACAAGAATGGAAGAAGACAAATATAGAAAATAGCGAAGAAGGAGGATTTTTATTTTATTTTTTTGAATTGAAATTTTCTAATAGCTTTGGTCACAAATGCCGAGCTCCAGTAGAGCTCTCATGGCCTTTCTTCTCATCATTTTACCATACACACCTCTCCCCAACCTCATTGCTCTCTCCATGTCCACAATGATGGGTTTTTTTTTTTGACCTGTCGTCGACCGGTCGTGAGCCCTGCTCGACCGGTCGAAGGCTCGTCTCGACCAGTTGTGGGAGTCGAGCCGTGACTCGACTCAAAGTCCAGCGAGTTCGGACTATTTTTCTCCGTGGTCTTCGACCAGTTGTAGGTGAGCTTCGACCAGGTCGTAGGAGAGCTTCGACCAGCCGAAGGAGGCTAAGACCAGTCCTGAAATTTCCAGGACTAGTCGTAGGTTACGCAGTTTGTTCCTCGATTTTGCCCGAAACTGCAGATTTGAGTCCTTTCGCAACTGGGATGCGAAAGGAAAGTTTCCTAAACTATAAAAGGGGTTGCCTAGGGTTTTCTAGGCAAGAACAAGAGGGTTTCCTAAAGCTTTACAAGGGATTTGCTAAAGTGTTTAGGACTATCAAAAGGTGAGAGAAAGAGAGGAAGAGATAGAGGAAGCTTAAAGAAGGGAGGTTCTGCTCGTGGAGGTTATCTACTGTGTAATCTATATCTCAGCGCTTCTATGTCCTCGTAATCAGTTAGATCTCTCCATTTTCTTTATTTTTCTTATTGTTTATCCACTCCTGCGTGAGTGAAGAAGGTTGTAACGTTCTACTTCATAGTGGATTGTTGATCTGGACGAGGTCCCGTGGTTTTAATGCTTTGAGGGTTTTCCACGTAAAAATCTCTTGTGTGGTGTGTGATTGATGCATTGATTGTTTTCATTGCTTTACTATCCATAATTCTAGTTTGTTCTGGAGAGCTAGATCCTAAGGTTTTGTGCAAGGTCCCCAACAAAGTGGTATCAAAGCTAAGTTCATTGAACAGGTAGGATCGGTTTTGAATTATGGAAGGTGGCTCATTAAGGATGATCAACCTCAATGGTTCTAACTGGACCATATGGAAGGCGAAGATGGAAGACTTGCTTTATTGCAAGGACCTATATTCTCCAATTTTAGGCATATCAGCAAAATCCAAGGATATGACTGATGATGATTGGAAGAAGATGGACCGAAAGGCGGTGGGGTTTGTTAGACAATGGTTGGATGATTCAGTGTTCCACCATGTGTCTACGAAAACCTCAAACGCTAGCCTATGACTGAAATTACACGGGCTGTATGAGAGGATGACAGCCAGTAATAAGATTTTTCTGATAAGGCGACTTGTGAATCTCAAGTTCAAGGATAGTGGTTCTGTGGCCGAGCACATGAATGAGGTCAGCAATATAGTGAACCAACTCACCTCTATGAAGATGGTCCTGGATGATGAATTGCAGGCTTTACTATTGCTTAGTTCATTGCTCCGACGGTTGGGAGACATTGGTGGTGTCTCTAAGTAACTCCGCCGGATGGAAAGATATCCATGGAACAGTAACCGCTTGTCTCTTCAATTAGGAGACAAGGAGGAAGTCTCAGGGGTCTACTCAGCAAGAGGCTCTTGTGACACAGGAACGGGGGAGAGGAAAGAACAGGAAGGGCGGGAAGGCCCGAGATAAATCAAGAGGCAAGTCGAGTAACAGGAAAGATGTTGATTGCTGGAATTGTAGCAAGAATGGCCAATACAAGCATGAATGTCATGGTAAGAAGAACGACAAGAAAGGAAAAGGGAAGGAAGATGAATCAGATTCTACTACGATCGCTTCAAAGGGCGACATGGTAGTTATTCTTTCTGCAGATCATGATGTATGTCTCACGGCTACGAGTCAGGACACCGACTGGGTGATAGACTCGGGAGCTTCTTTTCATGCAACTCCACACAGGGACTTCTTCACAAGCTATAAGTCAGGTGACTGTGGGACTGTGAGGATGGGAAATTCTGGCGTATTGAAGATTGTGGAAGTTGGTGATATTTGTGTGAAGACCGATATGGGCTGCACATTGGTTCTCAGGGATGTAAGGCATATCTCAGACCTTTGCCTCAACTTGATGTCGACGGGAAGGTTAGATGATGATGGCTATGAAAGTCGGTTTGCTAGTGGGTGATGGAAGCTTATCAAGGGTTCATTGATCGTGGCCAGAGGAAAGAAGTGTTGCACCCTTTACAAGGCAAGTGTCAGTATGTGAAAGGGTGGGTTGAACGCAGCAGAAGATTCAGCTATTGACATGTGGCACAGGCGTCTAGGCCACATGAGTGAAAAATGGCTTCAGCTACTAGCGAGGAAGCAACTCCTTCCAGACGTGACAGGTACACCTCTCAAAACCTGTCTTGATTGTTATCAGGGAAACAACATAGAGTTTCATTTATTAAAACTGCTTCTCATGTTAATAAAGTGCATGCATTAGATTTGGTTTATTCTGATGTTTGTGGTCCTATGAGGACAAAAACCTTGAGTGGGGCATTGTATTTTGTTACTTTTATAGATGATGCATCTAGGAGGGTTTGGGTTTATGCTTTGAAATCTAAAAATGAGGTCTTTGGTGTGTTTAAATTGTTTCATGCTATGGTCGAGAGAGAGACAGGTAGACCATTGAAGTGCATCCGCACTGACAATGGTGGTGAATACATTGGCGACTTTCATGAGTACTACAAGTCCCTGGGTATACGGCATGAACAGACGATTCCCAAGACCCCTCAACATAATGGTGTAGCTGAGCAAATGAATCGCACCATTGTTGAGAGAATCAGATGCATGTTATCCCATGTGAAATTGCCCAAGACGTTCTGGGTAGAAGCAATGCACACGGCGGTGTATTTGATAAACAGGTCTCCATCAGCCCCATTGAATGGAGAAGTACCTGAGAAGGTGTGGACTAGACAGGATCCATTGTACAGTCATCTCAGGGTGTTTGGATGTAGGGCATCCATTCACATACCAAAGGATGAGAGGTCCAAGCTCGATATGAAGATCAGGCAGTGTGTGTTCTTAGGGTACGGTGATGAAAAGTTTGGTTACAGGTTATGGGATTCGACTGATAGGAAGCTCGTCAGGAGCAGAGATGTGGTTTTCTTTAAAGATCAGTGTATAGAATACATTGGTAAGCCAGAGAAGAACCAGCCTAGTTTAGGTGAGCTAGAGGACATGGATCCGATTATTCCTCTCATGGTGCCTGATGACGGGGGAGTACAGCAAGGTGCAGAGGACGAGGGAGTTCCTTCAGAAGATGGACCAGAGGAGTAGCCTCCACCTGATCCACTTGTTGAGCCACAGGTGAGGAGGTCATTTAGGGACAGACAGCCGTCCAAGAGGTACTCGCCACATGAGTACATTATGCTGACTAATGAGGGAGAGCCAGAAGATTATTTTGAGGCCCTAGCCGACGAGCATAAGGAGGAGTGGTTGAAAGCTATGCAAGAGGAGATGAAATCCTTGCATAAGAACCACACCTATGATATGGTAAAATTGCCTAAGGGCAAGAAAGCTTTGAGCAACAAGTGGGTGTTCAGAAAGAAGATCGAGCAGAAGAATTCACAGACGAGGTTCAAGGCTAGACTTGTGGTGAAAGGGTTTGGTCAGAGGAAAGGCATAGACTTCGAGGAGATATTCTCACCAATGGTGAAGATGACATTCATACGGGTGTTGCTTGAGTTGACGGCTAGCATGGATCTGGAGATAGAGCAGTTAGATATTAAAACTGTCTTTCTCCATGGTGACCTGGAAGAAGAGATCTACATGCACCAACTGGAGGGTTTCGGGCAAGGAGCATATGGTGTGTAGGCTGAGGAAAAGCTTGTATGGGCTGAAACAAGCTCCACGGAAATGGTACAAGAAGTTCGATTTGTTCATGTTGAAATATGGGTATGACAGAACGGAGTCGGACCACTGTGTTCACGCGCAAGTTCTCAAATGGTGATTTCTTAGTTCTGCTGCTATACGTTGATGACATGCTTATCATGGGAAAAGACATCAAGAAGATCGACAGGCTGAAACAAGAGTTGGGCAAGTCTTTTGCGATGAAAGACTTGGGCCCGGCTAAACAGATCCTAGGAATGGAGATAACCCGTGATAGAAGCAGCAGAAAGCTTTGGCTGTCACAAGAGTGGTATATTGAGAAAGTCCTAGAGCGGTTCAATATGAATGCAGTGAAGCCGATCAGTACTCCACTGGATGGTCACTTCAGATTGAGCGACAGGCAGTGTCCCAAGACGAAGGCAGAGGTGGAAGAGATGCAGAAGATACCCTACGCTTCAGCTGTAGGAAGTTTGATGTATGTTATGGTGTGTACACGCCCAGACATAGCATACGCGGTTGGTGTTGTCAGCCGGTATCTTGCCAATCCTGGCAAAGAACATTGGGCAGCGGTGAAATGGATACTGCGGTATCTAAGAGGCTCATCCAGGTTGAGCCTATGCTATGGTGATGGTAAACCTGTGTTAGAGGGCTACACAGATGCAGATATGGCAGGTGACATAGACTCTAGGAAGTCTACATCGGGGTTCATGTTCATGTTTGCAGGGGGAGCAGTTTCCTAGTAGAGCAAGCTACAGAAGGTCGTAGCGTTGTCGACGACAGAGGCCGAGTACTTGCAGTCACAAAGGCATGTAAAGAGATGCTTTGGATGAAGAGGTTCCTACAGGAACTTAGCCTGAAGCAGGAGGAACACGTGGTCTATTGCGATAGTCAGAGTGCTATACACTTGAGCAAGAATCCAAGTCAGCATTCCAAGTCGAAGCACATAGAGGTTCGGTATCACTGGATCAGGGATATTTTGGAACAGAAGGTGTTACAGCTTGAGAAGGTCCACATGGACGATAATGAGTCAGACATGATGACCAAGGCTTTGCTCAAAGGCAAGTTTGAGGTTTGTAGAAACCTGGTTGGCTTGAAGAAGGTGGATCCCTCCTGGGTCAAAAAGGTGGAGATTTGATGAGTTTTTTTTTTACCTGTCGTCGACCGGTCGTGAGCCCTGCTCGACCGGTTGAAGGCTGGTCTCGACCAATCATGGGAGTCGAGCCGTGACTCGACTCAAAGTCCAGCGAGTTCAGACTATTTTTCTCCGTGGTCTTCGACCAGTCATAGGTGAGCTTCGACTAGTCGAAGGTGGGCTTCGACCAGTCGTAGGAGAGCTTCGATCAGTCGAAGGAGGCTAAGACCAGTCCTGAAATTTTTCGGACTAGTCGTAGGTTACGCATTTTGTTCCGCGATTTTGCCCGAAACTGCGGATTTGAGTCCTTTCACAACTAGGATGCGAAAGAGAAGTTTCCTAAACTATAAAAGGGGTTGCCTTGGATTTTCTAGGCAAGAACAAGAGGGTTTTCTAAAGCTTTACAAGGGATTTGTTAAAGGGTTTAGGGCTATCAAAAGGTGAGAGAAAGAGAGGAAGAGAGAGAGGAAGCTTATAAAAGGGAGGTTCTGCTCGTGGAGGTTATCTATTGTGCAATCTATATCTCAGTGCTTCTATGTTCTCGTAATCGGTTAGATCTCTCCGTTTTCTCTATTTCTCTTATTGTTTATCCACTCATGCGTGAGTAAAGAAGGTTGTAACGTTTTACTTCATAGTGGATTGTTGATCTGGACGAGGTCCAGTGGTTTTAACGCTTTGAGGGTTTTCCACGTAAAAATCTCCTGTGTGGTGTGTGATTGATGCATTGATTGTTTTCATTGCTTTATTATCTATAATTCTGGTTTGTTCTGGAGGGCTAGACCCTAAGGTTTTGTGCAAGGCCCCCAACACACCACAACCCCACCTTTCTTCCAAGTGTCGACGACCACCTTCACCACCCTCTCATCGCCACCCACTGCCTCTGCCACGCTCTCTGCTACCATTTCCGCAGCTGGAACCCTTCTGCCCCACCTCCTCATCAATCTCTCTGACTTTAAAACAGCAGAAAATGCTTCCCAGAACGACGCCCTCAAGAACCCCTTCTCTTTCCCCTTCACCATCCATCTCCTCATTCTCTCCTCTAGTAAGACAACGATTTCCCCAATTTCTGATTCATTTTCAAGCCCCGTCTCAATCTCCCTTAATTCCTCACTGTAACTAATCTCCTCCTCAAACCTACACCTCTTGTACTTACAACAGAACCCCCATGTCTTGGACAACTCCCTTCGCTTCTTCAACGGTTCAAGCACGTCGAAATAGGCGAATGTGATTTCCTCTCCAGCCTTCACATCTCTAGATGCATGAATTGCCATGTGATCTCCGATGTGCAAACGCCTTGCATTAGGATTGCAGGAGTGATTAACGAAGGAAGCCAAGATCCAAAGCCCCACGCCATAGAAGCCACTCTTCTTCCCTAGAGTTTTCGCACATGTTCCATCTTCGGTTAGGGAATTCACATCCAGGATCTTTAAGATCCTACCCATGTCAGGCTTCTCCTCACTAAAGCAGCTCTCCTCTGTCTCAGGCCTAAAGAGATTCAAATCAGGAACTTCAAGGCCATCTTCATCTTCTCCTGTCGACAACGCATAAATCATTTGAAGGGTTTTCCTGCACCTCTTGGCAGCATCAAGGATTTTATCGACGAAGTCCTTCCACATTACCATCCGAGCACAATCCCCCGAATCATCACCAGGTTCTGGTAGTATCGCTCTTCCAATCGCAACCGGCTTCGTCATGATTAACAGAGTTCCAGCTTCCACATCCTTCGTTGCATAAAGTCCGCGGCCACAATTCTCCGATCTCTTGATCTGGACTGGACCTACATATTCTGCGAGTTCTGGAGATTTCCCATGAAACCCATTCAAGACCCAATCCGAAAGATCGAAAGCCCCTGTTCTCGATTGGAATTCAAGTTTCTCGCATCGATCTAAGAACCCATGAAGGTTTTCGCAGCCCCCACTGATTTGAAGCTTGAGGGCCCGTCTGAAGCAATCCAAGGATTTGGAATACCGATCCAGATCGAGCAATATCCTGCCTATGCAAATGAGAGACTTACAATGGGTACTGTCTATTTCCAATGCTCGATCGCAATCCACCAGCGCTCCGGAGAAATCTCTCAGACGGTATTGGGCCTCTGCGCGGTTGGAGAGGGCTAAGCAGAGAGACTTCGTGAGCTTGGATGTCTGATCAAAAGTACCAGATTCTCCTTTAAGGGTGTCTGAGTCTGAGAGGTGTTGGTGGCAGAGAGAGATAAACTGAGAGTAGGCATTGATGGAATCGTTCCACTCCTCTCTGAGGAGGAGCTCCGAAGCTTTGAATCTTAGATGCTGCATCTCTTCATTAATCCCTTCCATGGTTGTGGTTCTCTTTCTTTCTGCAGCGATGTGAAGAAGGAGGATTTACAGAGGAGAGATTACAGAGATGATGGAGGAGAGATTTCAGCAAATGAGCTGGCTGCTGGATGCGGAGAGACTTCTGCAGATGAGCTGGATGCTGGATGCGTTCCTTCGACATGTTGGACTCTAGACAAATGTGGTTACAACGTTCTCAATAATGGAAGTGGCAATTCAAACGGGATCCCACAGGCAGGCTTGGAACAGTTAATTCCTGCACCAGTCGCATTCCACTGCGAATTTAGATGGATTTCTTAACTCACTAGGGTAGGCATGAAGTTGAAATCAATTGATATGAATTATCATTTCTTGGCATTGCCAAAATAATCCCTTTCCAATATTGTATAAGCTTTCTTCCCCGAGTACTAGAAAAATACATTATTGATGTTGGCCCACATAAATCAACACAGTACATGGCATTGTAGGAGTTGTTTATCTGGTGACACCATCTGTACTCCTTGACTATAGTGTGAAATAGCACAATTTTGAGCGTCCCGTCTTGGCCCTTAACACATGGTGATCAGAAACAAAATGATCAGTGGTTCATGTTCTACATGCAAAGGTCTTTGATCAAACGGTTCAGATAGTTCAATCATCGTGGGTTCATTTTTTGGCCAATAATCCACATGAACGTTTTGCATCGGTTGTCTCATCATAGGAGTCCCACCCATCTTAGTCTAGTTTAGCGGAATGAGACATTCTGATTTACAAGCTGCCTCACCATCTTTTCAAGTAGGACGAAGTCAAGGACATTCTCATTGACAGCCAATATCAAAGCAATTGGGAAAAAAAGTTCCATGCGCATTACAACTTCCACTGGCCTTAACTTCGCAACCAGCCATTGACTTGGTTAATTATGATGTATCCTTGTAAGGCCATTAACAAGTTTTGTATCGTTAGGACTAAAAATCTAAAATCTAAATATGACCTGAGGATTTATTCACCCAGATACAAGATGACTCACGTCAATGATCATTAATATATCTCACAAAAGAAAAGAAAAATGTACTAATGACTTCTTCCATATAAACTATATTTATATATATATATAGAGAGAGAGAGAGAGAGAGAGATATGGTGTTGGTTTTGTTGGTAGGAATATGGTGTTGGTTTAATGATATGGAAATTATTTCTCCTTTATGTATAGGAGCATATGATAATTTTATTTTGAGCTCTTGAGAATGCTTTGCCATGGATCATACACACAGGCGTGCGCTTGCTACGTCACGTCATGCGGACGAGCCAGGCTTATGCTTGGGCTTGTATACATGATTCATTTTCTTTTCCATTGTTTTTTCTTTTCTTTTATTTGATCGAGTCTATTGCTACAATATGTGGCATTTCTTTACCAGACTATATTATCTTTTCCAAAAGAGGTCTTTCTCTTTTTTTCCTTAAAAATTTTCCAATGTTTTTCCCTTTTATAAAAAAAGTGGATGGACTGTGAGCATCAATCACTTGGCGTTTGAGTCGGTCGTTACTAGCCAATTGCTAGTTGTATCCCAAAGGTTTTTTTTTTTTTTTTTTTTTTTTGTAGGAGATCCGAATCGGTCATCTCTGTTGGGATGCCTTGCACAAACCTTAGGATCTAGCCTCCCGAAACAAACCAGAATTATGGATAATAAAGCAATGAAATAAATCAAAGCATCAATCACACACCACACAAGAGATTTTTTGTGGAAAACCCTCAAAGAGGTAAAAACCACGGGACCTCGTCCAGATCAACAATCCACTATGAAGTAGAACGTTACAATCTTCTTCACTCACGCAGGAGTGGATAAACAATCAGATAAATAGAGAAAAACGGAGAGATCTAACCGATTATGAGGACATAGAAGCGCTGAGATATAAATTGCAAAGTAGAAAACCTCCACGAGCAGAACCTCCCTTCTATAAGCTTCCTCTCTCTTTCTTCTTATCTCTCACCTTTAATAGCTCTAAACCCTTTAGCAAATCCCTTGTAAAGCTTTAGGAAACCCTCTTGCTGTATGTGTGTACCCAGAAAAACCCTAGGCAACCCCTTTTATAGTTTTGGAAAACTCCTTTCCGCATCCCTGTTGCGAAATGACTCAAATCTGCAGTTTCGAGCAAAATCGTGGAACAAACTGCGTAACCTTCGACTAGTCGAGACATCCCTTTGACCAGTCGTAGGTCCCCTTCGACCAGTCGAACATTCCTTCGACCAGTCCTAGCTACAGTAAAAAACAGCAAAATTACTCGCTGGACTTTAAGTCAAAGTTACGACTCGAACCTTCGACCGGTTGACCACCAGCCTTCGACCAGTCGAGCAGAGCTCTCAACCAGTCGAAGATGGGTAAAAAAAAACCCATCAAATCTCCTCCTTTTTTACCCAGGAGGGATCCACCTTCTTCAAGCCAGTCAGGTTTCTACAAACCTCAAACTTGCCCTTGAGCAAAGCCTTGGTCATTATGTCTGACCCATTATCATCCGTGTGGACTTTCTCAAGCTGTAACACCTTTTGTTCCAAAGTATCCCTGATCCAGTGATACCGAATCTCTATGTGCTTTGACTTGGAATGCTGACTTGGATTCTTGCTCAAGTGTATAGCACTCTGACTATCGCAATAGACCACGTGCTCCTCCTGCTTTAGGCTAAGTTCCTATAGGAACCTTTTCATCCAAAGCATCTCTTTACATGCTTCTGTGACTGCAATGTATTCGGCCTCTGTCGTCGACAATGCTACGACCTTCTGTAGCTTGCTCTGCCAAGAAACCGCTCCCCCTGCAAACGTGAACATGAACCCCGATGTAGACTTCCTGGAGTCTATGTCACCTGCCATATCTGCATCTGTGTAGCCCTCTAACACAGGTTTTCCGTCACCATAGCATAGGCTCAACCTGGATGAGCCTCTTAGATACCGTAGTATCCATTTCACCGCTGCCCAATGCTCTTTGCCAGGATTGGCAAGGTACCGGCTGACAACACCAACCGCATATGCTATGTCTGGGCGTGTACACACCATAGCATACATCAAACTTACTACAGCTGACGCGTAGGGTATTTTCTGCATCTCTTCCACCTCTGCCTTCGTCTTGGGACATTGCCTGTCGCTCAATCTGAAGTGACCATCCAGTGGAGTAGGCTTCGCTGCATTCATATTGAACCGGTCTAGGACTTTCTCAATATACCGCTCTTGTGACAGCCAAAGCTTCCTGCTGCTTCTGTCACGGGTTATCTCCATTCCTTGGATCTGTCTAACCGGGCCCAAGTCTTTCATCACAAAAGACTTGCCCAACTACTGTTTCAGCCTGTCAATCTTCTTGATGTCTTTTCTCATGATGACCATGTCATCAACATATAACAGCAGAACTAAGAACTCACCATCTGAGAACTTGTGCATAAACACACAGTGGTCCGACTCCGTTCTGTCATACCCATGTTTCAACATAAACGAGTTGAACTTCTTGTACCATTGCCGTGGAGCTTGTTTTAGCCCATACAAGCTCTTCCTCAGCCTACACACAATATGCTCCTTGCCCTTGACTTCGAACCTCTCTGGTTGGTGCATGTAAATCTCTTCTTCCAGGTCACCATGAAGAAAGACAGTTTTAACATCTAACTACTCTATTTCCAGATTCATGCTAGCTGCCAACCCAAGCAACATCCGTATGGATGTCATCTTCACCACAGGTGAGAATATCTCCTCGAAGTCTATGCCTTTCCTCTGACCAAACCCTTTCACCACAAGTCTGGCCTTGAACCTCGTCTGTGAATTCTTCTGCTCAACTTTCTTTTTGAACACTCACTTGTTGCTCAAAGCTTTCTTGCCCTTAGGCAGTTTCACCATATCATAGGTGTGGTTCTTATGCAAGGATTCCATCTCTTCTTGCATAGCTTTCAACCACTCCCCCTTATGCTCGTCTGCTAAGGCCTCAGAATAATCTTCTGGATCTCCCTCATCGGTTAGTATAATGTACTCACGCGGCGAGTACCTCTTGGACGGCTGTGTGTCCCTAGATGACCTCCTCACCTATGGCTCAACAGGTGGATCAAGTGGGGGCTGCTCCCCTGATCCATCTTCTGAAGGAACTCTCTCGTCCTCTGCACCTTGCTGTACTCCCCCGTCATCAGGCACCACGGGAGGAGTAATCGGATCCATGTCCTCTAGCTCACCTGAACTAGGTTGGTTCTTCTCTGGCTTACCAATGTCTTCTATACACTGATCTTCAAAGAAAACCACATCTCTGCTCCTGACGAGCTTCCTCTCGGTCGGATCCCACAATTTATAACCGAACCTTTCATCACCGTACCCTAAGAACACACACTGCCTGATCTTCATATCGAGCTTGGACCTCTCGTCCTTTGGTACGTGAACGGATGCCCTGCATCCAAACACCCTGAGATGACTGTACGATGGATCCTGTCCAGTCCACACCTTCTCAGGTACTTCTCCATTCAATGGGGCTGATGGAGACCTGTTTATCAAATACACCACCGTGTGCATTGCTTCTCCCTAGAACGTCTTGGGCAATTTCGCATGAGATAACATGCATCTGATTCTCTCAACAATGGTGCGATTCATTCACTCAGCTACACTATTATGCTGGGGGGTCTTGGGAACCGTCTGTTCATGCTGTATACCCAGGGACTTGCAGTACTCATGAAAGTCGCCAATGTATTCACCACCATTGTCAGTGCGGATGCGCTTCAATGATCTACCTGTCTCTCTCTCGACCATAGCATGAAATAATTTAAACACACCAAAGACCTCGTCCTTAGATTTCAAAGCATAAACTCAAACCCTCCTAGATGCATCATCTATAAAAGTGACAAAATACAATGCCTCACCCAAGGTTTTTGTCCTCATAGGACCACAAACATCAGAATAAACCAAATCTAATGCATGCGCTTTATTAACATGAGGAGTTTTAATAAATGAAACTCTATGTTGTTTCCCTGATAAACAATCAAGACAGGTTTTGAGAGGTGTACCTGTCACGTCTGGAAAGAGCTGCTTCCTCGCTAGTAGCTGAAGTCATTTTTCACTCATGTGGCCTAGACGCCTGTGCCACATGTCAATAGCTAAATCTTCCACTGCGTTCAACCCACCCTTGCACATACTAACACTTACCTTGTAAAGGGTGCAACACTTCTTTCCTCTGGCCACTATCAACGAACCCTTGATGAGCTTCCATCGCCCACCAGCAAATCGGCTTTTATAGCCATCATCATCCAACCTTCCCGTCGACTTCAAGTTGAGGCGAAGGTCTGGGATATGCCTCACATCCCTGAGAACCAATGTGCAGCCCACATCGGTCTTCACACAAATATCATCGACTCCCACAATTTTTGATACGCCAGAATTTCCCATCTTCACAGTCCCATAGTCACCTGACTTGTAGCTTGTGAAGGAGTCCCTGTGTGGAGTCGCATGAAAAGAAGCTCCCGAGTCTATCACCCAGTCAGTGTCCTGACTCGTAGCCGTGAGACATACATTATGATCTGCGGAAAGAATAACTACCATGTCGCCATCTGAAGCAACCGCAGTGGAATCTGATTCATCTTCCTTCCCTTTTCCTTTCTTGTCGTTTTTCTTACCACGACATTCATGCTTGTAGTGGCCTTTCTTGCCACAATTCCAGCAATCAACATCTTTCATATTACTCGACTTGCCTCTTGATTTATCTCGGGCCTTCCCGCCCTTCCTGTCCTTTCCTCTCCCCCGTTCCTGTGTCACAAGGGCCTCTTGCTAAGTAGACCCCTGAGACTTCCTCCTTGTCTCCTCATTGAAGAGACAACTGGTTACCTGTTCCATGGATATCTTTCCGTCTGGCACGGAGTTACTTAGAGACACCACCAATGTCTCCCAACTGTCAGGCAATGAACTAAGCAATAGTAAAGCCTGCAATTCATCATCTAGGACCATTTTCAGAGAGATGAGTTGGTTCACTATATTGTTGACCTCATTCATGTGCTCGGCCACAGAACCGCCATCCTTGAACTTGAGATTCACAAGTCGCCTTATCAGAAAAATTTTATTACCGACTGTCTTCCTCTCATACAGCCCTTGTAATTTTAGCCATAGGCTAGCAGCTGAGGTTTCTGTAGACACATGGTGAAATACGGAATCATCCAACCATTGTCTAATAAACCCCACCGCCTTTCGGTCCGTCTTCTTCCAATCATCATCAGTCATATCCTTGGATTTTGCTGATATGCCTAAGATTGGAGAATATAGGTCCTTGCAATAAAGCAAGTCCTCCATCTTAGCCTTCCATATGGTCCAGCTAGAACCATTGAGGCTGATCATCCTTGAGTCACCTTCCATAATTTAAAACTGATCCTACCCATTTAATGAACTTAGCTTTGATACCACTTTGTTGGGATGCCTTGCACAAACCTTAGGATCTAGCCTCCCGAAACAAATCAGAATTATGGATAATAAAGCAATGAAATAAATAAAGCATCAATCACACACCACACAAGAGATTTTACGTGGAAAACCCTCAAAGAGGTAAAAAATACGGGACCTCATCCAGATCAACAATCCACTATGAAGTAGAACGTTACGATCTTCTTCACTCACGCAGGAGTGGATAAACAATCAGAGAAATAGAGAAAAACGGAGAGATCTAACCGATTATAAGGACATAGAAGCGCTGAGATATAAATTTCAAAGTAGAAAACCTCCACGAGCAGAACCTCCCTTCTATAAGCTTCCTCTCTCTCTTTCTTCTTCTCTCTCACCTTTGATAGCCCTAAACCCTTTAGCAAATCCCTTGTAAAGCTTTAGGAAACCCTCTTGTTGTATGTGTGTACCCAGAAAAATTCCAGGCAACCCCTTTTATAGTTTTGGGAAACTCCTTTCCGCATCCCTGTTGCGAAATGACTCAAATCAGCAGTTTCGTGCAAAATCGCGGAACAAACTGCGTAACCTTCGACTAGTCGAGACATCCCTTCGACCGGTCGTAGGTCTCCTTCGACCAGTCGAACATTCCTTCGACTAGTCTTAACTACAATAAAAAAAACAGCAAAATTACTCGCTGGACTTTGAGTCGAAGTTACGACTCGAACCTTCGACCGGTCGACCACCAGCCTTCGACCAGTCGAGCATGGCTCTCGACCAGTCGAAGATGGGTCAAAAAAACCCATCAATCTCGGTCATCAAATGGATGCGGATAGTTTTTAGGAAAGCGATATAAATCCGTGCTTCTATTGAGTTTGTTGACACTATCTTCTTATCATTTCATTCGTTCTTTGATACATGAGCTTTCCTTCTATTATATTCTGTGTATTTCTCATCTCATAGTCTGTCATTAACCTCTGTTAATATTTATACATCTTTATTTATTGTTACTAATTTTTGTGCATTGAAATAACAGTTAGCCTCCCATTTAATGCGGCAGCTGCTGCTCTGCATCAGGTCCATTACAGATGAGGGTACCCTAAGATATCCCATAATGGAAGATCCTAAAACTTCAGCATTAGACCTTTCTTCCATTGATGTGGGCCTTTTCTATATATATATATATATATATATATATATATATATATATTATATTCTCTTAATCATCTATTATATAGGAACTTTCTCCATCTGTGTCGCAGCCCACTAAAGGAATGGTTTGGATAATCAAAACATGATTTCCAGATGTAAAGAATCTTGTGTAGAATAAATCATATTCAAAAGATAAAAATAAAAATCGATATACATGTTGATGAGCAAGACCTACTATTCCTTCTTTCTAAGATATGGATGCATCATGAGCGTGGCCCTATACGTTTATTAATCAGGCCTAAGCATTAGGGCAGGCCCATCCCATCACTTAACTGGGCCTTTGAATTTAGGGACAAGCCTGCTCCGGCATGGCCTCAATAGACAAAATCTTTTACCAATTTGCTTCAAAATCAGGCCCATACCTGGCCCACCTACCTCTAATATAAACCCCAGCTCCAAAACCCAATGGGCCAAACCTGGGTCCCCACTGACCCGTTAAAAGATTCGTGACTCTGATTGACTCATTCAGCCCTAAGTTGAGTAGGGAGTGACTATAGTTCAAAAACTTGAAAGCTCAACTCTCAATTTCTAGTAAGGTTGGGCCAACTGGAAGACTGGATGAGTCTGTAGTTGTCTTATTCGATGATGATGATTATTATTATTATTATTATTATTATTTTACAATTAAACTTATAACATTTAATGCATTAAAATTTTTTTGAATAAAGTTAAATTGATAAAAATATCCAGAGGTGCACGTTTGTCTAGAAAGGACCACCTGACCAGTGGGACAACCTATCTCTTGGTCTAGGGATCAATATAGTGGTGCCCCTCTGATGGATGGGTTGGATCTTGGATCTATCGTGCCATGCTGGCACATATGTGGTATAAGTTTTAGTGCACACGACACATGGGCTGGTCGAAGCTTATATATGCGGTGTACAAGTTATAGATGCATGCATATCAAGGGTAATACTCTTGCTAGAGTATCAAATAACTCCACTTACACAATTGCTCCGCGACTCCTCTTGCTGCATCTTGTTAATCCTTCCTTTCCCATATGCATGAACCTGCTATTTTTTCAGCACATTTTATTTTTGATGTAGAATGTGGATTAAGCAAGTTCCTACAAATGCACCAGAAGAGGCCCAGAGAGAAATTGACAAAATTCAGCATAATTGAACCAATTGACCGATCGGGTCGACTTGTCAAAATTCCACCAGAAACTCCAGATTGGTTGCTGGATAATTTTTTGCCAATTTTGACATGTCAATAGATTTGGTTGACAGGTCGAAGGCCCTATTCAACAGGTTGACCAATTAGTTCGACAGTTTGAAATTCATAGAATTTTTAGTTTTAGTCTCTGGACATTTTTGAGCCCGTTCGACTGATTGACTCGAACGGTCGACACAGATCCACGAACGACGGAAATTTTCATGGTCTTTAGAATTTGTTTCCTTATTTGATTAGTACTCTTTTGATTACGTTTTAGGGTTGGATCAAGCATAATCCCATGGACGGTGCTCCAGGGAATTATCCTTTAACAACGGCGACTTTCGAAGTGGCGCAGCGGGAGAATTGGTAAGTCATGTAAGGGCTACATGTTTCCATCGATTGCAGGATGGAGGCCCTAGGGCAACTCCATATTCGTGGCGATGATCCACCTTCGGTAGGCGCTGGAATTCACAATCGTGCTGATTGTGGGACAGTGCTAGCGATGAATCGTAGAATCACACTTGAGGATGTGGGATCCAATGATGAGGAGATTGATGACATGATCCTCCAACATATCCTGGACGAGGCAACGATCGGGTAGATCAGACGGTTTGAGAATTCTGAATGAAAGTCGATTTTCCTATCTTTAACAGTCAACTCCACATCGATGACTTTCTCAATTGGCTACTTAAAGGCGAATGTTTCTTCGACTACATGAAAATCTCTTAAGAGAAGAAGGTTAAACTTGTAGCCTACAAGTTTAACAACAGAGCTTTGGCTTGGTGGGATCAGCTTCAACTCGCATAGACAAGACATATGAATGCATCAATTCACACGTGATTGAGGATGAAATAATTGTTGCGCGCATGATTCCTCTCCAACGATTACGATGAAGTATTGTTCCAAAAAAACTAAAATTGTTAGCAGGATAGCCGATCAGTGAGGAGTTATGTAGAGAAATCATATTGTTTGTTAGCGAGAGGTGAAGATAGCCAATCGAGTAGGGGTTATGTAGAGAAATCCCATTGTTAATTGGTGAGAGGTGACCTAGTTGAGATGGAGTCGCGACAGGTCACCAGATACATCATTGGAATATGTGTGGCCCCTGAGGAAATGGAGAACCAAATCAATACTTCTAAAGTGGCGGAGTAGCCCATTGTAAATGAATGGAATTTCGTCAAGCATTTTGAGGTGATGGGAGTGGTAGTGACATTGATAGAAAAGAAAGTGGATGTGGAGTCCATGAGTACATTTCAAAAGATGTAAAGCCAGTGTTGCAGGAGTTCAAGACGATTGTGCTTGCCGAACTTCTTGACGAATTGTCCTCCATGCAAAAGATTCGTCTTTTTTAGGTTGAGTTTGTGAGACTCGTATCCTAGCTCGTACCATTCCGTAGGCTTCCGCAGTCCTCTGGTCAAATTCCAGCAACCCTCGACCTGTAACCAGCATTTGGGTGCGAACCTAAGTCGCATCCCGAAGATTTATATCGGCTCGACTCGAAACTTGTACCCTAGCGACCGTGTCGTCGCCACGGTTCCAACGCCGTGTCTCACGCGCTGATACGATACCCAGGCCAGAAGATGTGGGCCCGCATTAATTTCGAGGAAAATGTCGTGCGTGCGAATTCCGAGAGAATCTCTACAACATATCTCATCAATCAAGTTAAGTACATCATCTATACCCCATGCCACCTCACCCTATCACAAGTACAAGTACCCATTTCCTCTTTTCTCCAAGTCAACTCTCTCTCTCCCCACCCATTCCTCTTTTACACAAAATTCAAACTAACCCATGCCTTCCCATTCCCTTTCTTACAACACCCACTCCACCCATCCCTTATCAATTCATCACTTCTCTCTCTCTCTCTCTCTCTCTCTCTCTCTCTCTCTCTCTCTCTCTCTCTCTCTCTCTCTAATAATTCTCCAAACTCCCAAGAGAAAAATCCAACATCCAAGCCTTCCAAGAGCAACCTAAGTGTGGCCCACTTCTCTACCACCCAATCTCTCATCCCCACCATCAAAACTTCATCATCCTCCATCAAGATCGAAGATAAGGAACCTAGGAGTCCAATAAGCTAAAGAAGAAGGCCGATCGGTGGGTGATCCACCGTTGATTTCCATTTAAGGGCTCACTTGTGGTGGGGCCCATCTTGATGTTTGTGTTATAACAAAGAGGGGCCCATAGTGGCGGGGTCCCTCTAATGTGTCGATATATCTTTCTCTATATCTCCTTCTCTCTCTCTCTTTTGTGACGGAATGTAGCCCACTTGATCTAGACCGTCCATGTGTTGGGCCTCATCCCACTGCCATGGGTGAAGTAAGAACACAAATATCAGTTGATCCAATGCTTAGGCGGGCCACACTCTCGTGCACCACATCTCGCTGCTCACATGGACCCACACGGTCCATCTACGGTTTGAGGCAGATCCAAATATCAGGTGGTGCACACAGTCCAGACCATGGAGGTGTGACCCACACCAGCTATAAGCTGATGTATTGATGTCAGCATGGTGGTCTGATCACAGCCGTGATCCAGACCCTCCATCCTTTTTTTCTCTCTAGCGGGCCACACGTGTGGACCCCACCATGAGATATGTGTTATATCCTGACCATCCAGTCCATCTTTCCCTGGACGGTTAGGCCGACACTCATATAGAGTGCCGGTCTCCTATGAACTGTACCGCACGGAATTTATGTGCGAGCCTTCATGGACGCCATAGGATGAGGAGAGTGGCTGGGATTCCACTGCGTTGAGAAAGAGTCTTCGACTCTCTACATTCACGCCGAGGGAGGCGGATTAGCTACTGCAAATTGAGTAGTGAGACTTGAAGTGACGTCACCAAGTTTTGTGGGCCCACCTTGATGTATTTGTTGTATCTACACCGTCCATCCAGTTTTAGAGATCATTTTAGTACATGAGAAAAAGATTGAGCATATCGAAAGCTGGAGTGGACCCCACCACAGAAAACAATAAGGAGAGATTGAAACAGTGTTGATTGAACGTCGACTATTAAAAACTTTTTGGGGGGCCATAAAAGTTTTAGATCAAGTTGATCTTTGTTTTTTTCCCTTCATCCAGGTTTGTATGACCTAATCAATAGATTGGATGTCAAATAAACAGTACAGTGGGCCTTATTAGGATTTTAATGGTGGATATCCAATCACTATTGTTTTCTTGTGGTGTGGTCCACCTTAGATTTATATCCGTCTCATTTTTTGTATTAAGCTCTAAAATGATCTTTAAAAATGGATGAAGGGCATGGATAAAAGACATACTTCATAGTGGGGCCCACATGGCTTGTGGTAGGGGGTAGCCAATCCATTTCCACTCGTGTGTGGTACGACGTCCGATCCAGACGAAATCGGATTGCGTACTGAGTTACTTAGTACGCTCTTATCGTTGGGCCCATAGTGAATGTATTTGGTTTTTCCACACCGTTGATCCGTTTTTCCAAATCATTACAGTGGTTGAACCTAAAATTGAAGCATATCCAAAGCTCAAGTTGACCATACCACAAGAAACAGTGGGAATAATGATTTCCACCGTTGAAATTTTCTTATGGCCCACAGTGATGTTTATTTGTCATTCAACCCGTTCATAAGATCACAAATACATGGATGAAGGGAAAACTAAAATATCAACTTGATCCAAAACTTCTATGGCCTCCCAGAATTTTTCAATGGTAGATGTTCAATTCATACTGTTTCCTATGATGTGGTCCACTTAAGATTTTTATAGGCTTAAGTTTTGAATTCATGCAATAAAATTATATGATAAAATGGATGGACGGAGTGGATAAAATAAATAAATCACGGTGGGCCCCACAGATTTTACTTAGTACACTTAGGGTACTGAGTTACTCAGCACGCAATCCGCTTCCAATCCAGACTTCTGGATGTGGTTTGGCTAGTACGTTGCCACTAGCCAGGTGGCTAGTGGTCGGTCTATGTGGATCCCACAATGATGTATAAGTTTTATCCACGCCGTCCATCCATTTTTAAAGATAATTTTATATCTTGATACCAAAAATGAGGTGGATCTAAATCTCAGGTGGACCACACCATGGAAAGGAAATTTGATTGAAAGTCCACCATTAAAAACCTCCTAGGCCTCTGTAATGGTTATTTGACATCTAACCTATTGATTAGATCATACAAATTTGGAAGAAGTGAAAAAATATATATCAGCTTGATCCAAAACTTTTGTGGCCCCAAGAAGTTTTTAATGGTGGGCTTTCAATCAACACTTTGCGGTCCACTTGAGATTTGGATCAACCTCATTTTTAGGCTCATACCATAAAATGATATAAAAGAATGGGTGGACTGAATGGATGAAACACACATATCATGGTGGGGCTCACGGAGCATCGACCACTAGCCATTGGCTAGCCAGTTACCGGCCAATCCGTTTCCCGATTTCCTGCCAAAGCCTTTCGCATCAAGTTCCTACGCTAGAACGTAGGTGGGGTGCACCTTGATGTTTTTGAGAAATCCATCCCATTCATCCATTTTTTGAGATCATGTTAGAACATGGGGTAAAAAAATGAGCTGGATCCACTACGCAAGTGTACTGAAAACATGAGGATTGAATGTTCGCGGTTTAAATATTCATGGGGCCACATAATTTTTGAATCAAGATAATCTTTTTTATTTTAGTTATCTCAGTAGAAATGATGTTATGAACGATGCGGATGTCATGTAAACATTACTGTCGACCTCGCAAGGCTGCGTATGGCATGTAAACATTACTGTCCACCTCGCAGAGCCTTGACCTTCCGGGTGGGGGTGGGACGCAATCCCCGTCCAAAACTAACTGGTTGAGAAGACTTGCTATTAAAGTGACGTCACCTAATTATGTGGGCCTCACTATGATGTATGTGTTGTACCCACACTGTCCATCCATTTGTAGAGATCATTTTATGACATGAGCCTAAGAATGAATCAGATCAAAAGCTTGAGTGGACCCCACCACAGAAAACAATGGAGATAGTGATGCTCACCATTAAAAACTTTTAAGGGCCACAAAAGTTTTTCGATCAAGCTGATATTAGTGTTTTCCCTTCTTTAATGTCTAAGTTAACTTATGAACAGGTTAGATCTTAAATAAACATCAGAGTGGACCTTAGGAAGGTTTTAACGGTGGGTGTCTCTCTCCCTATTGTTTTCTATGGTGGGGTCCACGCCAGCTTTCGATATGTTCATTCTTTTTCTCATGTCCTAAAATGATTTCTAAAACTGGATGAACGGTGTGGATACAACAAATACATCAAGGTGGGCCCACAAAACTTGGTGATGTCACTTAAGTCTCACTGCTCAACTTGGCAGTAGCTAATCCGCCTCCCTCGGCGTGAGTGTAGGAGAGAGTCTTTTTTCCGAAGACTCTCTCTTTCGCAACACAGCGGAATCCTAGCCGCTCTCCTCATCCTACGACGTATATGAAGGCTCGCACATAAATTCCGTGCAGTACGGTTCGTAGGAGACCGACACTCCGTGTGGTACGGTTCGTAGGAGACTGGCTCTCTCTCTCTCTCTCTCTATATATATATATATATATATATATATATATATATATATATATATATATAACAATGATATATAAAATATACATGTATGGGTGGTGGGCCCCACGTGGGACCCGCCTATCTGAGAAACAAATTGGCTAGTTTTCCACACACCAGCTATATGTATATAGCCGTGTATTGACGTCAGTAAGGTCCTTGGGACCCAGCTGCTGTGAGGGTCTCATCCACACCGTCCAACAAGCAATCTGGACGGGTGGGACCCACCTCCCATGATGTATGCGTTATACCCCAACCATCCATCCATTGGACTTGCTCGTGGACCCCACTCTGCTGTGTATTTCATCCAAACCATCCATCCATCTGACGTGCTGGCCATCCCACCATTAACGCATGTGCTGCATCTATACCGCCCATCGATGGGCCCCACGACACCAGCAATTCTGTGGGGCCCACTAGTGTATGTGTTACATCTAAACCGTTAATCCATCTGGTGTCGCGTCTCAAGGCTTGAGACTAAAAGTAAGTCAAATCTAGTATCAAGTGGACCACACTGTAGAAACAGTGGGATTGAATGTCTACCATTGAAACCCTTTGGGTTACAATAGTTTTGGACCAACATGATATTTGTTTATCCTCTTAGATTAGGCCTTTGTGACCTTATGAACAGATTGGATGAAAAATAAATGCTATGGTGGGCCCACTGGAATTTCATCAGTGGAAACCATTATCACCACTGTTATTTGTGGTATGGTCCAGATGATCATTTGATATGATATAATTTTAAATAATACTTTAATTGATCTCTAAAAATAGATGAATGGTGTAGTGATACGGCCCATTTGATACAACCCATTTGATTCGGCCCAGTTGATATAATTGAGGCCCATTTAGTGAGGTCCGATGTGATATACTTGGGGCTCATTTGATAAGGCCCAATGTGATATATGAGGCCTTTCTAAGAGGCCCAACTTGTTGTATTTGCGGAGGCCCAATGTGATGTATTGTGACCCATTTGAGTAAGGCCCAATACAATGCATATATGGCCCATGAGCGAGGCCCATCGTGATGTATAATAGGCCCTTGTGCGAGGCCGTGGGCCTACGATACGTTCGGCTCTATGTGGGCCACTACTTGGGAGCAATGATGGTTAAATGTCCACATTGATGGGCGATGATGGTTAAATGTCCACATTGTGACCTTCCCTTAGGCCCTTTATTAGGCCGATTACCGATTCTGATTGTCAAGGCTGATTCCGATTGTTGATGCCGATTATCGATACCGATTCTAATTGTCGAGGCCGATTCCGATTGTCGAGGCCAATTATTGAGACCGATTCCAATTGTCAAGGCCGATTCCGATTGCTGAGACCAATTATCGAGACTGATTCTGATTATCGAGGCCGATTCTGATTGTCGAGGCTGATTTTGATTGTCGAGATCAATTTAGATTATCGAGGCCGATTCTGATTGTTGAGGTCGATAATGGAGACCGATTCCGATTGTCGAG
Source organism: Magnolia changhungtana (assembly GCA_030180095.1). Taxonomy (NCBI): domain Eukaryota; kingdom Viridiplantae; phylum Streptophyta; class Magnoliopsida; order Magnoliales; family Magnoliaceae; genus Magnolia; species Magnolia changhungtana. Next base: position 4,512,926 of record JASAUF010000434.1, on the reverse strand, counting down.
GCGAGGCCGATTCCGATTGTCGAGGCCGATTATCGAGGCAGATTATTGAGGCTGGTCATCGATACCGATTATGGGTATTTGATAACATAGCATCATGATACATGCCCACATGCATATTTGCATGTTTGTTATGAGATGTGGTTGACCATTGCATATGTCATTAAGCAGGTTGTTATGAGACTCCCTGATAGGCGAAGATTGTCTCACATGAGTAGACGATATGCACATGATTGATGCATGACTGGATTGTATGACTCATGCATCTTACATTGTGTGTTGTGATTACTATATGCCCTAGTGACATCAGGGTCGTAGCCTCTACAGTCATGTCATGGATGGCCAAATGGGACACCAGAAATCTGTTACTAATATCGGGCAACCATAAATGGCTTTGGGTGAAAATCCCTAAACCCTCTTGGTACTAGAGGACGCCCTAACGTCGAAACCAAGTGGATATATGTATGAGCGCATGAAGAACGTATACCAGTAGGCCGCATCTCCCACTGTGTCGTGGTCGGTTGGGAGGGGGTGTGGCCTTACCCGCCTGAGGGAGTAGGCATAGCTAGGCTGAGTCTGACCAGTTTGAGGAATGAATCCGCTATCGACGAGCCAGACCCGATATTGGCAGGCAGATAGTGAGGTCTCTTCCACTTACCCAGTTGTGCGCTTGATGGGGAGGCAGCTGGCATAGAGTGTACTAGACCCCGGTGATGATCCTAAAGATGTACAGTACTGATACTTGGACTTATTGAGCAGGAGGTGCATACTCATTCATTCATTCATTCACTATCCACTCGGGCTGATGGTGTGCAACTAATTGTCGTGTACCTTCGTAATGACAAGAATTTCAGTTTGGGCGCACGACTAACCTGAGATCAGGAGTCTACTACATTGAGTATGGCTATCCAAATTTAGGTATAAGACTGGTTTGGATAGAAGTCTCTTGTGGTGGACCTCGTAGCCTGCGATACTACTTACTATCATCCCGACTTCACACTCCTGCATGGTTATTTCATTCGCACCGCATATTGCATTACATCCGTGACATATAGCATTTTGGGTTGCTATGTTTTATATGATATTAGCTTATTATGTTTTTGCATTGCATAGCCTGGATAAGGCTGATGGTATTTATGGACTTACCAGCATATTCCCGTATTACTCTGATATTGTACGATTTATGGATTGCAAGCATTTCCACTTACTCTGATATCTATATGCTTAGCACGTGCATCGCACACACTTTCACCACCCTCTAAGCTTTCTATAAGCTTATGCATAATAGATGCGTGCATGTGGCATTAGGTCGCAGCAACGTTGAGCTTGGAGGGTGCAACGGACTCCTGGAGCTTTGATTTTGATATATGTATTTCCCTTTCAACACTGTATTCAAATGATTATATTAGTGGATATGTGATGATGATGTTGTTCTTGCGATTTGGGTGTACTTGTGGTTATGCTTCTTATGAGATAAATTCATGTTGAAAATTCTCCTTGTAGGATCCCAGGATCGGAATCTGGCGTACGAATGCTGGGAGCCGAGAATGGGGTACTACGGAGGCTGTCGGCACCAGATTCGGCGATCGAAAATTTTGTGAGCCTGTTTCCAAGTTTGGGGTGTGATAGAGTTTGTCTTCAACAATATAAAGAATCAATCTACTAACCATGCCCAATTTGAGGTTATGTATGCCCAAGTTCCTAAACATGCACTCGACTTGTTTCCATTTCCTAAACTACCTATAATAAGTATTGCGGTGAAGAATATGACAATTCGGGTAGCAACTATTCATGTTGATGTTTAGAAGAAATCAAAGAAACCTACTGCAAAGTACAAGGGTCAAGGAAGAGGATAATAAATGTCAGCACCTACTGTTTAATACGTATTGCGAAGCAAGTCTGTTGAAGAACTTAAGAAAGTTGAACATGTATCGTGAACTAAACTCGAGGAAGAGGTTTTTTTCAAGTGGAGGGGTTTGATGTAGGACTTGAATCGAGCACGTTCCTAACACACATAGACCAGAAGAAGCTCAAAGAAAAATTGACAAAATTCAGCATAGTTTGACCGATCGACCCATTAGATCGACAAGTCGAAATTCTGCCAGAAATTTCATATTCGTTGCTAGACAATTATTGTCAGTTTCGACAGGTCAACAGATCTGGTCAACAGGTCGAAGGCCCTGTTCGACAGGTCGACCAATCAGGTCAACAGGTCAAAATTCACAAAATTTTTAGTTTTAGTCGACTTGACTGGTCAACGATAGGTCGACGGATGATAGAAATTTGCATGATTTTTAGAATTTGTTTCCTTATTTAATTATGACTCTTTTAATTATGTTTTAGAATTTGTTTATAGTTATTTAATCATGCTAAATTTATTTATTTTGAAAGAATTTATTAATTAAAATTCTGTTATTTATATTATTTCTCTCATGGATTCAAGAAAATTCTCTTGTGAATTTAAGAGCACCTTGTGAATTCAAGGTGTTAATTAATCGAGGAAGCTGGTAATCGACCTCATCACATCTTTCCTTGAATCAATTTCTCAAATAAAGCATTTTTAATTGAGTAGATATAACATAACTAGTTGGACACCAATGTCCTGCATGGTTGCCCTCATGTTGTGAGGGTATGACATCCAACCTATCCAGCTAATTGGCCCCACCATACCTAACACAAGAAATCAGGCCAATCCACTCATCAAGTGGGACCCAAAGTAAATGGGTACTTGGAATAAAATGCACAGTTGCTCGTTCTTTACTGCAGTGGGTCAACACAAAAAGGGGCATGCCTTGTCATGAAAAAAAAAAAAAAACACGAAACTACAAATATAACCCAAAAACAGCATCAACAGATAGCTTCCCTCTGGACGGAACATAGCGTCGGGAGCCTAAAGCATCCTGGCTTGAAATAAGTTGACCGATTAGAAAACTTCTGTGAACATTTTATAAATTGACATTATTTTTTCAGTTAAATCAGGCCTACTTGGGCTAAGAAATCTACATGGTGGAGCTGGCACATGTGGTGGACTATGGAGTTTATGTAAAAGTAGTGGAGGTTTACATCATCCGGCACTACTCGAAGGGTGACAGTGGCTGGATTGTGAGATGGGGTGCAAATGAGGAAACAAACACTTGTAGCTGTTGGGGTCAGTTTGGTGAATGTTGGCATGGGCTCTGTGTGCTCATACACTATAACCAATTTCCCATCCCTTATAAATACCATCTACTTGGCTGGATAATATTAAGGTGTTTCAAGATCCACTGCTATTCACGGTGGAGAATACTGACATCCAGATTTCTCATCTTCAGTTTATGACAGCAAAATCCTGTTCTGCAATGCTAAGGACGGGATGGTGGACAATCTTAGGAAAATAGTGAGGTGGTTTCCAGGGGTTTCCAGGTTTAAAGATTAATATTCTGAAGAGTGAATTATATATCGGGCCTTTTCATTGCCCTTTTAGAGCCTTCAATTTGTACAACTCACTCCTTCTAACTGATGCAGTTCTTGGTCTTTGTTGCACATAACCAACTCACTCCCTTTTTTGCCCTCCAATTCTTCGATACATCTACAATTGTTATTTTTGTTGCAGTATGCTTTCAAGATCTCTGTTGCCTCCCTAGGCATGATAAGCACATGGCAGGACTTATTTTTTGACAATTTCATTATGCTGATGATACAACTTAAAATTCTTTGTTAAATCATAAATGCACCAAAGAGGCTGATTTTCTTGTTAACAAGATGAAAATGCAATTTTGACTGATTATTGAATGCATGGAATTACCATAGTGCTGAGGTATATTCAGGTCCTTTGACAATTGCAGGAGTTCCTCGAAAGCTTCTGAATTCTAATTTACAGAATAATGTGCAGGAATAACGAAGTTATTTGGTTGCATATGCAAATAAAAGATAACGATGGTGTTCTCATAGCAAAGAACTTCCAAAACAAGAAACAAGAAAATGACAAAATGCCTGTGGACCGCTAGAAAAGATACACCTAACTCTTTGAAAAAAAAAAAAAAAATTAAGACAGAGAGACGAATACTGCTAGTAGCTAATATAACGTAGGCACAAAATCTAGTGGCAAATCTCATGCACAAAGGCCTTTCCTGTTAGACTTTTGGTCTTGTTGCTGGCTACTGTTAGATGATGAAAGGACAAGAGACTGATGGGAGTGCGACCTCAGTATTTTGAAGTTTGATGCCTGATTCCAAAGACCTTGTATAGGTTGGTGATGTGAAGGTCGTTTGCTCTATCCTGGATTTAACAGGATCACACCTTCCTTTAGTTGACCCCTGATTGGGCTCAGGGGAAAGCATTTTAACGCCTTTGGGACTGAACTCAGGATGAGGGCTATGCAATTCAAGGGTCTAAATTTTTGTGAATGGACAATTGGCATCTTTTATGATATGAAACTTGAGAGCATTGCTAAGCCCACAAGGATGTACAAGGCATGAATGGACAGTTGGCATCTTATATCATGCTTGTCCCTTCATTCTAGTAGAGCCACCTGATTCTTGGGCTAAGAAATCTACATGGTGGCGTCTTTTCTTATGGGTGGGCTTGGATATTGCACTTGCTCCTTGGCCTGTACATTACCTCACTTGTACACACAAAACAGGCGTAATCAATGCTCAAAGAGTTATAGCACACCTCATGCGTAGAATCACCAACACAAGAAATTAATCTAATATCATGTGGTACAATGGCACATATATTACATATTAAACTGATAATAATACATAGCAATTCAGTCCCCTTTCTAAAATTACTCTAACATCCTAAGAAATAACTATTAAAAAGTATTTCTACTTTAACAATGACATTCAATAATTCGATTCATGGAAAAAAGGAAGAAAATAGGACTCGATGCCATCTTCTTCCCACTCTAAATTATCCCACCATTCTTTCCTACCACGTATCTTCCTTAGAGAATTGTGTGCGCTATGGAGAGAAAGAGGGAGCTTTTTCAACTTTGGGCAATTAATGACGTCGATTTCCTCCAAGGAAGGAAAATGCAGTGCATAGCTACAGATGCTCGTTAGTTCTGAAAGGTCCCAGAGTTTTATACATTTTAGTTGCATTAGCCCTATATCTCCAACTTCATCATCAGGAATGACTGTACCTATTACTTCTTCTAGCTCATCGCAACGATTTATAAAAATTGTTTCAAGACTTTCAAGTTGCAGTAAACCATAAATTTTCTTCAACTTGGAACACCGGCCAATCGTTATGGTGTCAAGGCTTCTGAAGCATCCACGGCCCACCCGAATGCAATTTAAGTGGGGGAGTTGCGAAAGGACTAGCCATTCTAGGCTCGAAATAGGATAACCGTCATCCTTCTTCGCATCCGCACTAATTGTCACCTCCACCAACCCATTGCAGCCGTAAAAAGTAAGCCGTTGAAGACTTTTCATTGCAGTAAAAAGGGACGATAGTTGGTTGGAGATAGTCAGATCCTCACAATTGTGCAGACTTAGATACCGAGCCAGGTTCCGCAGCTTGCTTGAGCAGAGCAACCTTTCAAGAGCATGCATGGATGATATGGTGATTCCAAGATGGATTAAACGTTCTAAGCCTTCCAACTCACTCATATTTAATCCCTCACTCCCTTCTTCCCACTTTGAATAACTTCCAAATAGTTTTAGCACTCTTAACTCAGAAAGCCTGGAGATTACCCCTTGAGGAATTGTGTGCAAACTAGTTGTATACTCCAAGTCCAAGTGCTTCAGCTTCACCAGATTTCCTATCTCTACAGGCAATGATGGGATCCCTGTGCGTGATAGATTGAGATATCGTAGTTCTGCCAACTTACCGATCTCTGCAGGAAGCTCTACTATCCATGAAAATGACAGATCCAAGACCCTAAGAAGAGGCATGAACTGAAAAAACTCCGTGCGGACTTTTCGAAAATTTAAATTCCATTGGAGCATCAAGGTTAAGAGGTTGGGGCATTGAGGTGTCTCTGTTACTTCTTTTATGTCATTTTTCATTAGAGATATCCTCTCGGCCTCCTTCCACCTTTCAAATTCTGGTACATGTGTCAGTCCCACGCCAGCTCTCACCAAAAACCTATTCTTCTTCTTCCCGCACTCTGAAGCTATCCATAATGCCAGATCACGAATCACGTCATGCAACTTTACCTCTGTTTTTTCATCAAAACCACTCTCCAACAAGCATGCAGCCTTTAATCTTCCAATGATATCATGTCCCTTGTTATGGGCTTCATCAAGATCATCATCCCACCCATCTAAGAATCCTTCGCCTATCCAGTAATCTATAAGTTGTTCTTTGCTAATGGAGTAGTCCTCCGGAAACAGTGCGCAGTACAAGAAACACGATTTAATCGTGTCACCATCGAGATTATCATAACTGAATTTCAAGTGCAAAAGCATTTTATCATTCATACCTGATATCTCCGATGGTGGCTTGCTTGTGCTCAGAACTGATATTGCATGCTTCCATTCCTGTGGTGTCTTCTTACATGCCATGGCCCGCCCAATGGTGATGAGTGCAAGGGGCAGACCCTTGCACTCTTTAGCGACGCTATTGGCAAGGATCGGTATCTCCGGATGGGATTTCATGGCCTCTTCACCAACATTCCGTAGAAATAGATTCATTGCTACATGCTCTGGGAGACATTCTACTTTGATCTTCTTGTCCGCAGCCATGTGTACACAGACATCCTCAAATCGTGTAGTGAAAACGACCTTGCTCATGTTTTGGCTGCTTGGATGAGGAATTCCGACCATATCTAGATCCAACGATTCCCAAATATCGTCCACCAATAGAATGAATTTCTTACTGCTCAAGACCTTGCGAATGTCATGAGCCCGTGTCTCGCTGTAGCTTTCATTCTCTGCCCAAGGCAAGCCCAATCGCTTGCCAATATCCATCTGAATCTTTCCCACATTTAATTCTTTAGACACCACCACCCAAATCACAACATAGAAATCATCATTTCTTTTAAGGAATTGGTTATTGATATCATTCAGGAGTGTTGTTTTCCCCACACCCCCCATTCCATATATTCCAATAACTCCCACTTTGCCTTGGCCAATCCAGTTTAGAACCTTCTCCAACACCAAGTCCCTGCCCACAGCTAATGTAAGAGGCTTCTCTTCAACAGCATCGGGAAGCTGCTTGTTCGCCACCTCTTTGAAGGAATCACCTTTGCTCTTCAGCACAGCTACATCTTTCAGCTTCTTCTCCGCCCACTTGCTAAGCTTGTAGGCCGACCAACAATTTGGATGGAAATTCCAAAGACACCTCATCATTTGCTTGAAAGTTTCTTCCATTGCATTCACTTCTCCTTCGGCTTCTTCTACCTTTTTTAGCCATAATTGAACTTCTTCCTTGCATATGAGAAGCTCCCGCTCTGCAACTTCCACCCTTGTCTTCACGTCAATCCTCACGCATTTCAATTCTTCCATTGCTTCCTTTAGGGAGCTGAAGTTGTCTTCAAGCTCAATGATGGGACGAGCGATCGGATCCCACCATCCAGATATGATGTTGATGATTTGACTGATGCACTCCATATCTGTGGAGGGAAAAAGAAAATGGGTGGAAATGAGATCTCAAAATGCAATTGAGGAGTTCAATGTTAATTCATTTGGAAGAACTTATATGAACAGTTTAGATGGCAAATAAACCTCCCTAAGAAGGTTTCAACGGTAGCTTGTTTACCCTCCACTGGTTTCTGTGGTGTAGTCCATTTGAACTTTAGATTTGTTTTGTTTTTAGGCTCATGCCCTAAAATGATACGGACAAATGGATTAACAGTGGATATAATACAGCGGATTTGATGAAACCCGGGCCCACGAGAGAGTGCAACCCTTATCATGGTACCAACCTTGACATGTATATTCTGTATCCATCTCATCCATCCCTTTTTCCATATTGTTTTAGGGCATTATCCAAAAAATGAAGGCATTCATTTATCAGATGGACCATAACATAAGAAAAGTGGCGAGTGACCATTAATGGGCCATAAAAGTTTTGGATCCCTGTGCTGATATGCTTATGTGAACTTATTATTATTATTATTTTGCTATGTAATCTCCAATGTACTCCATTTGATACTTCCTGAAAGAAAGGGGACTATCTAACATGACTTGGTTAAACTCGTATAACACAACTAAAATAGAAGTACAAACAAATGATGAAAACTGGAGACATTAAAGTGAGCACTCCCGTGGTGCAAATTGGATTGCAAATAAAAACTATGGAGACATTAAAGTGAGCGCTGAGAAGTTTTTAATGGTAGGGTGTTCAATTACCACCGTTTCATAGAGTATGGTCCACTTGATAATTGGAACTTCTTAATTTTTGTTATAATGCTCTAAAATGATATGTGAAAACGGATGGATAGAGTGGATAAAGAATAGACATCAGGGTGGGGTCCACGGTAAGGGCTGCAACCTCTTGGGTGAGGCTGGGTCTCATCTAATCCACTCCCTTGCACCACACATCAAGCAACGTTGTGAAATTTATGTGGGCCCAAGATAATGTATTCATTAGATTCACACTGTCCATCCAATTTTTTCCAATCATTTTAGGGGATGATTGGACGGACAGATTGGAAGGAATTGGATGGTAAAATCCCGGGATATGCCAAACGTGCCAAACAGACCCGGTGAACTTGTCCCGGGATATAGCAAACCCATGGATCTTAAACCAATCCACTGACATCACCATCATTACCTTAAAATTGATCCCATCCCTCCTAATCCCGTTCAATCAAGTCTGGGGCGTGCTTGGATGGACGGATTGGAAGGGATTGGAAGGTAAAATCCTAGGATATGCCAAACGTGCCAAACAAACCCGGTGAACTTGTCCCGAGATATAGCAAACCCATGGATCTTAAACCAATCCACTGACATCACCATCACTACCTTAAAATTGATCCCATTCCCGTTCAATCCGGCTGGCCAAACAGGCCCTTAGGATATCAACAAAAAAGCAATGCAGATACAAAGCTAAAGTGGACCACACTGAAGACAATGGGAATTAATACTACAGTTCAAATTTTATTGGGGTCAGAGAAGGCTTTCATTAAGCTGATATTTGTATTTTAACTTCATGCAGCTATGTGTGATCTCACAAACGAGTAAGATGGAAAATGAGCCTCATGGTCGGCCCTAGGAAAGTTTCAATGATAGTTTGTTCAATCTCCATTACTTTATTTAGTGTGATCTAGTTGAACTTTGGATGTACCGTATTTTGGGGATTGTACTTAAAAATTATCTGAAAATTTTGATGGAAGGGGTAGATCCAACATAAAAATTATAGTTGAACCAATGAGAAGCCACGGCGGCACTGAAATTTCTTATAATGCCTTCAACGCAGACTATCACTTAAATAGAGATGCTCAAGATGTCTCACACAATTGTAAGGGTTAGTTATCCTAGTTGCTTGGGAAACTTAAACAGTTCATTCGATTGGTCTCAACCGTCAAATACGTTCAACAAAAATTTCATCGGCTAGCATGGAAATATTAGACAAAAATAAGTCTAACCAGTAATGCCATCTATCTATATATGTGATTGCTCTTGTCATGGATTGCTTTGGATTCTAAAGAATCCCTTCTGTTAGACAATCATAACAATCCTATCCGTGAGTCCCTACGGCTATAAAAAATGACTCAATTAAGATGGATTTGATCAAACAAGCAGACTCACTTATAATACATGGTAGCCCTTGAAAAGTATTCTATACTTAAATGTGTGTATTATTCAGGCTGTCCATTCATTTTTCAGATCATTTTAGATATAAGCCAAAAAATGGGTGCAGCTTCGAGGAACCCTAGATCCACTATGGTTGGTGGAGCCTTGTGGAGGCCTACTATGATGTATGTATCTTACATCCACACTATCCATCTGTTTTGACAGCTCAGGTGGACCACAGAACAGGACACAATGGTGATTGACCATTAAAAACTTTTTGCAGGCTACACAAGTTTTGGATCAAGCTGATATTTCCATGGTCCCTTCATCCAAGTCTGTGACCTTATCAATATGTTGGATGAGAAATAAGTATAATGGTGGCTATGGTGGCCTCCAAGAAGTTTTTAACTGTGGGTATTTTGATCACTTCGTTTCCTGTGATGTGGCCCACCTAAGATTTGAATATGCTTGGTATTTTTGGGATCATGCACTAAAATAAGTTGTCAAAATGGATGCATAGTTGATGTATAGTGGGTCACGAACACTTTCATGACCAAGATGGACCAGAGAAGACCCGATCAAAGGAGGAGGTCATCGTGACTTTCAAAACCTTAAAACAAGCGTATCTCGCAAACCAGAATAAGTTACTCGACGTACCATATATGATTTTGTGGTAGGACAAGCTACTTTAGCCAACCAACCCAGCATAGCTGGGTTGCCCACACCTAATTTGCGAGATTCCATCATAACGACAATTAAATTCCATGTTTATTTCCATTTTTACTATTTTTAGTAAGTTTTAGTTTGATTATAACTCTTCATCCGTTAGGCTTTAGGAGTTGTGTACAACATGAAAAGTGTTTAGAAAATTTAAGAGAATAACCTGGTTAAGTCACATAGGACACTTACTGTAAATAGAAATTTACTATTTATAGTAAGTTGCGAATTCTAGGAGTTTTAGTTATAGTTTGCTTCAATTTCTCTCCCATTGCTTGATATCCCTATTTAAAGGGTTGTGAACTCATTTATTTCAATGATCAATCAAATTTTGAATTTATTAGAATTTATTTCTATTTCATTGCTTTCTTTCCTCATGGATTCGAGAAGTCTCTGTGAGGAGTCTACAGAAGCTCCGTGGATTCAGAGTAGTTATGATTGACCTTATCACATTCATCCCTGCGTCAATAGTGTGGATGTAAAGCACATACATCATAGTGGGTCCCACAATCAAGGATTCACCCAAGCCATGCCCCCCAAAAATGAGATCCAAATCTAAGGTGGACCACACCCCCAGCGGTGATTGAACCCTCACCATTAAAAATTCACTTGGGGCTATGAAAGTTTTGGATGAAGCTAATGTGTATTTTATCTCCATCTAGGTCCGTGTGACCTAATTAATAGGTTGGATGACAAATAAACATTACAGTGGATCCTAATGAAGTTTTTAATGGTGGGCGTTCAATCACCACGGTTTCTTACGGCGTGGTCCACCTGAGATTTTGATTTGCCTCATTTTTAGGCTATGTCCTTAAATGAGCTGGAAAATGGATAAATAGAGTTGATAAAATGCATACATCATGGTGGGCCCACTGAGCTTTTCCGATAGCAGACAGTACCAACGTGGGCATTGTTTACTACCCTACTGCAATACAGGTCTGCTGCAAGAACGGATTAGTACTGCCCCCGCCAATGCCGACATTTTCGTGACTCTATGCCATGGGATTTGAGCAACCTCGTATCAGGTGGCTCGATCAAATCATGCTTACATCAGGTCACCAAGAATGTCAGTGGTGACATGGAGTACCCAATCCGCATCCTGGGAGAACGTGCACCAAAAATATCTTTTCATTCTCTAAAATGATTATTATATCCATACGTGAGACAATTTCTATCATCTCTGATGATAGCAGCTTTGGATATTTTTGCCTAGGCCATTAGGCTTCAAAAAATTCACTAAAAGAGGGTAAATTTGTCATAAAATTGTAGATGGTTGGTAAGGAACGGTTGAGAATTTTCTACAAAATAGACGGCTTAGAGTACCCTTCCTTTAATGTGGGGAGCCGGCACGAGTACTGCATGTATGCTACATGAAGAGGAGATGGGGTTGCAGCCAGGGAGAGAACTATGTAAGGTCATAGACCTTCCTGTAGGTGGCCAATCTTACACGGTCTACGCGGAAATTGAGGTGCCCTCCTTGGAGAAAGGAGGTGGTGATCGGACACAGACACATACTTTGGTAGAAACAAGAATGGGGATTTCAACAAGGCAATGGGTGGAAACAACCTTCTATCAAGAAAAGGGATAACAAATAAAAGGGCCTGGAAATGTTTGAAGAAAGGTCAAACATAGAAAACCAGCACGGAAGGAAGATTAGAAGGGGACCCAAGAGCAGTCACGTGCGGTGTTTGTGGAAATGCCAGTAGGAAAAAAATATGGAGACAAGAACACTTCAGTTAGATGCCCAAGCCCAAGCGCTACTCCCAATGAATGGTCGAGACCACCTTCATGTCATAGAACCAAGACCTAGCAACGCCTCTAACCGTGACAAATGGTTAATCCCAGGCCTAGGGACACACTATGATAAGCTTCCCTCTGAAGCCCCCTGCAATTATCCCGAAGATCGGTGCTGGGGGGATGTTGTATATACACTCCATCTCCATGGACAATTCAGAAGAAGACGGAGATGGGACTACATCACCAAATCCCAACAACAGCTCCGGCCCCTAAAGCCAACGCTACTTCTACAAGGAAGGCGCCACTTCAGGCTAATCAATCATTACCATTTCCTTAGTCGTGCCTAGGGATTTGTAGGAAGGAAACTTCGTCCGCTCTGACAACGAAAATATCATGGCGACATACGAAGAGAATTCAGTCTCTATTAGAGGGAGCTAGGCTAAGAAAGAGTGGGGCATTAAAACCTCCAAGACACTCGGATTGGAGGGAAGGGGATTTCCGAAGGAGGCTATTCAACTTCTTGTAGACCCGTCCCCATATTTTATAAAAGGGGGTCTGGGATTCGAGAATGTGAGCGAACCAACTCAACAAACAGATCATGTGTCCCCCATATCGTCCAGGGATAAGAGTGGCCATCAGCCCTTCCCCTCAGGTCAAGAACCTACCCAATCTTTTGTCCACATCCAGGCCCCTTATTACGGAAGTAGCACCAACTTGACAGCAAGGTGGATAGTTAGCGATTCAGAAAATCAGAAAGAAAGAAAGAGAAGACTATACTACAGGGCTATGAACTCGGGAAGTTTCACGGATGGATAACATCTTTGTATGGAACCTCCGGGGGGGTGGGAAATGCTCCCATAATTAGGTTTGATCAAGCTACATATCAGTAAATACAGGACATCAATTGTAGCAATATTGGAGCCGATGATCCCAGACTCTAGGGCTCAAATTGGGGTTCTGCTCGTCTCTCTCAAACGCGGATTCAGGAGGAAAAGTATGGGTGTTGTACTCCTCATCGATTTCAGTGGAACTCATAAAAACTTCGGACTAGATGATTTCATTCAAGGTGGAAATGCAAGGCTGTGAGACAAAACTGCTCCTCTATAATCTATGCCAAATGCTTCTTGGTGCGTGGAAGGGAACTGTGCGCAAATTTAGCAGATATGGCCAACTCGGGGCCAGGGCCATGGCTCGTTTGGGGGGACTTCAATGCGATCAATAATCAAACTAAGAGAATATGTGGGAATAGCGTAGCGACTCCAAGTTCCAAAGACTTCATAGAAGCAATTAATAGTGGGGTTGATTGATGCATGATTTAGTGGGAATATTTTTACCTGGTGCAATAACTAAGCAATGAGGAATCGTAAACGGGCCAGACTGGATAGGGCCCTCTTCTCGGTGGAGTGGATACAAATGTTCCCATGGTTCCAGGTCCAGCACCTTCCTCGGGTTAATTCCGACCACTTGCCTCTCCTCCAAAAATTTCCCCCAGACCCCACTGACGACTCCTCACCCCTTACACTTCCAACAGATGTGGATGATGCACGGGGGCTTCCGAGAAGTTGTTTCAGCTTCCCGGAAGTCAAAACCTACCAGCAACCCTATGATTTTCCTTCTCCGCAAAATGAAGAATACTAAATCTGCATTGAAAGACTGGAACAAGGAGGTGTTCGGAAACATCTTCACCATGATCAAGTAAGCAGAAGCAACAGTGAACCAGCTAGAAGAGCAATCTACAACCAACCTAGTCAGTCAGAACTTGGAAAGGTTAACTGAAGCTAAAAATGAGTTGACGCATCTAGAAAACATAGAGGAAGTATTCTAGAAGTAAAAATCCCGCAACAGGTAGCTGGAGGAAGGAGACAGAAATACCGAGTTCGTCCATTCCATAGCAAAGAATGAGGCAGATCCAAAGCTCAAGTGGATCCCCACTGTTTTTTGTGTTGGTGTCCACTTGAGCGTCGGATCTGCTGTAAGAATACTATAAGGTGGGCCTTATTGATCAATGGTCTGGATTGTCCTAAGAGTTGGATAATATGATCAGGTGTACTAGTGGGCCCCACTAAGTTATGATACATTCAGAAATTTGTGTAAGAGGTAGAGTGCTACAACTATGATACGCACACAGTATTTTAGAGGAACTAGGATTACCAATTCGTGTAGAGCCTTGGGGAGAGGAGTTTTGATGGGTTTCAAACTCCTCACCCCTCTTAACCTATATTAACAGGGCATGGTCCCCAATCCAACACCACCGACAAAAGCAACAATCCCATCAGAGCTTTTCTAAGGGTGTAAGGAGAGGAAGACTCCGGCATCCGACCTACAGCAATGGCGTCCCAACAAGGTACGCCCTATAATTCTTTAGATCTCCATATCCTATGCACAACATGGTCCTTGCAATTCCGCATAATGCATTACAGTTGTTATCAGAGACTCTGCACATATGGTATGGAGGATCAATCTAACAATCAAAGAATGGAGATTTATAATTCCCAAATCCATAAAGATAACTGAGATTCTTCGAATTCGCCATCTGGAATTGTGCATCCAAATATCAATTAAGGATTTCGAAATCCTAATCCCTCGATTGGGGATTTCAGACCTCAAAACCCTAAATCCGTATGGCAATTAGGGTTTTCAAAATCCCAAATCAGATATTGGGGATTCCAGTACTCAAATCGACAGTTAGGAATCTTGATTCCCAATCCATCTATTAAGGTTTCAATACCCAAATCAGGTTAGAAAGGGTTTTTATCACCCTTACCTTTGTCATCAGTAGAGGCGGCCATAGTTGTTCCGACCACCACCGGCGTCGCCTATAACCACTCCCCCTTTCGAAACTATTTTTGGCATTACTGTATCTATAGTTCATCGTCGGCCATGCGTCTCCACCATAGTAGTCGTTGATACAAGCGTAGATCCATTCATCAGCCTCCATTCGTGGCTGTTGATTTCTTGTGATATCAATCATCGGCGCCGTGGGAGGTCATATAGATGATGACAAAGCATGGTGCAGAGGATCTCTACGCCACCATTAATGGCTGCTGCCTATTAAAGCCCACCTCATTACTTCCAGCAGCCATTATCGTGGTTGGAGGAGATGTTTCCTTCAACACTGTGATAGAGGTTAGCGGCCAGGATTTCCACTGGCTATGATAAGCTCTACAACGGCTAGGGTTTCTTCTGCCCTATGACAAACGAAACAAGCTCATATATCAATTGGGTCGGGACCCGATTGCTTAAGTGGTTGGTTCAAGTTGGGCCTTGACCCCATTCTAGGCACATTAAACCTAGGTTTGGGCCGTTCGACCTCATCCCATCCCTCAAGTGGGCTACCTTGGTGGGCCTTATATACGGGATCTATGTTGGCCTATCCTTTGGGACCAATTAAGTTGACATCCAATTGATATTTCATGGGCCTAGTTTACGGTCCCAAATATTACATTATGGACCATATCTCCAGGTCGATTGGTCTAGCGAGCCATTCCACTTGTGGGCTACTAGTTGGTTGTGTTATTTGGATGGACCCATTGGACATTTCATCCCACTTGTGGGCAACGTCAGTGGGCCATATATACAGGCCTAGGTTGGGCCTATATTTTGGGACTAATTTGGTTCACATTCATTTGATGTTTTTTGGGAACACTCCATCTAATTTTGGGCCCAATAAGGCCTGGTGGTTGACCAGATGAAGCCCCTATTCTGGGCCCATACCATTTTAATTAAGCCCATCTTAAGGGCATGTTGAATGCCTATTTAGTGTTTGGGCATTCCTTTTGGGGCCAATTTTGAGATCCATTTATTAGATCTGAGCTATTCGTTTAGTTCAAAATGAGTGTATAAAGAATATGGACCTTTCATCGTGCGGATCTTAAGTATTGGATCTGATCTGTTCATATTATAGACACTAATGTAAGGATCTAATCATCCGTCTTAATTGTTTCATGCCAACTGTCTATCATGTGAATGTTAAAGGCTAGACTTGTAATGCTCATTAATGATGATCAGATCATACAGAGTCTAGATTCAGTCTTATTGTAAGCTCATCACCCATCCTTTAAGAATTGATATAGACCGTATGAATCAGTAAGGTAAAACCTACCCGTTTGCTTCTCTTTAAGGCTCCTCAATTTCTCATCGATCAATATCAGCAGCATTATGGGTCAAATCAAACTAATTTATATAGTTAATCCATTGATGGCAAGATTAAAATCTCAGTCCTAAGTCAAAATTTATGAGATTGAATCCGGTTGTGTTAGTCACCACAGTGACCTCAATCGGTAAAAAATTTTATGAATAAGGACTTGTGATATTAGAAATTCAGTATTCAGTTGTGTTCACGTTTCATGCGAACGGTGACGAAAACACAGACGATCATCGTTTGGCAGGAGCATAAACGGGGTGGAGTAAATGGTGCTTATGATGTAAAGATGAAAGACTCATCCTACCCGCAGGTGTTGAGTGTCTCAGATTTATATAATTGGCATTACTTTACTTCATGTTCAGGAAGGTCACTTGCATATTATCACTACCTCCCACAAGAGGAGTAATGATGATGTGATCGACTCTAGGCAGGATCAGATGTTTGGGTCCATCTTCATCCTGAATAGTTCAGTTGAAAGCCCCAATCAATTGAATTGATAAGTTTGTCTAATATTTCATTTTATTCATGAATTATTTTATGTAAACAATCTGCTAATGTGAGTATATTTTGCAACCAGTTCCAACTCAAATGCATCAAGTTCCCATCCTAACCGGGTCTGATTATGTTCAACGGATAAAGCAATAGAGAAAGTCCTGGGATGCTTACATTTAGACATCACTTCAGAAAGATATGAACCTTCAAAACCCTTTGAAAACAATCAGAATATTAGTTTTGCGACTTCAGGACATGGACTTGAATATAATGGAAACAGAAAAAGGAAACATGATTCTAACAGGGGATTCTCATAGTCCTCTAGGTTCTCCAGTTGATAATTAACCTAGGATTTGATTAAGACATAAGCGGACTACAAAGGAAAATTGCTTCTTTTGCATGAAGACGGGTCATTTGAAGAAAGACTGCATAAAGTATAAGCAATGACTCATAAGGAAAGACAATAATACAATTCTAATATGTTTTAAATCCAATCAAACTGATGTGTCGGTAGATTATTGGTGGATAGATTCGGGAACAACTATTCACATATTTACTTCTATATAGGACCTACTACAGAGCAGGCCACCAACAGATGTGGAATGCTCAATATACGTATGCAATGGCGTTAAAGTTGATGTGGAGGCAGTCAGAGTCTGTAGGCTTAGGTTAAGTCAGGTCATTTATTGGATCTGGTAGATACATTTTGTGTGCCTTCTATAAGGTGCAATTTGATCTCTATTTCTCGGTTGGATAAATCGGGTTATTCTTTCCAATTTGAGAATAAAAGATTGAGTATCCACTTTTATTCAGTTAAAGTTGGCACTGGCTCTATGGTGAACAACCTATACCAACTGGACTCGAATGCCTCACACGTATATAATATAAATGGCCTGCATGAAAATAAAGTAGGATCTAAGCGAAGACTAGACTATGAGAATTCCTCCGTGTTGTGGCATAAGCGATTATGTCATATATCTCGTGAGAGATTAGATAGGCTTGTGCGAGAAGGGATTCTTCATTCTCTAGACTTCTTCGACTATAAAGTGCGTATTGATTACATTAAAGGAAAACATACTAAAACCAGAAAGAAAGGTGCAATAATGAGTGTAGGACTCTTAGAAGTGATACATATAGACATTTGTGGACCATTCCCAATAGCATCTTGGAATGGATACAAATATTTTATCACTTTTATAGATGACTACTCTCGTTTCGGGTACCTCTATCTTATCAGTGAAAAATCAAATCCACTAGATGCTTTAAAAATCTATACAGCTGAAGTTGAAAATCAACTTGATAAAAGGATTAAGGCCATCAAATCTGACCGTGGTGGTGAATACTATGGTAGATATGACGAATTAGGTCGCGATCCAGGCTATTCGCTAGATACCTACAGATTATGACATTGTCGCCAAGTACACCATGCCTGAGATTACCGAGTAGAACGGTGTGAGTAAAAAAAGTAATCACACCCTTATGGACATGGTGCGAATCATGATAAGCAATTCAACATTGTCAAAATCTTTGTGGAGTCATGCGATCAAAATTGCAGTTTATATCCTTAACAGGGTTCCCAACAAGGTTTTAAATAAAATCCCTTTTAAGTTATGGAATGGGAGAAAGCAAAGTCTCCGATATCTGCATGTTTAAGGATGTCCTGCTGAGGCCAAAGTTTATAACCCGCATGAAAGAAAACTCGATCCCAGAACCATAAGTCGTTTCTTTATAAGATACCCAGAAAGGTCAAAAGGTTATCGATTCTACTGTCATTCCCACTCTATCAGGATCGTTGAGACTAGGAATGCCAGATTCATTGAGAACACTGAAAATAGTTAGAGCACGAACATTAGGAACTTTGTATTCGAGGAAGAAAGGACTGTGACTCCGGTCACAATCACTCCAGATCATGTGGATATTAATGTTGCAACAAAACCTGAAATCACTGCAGAACACCACTATAAACCTCCTGTACAACCCAATGATGAGAGAAATCAAAATCACACCCAAGAGACCGAGCCATTGAGAAGACCTGAAAGAGAGAGAGCCTGTAAATCGAGACGATTACATCATATACTTACAGGAGCACAAGTTTGACATATGGGTGGAAAAAAAATCTTAAATCCTTTACACAAGTCAAACAGAGTGTTGACCCTTCGCATTGGATTAATTGATGACATGGAAGATGAGTTGAAATCTATGAGGGATAATAAAGTATGAGATCTTGTATTACCTTTAGGAATAAAGTCGATTGGTTGTAATGGGTATTTAAAACCAAGCGGGACTCCAAGGGTAATATTGAAAGATATAAAGCCAGACTTATTACTAATGGTTTTAACCAATGTGAAGGCATTGACTTTAAGGAGACTTTCTCACCAGTATTTAAGAAAGACTCGTTTAGAATCATAATAGTTCTTGTGACTCATATAGATTTGGAGCTACATTAGATGGATGTAAAGACTGCGTTTCTTAATGAGAATCTTAATGAGAACGTATATATATATATATATATATATATATATATATATATATATATGTTACAACCTGAAGATTTTGTAGGCGATGGCTTATAACATCTAGTTTGTAAACTACAAAAATCCATTTATGGGTTGAAACAGGCAGCACGACAGTGGTACCTAAAGTTTCATGAAGTGATTTACTCATATGGTTTTATAGAAAATACTGCAGATGAATGTATCTACATTAAAATCAATGGGAGTAAATTCATTATGATGATTTTTTATGTTGATGACATTTTGTTAGTTAGCAGTGACATCAGGATGTTGAGCGGCACTAAGAAATTCTAATCTCAAATATTTGAAATGAAGGACCTTAGCGACACATTTTATGTTATCGGCATTGATATTCTCTGTGACAGATCACATGGACTACTCAGCCCGTCTCAGAGGGCCTGTATTATTAGGGTACTCGAAAGGTATGACATGCAAAATTATGCTCCTGGACAGTCACCCATTGTTAAGGGTGATAAATTCGGATAATTCCAGTTTCCTAAGAATAATTTGAAAAAGAATCGAATGAAGGAATTTTCGTATGCGTCAGTAGCAGGGAGCATCATGTATGCTTAAGTCTGCACGCTACCGGATATTGCCTTGGTTGTTGGAATGTTGGGCATGTATCTATCTAATCCAAGAATGTAGCATTTGGATAGCTGCAAAGAAAGTGTTACGCTACTTGGAAAGAACAGAGGACTTCGGACTTACCAATAAAAGATCTGACCATTTGGAGTTGGTTGGATACTCAGACGTAGATTATGCTGGTTGGGTTAATACTAAGAAGTTCACCTCAGGCTACATCTTCATGATGTTGGTGGGGCCGTGTCTTGGAAAAGTGTGAAACAGTCAACTACAGCCTCATCCACCATGTAAGCTGAATTCATTACTTGTCATGGGGCATCTAATCAGACATTATGATTACAATGTTTCTTCTCAAGTTTGCGGGTACTGGAGCATATCTCGAAACTATTAAGAATATTTTGCGATAATTCAGCTGTATTTCTTTCTCTAACAACAAGCATTCATCAAGGTCGAAGCACATCGACATCAAATAGTAAAAGAAAGAGTTGAGAATCGTCAAGTGTCTGTGGAGTTCATTGGCACTAAGCAAATGATTGTAGATCCGCTCACTAAAGGACTCCCTATCACGGAGCATGTAATATCCATGTGAGTCATTGATCCTACAGATATTTTCAGTTAGTGGGAGTTGAGCATGTTTTATTTTCACAGACATTTAAGAGATCTCATTTGATAAGTTATGTAATGATTCTGATATAAAGTTTATTCATGTTTCTCTCTAAGTATGTGCAATCTACTTTGAGTAAGTAGAACTACAGTCATGTCTCGTTAGAGACAATTGAAAGCTTTGGGATCTCTTAAAGGATCGATAGACACATATCGTCACACTATGTGTGTAATCTTTATATCACACTTCCTAGTTCCTGATCTTTGTCATTGAGAGACTGACAGTTTTTGTGACCGTACTTAGTCTCACTTCGCTTAGATTAAATGTTGTGATGGTTACCATGATCCGATACCGGCAGACTTGATGGACCAGATTGTAATAGCATTACCCGTATTATCCAACAATTGCATTGGATAACCATTTGGATGTTTCTTCAAATTAAAACATGTTTTTCAAAATTATTTTTAAAAGATTAATCATTGACATTGATCAATGTGGCCCAAATGGGAGAATGTAAGAATCCTATAAGGTGGGCCTTATTGATCAATGGTCTGGATTATCCTAAGAGTTAGATAATATGATCGGGTGTACTAGTGGGCTCTACTAAGTTGTAATACATTTAGAAATTCGTGTAAGGGGTAGAGTGCTGCAACTGTGATATGCACGTAGTATTTTAGAGGAACTAGGATTACCAATTCGTGTGGAGCCTTGGGGAGAGGAGTTTTGATGAGTTTCAAACTCCTCACCCCTACCTATATTAACAGGGTTGGGTCCCCAATCTAACACCACCGACAAAGCAGCAATCCCATCAGAGCTTTTCTAAGGGTGTAAGGAGAGGAAGACTCCAGCATTAGACCTACGGCAATGGCGTCCCAACGAGGTACGCCCTATAGTTCTTCATATCTTCATATCCTATGAACAGCTCGGTCCTTGCAATTTCGCATAATGCGTTACATCTGCCTCATTGTTAGATCTGCCTTAGTTTTGGGATCATACCTTAGATTGATCTGAGAAAAGGGATGAGCGGCATAGATAAATAGATACATCATAGCGGGCTCCCACACAAATCTGCCCATTTGTGGCTAGAGACGAGGGAAGGTAGGAGGCAACCTCCTTCCCATGTAGTTGCACATACATTTTACTAGTTTAATTAAATGGCCATAAAAATTAGGCTGTTTAACAATTATTTTCAAATTTTTATATGTATAAACTCTTAGATGATAATGTTCAATTAAAGAATAACATGGTTCTTTTGCATTTCTAGTTTGTCCAGAGAAACAACTGAAAGCTTACATTTAACTAAAAGTAAAAATATTTTATACTCTCCCCGCAGATGATAGATGATTCCAAGGCACTGAAAATTTGTTCATATAACACAAGTAATTCCAATTGAAGTAAAAAATTATTTTTCCTAGTTTAATGTATCATAAACGAAGAATTACACTTATTTAACTGCATGACTAATGGATTTATGAGGAGTTATTGGACGGTTGAAATGAAAAATATCAAACAGCCTTATTTGATCAGCAAACAGATGGTCAATCAGATTTTTCAAACAATCTGATTTTCCAATTGTAGTTTAGTTACAATCAGTTTCACAGTTTATGCAAATTAATTTGAGTTAATGTATTCAAACGAGTAACCTTTTAACAGCTGCAACATGATGAAATCTTATTGAAAATTAAGAAAAAACACATACCGGAATCTCTATATTTCAGTTCGAACAAGCGTGGCAGCTGGTTATGTAATCCAAACCCTATATTGTGGATCACAATTCGAATGGTCCAAACACCAAATATACTTCATTACACTTTAAACTTATAAGGCATGAGCATTACAAAAATAAATAAAAATAAAAATAAAACCAGAAGTAAAAACCCTCCATAGCCTCTACTTGGACTAAAGAAAAATTCACGTAAAAATGCATACAAACCAACACCAGCATGAGGCAAGAGTTATGAGCTTTGCTGGGCCCACATGCATGTCCAGGTCACCGTTATGTTTGTTTGAAAATGGGACTTATTTGGTAATAGCCTTTTTTTTTTTTCAAGCATTGGTGGATGATTATAATTTCCTAACAAAAGTGATTCTTAAGAACCATAAGATATATATGTTGGTTCCTATAAAATAGATGGATCAAATTTTTTATTAGATCTTTTTCATGTAAATAATCTTGACCGTCCGTATCAAAATCCATTGATCAAATAGCTAATATTTTTCAGATGAGTGTGATATTTATGGGTGGTGCAGGAAATGTGTACTGGACTTATGGAACCATTTAGATCAATGGAAGAATGTGCATTGGACCTACAGAACGGTTTGGATCAACGGAAGAGACCGTCAAGTGTCCCAATGCAACTAGGAGCACTATAACTTATATAGTGCTCTAAGGGCACTGTAAAACTTCTTTTTTATATTTTTGATCAAAATCGCTCTCAAAGCAGTACTATACGTTGTAAGCTCTCCGGGAGGGCTTTTTTTTTTTTTTTTTTAACGCGCGCACCGCCACACACCCACACACGCCGTAGTGGTATTTCACCACCCGTGGGTCTCGTACCCCAGACCTCGTGTTGAAACTCATCAGAGTCTACCACTCGGGCAAGGACTGGAACCCCCGGGAGCGGATTAGACGAGACCCCGGACCAACCGGTCCGTAGGACCCTTGACTGTGGGGCCCACTGTGTGTATGTGACTACATCCATGCCGTCCATCCATATTGAAAGCTCATTTTAGGGTATGATTAAAAAATAAAGCAGATCCGAATCTCAGGTGGACCATAATGGAGGAAATAGCTAGTGGTAATTCGACCGCTAAAAATTTCTTGTGGGCCACAGAAGTTTTGGGTCGACAAGATGATATTTGAGTGGTTTGTTCATCCAGATTTTTGTGACATTATCAACAGGTTGGATGGCAAATAAACATTCCGGTGGCCCCCATGAAGATTTTAACGGTGGGGATTCAATCATTACTGTTTCCTATGGTATGGTCCACATAAGATTTCGATCTGCTTCAATTTTTTGGGATCGGACCCTAAAATGAGCTTTCAAAACGGTTGGACGGTGTGGATTTAAGGCACATACATCACTATGAGCCCCACTGTCAGAGGTCCCATCAGCCACGGAGGATCCGGCGTCTCACCTAATCCGCTCCCAAGTGATCTTAGTTGGTGTTGAGACCCTGGACCGTCCTATACATTAATCTAGACCGTTTATTATATTCCATTCAAATTTCAAGGGCTAAGATGTAAGCACCGCACCAAGTTAGTATTCATATTAAGTTAGGTTAAGCTGAAAATTACGAGGTGTGTCATCTGAATTAAATTGATTTTATGGTCCTAACCTCCTACTAATTGACATTTGGAAATTAGTCTTAGTTATTGAAAAACTCTTCCTTGCTGTTATAAGGGAAACAACTTGTGCATGAGATCCACACTGTCCATCAGGTATAAAACCCCTTGGTGCCCTTGATCCCTAAATATAAGGCTGATTCAACACTCAGGTGGGCCATCCCATATGCAGAAACCTCTGAGTTCACATGTTATGGCCCATCTCAGTTTTGGAATGGCATCGGATTTTGGGGAATGCTTTCATCCTGATGAGGCAAATTAGATTAATGGACTGGATGATATATATATATATATATATATATATATATATATATATATATATAGATATAAAAGAAAAGGTACTATGCGCTCGAGCGTAAAGCGGTCTCTATGAGGTCGAGCTGGGGTGGGCCCCACCGTGATTCCTTTCGAAGATCCACACCGTCCACCAGATGCACCGCTCCAAGTGGGACTCACACGGCTGAAAATAGACCGTCCAAGGAACTCAGGTGAGCCACACCACGTCCAGAAGTGTAGAGGGGCCGTGCACCATTCAAACATTCAAAACCACTTGGTGAGCATTCTTTATCAATTTTTTTCCATAGCGTGACCTGCCTAAGTTTTTGACCATCATGGTTTTTGGGTACGACTAAATAAGAGTCTGTGTAGCTTATGAATGGGTTGGATCTAATGAAAATTTGGTCCACTACGCTCTCCACATACCTCCTATCAGTAAGGCTAGTCCGTCCATGATGTTTTATTTTACACACACACAGAGAGAGAGAGAGAGAGAGAGAGAGAGATACACGCTGACCTGCTCAAGGCTTGCCTTCTGCAACAGCCACAACGCCTTGTGTTTGGTCCGGTGGTTGTTGGGTATTTCAAGGCGAGAATGGTGCCAAATTTGAGGCAGGTCCGGGCAAAAATCTGACGGTTTGGTCGGAGGCGATAACTGGAAGAGTTTGTAAGGTGAAAGAAAGAGAGCCGAGGTTGGAGCTAGAATGTTTCTCTTGTTGTGGCCCATTGGAATTATATATGGGCCTTATTTTTTACCCCCATGCCTAAATTTTGGTATGCCACCATGTATATCCAAAGCTCAGGTGGACCCTACGGCTTGATTTGGATCTTATTTGTGGATTTGCCTCAATTCGATGGTCATATTACATTTAAACTTATCATCAATGGTAAAAAGGTCCACAAGACCACTTAACTAGAAATTAGTGGTTGGATTATAGATCAGATGGACTAATACACATTTATAATATTAACTATCTTTTTTACAATGTTTTTAATATCATTATTATTATTTTTAAGTTGTTTACGTGGGTCACATCCCAGATCAGCGCAATTTATTTACTCACTCAACCCCCTATGAAGCTTTCATCAGAAAGATTTGATTATTTTAATTTGTAAGTGTGCCATACTTTTAGATCTGGGTGTTAACTATGGATTATCGTCGATCCAATGGCTAGATTGCACCTAAATCTAACTATCAACGGTTATCAAGGTCTCAAGTCTAATTTAGAGGGGTTCTTAAGGGTTGTCTTCATAATCAGGTAGCTGGACTGTGTGATCAGATAATGAATTGATCAGTAGGGTGTGATGGACACGATGAACGACAGATCTCGTGATTCAGAATTCTAAATCTAAGATGGTTGGTAAGATTTATCTATCAATGAAATTGGAATCCTACAAAAATAGGTCTCTTTATTGATGTGATGGTCCATCTTGAATAACAACGGATGGATAGCTTGATATATGGGTGGGGATTGCTTTCAGCAGTCAGATTTAGACTAGAATGAATGTAGATATTCGTATAAGTTAGGTTTGTATATATTTATAATAAGTTAGGTTACAAGGTAACACCTTAGTACCGAAAAGTACGAGGTGTTACAATCTACCCTCCTTAAAAGAATTTCGTCCTCGAAATTCAACATTTCTATTATGAATGGGAAAAATAATATATTTTACAATGCCTCTATGCACTCATTAGTTTTCAATCTATTTAAAGCAAAGTACCATTTTTTAGCTTTTAGTGTTCAAGCGAGCACAAATGGATGGTTGTAGTAAGTTTGATCCCGATACATCAATTATATGCTTGTGCAGAACAGTGCATTTATTAGTCTCATTTTCTAATCTTGGTAAGTCTCGATCTTCTACCTGATCAGGGCATTAAGATCATTAGAATTTGTGATTAAAAATTTGGATTAAACCGCGTATACATCGTGTGAACATGATTCCATTAGTCCATGATTCCAATTATTTTAGAATCTTGGAAAATATCATGCAATCTTATATTCTCATAAAAGATAAATCGACATGGGTCATTATGCTTTCACTATGTACTTTGATTATCTAAGCACTATGTAAAAATTTCAGGGCCAAGATTTCTACATGGAAGTTTGAGTTCAAAATTATCTGTGAAACTCATCCGCGCATGTCCTCAAATCTAGTCTCAATAAGTCCAATCTAGGCTTGAAATTTTACCCAAAATTCTAAAATTTCACCCCTAGTTCTTTCTAATTCTTGGAACTTGTGAGGCATGTTGTTTCTAATTGAAGAGATGTATTAGGGGATTTAAATTACAATTCCCAATATTGTCCCTTAAGGTTAAAGAGAGCTTATGTTCGATCTAATGTACGATGTGGTGGGTAAGTGATTTTCCTACGATGCCTAAGTTCATTTCATTCACTGAGTGTTGTGACAATGATATTTCTAACTAAGAAATTTTTGGAAAGCTCAAATTCTAGATCAAAAAAATAAAAATAAAAATAAAAAATAAAAAATAAATAAATAAATAAATCTTGAAAGTCAAGTCTAGAGAACGTTCTTGTTTGGTCCTATGTACATCATAGTGGGTGTTTGTTCTCCCATGATACTTAAGTTTAGTTTCTAAGCTCAAATGACTAAACCTAAATTTTAAAAGGAACTTGAGTTCATTTCTAAGTCCTATGCTTATCCAAACAATTTTCTAGAGAGCCTAACAATTTGAGTTTCTATATTCTCGCTTCCTACTAATTTTAAGGGACTTTTACATAAGTTTAAAGTCCAAAGGTACAACCTAAAATTTTCAAGGGAGCCTAAAGTTTGAAGTATGTTCTCAATTTTTCCTTAATTCAAGTGGGATTTTTCATAAGTTTGAATGGGGCTAGTGGCAGGGCCACTGGCCAACTCTGCCTCCCCAATCTTGGGGGAGTGGATTAGGTGCGACCTCGAATCCACCAAGGTGGGTGGGACCCCTAATTGTGGGGCCAACTGTGATATATGTGACTACATCCATACCGTCCATCTGCATTGAAAGCCTATTTTAGGACATGATTCAAAAAATAAAGTAGCTCCAAATCTTAGATGAACCTTTGTATAGGAAACAATGATGATTGACCATTTAAAAAGTCTTGTGGGCCACAAAAACTTTGAATCCTGTTGATATTTGTGTCATCTCTTCATCTAGCTATTTGTGACCTTTTCAATAGGTTGGATGACAAATAAACATTTCAGTGAAATCCATGAAGTTTTTAAAGGTAGGGATTCAATCACAATTGTTTCATATGGGTAAATGTGTCAAATTAATATATTTCAAACATTTCACACGTTAGTTAACAGACCAATTATTCTAGATTCACCAATAGTTTTCTGACTACATATTCAAATTTTAGATTTAGATTTCAAATTCAAACTTTGGATTTCAAATTTAACAAATAACCCAAAGTTAGGTTACAAGTAACATCCAATATTAAAATTTATGGGATGTTACACATTCACCTTTGATTTCAAATCCATTCCAATCATTAGATGTGTAATCTCACGATATGCCTAGGACTATAAAATCGGATTGATCTGTGATTCAGGTGGGCTACACCAAAGCAAATAGTTAAGAAAAGGACATTGACCCCTAATTTTTACATGGCCCACTGTGATTTTTATATAAAATCCACTCCAACTATTAGATGCCACGCCAAAATTTAGGCATGTGGCTCAAAAATAACCCCAATATGTGATTCAGCTGGGCCACAACAAGAGTAACGGTTTAGAGGATGAGCATTACCCTTTTCATTATTTCCAATCACATGGTACACTTGAATTACAAAATGGCTGATACTTGAATGCGGGCCTAAATTGAAGTGACACACTTAGTGATGGATGTTGTTACCACCCTAATCCACCATCCATTCAATATTATTCACTTAAACTTTGTTGTGATTCTTTCCATCGGAGTGTTGTCCATCAAATGAATGGTTAAAATCAAAGTAGTCCAGTATGAAATTCACCAGAGAAGTTCCCATTTATTAGAGGTTAGATCATCTACAACTTAATTTAGGGGCCATGTCTCATTTGCAGTGGGACCAACAATTTGGACAGTTCGGATTGACTTATGTCCCTCATCAATAGCAATGACCCCTCTGGTGGATGAAACAAAATGGTAGAGTCCGATCTGTCATCCCTAAGAAAATAATAGGACAACCTGACCATCCTTTCTTATCGGTTCAGAGGTGGGCATTTTGGACCGATCCCGTGGATCCAAGAGTGTCGGCCGCTTTTTCTTTATCACTTCAGTGTTTTTCGATTGGGAAAGGTGATATTTTATAAGGCGGTCTGAGGAAAAAATAATAATAAAATGGCTAAGAACCGTACAATAATATGAGAGAAACAATGATACTCCCAAACACACTGTAATCAAATACACTCGTGCATACAGATACAATAAACGTGTCAGACATTACCTCAATCCAGACCATCCATTGAGTGAACCGTGTCCTTAAAATTAGATTTGATTACAAGATCCTAGCTCATGTGGGCCGCTCATATGGGAATAATATATAAAAATCTAAGTTCAAGTGTTATGGCCCACCTGAGTTGTGGAATAGGATGTGAGTGGAATGCGAGTGCCAATACATTTTTCATGAGGACTACCGACGGCCGTGGAGGAATGGCTCCACCGACATGCGAGTGCCATTCTCCAAGTCTTTAAGAATCTTGTTAAGCTCAGGCGCGTGTAATAAATCTCACGCACATGCCACACGTATGCTAGAATGACATGACATGTGCGAGATCTAATCCTTCTATCCAAAAAAAAAAAAAAAACCACTATACAGTTTCCCAGGCGAAGAATCAGATTGATAAACTGGTCTTGTTGGGTACAATTCACAAAACAAACATATGACTCTGGACTCGGCCGAAGATTTCTAAGCCATCAAATAGAGCAGGTTAATTTATAAACACACGTGTACAAGCTCCTACCAACCTCATGGATGGATCGGATCTCGCACCTATGTGCTGTTCCGACACATGTGTCGCATGTATACACGAGTTTTATTGTACACACGAATCCCAGTTTCTAGAAAACACCAATTTCTTATTCAGATTCAGATTCAGATTTTTCTCACAAAATATCTCACCTTTTACCTACCACCTTCTTAGAACCACCCATACTTTACTGGAAGCGGATTGGCTGGTGTACTACACACACCAACTACGGAATCGGATTGTGTACTGAGTTACTCAGTATCTGAAGGGGTACTGAGTTGACGTGGAAAGAGGTTATTGGCAGTCAGATGTGGGGCCCGATCCCTCCTCCAAACGGTGTCATAAACGCCGTTACGTTATCTCTTTTTCTCTATCTTCGGTAGAAGGAAACAGAGGCGTAAATGCTTATCTCTCTCCGGTGGAAGTCGCATTGCGCGGTGCGGTCTTATCATACTGTATAAACTTAGTTGGGCCCACCTTGAATGTATGTGATCTATCCACACCGTCCATCCATTTTTACAGCAAATTTAAGGCATTGAGATCAAAATTTAAGCATATCCAACGATCAAGTGAATCATACCACAGGAAAATATTATGAGTAATGATTTCCACGGTTGAAACCTTGCTAGGCTCCGCTAGGCCCTACAGTGATTTTTATTTGTCATCCAACCTGTTCATCATATCATAAAGACATGGATGAAGGGAAAACACAAATATAAACTTATCCAAAACTTCCATGGCCCAAAGAATTTTACAACGGTAGACATTCAATTCACACGGTTTCCTGTGGTGTGGTCCATTTGAACTTTATATATGATTAATTTTTGGTCGTAAGCATTTAAATTATATGTTAAAATAGATGAACGGAGTGGATAAGATACATAAATTACGATGAACGTCATAGAATTTACTTAGCCCATTAAGCATAGTGAGTAACTGCAACGTGCTTCCGAGCGAGAGGAGGCGGAGAGGATCGACGGTGGTTTTCTTTTTTTTTTTTTTTTTTTTCCACTGTTTTTTTTTTCCTTTTACGGAAGAGAGAGAAAGAGAGAAAACGGTAAGGGCGGGAGGTAGATGAGCATGTACTGAGTAACTAGCACCTGCTGCTCAATACAATCCGCCAACACCATCATTGCTTTCCATTCTCCTTTTTTTTTTGCTGCCCTTGCTTTCCCTCCTTTTTTTTTTTTTAACAAGAAATCCCGTAGTTTTTGGTAGGTGGGGCCCACCTTAAGCAAATCTAACCTAGCCATTGGATCTTATGGTTCAATACAAACAGATCGAGCCCAATATTGGATGGGTTTTGGTGCACCAAAAAATTAGGGAGTATTTTAATGGTGGAAAACTTATTTGCTAAACTATGGTCCGCCCGATGATCAGATTGCCCTCATTTTTTCAGCTCAACGCCTAAAATGGGCTGTTTAATGGAATGGACGGCGTGGATTATGCGTTTACATCAAGGTGGGGCCTGCATGCATAGCCCACCCCAAAGCTTATATATATATATATATATATATATATATATATATATATATATATATATATATATATATATATATAGCTTGTCAGTACACGCCCTCCATGTTAGCCATACCCATCCAGCGTGTGGCTATGCTTGTCAGAACGCTGGACGACATGGATAAACACATCATTGTGGTGGGTCCCACATGCACGTGGCCCACACATCAAGGTGGGGCCCACATGAACGTGGCCCACCTGATATTTATGTTTTCCTTCCATCCGAGCCCGCTAATGGACTGGATGGCGTAGATCCAACCTAATCATCCGATGGGTCCCACATAAAATATGATTCATGGTGGGCCTCACTCACCCTTTCATCATCATCACCATTCAAAGAGAGAGAGAGAGAGAGAGAGAGAGAGAGAGAGAGAGAGAGAGAGACGCCACTATGGGCCCCTTATGGATACAACACATACATCAATGGGTCCCACAACAAGTGGGCCCTTAAAAATTGAAATTTAACGGAGGATCACCCACCTCTAGGCCTCCTTCTTGCTCCCCTAGCCTCCTTAGCTCCTATGCTTAGATTTTAACGGTAGATGATGAAATTTTGATGGTGGGGATAAGAGATGAGAGAGTGGGCTACACTTGATGTTTTGGAGAGCTTGGAAATGTTTGGACATGTGATGGGGTGTTGCTTGGGAGTAGAGAGATGAAATGAGAGAGAGGGAGAGAAGTAATGGCTTAAGGGATGGGGTGATGTGGTGGTTGTAAGAAAGGGTGATGTGGAGGCATGGGTGTGGTTGAAAATTTGTAAAAGAGGGAATGGTTGTAGTTGAAATTTGATAAAGGAGGGATGGTGAGAGGAAAGAGAGAGTTGACTTTTGAAAAGGGAGGGATGGGTTGCATGTACTTGGGTAAGGCTTGTACTTGACATTGATTGATGGGACATCTCGTAGAGATTCCCTCGTAATTTGCAACGCGTGATGTTTTCTTCGAATTGAACGCGAGCCTACATCTTCTACCCTGGGTATCAGGTCGGTGCGTGAGTCGCGACGTTAGAACCGCGGCGATGACGCGGTCACCAAGGTACAGGTTTCGATTCGATCAGACTTCGGTATGCTGGACTCGGTTTAGGATCTCGTGCAAACGTCCGTAATGGGTCGAGGGTTGCCAGAATTCGACTGGTAGGATCGCGGAAGCTTATGGAACGGTACGAACTAGGGTACAGGTCTTACAACCATAATCTAAACTTGAAAACCTAAACTTAAACCCGATCCTGAACCCGAACCCAATTTCCTAAACCTAAACCTTAACCTATTCTCGATTCCCTAAGGTTATAACCTAAACCTAAACCTTAACCTAAACCTTAACCTAAACCTATAACATAAACCTAAATTTATAACCTTAACCTAAACCAAAACCTATAACATAAACCTTAACCTATAACCTATAACCTAACCTTAACCTAAACTTAAACCTAAACCTGAACCTAAAACTTAAAACCTAAACTTAATCCTAAAATCTAAATGTATTCTCAAATCCCTAAACCTAAACCTACACCTAATTCTAATTTTAACTCCCTAACCTAAACCTAAACTTGAAAACCCAAACCTAAACCCAATCCAAACCCGAACCCGATTTCCTAAACCTAAACCTTAACCTATTCTCCATTCCCCAAAGCTATAACATATAACCTATAACCTAAACCTATACCTTAACCTAAACCTATAACATAAACCTAAACCTCAACCTAAACCAAAACCTATAACCTAAACCTTAACCTATAACCTATAACTATAACCTAAACTTATAACCTAAACCTAAACCTATAACCTAAACCTAATCCTAAAACCTAAATGTATTCTCAAATCCTTAAACATAAACCTACACCTAATCCTAATCTCAACTCCCTAACCTAAACATAAACCTAAACTTGAAAACCCAAACTGAACCCGATCCCAAACTCCGAACCCGATTTCCTAAACCTAAACCTTAACCTATTCTCCATTCCCTAAAGCTATAACCTATAACCTATAACCTAAACCTAAACCTTAACCTAAACCTATAACATAAACCTAAACCTATAACCTTAACCTAAACCAAAACCTATAACCTAAACCTTAACCTATAACCTATAACCTATAACCTAAACTTATAACCTATAACCTAAACCTATAACCTAAAACTAAAATCCTAAAACCTAAATGTATTATCAAATCCCTAAACCTAAACCTACACCTAATCCTAATCTCAACTCCTTAACCTAAACCTAAACTTGAAAATCCAAACCTAAACTCGATCCCGAACCCGAACCCGATTTCCTAAACCTAAACCTTAACCTTATTCTCATTTCTTTGATTTCTATTTTCTTTCTAGAATTTTCATGGTGCTTGTGTTATTATTGTCAGTACTTAAAGGATAATGTATATTCCTTACAAAAACAAAACAAGAAAACCTCCAGAAAACCTCCACAGGTCAAATTCTTAATTTTTAATAATATATATTTTTTAATTAATGAAAATCACTGACGGATTTTAGCCGCCGAAAACGCCGACGGATTTTAGCCGTCGATAATGCCGACAAATTTTAGCCATCGACATAGCCGGCGGATTTTAGCTACCGACAACACCGACGGTGAGTAACGCCGACGTACCCTTTACCGATGGACCTTGCAATGGCTAAAAGCCATCGGTGAAGGTCATTGCCGACGGTTTTTAGCTGTCGGTGTTGCCCTGTGTTTTTGGTAGTGGCCTCATTTTTGGGCTCTATACCTAAGTTTTGGTGTGTCATCTAATGGTTGGAGTGGATTTCATATAATCATCATAGTGGACCTTATAAAAATTAATGGTTGACGTCTCTCTCCCAACTGTTTCCCTTGGTGTGGCCCACCCAACTTGATTTTTTGGCTTTGGGCGTAACACATTTAATGGATGGGGTGGATCTCACATACATATTATGGTGGGCCCCATAACAATTAGGGGTTTCTATTGACGTGGACATATTGGACTATAAGTTGAGGTCCAACTTATAGATAACTTACAATCTTTCATGTATATAAGAAATCCAACTCGTCTAATTGGTTTGCCTCATAATGCAATTCACATCTTGGGGAACTTCACAACATCTACTCATTGAGTGGACCGCGCTTTTGTTTCAATATTTGCCAATATCTGGAAGATTATAGGGTGTGGTCCAATTAATTTGTAAATAGGACTGACCATTGTACTAGTAAATCATTGGGGCGTGGCTAGCATGTTGGAAGGTCTGGAAGTCACATGCACTTTATACTTCAAAAGTTGGCATATGGGTGAACTACTATAGCTCCTGGTCCACTTGGTTTGGTTTGACTTAAGATATCTTGGTTAAAATTATGTTTTTTTTAAATAAGTGGGAAACCGACACCCACCCTTTATTTTTTATGAGGCCCACTGTGGTGAATATGTGAGATCCACTCCAATTAGTAGATTGTAACGTCTCGAAAAAATCCGTACAAAGACTTGAGTACCAACTTAGACAGAAATCACCTAGGACCAATTCCTTTAGAAATTAGACGAAATTAACAGTGTTAAACTAGATTAGCTGTGAAATTAGCTTGAACCACTTTAAATACGAACTGCAAGACCCAAAATGAGTAGAATCATTAACGCTACATTACCCTATAATCTAGGATCAATCTCAAAACCCAGTTGCTTTCAGGAGCACCTTGAAACTCTGTATCGGACCTGGACCGAACGTCGAAAGTCTGATTACTGCGAAACCAAGCGGTTAGGACCGCCTTACTGGGCTTGACAACCATCTCGGAAATCAAATCCAGATAGTACCCAGAAACGCACAACTTGAACCCAGATCGAAGTGTGTGAGAAACGCGAATATTTTTATAAATTGAACTCAGATTTAAGTGATTTGGGCCATTCGCTTGTGGGACGAATTTAAGCTTTCAGACTGTCAGAAGCTGACCCAAATACACCCTTGGATCAGGAAAATTTTTAAGCACAAGTCCATGTACTTGTGGTCCTGATTGAATGGCGATGACCGTTGAACTAAAATTGGTCCACCACGGTCGATTTGTAAATTCGATCGGACCGAAAACTTAACTCGACCTAGATCCAATGTCAGGGAGCTTAAGTCTAACCGCACGCAGAAAAGTGGCCTCCAGAAGTCATCCGTTGGACCGAAACAGCCCCTATTTGGCTATAACTTAAGTATACTATGACCCTGGGGCCATTCCCATCAGTTCTGGGCCTATATAAGGGCCTTAAACCCTCTCACTCCCTTCACATACGAATTTGCAAACCCTAGAGAGAGAAGAGAGAAGAAAGAGAAGGAAAGAGAGAGAAAGTGAGGGAGAGAGTTGGAGTTTGTTCGTGGTATTCCATCCCGCCACTCCACGTGCTTAACTATCACCTCTGTATCGCTATTCCGGCTATTCCGGTCCCGTTCTTAGGTAAGAAATCCTAACCCTAATCTGTTTTAGGGTTTCAAATGGTGTAAGGGATGAAATAGCTAACCTATTTCATACTGTACGTTGCTGTTGTGCTGTAGACAAAGACTTAGTGTTTAAACTGAGTTCGTTACGAGTCTACCGGCGAAAGGTGCGGACTATAAATGTTTAGATTATGGTTTTCAAGGCTTTCAATGTTAGTTAATGATTTATAACTGACTTGGTTGCCATTTCACATGCTAGATACGTCGTTTCCTTCGTATTACAGATATATATGAACTATGTTGAATATATTGTATTTTATGTGTTTGTTGAAATGTTTGAATGAGTATGAAAGTTGGATTCATGCTTGCCATGATTTTTCGTCGTGGATATGTGATTGTAGTATATGCGACAACACCTTGGTGAAAGGATTTGCCCAAATACGTGTTAGGACTAACATACGTCGTGTATGTTGAAGTGTGTAGTCTAAGTGTTTGTAAAAATATTCGAATGAATATGGAGCTATAATTTATGATTGCCATGATTGTTGGTTGCTAATGCATGATCGTTGTATACGTGGCAACTTCATGATAGAGTTCGCTACTATATGTGTTTTTAACTAACTTATTACATGCATGTAATATGTGTAGTCTAAGTGTTTGATAAAATGCCTGAGTGAGAAAATGCTTAATGTAATATGCTTAATGAGGGTGTTGAGATAGGATTCTCAATCCCCTTATCTAGGGTTACAGTTTCCTTCATGTAATCTATTTTACTACTATGTAATTTATGAATTAAATGCTCATGTATGTTAACATGTATTTTAGGTGTTTGTTGAAATGCTGATACGGGATATATATTTAATTGTGTCGTTACATGCTGTCTTGGCTATTACGTTTGAATGCTATTGATTTGGAGTGCGTTTGGGACTATGATATAGTCCAGGCAATCGGTAACAGATTCTAGTTTGGTGGCTGAGGTTGTTTCGCCACACAAGATGTGTTCGATGAATCCAAGCCGTACTTTAGTTGTCGACAGTGGTTAGGCCACACGGAGTGTTTACGCATTTCATGTCGATCAACTCGATGTGCGCTTGTACTAGTCGGGCTTGTCAAGTAACGCGATTGACCCAATGTATGTTCACCATGTATGGACGCTACTGCTGAATCTAAGGTACCAAACTCACCAGTGAATCCCGTTAACCTTGGTACCTCGATCCGCTAAGACTCATGAGCCGGACATGGTGGTATGGGACACCGTGGTCAAGTTGTTGGCCTACGCTGGGGCGAAGAGCCTCCCCGTAGTGACCAGTGAGTAACACTGCCTCGTGAGCCGAATACGGTGGTATGAGATACTGTATTCGAGCTGTCGGCCTACACTGATCAGATGACGAGCCCTTTGTAGTGACCGCGAGCGTATTCTGAGACTGCGTTGAGGTGACGAGCCTTTCCGTAGCAACTAGAGTATAAACTAGGCCTACACTGATCAAGTGACGAGCCCTTTATAGTGAACTAGAACCGCAACACCATATGAGATTTACTAGGACTGACGACCCTAAAATGGATCATTGTTTGGGAAATGATATAAGGGAGGTACCTTAGCTTCCCAATCCTGCTGTATGAAAAGGTTTAATAAGAACTTGGTAATCACGCTCATGCACCGCATTGCATGTGCCTTTGGCGTTGGTGTTGAGCACAGAGGAAGGGGTGTATGCCGCGACTGTAAGAGGAAGATCGCAGAGGGAGTGCAGGCAAGGGCATGCATCATTAATATATATCATGTTTGCATTAACCAGAGTACTTAAGAATATTTGATTAAATTGCTTTATCGTTATCGTTTGACTGAATTGATAACATGTTAACCTTTGCTTTATAGCTCCACTAAGTTGATCACTCACTCCCACGTTTTGGGACGGTGTTTTAAACACCAACCGGACTTTGTCTTAGCTGCAGGTGATGGCGATGCCTACGAGGCGGAGCCAAATTTCAAGGACGATGAGGAGGCGTTCTCCTATATGTAGTTATCAGGCGGGTTCATGTGAGTCATGTCCTGATTGTCAGGGCTACAGGGATACTGACTAGATACTTCTACATAGTTATTCTAAAATTTTGGAACACACCTATATATTCATTTTGATCACTTTGGGAATATACATGTAATAATTTGACCTGACAATGTATTCATACTCTGGAGACCGACAATGGTCTACACATTCTATATATGCTTATATACATCTCTCAGTCTTCCGCTTGCACTATTTTAACTGCCTCTGGAGTATGATATACTGATTTGGTATAATCCCACTCATGTTTAATGCACTAATACAGACAACATTCAATCATCATCATATATGTTGGATAAGTGATGTTTTGGAACTCGGGAGTTGGGCTCCTGCTTGACCCTCAATTTTTAGGGCGTTATATAGATGTATAATCATACATTATTAGGCCCATGCACAAGAATCGAGGCTACCTAGGATTTAGGTGGGCCACACTAAGGGAGATGGTTGGGAGAGAGACTACACCATTGATTTTTATTGGGCCCACTATGATGTGAAATCCACCTAACCATTACTTGCCACATTAAAAATTAGGCCTAGAGAGAGAAAAAAAAAAGGACCCATCAATGATTTAAGTGAGCCACATGGAGGGAATGATTTGGAGGGCGAGTGTGTCATACATTATTTCCAATCATGTGGTCCACTTGAATGATGGATGAGGCTGATTTTTGGGCCTTGGGCTTAACATGGTGTGGAACCCTGACTGTGTACGAGGTGGGGCTAGGTGGCTAGCCCACTATTGATGAATATATATGGTTTGTTTGTGCAGATGAGGTTAGCATTGGCTCACAAATGATAGATCGCCTGTTTTAGCATCATCACTAGCCAATTAATCTTATGATCTATGGTTGGTTAGACACCGTAGAATTGCTTAGGGAATGAAAGATCTAGAGGCCTATCGACCTATGGTTGGTTTATGACCAAAGACTCTAATCAAGGGCCTCAGTAATAATTTTATTTTATTTTTTTTTAAAGGAAGGGAACAAGCACATTTTTTTGCTTGTATTGAGTGTTGTCTCTACTTTTATGGGATTTTGATTTTTTTGGTAATTTGGAAGAGTTCTAAGATGACTACATCTAGGGTACAAGTGGACAAATACTATAGTTTTAAATAAATAAATAAAAAGAGAATAGAGTATGATTTTTAGATACAAAGTATGGGATGGTTATATAAACTTATAGAGATATGAGAATAGAAAGAGGGAACCTAAGCACTCTTATATAAAAAAGGTTAGCTGCGTGTATCTAATTCTAACTTTACTCCATTCGTCGATGAACTCTTCTGAAACTGGCAGCCTTCCAGCGTAGCGGAGACATTCAGGCTCCTTTAGGCACCTTCTCCCTACAGAGGATTCTCTCTCTCGTACTCACTTCTCTTTTCTTAAGTGTAGAGAAGGACTTGAGAGACAACAAAAGGCATCTCTTAGAATTCTACGCCATTCTACCCATGCCAAATGGACAGGCGAAACTTTTTAGATTGGTGGAAATCTAATTCCTATTGGTGCATTTTCATGCTTTTCAAGGCAAATTTACCACCTTAACCACCATGAGGGCCCATCGAACAGTTTGGATGGTTGTCACATGGCTGGTGGGAATTTGATTCCCGCTGGTAGATTTTAGTTAGTCTAGATCTCAGTCAAGTCTGGTGATTCTAGGTGAAATCTGTTTATGGTTTTTTATGCTCCTTTAGGCCGATCTGATGCCAATTTCAAAGGTTTACTATATCACATGAAATATTATCTACGATTTTAAATGAGGTACCTATAGACACTTATCCTTAGCGAATGTTACTCATAACCGAATGCCAAATCGAGTGTACATCCTACCTTAGTTTTAGAACACTATTTTTTTTTTTTTCATCTTAATGAGGCACAACATATGAATGGATTGGATGACATATGAACTCCACGGTGGGTCCTACATAAAGCTAATGGTGGAGGTTTCCTCCTAACTATTTTCTATGCTGTGGCCTACTTAATTAAAATTTTGGATGATCATGATTTTTTAGTTCAACCGTGAAAATGGATATACCTGATGGACATGATGGATAGGGTAGATCTGACAAAAGTTCCACCCACGTGGCTATAGGTTTGCCAAAGTAAATCCAGTACAACCTAGAACGAGTTACCATAGCTTGGCTCTTAATTTCAAAAATATACCCATAAAAATATTTAAAATTAATAAAATTTCTATTACACTGGGAAATATCCAAAGTCTTATAATGATAGTGACACTTGTGTTAGATAAATTTTGATGGGCTTGCCTTTGTTCTTGTTACTTGTGTTGGTGTCAATTGGGCTTGGACCGTCACTAATATATTTGTGCTTTAACTTGGCTTTGGATGGCTTAAACTGAGTTTGAGTGCCGTCAAGTTGTCAAGGTCCTTGGTTGTGTTCAGGTTAGAAAATGCTAACCTCACTTGGATTGAATTCGGGTTGAGCAATTTCAACCGGGTCAACGAAAATCACTTGTATTTGGGTCCAGTTGAGTTGGGTCAAGTATTGAGTTCTGGGTCCTTACTCTTGGCTCAGTGGTAGACTCATAAGAGTTTTAACATGAGGTCATGGGTTCAAGTGGTGGTAATTAAATGCCAATGTGGTGTGAGTGTGTGGGTGTGTGTGTGAGGTGTGAGTTGCCTTAAAAAAAAAAGGTATTGAGGAGTTTGGATTGGGCACCTTGGGTTAGAATCTAGGCCGGTTTGCAAGTTTAGCCTCCTCTCGGTCAAGTTGGTTTGAGTTGACACCCAACCCAATTCAACTCAACTCAACCCAACCTAACCCAACCCAACCTAAGATCGGTCCTCTCAAGGATAGGTTGGTTTGAGTTGACACCCAACCCAACTTAAGTTCTGTTCTCTCGAGGTTAGGTTGGTTTGAGTTGACACCTAACCCAACCCAACCCTACCCTACCCACTCGAGTTGCACGCCTGTTCCATATTGCGTTGGGACTGATGGGTACAACTTTATATATTATTACTCTAAACTTACTAGTAATTCCAGTTAAACCAAACATACTGGGATCGGTACCTAGCAATATGAATTTAAAGCTATTTGAAACCAATCGTTACTGATATTCCCATCCATTGCTTGATATGTTTGATGACTGATCATCTGCACAAGCTAGAAGTCTGGGCAAGAGTGTTGTAATATATTCATCTTCTCCTTGTTATAAAAGGCTAAGAGGAAAACGCTGTGGGGCCTGCCAGGATGTTTGAGTTACGTTTTCTCTGTGCGACTGCTCATGTTAGGACAAAACAAAAGGTGAGGCATATTTAAAACTCAGTTGGCTCATGCCTTATAAACGGTAAGATGAGACATTCGCTACTAATAACATTACACATTTATATATTCTTTTTAGATGGGGAGTCAACTTTTATTTTTATAAAGAACCTGAAAAGATATTTTAATAAAGTCAAGGGAATTTTGAAAAGCTTGAGAATGCACTGTCACCATTTCGCCTGTAAAATAATAGCTGGTCGACTCTTTCACTTTTGATCTCTCCCTTTCTCTTCACATGCGTCATACATGACATACCCTAGTATGCAATGGGAGGATCTTTCTTCATTATTAAAAAGATAAGTGCTGATGTTACACCATGCAACTTACAAAATGCACTTAACAGATGGCGGCCGAGACAATATCCAACTACAGCATGGAGGCATTAGACCTTACTAGGTAAGATATGCAGATATTTTTTTGGCTTAGGAGAATTTTTCTTATTTTTAATTATTTTTCATAGGCATTCTTGAAATTGTCCCAAGAAATCATATGCACAATTAGAGCTCAAATCATGCACAGGCAATTAATTAAACACGTACATCTATGGGAATTCTTTATAATATTGACATGATATTAAATAAAAAAAAGTACCTAATGCCTCATTTTTTAGCTTGTATATTAAAATTATCAAAAAAAAGAGTTTAACGGCGTGGATAAAACACTTACAACATGGTGGACCCCACAGAGCCCTGCCCGGACGGATTACCGTCCGGGCGAGGGTAGGACGCAATCCGCGTCCTTGACGCAGATTGCGTCCTACCCCTGCTCGTCTCCGGTTGGGAATGGGCAGGAGCTTTTAGTGTCCACAGTGATGTATGAGACTTATCCACACCGTGACGAGAGGTCCAAGCTCGATATGAAGATCAGGCAGTGTGTGTTCTTAGGGTACGGTGATGAAAAGTTCGGTTACAGGTTATGGGATCCGACCGAGAGGAAGCTCGTCAGGAGCAGAGATGTGGTTTTCTTTGAAGATCAGTGTATAGAAGACATTGGTAAGCCAGAGAAGAACCAACCTAGTTCAGGTGAGCTAGAGGACATGGATCCGATTATTCCTCCTGTGGTGCTTGATGACGGGGGAGTACAACAAGGTGCAGAGGACAAGAGAGTTCCTTCAGAAGATGGACCAGGGAAGCAGCCCCACTTAATCCACCTATTGAGTCACAGGTGAGGAGGTCATTTAGGGACAAACAGCCATCCAAGAGGTACTCACCACATGAGTACATTATGCTGACTGATGGGGGAGAGTCAGAAGCTTATTCTGAGGCCCTAGCCGACGAGCATAAGGAGGAGTGGTTGAAAGCTATGTAAGAGGAGATAGAATCCTTGCATAAGAACCACACATATGATATGGTGAAACTGCCTAAGGGCAAGAAAGCACTGAGCAACAAGTGGGTGTTCAGAAAGAAAATTGAGTAGAAGAATTCACAGACAAGGTTCAAGGCCAGACTTGTAGTGAAAGGGTTCGGTCAGAGGAAATGTATAGACTTCGAGGAGATATTCTCACTAGTGGTGAAAATGACATCCATACGGGTGTTACTTGGGTTGGCGGCTAGAATAGATTTGGAGATAGAGGAGTTAGATGTTAAAACTGCCTTTCTCCATGGTGACTTGGAAGAAGAGATGTACATGCATCAACCAGAGGGGTTCGAAGTTAAGGGCAAGGAGCATATGGTGTGTAGGCTGAGGAATAGCTTGTATGGGCTAAAACAAGCTCAACGGCAATGGTACAAGAAGTTCGACTCGTTTATGTTAAAACATGGGTATGACAGAATGGAGTCGGACTACTGTGTGTTCAAGCGCAAGTTCTCAGATGGTGATTTCTTAGTTCTGCTATTATACGTTGATGACATGCTCATCATGGGAAAAGACATCAAGAAGATCGACAAGTTGAAATAGGAGTTGGGCAAGTCTTTTGCGATGAAAGACTTGGGCCCAGCTAGACAGATCCTAGGAATAGAGATAACCCGTGACAGGAGCAGTAGGAAGCTTTGACTGTCACAAGAGCGGTATATTGAGAAAGTCCTAGAGCGATTCAATATGAATGCAGTGAAGCCGGTCAGTACTCCACTGGATGGTCACTTCAGATTGAGCGACAGACAGTGTCCCAAGATGAAGGCAGAGGTGGAAGAGATGCAGAAGATACCCTACGCGTCAGCGGTAGGAAGTTTGATATATGTTATGGTATGTACACGCCCAGACATAGCATATGCGGTTAGTGTTGTTAGCCGGTATCTTGCCAATCTTGGCAAAGAGCATTGGGCAGCAGTGAAATGGATACTACGGTATCTAAGAGGCTCATCCAGATTGAGCCTATACTATGGTGACGGTAAACCTGTGTTAGAGGGCTACACAGATGTAGATATGGCAGGTGACATAGACTCCAGGAAGTCTACATCGGGGTTCATGTTCACTTTTGCAGGGGGAGCGGTTTCTTGGCAGAGTAAGCTACAGAAGGTGGTTGCATTGTCGACGACAGAGGCCGAATATATTGCAATCACAGAAGCATATAAAGAGATGCTTTGGATGAAAAGGTTTCTACAGGAACTTAGCCTAAAGTAGGAGGAGCACGTGATCTATTGCGATAGTCAGAGTGCTATACACTTGAGCAAGAATCCAAGTCAGCATTTCAAGTCAAAGCACATAGAGATTCGGTATCATTGGATCAGAGATACTTTGAAATAGAAGGTGTTACAGCTTGAGAAGGTCCACACGGACGATAATGGGTCAGACATGATGACCAAGCTTTGCTCAAGGGGAAAAAAAAAAAGCTTTGCTTAAGGGCAAGTTTGAGGTTTGTAGAAACCTGGCTGGCTTAAAGAAGGTGGATCCCTCCTGGGTCAAAAAGGGGAAGATTTGATGGATTTTTTTTTGACCCGTCGTCGACCGGTCGTGAGCCCTACTCGACCGGTCGAAGGCTGTGGTCGACCAGTTGTGGAAGACGAGTCGTGGCACGACTCAAAGTCCAGCGACTGTGGACTATTTTTCTCCGGGGTGCTCGACCAGTCGAGGTTACATAGATTTGTTCCGCGATTTTGGCGGATTTTGTTTCGCAAGTCCTTTCGCAACTGGGATGTGGAAAGGAGTTTCCTAAAACTATAAAAAGGGGTTCCTAGGGCTTTTCTAAGTATGCAAGAGGATTTCCTAAAGCTTTACAAGGGATTTGCTAAAGGGTTTAGGGTTATCAAAGGTGAGAGAGAGAGAGAGAGAGAGTAAGAGAGAGATGAAGCTTATAGAAGGGAGGTTCTGCTCGTGGAGGTTATCTACTGTGCAATCTATATCTTAGCGCTTCTATGTCCTCGTAATCGGTTAGATCTCTCCTTTTTTCTCTAAATCTCTTATTGTTTATCCACTCTTGCATGAGTGAAGAAGGTTGTAAGGTTCTACTACATAGTGGATTGTTGATCTGGACGAGGTCCCATGGTTTTTACCTCTTTGAGGGTTTTCCACGTAAAAATCTCTTGTGTGGTGTGTGATTGATGCATTGATTGTTTTCATTGCTTTATTATCCATAATTCTGGTTTGTTCTGGAGGTCTAAATCCTAAGGTTTTGTGCAAGGCCCCCAACAGTTCTTGCCTTTGAATTTTTAAAATATTAACGGTGACAGATGGACTGACATTATTGGGGGCATTTTGAATTATTAAGGACATGCTATATGTATTTATTTATTTATTTATTTGATGGTCCATTTCTTTACACTTTACAGGTTGGTCCACGTGAATAAGGTCTGTCAAAGGGGGATAGAGAGAAATTTTATGTTAAAGGATTTCATGATATATGCATATTCAGGTTTCATTTTCAACAAGTCGGGCCCATGTTTTGGTGATCAAAACTATTGGTCTGTTGTGTTCTACGGTGGATGGAGTATAAGTTAAAAATTACATTGATGGGACAATCTTAACCCTTTGATCTATGGTTGAAAACTATATAAATAAGAAAAAAAATTACAACTTAATCCACGTAAAAAGTTCCATGATTGGTTTTATCTTTTTTTTTTTTTTTTTTTTTTTGTAGAATGTGGTCCACTTTTTTTTTTTTCAACAAAGGAGACTGTACAAAAAAAAAAAAA
This sequence comes from Magnolia changhungtana, assembly GCA_030180095.1. Lineage (NCBI taxonomy): Eukaryota > Viridiplantae > Streptophyta > Magnoliopsida > Magnoliales > Magnoliaceae > Magnolia > Magnolia changhungtana. The sequence continues at coordinate 4,468,615 of JASAUF010000434.1, read as the reverse complement.
AAAAAAAAAACCAGTGGGACTCCACAAAAGACTCAGGCCTCACCCCAAAATGATCCGCAATCGGGCGGCCACAAGTTCCTATACTGGCCACCTATCCTATCTACATTGCACTACTAAGCTAAAAAAAAAAAAAAAAAAAAAAAAACCCTCCCCCTGAAAACTGACGGAGAACCAACAAAGAAAAGGAGAAACAACTGGACTCCACAGTAAAACCGAATGTGCAGCAACATCTACAGCCAATACTTTTTGACACGCTTCCTGATCGCCCCTAAGCCCATCTTGTCAAGAACTAGGAGGCCTCTCACCTCCTGAGGGAGAGCCGCCAAGGAGGGGAGAAGGGCGGATTCTTAGGTCCTGCAACCTAACTTGGCCATGCCATCCGCTGGTCCATTTCCTTCTCTATAGATATGCTGAAACTCCACATTACAGCAGGAACTAAGAAGCCTAATTCTGTTGATTCAACTCTTCCATTTCCAACCCGGACAAGTGCTCCCCGACAAGAAGCTGACCACCAGAAATGAGTCGGATTCAACAATGATATTCTTGAAGCCGTGATTGATGTCATGGACAAGTCCATCGTGAACCGCACGAATCTCAGCCCTGGTATTAGAAGCGAGGCCGTAGCCCACATAAAAAGCGAAAAGAAACTTCCCGTTCTCAGCCCAACACACTCCTCCTCCTGCCACTCCCGGATTACCTCGAGACGCACCATCCACATTGAGTTTTACCCACCCACTTGGGGGTTTCTTCCACCTCACCACTTGGGATTCTACTTGTTGGGGTTGCACATCAATCCCCAACGATAACAGCACCCTACTGCGAGTTACCTGGATGCCCGCTCGCAAACCCGGTGAAACCCTCCTATTTACAACTCTTTTTAGCCAACCGGTGATGCACAAGAACAGGATCTCCGTAGTCAGCAAACTCCCTTCAAATCTGGAAGCATTCCTGCATTTCCATAACTCCCACAATATGAAGCACAGCAGCTGATTCTTTAAGGGACCGGTGGGTCCATACACTGTATGCGAGCCCCACCAGTGGGAGAGCCACTCGCCTATCGAAAGACTGCGAATCATGTTGACACGGTAAAGACGGGCAAAGTGGGACCAGACGGAACTTGCCTTGGCACTGTGCAAAAATACATGATTGGTTTTATCTAATATTCATAGCTGGGAGATTTTTGGGGCATGGTCTATCTTGTTCTAGGAAACCAGCCATTGGTCTGGATTACTGACCATGGCTCGTGCTTGTCAGAATTGAAAACCTGTATATGGTGTGCAAAGATGTCGGTGTGTGTACCGTATAATTCATGTGATAGGTTTTGAACGTGTGGGTAATGCGGACCTTAATAACAACAAACAAATAGGTTGCAAGAGCGCGGATCAGCTACTGAACCCGACGGTAGCGAGACTCGCTACTGAAGTTACGTCACCACATTAGGTGGGCACCACCATGATTTATGTGTTGTATCTACACCATCCATCCATTTGGAGAGATTATTTTAGAGGTAGATCTAAAGTTCAAGTGGACCCCACCACAAAAAAGTGGGGACAGTGACGCCCACCGTTGAAATCTTCTTAGGGTCCACCGTGATGTCTATCTAAGATCCAACCTATTTATAGGTTAACACAGACATGCAATAAGGAAAAACACAAATATCAGCTTGATCGAAAACTTTGGTGGCTCAAAGAATTTTTTAATGGTAGAGGTTCAATCCTCACTGTTTTCTGTGGTGGGGTCTACTTGAGCTTTGGATCTGACTAGTTCTTTGCATCATTCTCTAAAATATCTCTCCAAATGGATTGGCCGTGTGGATACAACACATACATCATGGTGGGGCCACAGAACCTGGTGACATCACTTCAGTAGGAGACTTGCTACTGCCTAGTTCAGTAGCTAATCCTGGTCCTGTGTCACTCACACTCCCATCTCTCCCTCTCCCTCTCCCTCTCCCTCTCCCTCTAACCGATCAACCCTTGTGTTTGGGCTTAAAAAAACATTTCGAGCCGGACTTGTCTTATGCCTAACCCTCATGCACAGATGTAGTATGAACATTTCAGGTGGGGCTTAGATGGATTATTTTGGCTAGTCAAGAGCCTGGGCCAGGATAGGCTCCAACCTGATCAACCCTTAGGCTCACGCCCAGGATAACCATTTCATTTTGGTCTGGACTTGGCTGGACTATTGTGGCCTATCACGGGCTCAAGTGTATCTTGAGTAATGTGAGCTAGGGTTCGACAAAGCTTGCCCAGTCCTACGTCACCATGACATGAATACAACTCTCACATGTTCATGCATGAGGAGAGAGAGAAAATAGAAATAAATTCTAATAAAATTGAAAATAAATTGATTGATAATAAAAATGAGTTCATCGCTCCCTTAAATATTGATATCAACCCTTGGAAGAAGTTTCAGAATCAAACTATAACTTAAACTCTCTTGAATTATGACTTAACATAAATAGTAAACTTACTATTTATAGACTATCATAATTTCCACTAGACTTCATGGTTTTCAGCCAAAAATAGGAAGTGTCCAATTTGGCTTGACCACATTATTCCCCTAATTTTTCTAAGCCCTTTTCATGTTGGGTTCGACTTCTAAAACTCAATGAATCAAAAGTTATGATCAAATTAAAACTTACTATAAATAGTAAAAACAGAAATAAAATGTATTTTCGACTGTCGATCTGATGGAATCTCGTGAATTCGGCATGGGCTTACGATGGTCCGGATTCTTCTGCCTCCGATCAGGCATTCTCTAGTCCATCTTGGGCCATGAAATTGTCCGCAACCCACTCTACTTCAGCGAGTGGGAGCAGTAACATGAAGAATAAATGATGATTTCTATATATTATATGTAAGGCCGGGCTGAGGGCTGTTGTAGATGGTCCAAAACCAACCCATTCAGAAGCAAACCTAAATTTTAAGCTTGAGCTTGGCCCTCAGGCCTGATACTCCAGCCCAATCCCAGCCTATGATGGGTTGGGCCTGGTCTGGCCCATCAACAATCCAGATGTTGGACTATGTAGGACTCCTAGACAAATGTGGCTACAACGTTCGCAATGGTGGAAGTGGCAATTCAAACGGGATCCCACAGACAGGCTTGGAACAGTTAGTAATTTAGATGGATTTATAAACTCACTAGGACTGGCATGAAAATGAAATCAATTGATATGAATTATCATTTCTTGGCATTGCCAAAATAATCCCATTCCAATATTGTATAAGCTATCTTCCCCCAAGTACTAGAAAAATGCATTTTTGATGTTGGCCAACATAAAAAAACACCTTACACGGTGTTGTAGTAGTCGTTGACTATTGTGTGAAATAGCACATTAATTTTGAGCGTCCCGTCTTGGGCCTTAACACATGGTGAGAAACAAAATGATCAAGTGGTTCATGTTCTACATGCGAAGGTCTTTGATCAAACGGTTCAGATAGTTCAGTCATCCTGGGTTCATTTTTTGGCCAATCCCCGTTGATGTTTTTCATCGGTAGTCTCATCAGCTGCACATGTTGGTGATGGCCATCTTACTAGTTCACCGGAATGAGACATTTTGATTACAAGCTGCCTCACCATCTTTTGAAGTAGGACGAAGTCAAGGACGTTCTCATCGTCGACGGCTTAACTTGGCAACTTCCATGCACTAGCCTTAACTTGGCAACTGGTCATGGGCTTCGTTGATACATGATGTATCCTTGCAAGGCCATTAATAAGTTTTGTACCGTTTGGAGTAAAAATCTAAAATTTAAATATGACTTGAGGATTTATTCACCCCAATACAAGACCTGCATCAATGATCAATATATCTCACAAAAGAAAAGAAAAATGTACTAGTGACTTCCTCTTCCATATAAACTATATTTATATAGATGGGGAAATAGAAGAGAGAGCCATGAGAGAGAGAGAGAGAGAGAGAGAGAGAGAGAGAGAGAGAGCAGTTGGTGTTGGTTTAATAATGGTATGATTTTTTTTTATTTATTTAAATAAAAGAGAGAAAGTTTGAGCAAAAAGTATTTTGAGTTATCTTTGCTTTTTGCTGGTAGGAATAGTCCCACATTGGAGATAAAAGAAAACTATTTCTCCTTTATGTATAGAGGCATATGATAAATTTATGTTGAGCTTTTGAAAATGTTATGCCATGAACCATACATCTTGTATCATTGGGTTTGTATGCATGATTCCTTTTTCTTTGTTGTTGTTTTATCCTTTCATTTCTTTGATCGAGTCTTGAGTTTGTATACATGATTCCTTTTTCTTTGCTATTGTTTTGTCTTTTCTTTTCTTTGATCGAGTCTATTACTACAGTATGTGACATTTTTTTGTAACATTTTTGTAACACAGTTTGTAAAACTAATGTTTACATTGGCTGACACCTTAGCACATAATACATATGATTACTATATATAGTATTTTCTAGAAAAAAACTTAGCAAACCGTTAGCCGCTCTAATATCTTTTCCAAAAGAGGTCTTTCTCTTTTTTCTTTAAAAATTCTCCACTTTTTCCTAAAAAAGTGAATGTACTGTGAGCATCAATCACTTGGCGTTTGAGTCAGCCGTTCCTAGCCCATTGTTAGTTGTATCCCAAAGTTTTTATTTATTTATTTATTATTATTTTTTTTTTGCAGGAGATCTGAATCGGTCATCTATGTCATCAAATGGATGCGAGTAATTTTCAGTAAAGCGATATAGATCCGTGCTTCTACTGAGTTTGTTGACACTATCTTCTTATCATTTCATTCATTCTTTGATACAGGAGCTTTACTTCTATTATATTCTGTGTATTTCTGATCTCATAATTTGTCATTAATCTCTGTTAATATTTATACATATTTATTTATGGTTAATAATTTTTGTGCATTGAAATAATAGTTAGCCTCCCATTTAATGCAGCAGCTGCTGCTGCTCCTGCACCAGGTCCATTACAGATGAGGGTACCCTAAGATATCCCATAATGGAAGATCCTAAAACTTCAGCATTGGACATTTCTTCCATTGATGTGGGCCTTTTCTATATATATTTCTTTCTCTTAATCATCTATTATATAGGAACTTTCTCCATCCGTGCCACAACCCACTAAAGGAATGGTTTGGATAATCAAAACATGATGCCAAGATGTAAAGAATCTTGTGTAGAATAAATCATATTCGAAAGATAAAATAAAAATCTATATCCATGTTGATGAGCAAGACCTACTATTCCTTCTTTCTAAGATGGATGCATCATGATCAGCGTGACCCTATCCAATTAATAATCGGGCCTAAGTATTAAGGCCAGGCCCAACCCATCACTTAACTGGGCCTTTGAATTTAGGGACAAGCCTGCTCCGGCATGGCTTCAATAGACAGGATCTTTTACCAATTTGCTTCAAATCAAGCCCATTCCTGGCCCACCTACCTCTACTATAAAACCCAGCTCCGAAACCCAATGGGCCAAACCTGGAGCCCACTGACCCGGTTAAAAGATTCGGTGACTCATTCAGCCCTAAGTTGAGTAGGGGGTGACTATAGTTCAAAAACTGGAAAATTCTACTCGACTCAATTGCTAGTCAGGTTGGGCCAACTGGAAGACTGGATGAGTCTGTAGTTGCCTGACTCGATTTTTATTTATTTATTTATTTTTACAATTAAATTTATAATATTTAATGCATTTAAATATTTTTGAATAAAGTTAAATTGATAAAAATATCCAAAGTAGAACATAACTAGCTTCGAGAGATGAGATTGGCTTTTCGATTTTTTTTTTTTTTTCGTATCTTTAGTTTGAAAACAAGAGTTGTATGACGGGCTCAGTGACTCAGTCCAGCTGATTCGTATTGAGTCTATCCATTAAATGCACACGTGTATATAATAAAGCTCTTGCACATGCTCCACATGTGTCAGCATGGCACGGAGGCGCTAGACCTAATCCATCCCTCAGGTTGGTCAGACCTTATATTTATTTTTCCAAAAATCAAATATAGTCTAATCAGCATGTGGGTCCAATATTTGAAAATTGTGGATGGGTTAGAAAGCTTCAGCCAATTTTTCCAAAGGTGCACGTTTGTCTTAAAAACTGTGGACCACCTGACCAGTGGGACAACCTAACACTTGGTCTAGGGATCAATATAGTGGTGCCCATCTGATGGACGGGTTGGATCTTGGATCTATCATGCCATGTTGGCACATATGTGGCATGAATTTTATTGCACAGGACATATGGGCTGATCAAAGTTTATATATGTTCTGTAGAAGTTATAGATGCATGCATATGAAGGGTAATACTCTGCTAGAGTATCAAATAACTCCACTTGCACAATTGCTCTGCAACTCCTCTTGCTGCATCTTGTTAATCCTTCCTTTTTCTATATGCATGAATCTGCTATTTTTTCAGCACATTTTAATTTTGATGTGGGATGATGTAGATTAAGCACGTTCCTAACACACATGTATTAGAAGAAGCCCTAAAAAAAAAAAATTGACAAAATTCTGCATAGTTCCACCAATCAACCGATCGGGTTGACATGTCAAAATTCCACAAGAAACTCCGGATTGATCGTTGGACAATTTCTGTTAGTTTCGACAGGTCAACAGATCTGGTTGACAGATTGAAGGCCTATTCAACAGGTTGACCAATCAGTTCGATAGTTCAAAATTCATAGAATTTTTAGTTTTAGTATCTGGATGTTTTTGAGCCTGTTTGACCAATGGACTTTTGAGTCGATGACACGACAAAAATTTCTATGATTTTCAGAATTTGCTTCCTTATTTGTTTAGGACTCTTTTAATTATATTTTAGGATTTGTTTATGGTTATTTAATCATGCTAAATTTATTTATTTTGGAAGAATCTATTAATTAAAATTTTGGTAATTACATTATTTCTCTCATGGATTCTAGAAAATTCTGTTATGAATTTGAGAGTACCTTGTAAATTTAAGATGTTTATTAATTGAGAAAGATGGTAATCAACTTCATCACATCTTTCCTTGCATCAATTTGGCAAATAAAGCATTTTTAATTAAGTAGATCTAACATAACAAGTTTGACACCAATGTTGTGTATGTTGCCCTCGTGTTGTAAGGGTATGACATCCAACCTATCCAGCTAATTGGCCCCGAATAAAATGCGCAGTTGCTCGTTCATTAATGCATTATACGCGAGCCGGCGCGAGACGGTGCGATGGGTATGATGGGTCAACACAAATACGGCCACGCCTTGCCACCAAAAAAAAAAATCTACATGGATATTGCACTTGATCCTTGGCGTCTACATTACCTCACTTGTACGTACACACAAAACAGGCGTAATCAATGCTGAAGAGTTATAGTTCACCTCATGCGTAGAATCACCAACATAAGAAATTAATCTAATATCATGTGGTACATTAATGGCACATATATTACATATTAAACTGATAATAATACATAGCACACTTGATCTAAGAAAATTTCAGTCTCCTTTCCAAAATTAATCTCACAACACTAAGAAATAATTATTAAAAATTAGTATTTCTACTTTGACAATGACACTCAATAATTCGATTCATGGAAAAAAGGAAGAAAATAGGACTTGATGCCATCTTCTTCCCACTCTAAATGATCCCACCATTCTTTCCTACCACGTATCTTCCTTAGAGAATTGTGTGCGCTATGGAGAGAAAGAGGGAGCTTTTTCAACTTTGGGCACTCAGTGACCTGGATCTCCTCCAAGGAAGGAAAATGCAGTGCATAGCTACATATGCTCGTTAGTTTTGAAAGGTACCCGAGTGTAATACGTTTTAGTTGCATTAGCCCTGTATCTCCAACTTCATCACCTATTACTTCTTCTAGCTCACCGCAACGACTTATACTAATTTCTTCAAGACTTTCAAGTTGTAGTAAACCATAAATTTTCTTCAACTTGGCACAGCACGCTATCGTTACGATGCGAAGGTTTCTGCAGCATCCGCGGCCCACCCGAATGCAATTTAAGTGGGGGAGTTGCAAAAGGACTAGCCATTCTAGGCTCGAAACAGGATAATCGTCATCCTTCTTCGCATGCGCACTAATTGTCACCTCCATCAACCCATTGCAGTCGAAAATTGTAAGCCATTGAAGACTTTTCATTGCAGTAAAAAGGGATGATAGTTGGTTGGAGAAAGTCAGATCCTCACAATTCTGTAGAAGTAGATGCCGAGCCAGGTTCCGCAGCTTGCTTGAGCAGAGCAACCTTTCAAGAGCATGCACGGATGATACGGTGATTCCAAGATGGATTAAACGTTCCAAGCCTTCCAACTGATCACTCATATTTAATCCCTCACTCCCTTCTTCCCACTTTGAATAACTATCATATAGTTTTAGCACTCTTAACTCAGAAAGCCTGGAGATTGCCCCTTGAGGAATTGTGTGCAAATTAGTTGTACGCTCCAAGTCCAAGTGCTTCAGCTTTATCAGATTTCCTATCTCTTCAGGCAATGATGTAATGTTCGTGCCTGATAGATTGAGATACCGTAGCTCTGCCAAGTTACCGATCTCTGCAGGAAGCTCTACTATCGATGACATTGACAGATCCAAGACCCTAAGAAGAGGCATGAACTGAAAAAAATCAGTGTGGACCTTTTCAAACTTATTCAATTGGAGCATCAAGGTTAAGAGGTTGGGGCATTGAGGTGTCCCTGTTACTCCTTTTATGTCATTTTTCATTAGAGATATCCTCTCCGCCTCCTTCCACCTCTCGACCACCGGTGCATGCGTCAGTCCCACGCCAGCTCTCACCAAAAACCTATTCTTCTTCTTCCCGCACTCTGAAGCTATCCATAATGCCAGATCACGAATCACGTCATGCAACTTTACCTCTCTTTTTCATGAGAACCACTCTCCAACAAGCATGCAGTCTTTAATCTTCCAATGATATCATGTCCCTTGTTATGCGCTTCATCAAGATCATCATCCCACCCATCTAAGAATCCTTCGCCTATCCAGTAATCTATTAGTCGTTCTTTGCTAATGGAGTAGTCCTCTGGAAACAGTGCGCAGTACAGGAAACACGATTTAATCGTGTCACCATCGAGATTATCATAACTGAATTTCAAGCGCAAAAGCATTTTATCATTCATACCTGATATCTCCGATGGTGGCTTGCTTGTGCTCAGAACTGATATTGCATGCTTCCATTCCTGTGGTGTCTTCTTACATGCCATGGCCCGCCCGATGGTGATGAGCGCAAGGGGCAGACCCTTGCACTCTTTAGCGACGCTCTTGGCATGGTATTTCATGGCCTCTTCACCAACATTCCGTCGAAATAGATCCATTGCTTCTTTCTCTGGGAGACATTCTACTTTGATCTTCTTGTCCACAGCCATGTGTCCACAGACGTCCTCAAATCGTGTAGTGAAAACGACCTTGCTCATGTTTTGGCTGCTTGGATGAGGAATTCCGACCATTTCTAGATCCAACGATTCCCAAATATCGTCCACCAATAGAATGAATTTCTTACTGCTTAAGACCTTGCGAATGTCATGAGCCCGTGTCTCGCTGTAGCTTTCATTCTCTGCCCAAGGCAAGCCCAATCGCTTGCTAATATCCATCTGAATCTTTCCCACATTTAATTCTTTAGACACCACCACCCAAATCACAACATAGAAATCATCATTTTTTTTAAGGAATTTGTTGTTGATATCATTCAGGAGTGTTGTTTTCCCCACACCCCCCATTCCATATATGCCAATAATTCCCACTTTACCTTCGCCAATCCAGTTTAGAACCTTCTCCAACACCAAGTCCCTGCCCACAGACAATGTAACAGACTTCTCTTCAACAGCATCGGGAAGCTGCTTGTTCGCCACCTCTTTGAAGGAATCACCTTTGCTCTTCAGCACAGCTACATCTTTCAGCTTCTTCTCTACCCACTTGCTAAGCTTGTAGGCCGACCAACAATTTGGATGGAAATTCCAAAGACACCTCATCATTTGCTTGAAAGTTTCTTCCATTGCATTCACTTCTCCTTCGGCTTCTTCTACCTTTTTTAGCCATAATTGAACCTCTTCCTTGCATTTGAGAAGCTCCCGCTCTGCGACATCCACCCTTGTCTTCACGTCAATCCTCACGCATTTCAATTCTTCCATTGCTTCCTTTAGGGAGCTGAAGTTGTCTTCAAGCTCAATGATGGGACGAGCGATCGGATCCCACCATCCAGATATGATGTTGATGATTTGACTGATGCACTCCATGTCTGTGGAGGGAAAAAGAAAATGGGTGGAAATGAGTTCTCAAAATGCAATTGAGGAGTTCAATGTTAATTCATTTGGAAGAACTTATATGAACAGTTTAGATGGCAAATAAACCTCCCTAAGAAGGTTTCAATGGTAGCTTGTTTACCCTCCACTGGTTTATGTGGTGTAGTCCATTTGAACTTTGGATGTGTTTTGTTTTTAGGCTCATGCTCTAAATTGATACGGACAAATGGATTAACAGTGGATATAATACAGCGGATTTGGTGAAACCCGGGCCCACGAGAGAGTGCAGCCCTTATCATGGTACCAACCTTGACATGTATATTCTGTATCCATCCCATCCATCCCTTTTTCCATATCATTTTCGGGCATTATCCAAAAAATGAAGGCATCCATTTATCAGATGGACCATAACATAAGAAAAGTGGCGAGTGACCATTAATGGGCCATAAAAGTTTTGGATCCCTGTGCTGATATGCTTATGTGAACTTTTTATTATTATTATTATTATTATTTTGCTATGTAATCTCCAATGTACTCCATTTGATCTTTCCTGAAAGAAAGGGGACTATCTAACATGACTTGGTTAAACTCGTATAACACAACTAAAATAGAAGTACATACAAATGATGAAAACTGGAGACATTAAAGTGAGCGCTCCCGTGGTGCAAATTGGATTGCAAATAAAAACTATGGAGACATTAAAGTGAGCGCCGAGAAGTTTTTAATGGTAGGGTGTTCAATTACCACCGTTTCATAGAGTATGGTCCACTTGATAATTGGAACTTCTTAATTTTTGTTATAATGCTCTAAAATGATCTGTGAAAACGGATGGATAGAGTGGATAAAGAACAGACATCAGGGTGGGGTCCACGGTAAGGGCTGCACCCTCTTGGGTGAGGCTGGGTCTCATCTAATCCACTCCCTTGCACCACACATCAAGCAACGGTGTAAAATTAAGATGGAGTTGATCAATCAAGCAGACTCACTTGTAATACATGGTAGCCCTTGAAAAGTATTCTAGACCTAAAATGTGTTTTATACAGGCTGTCCATTCATTTTTCAGATCATTTTAGATGTAAGCCAAAAATTGGGTGCAGCTACGGTGGAACCCGAGATCCACTATGGTCGGAGGAGCCTAACATGATGTATGTACCTTACATCCAACACTATCCATCTGTTTTGACAGCTCAGGTGGACCACAGAACAGGACACAGTGGTGATTGACCATTAAAAACTTTTTGTGGGCCACAGAAGTTTTGGATCAAGCTGATATTTCCATGGTCCCTTCAGCCAAGTCTGTGACCTTATCAATAGGTCGGATGGGAAATAAGTATAATGGTGGCTATGATGGCCTCCGAGAAGTTTTTAACTGTGGGTATTTGATCACTTCGTTTCCTGTGGTGTGGCCCACCGAAGATTTGAATATTCTTGGTATTTTTGGGATCATGCACTAAAATAAGCTGTCAAAATGGATGGACAGTGTAGATGTAAAGCACATACATCATAGTGGGTCCCACAGTAAGGGATTCACCCAAGCCGTGCCTCCCAAAAATGAGATTGAACCGTCACCGTTAAAAATTCACTTCGGGCTATGTAAGTTTTGGATGAAGCTGATGCGTATTTTATCTCCGTCTAAATCTGTGTGACCTAATTAATAGGATGGATGGCAAATAAACAGTATAGTGCGTCTAAGGAAGTTTTTAATGGTGGGTGTTCAATCACAACTGTTTCTTGTGGCGTGGTCCATTTAAGATTTTGATTTGCCTCATTTTTGGGCCTATGAATTCAAATGGGCTGAAAAAATGGAAGGATAGAGTTGATAAAATGTATACATCATGTGGGCCCACATAGCTTTTCCAGTAGCAGACAGTACCAACGTAGGCATTGTTTGCTACGCTACTCTGTATTCTGGGGACGCGGATTTCCTGAGAAAGCCTTCCGCAGGAAGTTCCTGCGCTGGGATGCTAAGTGGGGTCCACCGTAATATTTGTGATAAATCCATCCCGTCCATCTGTTTTCCGAGATCATTTTAGGACAATCAACCGAAAATGAAGTGGATTCAATACTCAAGTGGGTCATACAAGAAGGAAAATTGGGGAAATAGTTTTCTACCATTGAAACCTTTCCGGGCTCCACCTTGATTTTTATATGCCATCCTAATGGTTAATCATTCCCACTGGGATGAAGTTAAAATACGAAACCATTAGCATGATAAGAAACTTTTGTGGCCTTTAAAATGTTTCAATGGTGGTGACTAAATCACAACTGTTTCCTCTCTTGCGGCCCAGCTGAGTTTTGAATAGTCATAAAATGATCTCGGAAAATGAATGGATAGGATGGATTTATTACAAACATCACGGTGGACTCCACTTGGCATCCCAGCGCAGGAGCTTCCTGTGAAAGGCTTTCTCAGGAAATCCGCGTCCCCATAATACAGAGTAGCGTAGCAAACACCATGATGTTTCAATGGTTGAATGTCCTAAAATGATCTCAGAAAACGAATGGACATGATGGATTTATCACAAACAACATGGTGGACCCCACTTAGCATCCCCGCCCAAGAACTTCCTGCGGAAGGCTTTCGCAGGAAATAATCTTCGTCCGGGTTCCGGTAACTTTATGTCATGGTATTTGATTGGGCAACCTCCCATGGACGCGGATTGCGTCCTACCCCCGCCCGGACGGTAATCCGGCCGGGCAGGGCTCTGTGGGGCCCGCCGTGATGTAAGTGTTTTATCCACGCCGTTAAACACTTTTTTTAAGATAATTTTAATGTGTGAACTAAAACATGAGGTAGGTCCTAGGCTTAAGTGGACCACAAAATGGGGATTGAACGTCCACCATTGAAAACTTCTTGGGAGCCGGAGAAGTTTCGGATGAAGCCGATATTTGTGTTTTCACTTCATCCACGTCTACGTGACCTTATGAATAGTTTGTATGGTAAAAAAACATCACGTTAGCCCTTAGAAAGGTCTCAACGGTGGGTGTCATTATCAGTCTAGGTTCCTCTGGTGTGGTCCACTTAAGCCTAGGACCTGTCTCATTTTTTGGTTCATACAATAAAATAATCTTAAAAAAGCATTTAACGGCATGGATAAAACACTTACATCATGGTGGGCTCCACAGAGCCCTGCCCGGATGGCTTACCGTACGGGCGGGGGTAGGACGCAATCCGCGTCCAACCTCGCATCAGGAGGCTCAATCAAATCCGAAGCCGATTGCATCCTAGCCCTGTCTGGATGGTAATTCGTCCGGGCTGGGCTCTGTGGGACCACCATGATGTTGTTTTATCCACATTGTTCATTGTTTTTCTCATATCATTTTAACGAATGTGCAACAAAACGAGGCAAGTAAATGGTTTTAAGTGGACCACAAAGTGGGGACTGAACGTACACCATTAAAAACTTCTTGGGAGCTGGAGAAGCTTTAAATCAAGCTGATATTTATTTTTTCACTTCATCCACGTCTACATGACCTTATAAATAGGTTGGATGGTAAAATAACATTACTTTGGCCCTTAGAAAGGTTTCAATGATGAGTGTCATTATCACCGCAGCTTCCTTTGGTGTGGTCCCCTACAGCTGTGGACCTGCTTCATTTTTATGATCATACCTTAAAATGATATGAGAAAAGCAACTAATGGCATGGATAAAACACTTACATCATTGTGGGCCCCACAGAGCCCTGCCCAGATGGATTACTGTCCGGGTGGGGTTAGGACAGAATCCGCATCCAATCAAATCGTGCTTACATCAGGTAATCAGGAATGTCGGTGGTGACAGGGGAATACTCAATCCGCAACCTCAGAGAGTCGGGCAATGCACTAGAAACAACTCTTCATTCTCTAATATGATTATTATATCCATATGTGAGACAATTTCTATCATCTCTAATGATTGCAGCTTTGGATATTTTTGCCCGGGCCATTAGGCTTCAAAAAATTTACTAAAAGAGGGTAAATTTATCCTAAATTTGTAGATGGTAAGGAACGATTGCGAATTTCCTACAAAATAGACGGCTTAGAGTACCTTTCCCTTAACGTGGGGAGCCGGCACGAGTACTACATGAAGAGGAGATGGGGTTACACTCAGTAAGGTCCACTATGTTGCACATGTAAAAGTCCATTTGACGCAGGGATGAACATGATGAGGATAAATACTCCGAATCCACGGAGCTTCCCTGGACTCCTCACAGAGACTTCTCGAATCCACGAGGAAAGAAAGCAGAAAATAGAAATAAATTCTAATAAATTCGAAAGTGATTAATTGATGAATAAAAACGAGTTCACAACCCTTTAAATAGGGATACCAAGCAATAGGAAAGAAATCGAAATCAAACTACAACTAAAACTCCTAGAATTCGCGACTTACTATAAATAGTAAACTTACTATTTATAGACGGTCGTAATGTCTACTAGTGCGCAAGGTTTTCGGCCAAAAATAATAAGTGTCTTCACCAAACCGTTCTCCTAATTATTCTAAGCTCTTTTCACATTGGGCGCAACTCCTAAAGCCCGACGGATGAAGAGTGATAATCAAACTAAAACTTACTATTTATAGTAAAAACGAAATTAAAATAGTGAAACGACCGTCGATCCAGGGGTTTTTTGCAATTCCAGGGGTCGCAACCTGGCGTAGCGGGGTTGGTTGGCTAAAGTAGCTCGTCCTACCCCAGGTAACTCATTCCAGATTGTGAGATACGCCCGATTTAAGGTCCGATGGTCTGGGTCACTTCTGTCGCCGACCGGGCCTTTTCTGATCCATCTTGGCCATGAAAGTGTCCACAACCCGCTCTACATCACCATTCCATCCTTCAGATGAGAATTCTTATTTAATTAATTTGCAAATACAAATTAATATTAGCATATAAAAAGTTGCATAAATGACATCAATTCGAATAATGAGAATTTTCTTCCAAAGCCACTAAGTTCACAAGGTGTGGCCCACTTGAGTTTTTTAATAGGCTGATATTTGTATCTTCTATTCATCCACCCTGATTGATGGGTTTGATGAGAGATACACCACATGGTGACCACAAGCAAAGCTATGGTCCGCATTCCATTCCACAAGCAAGGATGGAATGCAAGTAGGAAGAAGCTACCTAGTCTATGACATCAATGGCAGCTCATTCACACTGAGAAGGACAGTTTCAATCAACAGACTGGATTAACTCACATGTGCACATTTATACAGTATATATGTTGAAACCAGTGGGTAGGTGTTGAAGAAAGTGCCCATAAGCTGCTCTTCTTCTCCTTTTTATTTTTAATTTTTAATTTTTAATATTTAATTTTTTAAATGATTTTTATCTCTATTTCTACAATACACGAATGCCAGCAGCTTTGGATATTTTTGCCATTGCAATTAGGCTTCACAACATACCTTAAAAGAGGATAAATTAATTCATCATAAAAATATAATGGTTGGCAGGAAATAGTTGAGATTTTACCACACAATAGATGAGATGGCTTTGGATTCAATCCGATTCCTTCGCTTAATGCAAAGAGTGAGCACCTCCACTAGTAGTTTGCGGGTTGACAACGTATCGTATGCATACAGTGGCGGGACACCACAAGCGAGAAACAATGTCAATGACTGGGCTAATGAAATCTATGGCTGTAGAGGGGGAAGAGAAAAAGGGTGGAAATGAGCTCTCAAAAATGTTATTAAGGAGTTCAATGTTATATTAGCTGTATTTCTGAGGTATGTTAGTGGTCTCATATTTCTCTCAGGATGATTCCATCTTTGTAGTGGGGGAAGAGAAAAAGGGTGGAAATGAGCTCTCAGAAATGTTGTTAAGGAGTCCAATGTTATATTAGCTGTATTTCTGAGGTATGTTAGTGGTCTCTTATTTCTCTCAGAATGATTCCATCTTCTGAGACTCTAAATTTCAGTCGTAATGGCCGGTTTATTCATTTAAAATCAGGAGGTAGCTCTCCCAAACCAATATATTCTGATTTAATAATGAGAGAGGCTCAGGTGTTCTGAGAGCACTGTAAGCTTTAGTTCTCCTATTTGCATTGGGATACTTAAACAGTCCAATCGATTGATATAGACTGTCCATTAGGTTCAACAAAAATTCCATGAGCTATCATGCAAATATCACACCAATACAATACAATGATCATAACCATGTGATCAGTGGCCTCTAATATAGACAGTCATGATCATTTGTACAAAAATAGGTCTAAGCAACAATGCAATCCATCTATTTGATAGCTCCCATCATGGATTGCTTATGATTCTAAAGAATCACTTCTAATAGACAATCATAACAATCCTATCCATGAGATGGCTACAAAAGATGGCCCAATCAAGATGGATTTGACCATCCAAGAAGTCTTGCTTATATATGGTAGCCCTTGAAATATGTTTTAGGCTTAATGAACTGTTTAGATGGACTTGTTGGACTGTCAAAGTTATCCAAATACAACTGGGAGCACGGTAACTTACCGTGTCGTGAGGGCACCGGAGCGTTTTTTATTTAATAAATAGCACAGGTCGGGTTCCTGCTGTGCACCAAGTTTGTATATGTGAGGCACATGGTATCAGGATTGACAATGAGTCAAGTGATCTAACTTTTCTATTGTTGGCATGCAAATAAACATTCAATTGTAAGACTAAAGATTCCATGGCAAGGATATTCTGATGTAGAGCGGACACTTTCATAGCTAAGATGGACCAGAAAAGGCCCGATCGTAGTTGAAAGTGATCAGGACCATCAGAACCTAAAGCAAGCGTATATCGCAACCCAGAATCCATGGCTGATGCGGGTAAGCTCCTCCCACTTCGCAATCTCCATGATTAGGATGCACGGATTCGAATCCAATAAAGGCCAGCTGAAGTAATGAAAGCCCTCCGCATAGAATTGGTCTGGTCTGTTAGATATGTAGACGGAAGAGTAAATAGACCTCGTTCTGTCGGGCCAAATATAAGGCTAACTACACCGCAGGTGAAGCTGGGATGCGAGGAAATGTAAAATCCCCCTTCTGAAAGGTATCGTTAAGCTCTTCCATGTCCGTTAGCCATGTCAGGTGGCTGGGTCGTAGTGGGGACTCTAGTCTGTGGAATCAGGCGAGCCCTAGTGGGGTCTTTCATTTACTGTCAGATCTTTCCCAAACCATCTATGACAAGTTGTTTCTTGATCAGGTGGGGCCGGGGCTAGGGAGCATCGGGGAGGCTAGAGGCATAGCTTAGTGCCTTAAGGTATATTTTTTAAGGATATGACAGGCGAGCCCTAGCTTTTTTGGTTGCGGGGGTTAACCCGAATGTTTAAGCTAGCTGCTTACCCCTGTTTATACGAAGATAGAGACAATGATTTCTGAAAATAAATAAATAAAAGCTACCATAGAATGAGACCGGAGTGGACTAACTTAGATGTGCTTATATACACCATATGTGTTGAATCCGGTGAGGTGGTGTCGAAGAACGTGCACCATAAACAACCCTTTTTTTTTCTATTAAAATTATTCTTATATCTCCATTTCTACTGTACAGAGGGGGTAAGCCTGTACACGAACCGAGTTAGCTCGGTTAGCTCGCTCGACTCGACTTTAAAAAGCTCGATGCGACTCAGTTTGAAACTGAGCTCGAGCCGAGTTGAGCTGATTTTTTTTGCTCGAAAAAATTTTGAACTGAGTTTGAGCTTGTCCAAGCTCGACTCGATTCGAATCGAACCCCAACTCGAATCAAACTTGGATCAAACCAGTTCAATGACTTGGTTTCTTTAATATTGATGTTGCTCACTGAATGTTTGATGAAATAACTCAACGAAGTGTCAGCTACTGGCAAGGAAGGTATGTATACGAAGCAAATGCTTTTTTTTTTTTTTTCTTTATTTTGATGTTGCCTGCAAGGTGTTCGATGAAATACCTATAAAACCACAGCTGTTGTCTTACATACATTGAGAATTTGAAGGTGCAGTGCATGTGTTTGTGAAAATGTTGCACAGGCGAACTCGACTTGATCTTGGCTCGAACTCAGCTCCAACTGGCCGAGCTGTTGGTCAAACCGGATGTGGATTGGCTATTGACAGGTTGGGTAGCGAGACTGCTACTGAAATGACATCACCTGTAGGCTCCACCATGATGTATGTTTTGTATCCACGCCGTCCATCCATCTGTAGAGATCATTTTAGGGAAAGATCCAAAGAATGAGTCACATCCAAAGCTCCAATGGACCCCACCACAAAAAATAGTGGGGAGAGTGATGCCACCGTTAAAAACTTCTAAAGGCCACAAAAGTTTTCGATCAAGCTCATATTTGTGTTTTCCCTTCTTTAATGTCTTTGTTAACTTTTGACCAGGTTGGATTTCAAAAAAAAAAAAAAAAGCATCATGGTGGGCCTTAGGAAGGTTTCAACGATGGGCATCAATCTTCCCACTATTTTTTGTGATGGTGTCCACTAGAGCTTTGGATTTGTCTCATTCTTTGGCTCATGCCTTAAAATGATATCTCCAAATGGATGGACGTTGTGGGTGCAACACATACATCATAGTGGGGTCCACGGAACTTGATGAAAGCACTTCAGTAGCGAGTCTCGCTACTCAACTTGTCAGTATCTAATCCGCGTCCGATCAAACCGAGCTCAGCTAGCTAGTCAGGCTCGAGGACCAAGCCGAGCCGAGTTCAAGCTGGGGTCAGCTAGAGGTCAAGCAAAGCTCGACTCGGTTCGACTCATGTACACCTCTACACGAGGGTTTCAACAGCTGGGTTAGGGCTAGGCCAAGCTCTGCCAAGCCTGATCCTTATCTTTTAATCTAGGCCAAACGCTAGCTTGATCCCATGATTAGCCAAAAATCCAGCCCACACCCATCTCGGAATTTTTATATGGGGGCCTAGCCCAGCAGAGCACCATTGAAATTTGAAAAACATAATAAACAAATAAAGGGATGCACACCCTTAATTTTTCAAGGGCCCACCTTGATGTGTATGTAAGATCTACTGCCACCATTAGATGCAAAGGAATCAGGTTTATCTATGATTCAGGTTAGTTGCAAGAGACACATCACCATGATGATTATATTAAATTCACTTCAACTGTTAGATGCCACACTAATATTTAGACACTAGGCCTAAAAATCAGGCCCATCTTTTTGGGCCACACTAAGGAAAATTGTAGAGAGGGTGAACCTTGCCCTACGTAATTTTTCATAGCACGCCCAACCTTTATTTTCTAGGCCTTGATATGTACGTGAGATTCACTCCAATCATTAGATGTGTAATCCTATGTTAAGTCCATGGATAAAAAACCCAGCTGACTTATGATTCAGGTGTGCCGCACAAGTAAAACAGTTGGGAGAGATTACACCCTTATACTTATGGGGGCCACTGTGATGATAATATAAAATCCACTTCAACTCTTAGATACCATACAAAAGCTTGAGCCTGGGCCAAACATCAGCCCCATCCATCATTTAGGTGATCCAAGTGAAGGGAAACTGTCCTGTACACTGTAACAAATGGGACACAGATTAAGTGATGGGTGAGGCCCTGACCATGGGCCCAACTCTATATGTTGTATATTTACGTTGTCCATTCTTTTTCTAGCTCATATTAAGGCATGGTCTCAAAAATGATGTAAATTCAAATCTAAGTGGACCATAGAGCAAGGATTAAACTCTCATGGTTAAAAACTTCTTAGGAGCCATAGAAATTTGAATCTTGTGATTTCCTTTTATCCAGGTCTGTGTGACCTTATCAATAGGTTATATAGCAAATAAAGGCTGGACGGAGTTTTTAATGGTAGGTGTTTAATTACCACTGATTTCCTCTAGTGTGATAATCTAAGATTTAGATCTGTCTCATTTTTTTGACCATGCCCTAAAATGAACTACTGTAACAAGTGGACGTGGTCGATATACAACTCATAAATCAAGATGGGCCCCCACGATCAGGGCCTCACCCGCTATGCTGTTATATTGCCTCACTTAATCTACGCTGGAAGTTTACAAAGGAGCTTAAAATTCAAACCCGAGACTGGCCCAGGCCTCATCCTCTCTCTCAAGCCCCGCCCGATGCGGGACAGGCCTGGAAACCTAGCGGGCCGCACATTTACACCCCAGTTAGCGTATTTTTGCCCTTACAGTTAGAATTCAGTGGGGTAAAATCGTCATAAAAATATAAAGATATTTTTGCCCTTACAGTTAAGATTCAGAGGGGATAAATTCATCGTAAAAATATAAATGATTGGGAGGGAACAGTTGAGATTTTACCGCACAATGGATGGTTTGGATTCAACCTGCTTACTTCCCTTAACCCGCACGAAGAGGAAACAGAGGTTGATGACGTATCGTATGCCTGGGTTTATTCATTTAAAATTTGGAGGTAGTTATACCTAATCCTACACTAATTTGATTTATACCTAATCCTACACTAATTCGACAAAGACATATTCTCAAGTGCTCTTCGAGAGCTGTAAGCTAAAGTTCTCCTATTTGCATTGGGCTACTTTAACACTCCAATCGATTGATTTAGACTGTACATTAGGTTTTACCAAAAAAAATCATGGGCTAGCTTACAAATATCAAGCTAATTTGATGATGGCAACCATCTCATGTATAGCCTCTAATATGAACAGTCACTAAAAAAATAGGTTTAACGATTGATGCAATCCATCTATTTGATAGATCCCATCATGGATTGCTTGTGATTCAAAAGAATCACTTCTATTAGACAACCATAACAATCATATCCATGAGTTGGAAATAAGGACGGCTATATAAAATAGGCCAATAAATATATATTTGATCATACAATCAGCCTTATTTTTACATGGTAAAACATGAAACGTGTTGTAGACTTAATGAACAGTTTAGATGGACTGATTGGACTGTTATCCGAACCAAAACTCAAAAGTGCCTAACTCAAGGAAAATTGTTAAATCATGCCTAAAACTACTATAGTCTAGGCCGGGTTGCCACATGAGTTTTAAAACGCCATAAATTTAAGGATGTTCCTTTGTTGAGGTGGAGCATGTTAGATGCATGGATTGGATGGTACATGCATATCATGATGGGACACATAAACAGTATAAACAGTATGTAAGATTTTAATGAGTGGATTTTACATCAACTCCAAGGTGGAGCCCCTAAGTGGCACGACCCCCTTTCCAAAAAGACCTGTGAATCACCCCTCTCTCATTGTGTGAAATGTGTAAGTAAAATATCTTTCATAGCATGCCCATCCTTTATTTTCTAGGAGACCCACCTTGATGTGTACACGAGATTTACTCCAAACATTAGATGTGTGATCCTGCACTAGTCCATGGACAAAAAACCAAACTGACCTGTGATTTAGGTGTGCCATACCAAGGGAAACAGTTGGGAGAGATAAGTACACCCTTATACTTATGGGACCCACTGTGATGTTAATATAAAATCCACTCCAACTGTTGGATACCACACAAAAGCTTGAGCCTGGGCCCAAACATCAGGCCCATCCACTGTTTAGGTGAGCCAAGTGAAGGGAAATGGTCCTGTCCTATACACTGGAATGAATGGGACATAGATTAAGTGATGGGTGAGGCCCTGACCATGGGGCCCACCTCAATGTATATGTTGTATATCTATGTTGTCTATTTGATGCAGGGAAGGACGTGAGAAACAAGAAAATATAAATAAATTCTAGAAAATTTTTAATTAGATTGATGATTCCAATAAACAAGTTTACAACCCTTTAAATAGGGATACTAAGTCACGGGAGAAGTTTCAGAATCAAACTACAACTAAATGGTCGTGATGTCTACTGGTGTGCATGGTTTTCGGCCAAAAATAGTAAGTGCCCTATTTGGTCGAATCATAATGTTCTCCTAATTATTCTGAGCACTTTTCATGTTGGGCACAAATCCAAAAGCCTAACAGATGAAGAGTTATACTCAAACTAAAACTTATTATAAATAGTAAAAATGAAAATAAAACGGGAATTCCACCGTTGATTTGATGGTATTTGGGTAGCTAAAGTAGCTCGTCTTACCCCAAAATCATACATGGTACGTCGAATGACTCATTCTGAATTGCAAGATACATCCAATTTAAGATCCTGATGGTCTGGATCATTTTCACTTGCGATCAGGCCTTTTTTGGTCCATCTTGGCTATGAAATTATCCGCGACCCGCTCTACATCACCATTCTTTTTCCAGCTCATTTTAAGGCGTGGTCTAAAAAATGATGTAAATCCAAATCTAAGTAAGCTATAGAGCAAGGATTAAACTCTCATGGTTAAAAACTTCTTAGGAGCCACATAAGTTTGGATCTTGTGTTTTCCTTTTTGATGCAAGGAAGGACGTGAGGTCGGGCACCATCTTTCTCAAGAGGATAACTATTTTAAATTAACAGAACTTATCTAGAGTCCTTACATAGACTTCTTGAATCCATGAAGAAAAGAATAAGAAAATAGAAAATAAATTATATAAAATTCGAAATTAATTGAGGAATCAAATAAACGAGTTCACAACCTTTTAAATAGGGATACTAAGCAATGGAAGAAATTTCAGAATGACTAAAACTCCTATAATTCACAACTTACTATAAATAGTAAACTAGTGGGCAAGGTTAAGTAGGTTTTTGACCAAAAATAGTAAGTGTCCTATTTGGCCGAACCACGACGTTCTCCTCTAAGCTCATTTCATGTTAGGCCAACTCTTAAAGCCCAACGGCTGAAGAGTTATACTAAAACTAAAACATACTATAAACAGTAAAAACAGAAATAAAACGGGAATTCTACTGTTGATTTGGCAGTATTTCACAAATTCGGCATGTCCAACCCGACATAGCGGGGTTGGGTGACTAAATTAGCTCATCCTACCCCAAAATCATATATGTTATGTCGAATAACTCATTCCGTTTGTGAGATACGCTTGATTTAAGGTCCGATGGTCCGGATCACTTCTGTCATCGGCTAGGCCTTTTCTAATTTATCTTGGCCATGAACCTATCTGCAACCCGCTCTACATCACTTTTATCCATGTCTATGTGACCTTATCAACAGATTATATAGCAAATAAATGGCTGCACGGAGTTTTTAATGGTAGGTGTTTAATCACCACTAATTCCCTCGTGTGGTAACCTAAGATTTAAATCTATCTCATTTTTTTTTTACCATGCCCTAAAATCAACTACTGAAAAAAGTGGACGTCGTCAATATACAACTCATACGTCAAGGTGGACCCCACGATCAGGGCCTCACCCTCTATCCTGTTACACTTAAATCTACAGGAAATTTACAGAGGGCTTGAAATTCAAGCCTGAGACTGGCCAAGGCCTCATACTCCCGCTCAAGCCCGGCCCGATGCGGGCAGGCCCGGTAACCTAGCGGGCCGCCCATTTACACCCCAGTTACCGTATTTTTGCACTTACAGTTAGAATTCAGTGGGGGTAAAATCGTCATAAAAATATAAGGATCGATATTTTTGCCCTTAAAGAGGGGATAAATTCATCGTAAAAATATAAATGGTTGGGAGGGAGCTGTTGAGATTTTACCTTACAATAGATTGCTTGGATTTAACCCGATTACTTCCCTTAACCCGCACGAAGAGGAAACGGAGTTTGATGACGTATCGTATGCGAAGAACAGTTGTACCTCCACAAACGAGCAATGGTAAACTCAATGGCTATGGTTATGGAGAAGGAAAAGAAATGCTATTTAGCGAGGAATTCAATATCAATTCATTGGAAGAACCCCATATTAGCTGTACTTCTCACCCTCTGCAATGATTCCATCTTCGTTGACCCTAATTTTGGCCCGTAGTGATGGGTTTATTCATTTAAAATTTGGAGGTAGATCTATCTAATCCTATACTAATTTGATAAAGGCATATTCTCAAGTGCTCTTCGAGAGCTGTAAACTTAAGTTCTCCTATTTGCATTGGGCTACTTTAACACTCCAATCGATTGATCTATATTGTACATTAGGTTTTACAAAAATTTCATAGGCTAACTTGCAAATATAAAGCCAATTTGATGGTGGTAACCATCTGATGAATAGTCTCTAATATGAACAGTCAATATCATTTGTAGAAAAATAGGTCTAACAAATGATTCGATCCATCTATTTGATAGATCCCATCATGGATTGCTTATGATTCAAAAGAATCACTTCTATCAGACAACCCTAACAATCATATCCATGAGTTGGAAATAATAACGGCTATATAAAATAGGCCAATAAATATAGATTTGATTATACGATCAATCTTATTTTTACATGGTAAAACATCTAACGTGTTCTAGACTTAATGAACAGTTTAGATGGGTTGATTGGACTGTCCAAGTTATCCGATCCAAAACTCAGAAGGGCTTAACTCAAGGAAAAGTGTTAGATCAGGCCTAAAACTACTAAATTCTAGGCCAGGTTGCCACATGAGTTTTAAAATCCCATAAATTTCAAGATGTTCCTTTGTTGAGGTGGACCGTACATGGTAGATGCATGGAATATTGGATGGTACATGCATATCAAGATAGGACACAAAAACAGTCTGTAAGATTTTAACGAGTGGGTATTCCCTCTTAATTCTTTCATGTCGTGTGGCTCATCTTAAACTTGGGTCTACTGAGTTTTGGGCTCCAGCCCAAACGTGTGAGGGTTCACCTGATGGTCGGAGTGGATGTCATGCACAGACCACATGAGCCCACCATAGCTAATCACCAAACTAATAACATTCTCACAGCGTATGCTACGAATAGGCCGTCCCACAATTTTCTCTGTAGAATAATCCCACCACAGGTGGCTCCCACCGTTGTCGCTATCCGTGAACATTTAACAACGAGGTCCAACTCATCCACCCTACATGGGAAACGGATGGGATAGATGGTGGTCGGTGCTATGTGGCCCCACCATGATGTATGTGTTTCATCCATGCCGTCCATCTATTTTTATAGACCATTTTGTGGCTTGAGACCAAAAATGAGGTATATACCAATCTCAAGTGGACCACATTAGAGGAAATAGTATTGAATGACTGTAGACCATCAAAAACTTTTTGGGGCTATAAAAGTCCTCAAAAAGTTTTGGATCAAGCTGATATTTGTTTTTTTCTGGGTCTGTATGACCTAATAAACAGATTGGATGTCAAATAAACAGTACATTGGGCCTTAGGAGGATTTTAATGGTGGATATCCAATCACTATTGTTTTCCTGTGGTGTGGTCCACATGAGATTTATAACCCTTTAATTTTTGGATCAAGCTCTAAAATGATCTGTAAAAATGGATGGACGGAATGAATGAAAAATGTACATTATGGTGGGGCCCACAGAGCACCAACCATCAGCCACCGGGCTGGTGGCAGGGAGAGTAGCCAATTCGTTCTCCCCTACATGTGCCCTTCGTCGATGTCATGGGCTCCATCGTGAATGGGGACGCGGTTTGGCTAGTGAGTCCGTGACGCTGCCTCAAGCCAGCGGCTAGTGATCGGTGCTATGTGGACACCACCATGATGTATATGTTTTATCTCCGCAGTCCATCCATTTTGGAAGATAATTTTAGGGCTGTATCTCAAAAATTATATGGATCTAAATCTCAGGTGGACCACACTATGGGAAAACAGTAGTGATTGAATTTCCACCATTAAAAACCTCCAAGGGCCCACTGTAATGGTTATTTGACATCTAACCTGTTGATTAGGTCATACAGACTTGAATGAAGGGAAAAAGTATATATCAGCTTGATCCAAAACTTTTGTGGCCCCAAGAAGTTTTTAATGGTGGGCGTTCAATCAACACTATGCGGTCCACTTGAGATTTGATCAAGCTCATTTTTGGGATCATACCATAAAATGGTATGCAAGAATGGGTGGACAGCATGGATGAAACACATACATCATGGTGGGGCCCAGAGCACCCACCACTAGCCATTGGCTAGTGGCAAGGTCAGTAGCTAATCTGTTTCCTGTGGATGATACAGGGCCCAAAAATCACTTCGATTAAACAAGCTTCATCATTTGATTTTGCCCATTGAATTCTTACCTCTGATCATTTTCGTTCCAATTGTCCAATATTCGTAGGTCATTGATTGGCTGGCTTGGATAGTCCAACCATTGTGATTTTCTTTCTGGTCATGCTGCATCCACACTAGGGATCACCATTTCAACGGTCCATAACAATGTTCATTTGTATTGTAATGAATTACCTAATTGATAATAAAAATAAAAAAAATTTACCGGTTGATCTAAGTTCAACTCCAACCTCCTACTTATCAATGGCCTGAATCTTTGACACGTGTTGTCTCCTAAAAAAGGGGGAGATTTGATGGGGATTTTCTCCTCATTACTGGGTTCAATGAAATCGAATCAGTTTCGATATCATCGATAATTGTCGGATTTTTCACCGCTAGTCGCTGGACAGTTTTGGTCTTGTTTTGATATCATCGAAGGACCTTAAATGATATCGAAGGCTGTCATCGAGAGTTGCTCGATGACATCGATAATTGTCGGAATTTTTCACCCCTGATCGCTAGACAGTTTTAGTCCTGTTTTGATATCATCAAAGGACCTTAGATGATATCGAAGGCTGTCATTGAGAGAGACCGTCGATATCATCGAAGAGTTGTGCAGATGCGATTGCAGAAATGCAGATTCTGCGGAAATTGTTTCCTATTTTGATTTTACCTCTTTCTATTCTTATATAAAGTGGTGTATGCGGGATTGGGGGGTATTCCAGGATTTTCTAAGGTTTTCTAAAGGTACTCTAAGAGGGCTTAAGGCTATTAAAGGAGAGAGAGAGAGAGAGAGAGAGAGAGAGAGAGAGAGAGAGAGAGAGAGAGAGAGAGAGAGAGAGAGCTTATGGAAGGGAGATTCTGCTCTTATAGGTTATCTACTTCACAGTCCACGTCTCAGCGCTTCTACGTCCTCGTGATTGGTGAGATCCCTCTGTTTTTCATTATTCTCTTATTGTTCATCTACTCCTGCGTAAGTGAAGAAGGTTTGATCCAAGCGATGTTTGCTTGTGATCGGTTGTAACGTTCTGCTTTATAGTGGATTGTTGATCTAGACGAGGTCCCGTGGTTTTTACCTCTTTGAGGGTTTTTCCACATAAAATTCTTAGTGTCGTGTGATTTATGCTTTGATTTATTTCATTGCTTAATTATCTCATAATTCTGGTTTGTTTTAGGAGGCTAGATCCTAAGGTTTTGTGCAAGGCCCCCAACAAAGTGGTATCAAAGCTAAGTTCATTGAACGGGTAGGATCGGTTTTGAATTATGGAAGGTGTCTCATCAATGATGATCAACCTCAATGGTTCTAATTGGATCATATGGAAGGCTAAGATGGAGGACTTTCTTTATTGCAAAGACCTATTCTCCAATTTTAAGCATATCAGCAAAATCCAAGGATATGTCTGATGATGATTGGAAGAAGATGGACCAGAAGGCGGTGGGGTTTATTAGACAATGGTTGGATGATTCCGTATTCCACCATGTATCTACAGAGACCTCAGCCGCTAGTATATGGGTAAAATTGGAATGGTTGTATGAGAGGAAGACAGCCGGTAATAAGACCTTCCTGATAAGACGACTTATGAATCTCAAGTTCAAATATGGTGGTTCTGTGGCCGAGCACATGAATAAGGTCAACAATATAGTGAATCAACTCTCCTCTATGAAGATGGTCCTAGATGATGAATTGCAGGCTTTATTATTGCTTAGTTCATTGCCTGACAGTTGGAAGACATTGATGGTGTCTCTAAGTAACTCTGCGCCAAACGGAAAGATTTCCATGAAACAGGTTACTAGTTGTCTCTTCAATGAGGAGCTAGACAAGGAGGAAGTCTCTGGGGTCTACTTAGCAAGAGACTCTTGTGACATAGGAACGGGAGAGAGGAAAGAACAGGAAGGGCGAGAAGGCCTGAGATAAATCAAGAGGCAAGTCAAGTACCAGGAAGGATGTTGAATACTGTAATTGTGGCAACAAGGGCCACTATAAGCATGAATGTCGTAAGACTAAGAATGACAAGAAAGGAAAAGGAAAGGAGAAGGAAGATGAATCAGATTCCAACGCGGTCGCTTCATATGGCGATGTTGTAGTTATTCTTTCAGCAGATCACAATGTATGTCTCACGGCTACGAGTCAGGACACTGACTGGGTGATAGACTTGAGAGCCTCGTTTCATGTGACTGTACGCAAGGACTTCTTCATAAGCTACAAGTCAGGTGATTATGAGACCGTAAAAATGGAAAATTCTGGCGTATCGAAGATCATGAGAGTCGGTGATATTTGTGTGAAGACCGATGTGGGCTGCACATTGGTTCTCAGGGATGTGAGGCATATCCTAGACCTTCGCCTCAACTTTATGTCGATGGGAAGGTTGGATGATGATAGCTATGAAAGCCAGTTTACTGGTGGGCGATGGAAGCTCATCAAGGGTTCGTTGATCGTGCCTAAAAGAAAGAAGTGTTGCACCGTTTACCAGGTAAGTGTCAGTATGTGCAAGGGTGGGTTGAACGCGGCGGAAAATTTAGGTATTAACATGTGGCATAGGCGTCTAAGCCACATGAGTGAAAAAAGGGCTTTATCTACTAGCGAGGAAGCGACTCCTTCCAGACGTGACAGGTATGCCTCTCAAAACCTGTATTGATTGTTTATCAAGGAAACAGTATAGAGTTTCATTTATTAAATCTGCTTCTCATGTTAATAAAGTGCATGCATTAGATTTAGTTTATTCTGATGTTTGTAGTCCTATGAGGACAAAAACCTTGGGTGGGGCATTGTATTTTGACACTTTTATGGATGATGCATCTAAAAGGGTTTCAGTTTATGCTTTGAAATCCAAGGACGAGGTCTTTGGTGTGTTGAAATTGTTTCATACTATGGTCGAGAAAGAGATAGGTAGATCATTGAAGTGCATCCGCACTGACAATGGTGGTGAATACATTGGCGACTTTTATGAGTATTGCAAGTCCATGCGTATACGGTATGAACAGATGGTTCCTGAGACCCCCCAGTATAATGGTGTAACTGAGCGAATGAATCGCACCATTGTAGAGAAAATCAGATACATGTTATCCCATGCGAAATTGTCCAAGACATTTTGGGGAGGAGCAATGCACACAGTAGTTTATCTGATAAATAGGCCTCCATCAGCCCCGTTGAATGGAAAAGTGCCTGAGAAGGTGTGGACTGGACAGGATCCATCGTATAGTCATCTCAGGGTGTTTGGATGCAGGGCATCCGTTCACGTACCAAAGGATGAGAGGTCTAAGCTCGATATGAAGATCAGGCAGTGTGTTTTCTTGGGGTACGGTGATGAAAAGTTCGGTTACAGATTGTGGGATCCGACCGAGAGGAAGCTCTTCAGGAGCAGAGATGTGGTTTTCTTTGAAGATCAGTGTATAGAAGACATTGGTAAGACAGAGAAGAACCAGCCTAGTTCAGGTGAGCTAGAAGACATGGATCCGGTTATTCTTCCCGTGGTGCCTGATGATCAGGGAGTACAACAAGGTGTAGAGGACGAGGGAGTTCCTTTAGAAGATGGACTAGGGGAGCAGCCCCCACTTGATCCACCTGTTGAGCCACAGGTGAGAAGGTCATCTAGGGACAGACAACCGTCCAAGAGGTAATCGCCGCATGAGTAATTATGCTCACTGATGGGGTAAAGCCAGAAGATTATTCCGAGGCCCTAGCCGACGAGCAAAAAGGGGAGTGATTGAAAGCTATGCAAGAGGAGATGAGATCCTTGTATAAGAATCACACCTATGATATGGTGAAGTGAATACTGCGATATCTAAGAGGCTCATCCAGGTTGAGCCTATGCTTAGTGATGGAAAACCTGTGTTAGAGGGTTACACGGATGCAGATATAGCAGGTGACATAGACTCCAGGAAGTCTACATCGGGGTTTATGTTTATATTTGCAGGGGGAGCGGTTTCTTAGCAGAGCAAACTACGGAAGGTTGTAACATTGTCGACGACAGAGGCCGAGTACATTGCAGTCACAGAGGCATGTAAAGAGATGCTGTGGATGAAGAGGTTCCTACAGGAACTTAGCCTGAAGCAGGAGCAGCACGTGATCTATTACGATAGCCAAAGTGCTATTCACTAGAGCAAGAATCCAAGTCAGCACTCCAAGTCGAAGCACATAGAGATTCGGTATCACTGGATCAGGGATACTTTGGGACAGAAGGTGTTATGCCTTGAGAAGGTCCACACGGACGATAATGGGTTAGACATGATGACTAAGGCTTTGTTCAAGGACAAGTTCGAGGTTTGTAATTACCAGGCTGGCTTGAAGAAGGTGAATTCCTCCTGAGTTGAAAAGGGGGAGATTTGATGGAGATTTTCTCCTCATTGGTAGGTTCGATGAAATCGAACCAGTTTCGATATCATCGATAATTGTCAGAATTTTTCACCGTTGGTTGCTAGACAATTTTGGTCATGTTTCGATATCATCGAAGGATATTTGATGATATCGAAGGCTGTCACCGAGAGTTGCTCGATAACATCGATAATTGTCAGAATTTTTCACCCCTGGTCGCTAGACAGTTTTGGTCCTATTTCGATATCATCGAAGGACCTTAGATGATATCGAAGGCTGTCATCGAGAGACGTCGATTTCATTGAAGAGTTATGCAGATGCGATTGCGGAAACGCAGATTCTGCAGAAATTATTTCCTATTTTGATTCTACCTCTTTCTATTCTTATATAAAGGGGTGTATGGGGATTAGGGGGTATTCCATTGTTTTCTAAGGTTTCCTAAAGGTACTCTAAGAGGGATTTGGGCTATCAAAGGAGAGAGAGAGAGAGAGAGAGAGAGAGAGAGAGAGAGAGCGAGAGAGGAAGCTTGTGGAAGGGAGATTCTACTCGTAGAGGTGATCTACTTCGCAGTACACGTCTTAGCGCTTCTACGTCCTCGTGATCGGTGAGATCCCTCTTTTTTTCATTATTCTCTTATTGTTCATCCACTCCTACATGAGTGAAGAATGTTTGATCTAAGCGGTATGTGCTTGTGATCGGTTATACGTTCTGCTTTATAGTGGATTGTTGATCTGGACGAAGTCCCGTGGTTTTTACCTCTTTGAGGGTTTTTTCACTTAAAATTCACCGGTGTCGTGTGGTTTATGCTTTGATTTATTTCATTGCTTAATTATCCCATAATTCTAGTTTATTTTGGGAGGCTAGATCTTAAAGTTTTGTGCAAGGCTCCCAACATCATATCCTATTGTGGTCTTTAAGAATAGATGGATGGAGTGGATTTGTCACGGAAGTCTCTATGGGCCCCAAAACATGTATATCTATGTGCTGGGGGCATATGCAATGTACTCTTATGCATGCTTTTCCAAAAATAAAATCTGATCCAATCAGCATGTGGACCTAATATTATAAATATGTGGATGAATTAGAAAGCTTACGTCAATTTTTAGAGGCTTGTTTGTCATAAAAACTGTTGACCACTTGATCAATGACCAACCCTTGGCCAAGGCATCAATATGTCAGTGCCACTGACATGATGGATGGATTGGTTCTCAAACCTATTGTTTCATTCCGACACGTGTGGCATGAATATGAACTTTAGTACACACTTTAACTTTGGTATACATTGCATATCAAGGTTGATACCAAATAACTTTGCTCACTATGACCAAGTAGTGAAAAAATAACATAATACTAGGTTTTATGACAAACTTCATCCATCCTAAAAAAAATCTTGGTTTCACTCGGTCACACTTTGCGGCACAATGTCCATCATAAAATTAAAATAAATAAATAAATAAATAAATAAATAAAATAAAATAAAAAATGCCGTCCTAATTCAGTCCCACGAGCATAAATTTGAGTGGAGTTTTTACGACATACCAGATTCCATCGCAATTTATTAATTTGCAATGTATTGAACCGTCAGAAATTTTGCGATGAATAAATCCGTCATGAAATTACTTTTTTTTAGCCACCCAGCCTTCCTCATATCAACATACTTCCTGATGATATTTCTCAAATTCAGCTTGGGCAACTTGGAATATACTTCTTGCCGTGTCTTACTTCTCAAAGTTATTCTAGAAGGATGATTCTCCATCGCCATTCTCCTTCACAGATTCTATCCCTGGGCTGGTGTCTGACGAAGAGATTGCTCAGATGGTGGTGTCCATTTCTCTAAAGGAGCTGAAAATGGTTGTGTCCTCCATCCCTATTGATGGGGCAGCTAGGCCGGACGGCTTTTTATGCAGCCTTCTTTGCCCACTACTGGCCGATAATGGGGGAGGATATTCTGCGTGCTGCATAGAGTTTTCTGGATGGCAGCCCACTCCCTAGAGGGTATTCAGCATCGCTGATCTGTCTGATTCCAAAAACTACTTTGGCCTCACCCTTCAACGATTTTTACCTCATAAGTCTGTGTAATGTGATCTACAAGATTTTATCCAAGGTGCTTGCCTCCCGTCTCACAAGTATCCTTCCCAATCTGATCTCGGCAGAACAAGCAGCATTTGTTCACGGGCGTGCCATCACTAGGAATATTGCTTACACGTAAGAGGTTTTTAGAGACTTAAACCGGAAAGTCCGGGTGGTAATATCATGCTCAAACTGGACCTTGAGAAGGCGTATGATAGGGTGTGTTGGGATTTATTGAAGAAGGTGCTTCTCAAGTTCAGTTTCAGCGACAAATGGGTTGCCATCTTGAAGAATTGTTGGAGCAACGTCTGGTTCTCATTGTTGATAAATGGCGAAGCAGCAAGATTTTTCAATTCATCTAGAGGGCTTTGCCAAGGAGACCCCATTTCCTCGAGTTTATTCATTCTTGCTGCGGAGGTATTCTCTAGAAATTTCAGACCCTTCGTGGAAATTAGGAGGTGCAAACCTTTCATATGAGAAGGGGTTGCCCCCTCGCCTCCCATATGCTCTTCGCCGACGACACGTTACTTTTCCTGAATGGGAGCAAGTCATCCCTTCAAGCGGTCAAGTCTTTCCTAGATTTCTTCCAACAAGCCTCCAGCCAGAAAATCAATCATAGGAAAAGCTATTTCATGTGTTCTAACAAGTTAGTGGAGGATTGGGCCAGATCAATCAAACGTCAGCTCGAGATAGGTGGATCGAGTGGTTCTTTCTCTTACTTAGGAGTCCCTTTCATAAGAGGGAGAGTCAGAGTTGCTGACTTCCAGTTCTTACAGGACAAGGTGCAGGCTAGAATCGGCGGTTGGAAGGATAGTTTTGAGGGTCAAATATTGCATATCAGACCTCGATTATTGCCAGATTTTACATACACAATAATGCTTAATGGAGTATTTGAATTGTGTTTTGTTGCAGGATGCAATCAGGAGCATTGACTGGAAACTGATAGTAAAAGCGTGGATTGGACACTCTGATGTCACAAAAATAATGGATGGACTCCAAGGGACCAAGATCATCGAATTTACACACCAAAGATCCAAGAAAAATCGAGAAACTGAAGCTCAAGTGGCCTGAAAGTCAGCCAAAATGTAAGATCATAGGGTTTCCACCATCTGTTCGGCTTGAAACTTCATACATGGCCTCAGGACCATAAATTAACTGTACACGTCGAAATTCATCCGTTAGATCTTTGCAGAAACATCCCAACGGACAAATCAGTCCTTAAACTGATGATTTCAGGCCCACCTGATATTTGGATTCACTTCAATTTTGGTCTCAACCGTTAAACTGAGGTGACAAAGTTGATGAGCGGATCGGATTTCACACAAACTTTACAGTGGACCCCACATGTACACAGGCGTGTACATAACAGAAATTCACCGGCCGCGCACCAGGTCTTCAATAGCTCGGTCAGCAAGCGCTGACCGAGGAACTCTTTAAAATCGAAAAAAAAAAAAGAAACAAAGTGTCTTCGCTGACCGACGCTGGTTTCTCTAGTGGGGCCCACTCCTCATCCAAGTCATCAATCGGGATCGTCCATTGGGTAAGGAGGGGGGGTATTCACCTCATCAAGGTGGCATTTTTGCCCCATGCAAGCAATCGGAGAATCTTGGCGGTTAAGCACAGGTCGGACGGTGGAAGAAGAAATCTTGTGGGCCACCACGGTTTTGATCCAAAACCGACCCAGTCTAAACGGTTTTTCTGGAGGAAAACAGTGGACGGCGTGGATTTTGCAAAACAGGAGTAAAGTGGGGCCTACCAGCATCACAATGCAATCACGGAAGTTCTGTTTCGCAGCAGAGCTGCGGTTGATCTCTGTGGGCCACCATCTTGGTTCATCAATCAGATCTGGACCGTTCATTAGACTCCAAAGGTCCGATTGATCAAGAACTAGGCGACAGAATTGAAGAAGATACTGGAGATCGGTTTCCTACCGTTCAAATGTGAAACGGACGGCTGAATGAAAAATCAATAGGCCGCACCAAAACTGACTCAAAATTACGCAGGTCCAACCGGTTTTTCGAGGGTAATCCATTGAATGGACTAGATTTTCCAATAGCATGATGAATGGGACCCACCGAGTTCACAGCGGAAGAGATCCGCGATCTCTGTAACAGCGTCTGAAAAATCCAGATTTTTCGAGCGGTTGTGGCGCATCACCGGTGATCGGACGGTTGATCTGAACCGTCCATCGTGTAGCTCATCTAAGAAAACCCCAAGGGACGTTGATTTTTCGGAAAATAAGTAAATGAAGTGGGTCTTATTCGTATCAGCTCCTTGGTTGCGAAAGGTGTTGCAACACCTGCAGTATAACAGGGAGTCCGCTCTCCAACTCCAGTACGGACTCAGCTTGACCGACGTCTGGCTGTTATAAAAGAGGGAGGTACGGCTGGGCGTGAGGATCATCTACGGCTGGAAGATTGAAGTTTGGCAAGAACGGGGGTGAAGACAGAGGAGAGGGAGTAGAGTTTCTCTTTTAGTTTTTTTTCCTTTTGTTTATTTTATTTTTGTTTAAGAGATCTAGTCCACTCATGTGTGGCTAAACCTCTTAGGTAGGGCTAAGAGGTGAAGCTTGTAGAGTGATGGGAGGCCTCTTTGCTTGTGCCTTTGTTTAGACTGAATTGATGTTAATTTGGGTTTTTATTAAGAGAATGTTTTCAGTCTTTAATGGTCTATTGTGACTGAAATTACAATGGGTCTGCAATGGTTTTGAGCATGTTCTTTTCCTCTTTATGTTTATGACGTCAGGAAGCCCTGTTGTTCACCATCGTCTCCTGGGCATGGTCGGATGATGGTACCCTTTCCTAACCTTCATGGCAGGTTGATTGGTTGGTAATTAGTTTAATTCTGTTGTTTGCTTTGTCTCCTGGGCATGGTTTGGTGATGGAATCCATTCTAATTCATATACCTCTCATCTCTTGAAAACTATATCAACGGCAGTTCAGTTAATTTCCCTGATTTTTATCCAGGCATAAGATCTCCCTGATCTCTACAAGTGGATCCTCTGAATCCCTAGTTTTCTTTCTCTGATTTTTCCTAAGTTTTAGATTATTATTTCATCATTATTCTTCAAATTACAATCGATTTAGATTTCATCTCATTCTAGTTCTATTTCTACTTAATTTCAGATAACGTACAAGTTCCAGTCCCTTGGGATTCGACCTCGGTCTTACCGAGTTTATTACTACATCACAACCCTATACTTAGGGAGTGAACAAGTTTTTGGCGCCGTTGCCGGGGACTGACGGCTACGATTTTCTAGAATTAATTGGATTTAGAGTTAGTTTAAGATTAGGATTTTACTAATTTTAATTTTTAATTTTGTTTTCTATTTTGATTCATAAAACTAACTTATTTTCTATTCTGTAGGTTGTTAAGATAGAACTTCTAATTTGGTAAACTCTTTCTGATTTTCTAGATTTTCTAACTCTTTAGATTTGGTTTGCTTTAGAAATTTCTTCTATTTAGAAACTAACTTATTTTGTTTTGTTTTGCAGGTCTTTAGCTTAGGGACTCCAATTGGGTAACTTCCTTCCAACCCTCTCTTCCTTTTTAGATTTTCATTTTCTTTCTTAGGATTAGGTTTAGAATTTGATTGAGGGCTGCGAGTGTTTCATGCCCAAGTGGGCCCGTGACGACACTCGATGTCTCTTGACTGAAGGAGGATTAGTTGAGGGGTTGACTGTCCATCACAGGATTAGACACCGCTCGAATTCCCCTAAGTTAATTAAGGTTATGGCTGCAAATCAACCTCAAGCACTACCTCAACAGATGAATGAGGAAGTACATGATGAAAATGAGGTGCTTCAAGCACCCCCGCCTCGTACCTTACGCGATTATTTACAACCGGCGGGGGTGAGTACGCCCTCATGCATGATTTTTCCTGAAAACACAGGACAGATGGACATCAAGCCTGGAGTTATCCAACTCCTTCCTAAATTCCATGGGCTTGAATCAGAAAGTCCATACTTACATTTGAAAGAGTTCGATGAGATTATAGCCACCTTATACTTTCCCAATGTATCCGAGGATACAATCAGGCTGAAACTCTTTCCTTTTTCCTTGAAAGAAAAGGCTAAGACGTGGTTACATTCACTGCGTCCTAGATCCATTGGCACATGGAATGATTTACAGAGGGAATTCATAAAGAAATTTTTCCCACACCATAAAACGATTACCCTCAGAAAAGCAATCATGAACTTCGCCCAAAAGGAAGATGAAACATTCTACCAATGTTGGGAAAGGTTCAAGGATCTTGTCAGTTCATGCCCACAACACGGTTTTGAAATGTGGCGCATTACAAATTTTTTCTATGATGGACTGACATCCTCCATGCGCCAACTGGTCGAGACAATGTGTAATGGAGAATTCATGAATAAAGAAGTCGATGAGGTATGGGATTACCTCGATAGACTTGCCGAGAATGCACAATCATGGGACCATTATCCAAAATCAAACACCACGCCTAAGCCAACTCAATCTAAGAAGAAAGGTGGAGTATATCTCCTGAAAGAAGAGGATAATGTAAAATTTAAAGTGACTAATCCCATGCGAAGAGTCGAGGCCATGGAAGGAAAGAAGGATAAGGTTAATGAAATTGTTTGCGGCATCTGTGATTGCAACATTCACACAACTGAAAATTGTCCTACCATATCTGCCTTTCGAGGAGTGTTGAATGAGCAAGCTAATGTCGTAAATAACTATTAAAGACCTTTCAATGGATCTACCTCTAATACATACAATCCTGGTTGGAGAAATCATCCAAATTTTAGTTGGAGGAATGGACAAACTGCTACCCCTCAAAGTTTCTTCAATCAAAATCCAAATCAGGGGAAACCTCAAGAAGAACCGGTTCAAAATTCCATACAAGAGCTGACTCAGGCAGTGCGTGGACTTACAGACTTTATGCAAAAAATAGATTCACGTATGACGGTTATAGAAAAGGGGATGCTTCCTGCACAACCGCTCCCCAATCCTAAACCGTAATACGAGATAAATGATCCCAGCTCTTCAAATTAAATGGGGCACGCTAAATCCATCACCACTCTTAGGAGTGGGAAGATCATTGATAAAACCCTTCCGGTTAGGCCCAAAAAGCCTCAAGAACCAGAAGAGGACAATAATGATGGATCTAGTGATGTCCCACAAAATTTAGAACCGGAACTTCTAGAGAAGTCAGTTGCTCCGTTCCCTCAACGGTTGGTTGTACCAAAACGTCTTTCTAACTCTCAAGATATTCTGGAGGTGTTGAAACAAGTGAAAGTCAACATTCCTCTACTTGATGTCATAAAACATGTTCCTCTTTATGCAAAATTTCTGAAAGACCTATGCACGACCAAAAGACGACAGAGTATTCAAAAGAAGATTTTCTTAACTGAGAAAGTGAGTGCCATCCTGAAGTAAGATGTGCCGCAGAAATTTAAGGATCCCAGTAGCCCAACCATATCATGTGTAATCGGGAACCATCGAATTGATCACGCACTTCTTGACTTAGGAGTGAGCGTCAATTTGATCCCCTACTCGGTATACAAACAGTTAGGATTGGGTGAGTTAAAACCTACCCTAACCACACTACAACTTACCGATCGAACTGTTCGTGTACCAAGAGGGATTATTGAGGATGTGTTAGTCTAAGTCGATAGATTTTACTACCCTGTAGATTTTATCATCTTGGACACCGAACCCATCAATAACATGAGCACTCAGATTCCCGTCATTCTTGGTCGCCCATTCCTTGCCACGTCAAATGCAATTATCAATTGCAGGAATGGTGTCATGTCTATGTCTTTTGAAAATTTGACATTGGAATGAAACATTTTTTTCAATAACGGCAGCAACTCAGAGGATGATGACGATGTCCACGACATTAACATGATCGATACTTTCGTGGAAGATAGGACACCGCTTACCTTATCCTCTGATCCTTTAGAGACGTGCTTGGCCCACTCCCATGAGTTTGATGATGATATGATTAGGGAGACGTGTGCCTCGCTTGATACTGTACCGGTACTTGAAGTTAACCGGTGGAGGCCACAATTTGAAGAATTGCCACAAACTGATGTAGTGTCTCTACCGTCTAACCTCAAGGCACCGAAGCTTGACCTAAAACCTTTGCCCTCTAATTTGAAATATGCCTATTTAGGTCAAGATGAGACATACCCGGTGGTGATCTCTGCCTACCTGGAGAAAGAACAGGAGAGTATGCTTATATCTATCTCATTGAGCATAAAGGAGCCCTAGGATGGACGATAGCGGACCTCAAGGGAATCGATCCCTCGATTTGTACTCACCACATATATCTTGAGGAAAATGCGAAGACCGCTCGGCAACCACAACGTAGGCTAAATCCAAATATGAAGGAAGTGGTTAAGGCCGAGGTTCTTAAACTATTGGATGTGGGTATTATATACCCTATATCTGATAGTCAATGGGTGAGTCCAACTCAGGTGGTTCCTAAGAAGTCCGGAATCACCATGTAGCCAATGCTAATAATGAACTCGTGTCAACTAGAGTCACTACTGGTTGGAGAATATGCATTGACTATAGAAAGTTGAATACCGTCACAAGGAAGGATCACTTTCCTTTGCCCTTCATCGATCAAATCTTGAAAAGGCTAGCTGGTCATTCCTATTACTGTTTTCTTGACGGGTATTCGGGCTACAATCAGATTGAAATTGCCCCTGAGGACCAGGAAAAGACCACATTTAGATGTCCCTACGGCACCTTTGCTTACCGAAGGATGCCATTTGGATTATGTAATGCCCCTGCCACCTTTCAGCGATGTATGTTGAGTATCTTTTCTGATATGGTGGGGCAATATCTAGAGGTCTTCATGGACGATTTCTCTGTCTATGGTTCATCTTTCAACAAGTGCTTGGAAAGTCTTAAATGTGTGCTGAAAAGATGTGAAGAAAAGAACTTGGTACTTAATTGGGAGAAGTGCCATTTCATGGTTCATAAGGGGATTGTCCTTGGACATATCATCTCGTCCAAGGGAATTAAGGTAGATAAGGCAAAATTTGATCTTATCTCTAACCTGCCTCCACCCAAGAATATCAAGGACGTGCGATCCTTCTTAGGACACGCAGAATTTTACAGGCGATTCATAAAGGACTTTAGTCTCCTCTCTCGTTCTTTATGTAATCTTCTTCAAAAGGATGTTCCATACGAGTGGACTGAGCAATGCCAGGAAGCTTTCACCAAGCTTAAAGGCATGTTAACCACTGCACCCATCATGCAGCCACCCGACTGGAGCCTTCCTTTTGAACTTATGTGCGACGCTTCTGATTATGCTCTTGGAGCGGTTCTAAACCAGAGAAAAGATAAGAGGCCCTACGTCATCCATTATGCGAGTAGGACTTTAAATCCTGCCCAAGTGAACTACTCGACTACAGAAAAGGAACTCTTAGCCGTGGTGTTCGCCTTGGACAAATTTAGGTCCTACCTGATCGGATCCAAGATCATTATCTATACAGATCATGCGGCACTGAAGTATCTTCTTTCTAAGAATGATTCTAAGTCCCGCCTGATACGATGGATCCTTCTACTCCAAGAATTTGATTTGGAAATTAAAGATAAAAAGGGAGTAGAGAACGTAGTGGCCGATCACCTGTCTCGCCTTAATACCTCTGATTCCCTTGAGGCGACCCATATCAATGACATGTTCCCTAATGAACAACTGTTCAGAGCTTCTCGTTCACCTTGGTTAGCTGATATTGCTAATTTGCTACAGGTTCCATACCGACACATTGGACTGCGCAAGATAAGAAGAAATTTTTCGCCGAGGTGCGCAAATTCTTCTGGGATGATCCATACTTATTTAAATATTGCCCAGACCAAATCTTGAGGAGATGTGTGCCAGACGATGAGCATCAGAGTGTCATCTCCTTCTGTCACTCACAGGCCTGTGGTGGTCACTTTTCTCGAAAAAAGACCACGGCCAAGATTCTGCAACGGTGGCTTCTATTGGCCCACTATGTTCGTTGGACACTCATGAGTTTTGCAAAACTTGTGAGCGTTGTCAGAAATTGGGAGCATTGTCTCGTCGAAATATGATGCCCTTGAATCCCATTCTTATCATAGAGGCATTTGATTGCTGGGGCATCGATTTCATGGGACCATTCCTCCAATCTTTTGGGAATTTATATATTTTGCTTGCCGTAGACTATGTCACTAAATAGGTCGAAGCGATTAGTGTCGGAATAATGACCATCGCACGGTCATTAAATTCCTAAAAGAGAACATCCTTTCCGATTTGGAACGCCTCGAGCTATTATTAGTGATGGGGGCTCACACTTTTGTAATAGGCCATTCGAGAGTTTAATGAAGAAATACGGTATCTCTCATAAGGTGAGCACCCCATACCACCCACAGACAAGTGGGCAAGCTGAGATTTCTAATAGGGAGATCAAACACATTTTGGAGAAAACGGTTAACCCTGATCGTAAGGATTGGTCAATTCGATTGACCGATGCCTTATGGGCATACCGTACTGCTTTTAAAACCCCCATTGGAATGTCTCCCTTTAGACTCGTCTATGGGAAGACTTGCCACTTACCTGTGGAGTTGGAACATAGAGCCTACTGGGCAATCAAAAATTTAAATTTCAATCTGAACAACGCTGGCTCGCTACGCAAACTTCAATTAAATGAACTTGAAGAAATCTGGAACGACGCATACGAGAATTCGAGAATTTACAAGGACAGGATGAAGGCGTTTCATGACCAACATATTCTACGAAAATCATTCACGCCAGGCCAGAAAGTCCTTTTGTATAATTTTCGATTATATCTCTTTCTGGGTAAGCTTCGATCTCGTTGGACCGGCCCTTACATTGTTGTTACTGCTTATCCTCATGGGGCCGTCGAGATAAGAGATCCCGACAATGGCAAGGAGTTTAAAGTAAATGGATATCGTTTAAAGCCATTTGTCGAGAAATTTGTTTCAGAGGACATGTCCATGCCTCTGACTGATCCTGTTTACCAGGACTGATCTCCTAGTCTGATGGAGGTATAGGTAGGTTTATCGCTTTCTTAGGACTAGGGTAGTTGTTTTATTTGTCTGGCTGAAGACGATAAACTTAGCGCTTCTGGTAGGCAACCCATCTTTTTCATTTCTTTTTCATAATTAGCTAGTTCAATGTTTGTGGGTAACATTACTGCAAACCCTCACGAGACTACAACTCGTCCACTAGGGGCAACCTAGGGGTTTAAAAGCTTGTTACATATGCTAAATGCAATCGAGAGCACCTGCGAAAGTGGTATAGGTATGATTTTATTTTTGTTATTTTTGTTCTACTTTCTCTCTTGTGCTGACCAGATTCTATGCTTCTATCTTTTGGAAAGCCTCTTGATTCTCTGTCCAGGTACTATTTTCCGATCTCTCCTCTTTTCTTTTCGTTATCCCATGTGCATTGCATGTTTACATTTTTTTTTTACATTGAGGACAATGTAGATTTTAGGTTGGGGGTGGGAGATTAGGTTACCTAATCAGTGTTTTTCTAAGTCTTGAGCAAAAATTGTGAAAATTTTTAAAATTTTTTCTGAAAATTCTTATGAATTTGAAGTGATTTTGACAACTATCTTGGATTTAGAATTGCAAGATACGTAATGTTGGTAATTCATGACTCTTGGATTCAGTTGTCCGTTAGATTTCACAGTTAAGTCTGAATTATTAATCCATGATTAGAAGTTGTAAACATTGATTGCGTCATGATTTCACATGTCACATCTTGCTTACACATTAAGATTTCAGTTTAATATTGAAGGATTAACTTGGTAATCACTAAAACATAGAAGGAACCAGCCTGAACAGTTGCCCGTCATGATCAATTGAAGAAAAAGAAAATACAAATGCCTTTGGAAAGGGGTGGGCGAATAATCTTCACCATAGGTTTGCTCCCTATAGGTGTGGATTTAATTCCCCATGGATGATAAATGAAAAAGGTTTAGGTGTACGGTCTTCACCATAGGTTTGCTCCCTATAGGTGAGGATTGGACTCCCCTTCTTGGCGTTACCTTTAATGAAAAAAATTAAAAAATAAAAAATAAAAAAATCAAAGGCTGAAAGAAAGAAAAAGAATGATCTATGAGGGACCTTTTAGTTTAGGTTTTGGTTGTCCTGGATGCTCTTATGGTTACCAACGTTATCATGAAATAGAGAATTGAATATTAATGTTGAAAGTCGGGATTACACTATACACCCATGGAACTCAATGTTTAAAATTTTTCTAGTTTATGGATTAATATTTGAACTTGATTATGAAATTCACCGTGCATGAGAGGCCAGGAGAAATTGATAATCAACATTCATGAATCTTAAGATTTCTCATATCTGAATTGTTTCTCAAAATATCACTCGGCTTCAAAAGAATTGTCTCGTAATTCTCAACTTAATTTTCACATATTTTGCTCGGGACTAGCAAAATGCTGGTTGGGAGTTGTGTTGAGGGTCAAATATTACATATTAGACCTCGATTATTGTCAGATTTTACATACACAATAATGCTTAATGGAGTATTTGAATTGTGTTTTGTTGCAGGATGCAATCAGGAGCATTGACTGGAAACTGATAGTAAAAGTGTGGATTGGACACTCCGATGTCACAAAAATAATGGATGGACTCTAGGGGACCAAGATCATCGAATTTACACACCAGAGATCCAAGAAAAATCGAGAAACTGAAGCTCAAGTGGCCTGAAAGTCAGCCAAAATGCAAGATCACAGGGTTTCCACTATCTGTTCGGCTCGAAACTTCATACATGGCCTCAGGACCATAAATTAACCATACACGTCGAAATTCATCCGTTAGATCTTTGCAGAAACATCCCAACGAACAAATCAGTCCTTAAACTGATGATTTCAGGCCCACCTGATATTTGGATTCACTTCAATTTTGGTCTCAACCGTTAAACTGAGGTGAAAAAGTTGATGAGCGGATCGGATTTTACACAAACTTTACAGTGGACCCCACATGTACATAGGCGTGTACATAACAGAAATTCACCGGCCGCGCACCAGGTCTTCAATAGCTCGGTCAGCAAGCGCTGACCGAGGAACTCTTTAAAATCGAAAAAAAAAAGAAAAAAAGAAACAAAGCGTCTTCGCTGACCGACGCTAGTTTCTCTAGTGGGGCCCACTCCTCATCCAAATCATCAATCGGGACCGTCCATTGGGTAAGGAGGGGGGGTATTCACCTCATCAAGGTGGCATTTTTGCCCCATACAAGCAATCGGAGAATCCTGGCGGTTAAGCACAGGTCGGACAGTGGAACAAGAAATCTTGTGGGCCACCACGGTTTTGATCCAAAACCGACCCAGTCTAAACGGTTTTTCGGGAGGAAAACAGTGGATGGCGTGTATTTCGCAAAACAGGAGTAAAGTGGGGCCTACCAGCATCACAATGCAATCACGGAAGTTCTGTTTCGTAGCAGAGCTGCGGTCGATCTCTGTGGACCACCATCTTGGTTCATCAATCAGATCTGGACCGTTCATTAGACTCCAAAGGTCCGATTGATCAAGACCTAGGCGACGGAATTGAAGAAGATACTGGAGATCGGTTTCCTACCGTTCAAACGTGAAACGAACGGCTGAATGAAAAATCAATAGGCCGCACCAAAACTGACTCAAAATTACGCAGGTCCAACCAGTTTTTCGAGGGTAATCCATTGAACGGACTAGATTTTTCAATAGCATGATGAATGGGACCCACTGAGTTCACAGCGGAAGAGATCCGCGATCTCTGTAACAGCGTCCGGAAAATCTAGATTTTTCGGGCGGTTGTGGCGCATCACCGGTGATCGGACGGTTGATCTGA
Organism: Magnolia changhungtana; assembly: GCA_030180095.1. Lineage (NCBI taxonomy): Eukaryota > Viridiplantae > Streptophyta > Magnoliopsida > Magnoliales > Magnoliaceae > Magnolia > Magnolia changhungtana. The sequence continues at coordinate 4,424,298 of JASAUF010000434.1, read as the reverse complement.
ACCGTCCATCGTGTAGCTCATCCAAGAAAACCCCAAGGGACGTTGATTTTTCGGAAAATAAGTAAATGAAGTGGGTCTTATTCGTATCAGCTCCTTGGTTGCGAAAGGTGTTGCAACACCTGCAGTATAACAGGGAGTCCGCTCTCCAACTCCAGCAGGGACTCAGCTTGACCGACGTCTGGCTGTTATAAAAGAGGGAGGTACGGCTGGGCGTGAGGATCATCTACGGCTGGAAGATTGAAGTTTGGCAAGAACAGGGGTGAAGACAAAGGAGAGGGAGTAGAGTTTCTCCTTTAGTTTTTTTTTCTTTTGTTTATTTTATTTTTGTTTAAGAGATCTAGTCCACTCATGTGTGGCTAAACCTCTTAGCTAGGGCTAAGAGGTGAATCTTGTACAGTGATGGGAGGCATCTTTGCTTGTGCCTTTGTTTAGACTGAATTGATGTTGATTTGGGTTTTTATTAAGGGAATGTTTTCAGTCTTTAATGGTCTGTTGTGACTGAAATTACAATGGGTCTGCAATAGTTTTGAGCATGTTCTTTTCCTCTTTATGTTTATGACGTCAGGAAGCCCTGTTGTTCACCATCGTCTCCTGGGCATGGTCGGATGATGGTACCCTTTCCTAACCTTCATGGCAGGTTGATTGGTTGGTAATTAGTTTAATTCTGTTGTTTGCTTTGTCTCCTGGGCATGGTTTGGTGATGGAATCCATTCTAATTCATATACCTCTCATCTCTTGAAAACTATATCAACGGCAGTTCAGTTAATTTCCCTGATTTTTATCCAGGCATAAGATCTCCCTGATCTCTACAAGTGGATCCTCTGAATCCCTAGTTTTCTTTCTCTGATTTTTCCTAAGTTTTAGATTATTATTTCATCATTATTCTTCAAATTACAATCGATTTAGATTTCATCTCATTCTAGTTCTATTTCTACTTAATTTCAGATAACGTACAAGTTCCAGTCCCTTGGGATTCGACCTCGGTCTTACCGAGTTTATTACTACATCACAACCCTATACTTGGGGAGTGAACAGCTAGGCACATGTCCCAGGCCGGGAGAGCTACGTTGATAAGACATGTCTAGAGCAGTATTCCTCTGCATGTCATGGCTGCGGCGGTGGTCCCTTCGCAAGTCCTTGCCAATTTGGAATGAAGTTTTGCCAGGTTCTTTTGGGGTTGGGTTGATGGGTCTCAAAAGCTCTAGTGGGTTGCTTGGAAAAAGATCACTAGCCCATTTCAGGAAGAGGGCCAGGGGATTAGAAAGCTTAAAGATGTGGTAAAAGCTACAAGGTTAAAGTTGGCTTGGGATGTAAAATATTGGGAAGACAATGGGCCATAGATTCGGCTAATGAAAACCAAATATCATGCTGAGTTTCGGCAAGGGAACTCGAGCTCCATTCTTTCATTTGCGTCACCGTTATAGAAAAACATCAGGGGCCTCTTCTCTCAGGTGGATGAGAACATCTAATGGCTAGTTCGAGAAGGTTCCAGAAATTTATGGGCTGACAACTGGACGGGCCTTGGCCCCTTATTGCAGAGAACGGTCTGGCAAGTGCCTAGAGACCTCCTGGACCTAAAAATTCAGGATTTCTTGGGCCCCTTCGGCCCTCTTCCCCTTTTGTCGGTGTTTTCCTTCCTGTCTCAGTCAGATATCGATCATGTCTTCCAGTGTGGGTTCGCCACCTTTGTCGGTCCTGACATATGCATATGGCCTCAAGCCCAATCGGGGAAGATTGCAGTCAAGTCAGCCTAGGAATTTAGCAGGCAGAGAACTGGTGGCGGGGACTGGATTTTCTAACCCAGGCAGAAGAAGTGGCCTCCGAAGATTTCAAATTTTATTTGGAGGCTGATCGAAGGGGCTGTGTCGGTAGACACCCAAGTGCAAGATAAGGGCGTGTCTCTCGCTTCCAGGTGTGTATGATGTGAGATAAGCCCCATGTTTAGTCCCAACATCAAATCCTTAGAGCATCTATTCCTCAACAACGCACTGGTGGTAGCAGTTTGGTCCCATTTCAATATCGTTTTCGGCATCTCCGCTCTCCCCAACCAGTCTATCTTTTCTAGATTGAGTCAGTGGAGGACTGCAGCTTCAGCGGGAGGAGGGTCGGCCCAGTCTCATGTCTTTGCGACCTGCTGTATCTTGTGGGAGCTCTAGTTGACTAGAAACAGGGCTAGGTATCTCAAGCCTGTGAGAGCTGCGGTGACCACTGTCAGGGTGGATTGGTGGATCAAGTGGATGTCTTCTAGATCAGCCAATGCTGGGCCGACTAATTGAGGAGGTGAGCAAAGGGACCGTAATAAGGAAAATCCTAGTCAGCGTCTGGTGGAAATTGTTAGATGGACCAGGCAACCTGCCAACTGGATGAAGCTTAATATCGATGGGTCCTCTTGTGGAAATCTTGGGCGCTCTTGGGGAGGGGGAATCGTCAGAAATGAGTGCGGCGAGTTCCACCATGCCTTTTGGTCGCCCTATGGGGTGTGATCCAACAACAAGGCTGAGATGAGAGCCGTGTACGACAGCCTTTTACTGTCTCTCAACTCAGGCATCTGCAACATCGAGATTGAATCAGACTCCAAGGTTACGGTAGATATATTGTCGGGTAAAGCCTCATTTGGTTGGATTATCGATTTTTGGGTCTCTAGGATCAAAGCCCTCATGAGGAGGAGCAATATCTCCATCAAACTCATTAGGAGAGAAGGCAATGGCTCTGCAGATGGATTGGCACGTATTTCTAGTGAGAGCTAGTTGTCCTTCATGTGCCATCACACTCATAATCTTCCGGCTCACATAAGAGGTCTTATCCTTCTAGAGAAAGCGGGTCTTGCGTCTATCTGCATGTCTTCTGTGGGCCCTTGAAGGGGTCTCTCGTGTATAGCTTATGATAGGCAGGACTGTTTTTATTGTTTGCAGCCCTGCCCGAATTAGTCCAAGTTGTAAATTTCCGTTTGTTTATGAATTAGGGAATCCCTAAGAATTGGGCTCTCTCCCTAAAAAAAAAAAAAAAAAACTCATAAAGCCCAACAGATGAAGAGTTATACTCAAACTATAACTTACTATAGATAGTAAAAACGAAATTGAAATAGGATTCGACCATCGATCTGATGATATTTCTCAAATTTGGCATGGACAACTCGGCATAGCGGGTTGGGTGGCTAAAGTAACACATTCTAGCCCAAAATCATAAATGGTATGTCGAATAACTCATTTAGGTTTGCGAGATACGCCCGATTTAAGGTCCTAACGGTCCACTTCACTTCTGCTTGTGATCGGGCCTCTTCTAGTCCATCTCAACCATGAAATTGTCCGCGACCTGCTCAACATCACTAACCCAAGGATCCACTCACCCAATCCACCAAAACCATGTCCATATTAGCCAGTCACCACGACTAATAACGTTCTCACATCCTATGATACCTAAATGTCAATTGCTTCATATTTTGGTCATCAATTTCTACTCTTTTATATAGATGGTTAGAAACTTAGCATATGAGCAGACTTGATGCAGACCACTTATGGTTATTTATTAAAAAGAATTTTTTTTAAAAAAAATGAAATGCAAGTAAGAAGAAGCTCCCTGAAGTCTACGCCCACGGGCAAAATATTCTATCACTATCAATGACAACTCATTCGTAGCTGAGACCGACACTTTCAGGGGACTAGATTAACTTACATATGCGTATGTATGTATATAATATATGTGTTGAAACCATTGACTACGTACTGGAGAACGTGCACCATAAACAGCTCGTCTTTATCTGAAATGATTATTTTAATTCTCTCTATCTATACTACCCAGATGAATATTTTTACCCCTTGCAATTACGCTACACAACAATGGAAGGCTTTTGATTGAACCGATTCCCACTTAATGCGGACAGCCTAGCCTGCACGAAGAGAAGACCAGATGCCAGTCTGTAGGATACATCATGTAAATCCATTCCATCCATCAGGTGAGAATTATCATTTGAACTGTACATACAAAGATGATCAGTCCTATAACAAATTACATTGATCATGCCACTAAGAATAGTGGAAAATCTCTCCTAAAGCCGAAAAGTTCATCTAGTAATTTAGACCACATGAGTTTTTTGTTTTTCAAATCGGGCCGTTCATCCGTTTTGACAGTTCACTATAAGGCATGATCGAAAAAATAAGAAGATCCAAATCTCAAAGTGACCCGTACCACATGAAGCAATGGTTGATCCTTTAAAACCTTTAATGAGCCACGAAAGTTTGGTCAAGCTGATATTTATGTAGTCCATCTAGGTCTTTGTGACCTTATCAACAAGTTGGATGGTAAATAAATATTTTGATTGTCCCGAAGTAATTTTTAATGGTGGGTATTCAATCACCACTGTTTCCTGTGTGGTCAGCCTAAGATTTTGATCTGTTTCATTTTTATAATCATCTCCTAAAATGAGTTGTAAGGCAAATACATCAGGGTGGATCCCTCAGTTAGGGATCCCCGAATTCACCCATTCGAGTACAGGAAAAAGGGCTCTAGGTGGAGTATTTGGTCCAAATAGCCATATATACTGGGATCTGGGATATGGGGGTGACAAGAGGTTCTTTTCAAACCTAAGTTTTTATAGCCCTCAAATCATTTTATTTCATTTTTTTTAGCACGAAAATACTTCTATATCATTATGGTGGGCCTAACCCATCAGGGATCCACCCACCCAATCCACCAAAGCCATGTCCACAACAGCGAGTCACCACCAGTACTAATAACGCTATCACATCCTATGCTACCTAAGTGTCAATTGCTTCATATTTTCACCATCAATTTCTACTCTTTTATATAGATTGTTAGAATCTTAGCATATGAGCAGACTTGATGCAGGCCACTTGTGGTTATTTATTAATAAGAACAAATAAATAAATAAATGAAATGCAAGTAGGAAGAAGCTGCCTGACTACGCCCACTGCCAAAATATTCTATCACAATCAATGACAACTCATTCATAGCTGAGACCCGACTCATTCATAAATTACATATGTGTATGTATGTATATAATATATGTGTTGAAACCATTGACTATGTACTGGAGAACGTGCACCATAAACAGCTCGTCTTTCTCTAAAATGATTATTTTAATTCTCTCTACCTATACTATCCAGATGAAAATTTTTACCCCATGCAATTACGCTTCACAACAATGGATTGCAATTACGCTTAACAACAATGGACGGCTTTTGATTAAACTTGATTCCTACTTAATGCGGACATGGAGCCAGCACCTCTGCCAATAGCCTGCACGAAGAGGAGACCAGATGTCAGTCTATAGGATCCATCACGTAAAATCCATTCCATCCATCAGGTGAGAATTATCATTTGAACTAGTATATACAAAGATCAGTCCCATAAAAAGTTACATTGATCATGCCACTAAGAATAAGGGGGCGTTTGGCCCATTGTATTAGATGGGATTAGGTGGGATGGAATTGCATTTGGTCACGTGCCACTTCCGCTCACTGTTGGGGAAGAATGGAATAGCTTCGAATTAGATTAGATGGAATTGCATTGGGTCCTGTGTCAATTCCACTCAATGTTAGCAAGTTGTGTAGGTCCCACCATGATGTATAGGCTATATCCACACCGTCCACCCATTTTTCAAGATCATTTTAAAGTATGGGCCAAAAAATCAGGTAGATCTAAAGCTCAAGTGGACCCCACCATAGAAAGCAACGGGGATTGAATACCCACCATTGAAAACTTCTTTGGGGCCACATAAGTTTTGGTGCTGCCTCATTTTTAGGCCCATGCCATAAAATGAGGTTACAAAACAAATGAACGGCTTGGATATAACACGTATTATTCTCAATAGTTTCAAATGATGGTGGGTATATCCATTCAAGGTACCACAGTATTACCAATATAGCATGGAATTAAGTTATCCCATGGTATCAGGGAACAACCCCTGCCATGTGTAATAATTATGTTTTTTTGAATCTCATCCGACCTAATCCTTAACAATGCCATGAGCCAAACACGCCCAGGGACTTCTTATGTATTTACCTTTGGTTTTGAAATTCAAACAGGCCCTAAAAGTAATCATTACTTTTTCACCGTGTATTTGGAAAATCAAACCTGCCCTAAATTCAACCCCTAATGATGGGTTTATTCATTTAAAATTTGGAGGTAGTTCTAGCTAATCTTTCACTAATTTGGTAAAGACAGATTCTCAAGTGCTCCTGGAGAGAGGTGTAAACTTACGTTCTCCTATTTACGTTACATTGGGCTACTTTAACACTCCAATGATTGATCTAGACTGTACATTAAGTTTTACAAAAATTTCATAGGCTCGCTTGCAAATATCAAGCCAATTTGATGATCGTAACCATCTTATGTATAGTCTTGAATATGAACAATCATGATCATTTGTACAAAAATAAGTGTGATTCATCTGTTTGATAGATCCATCATGAATTGCTTATGATTTTAAAGAATCACCTCTATTAGACAACCAGAACAATCATATCCATGAGTTGGAAATGAGGACTGTTATATAAAATAGTCCAATAAATATGGATTTGATTATACAACCAGTCTTATTCTCACATGGTAAACCATGCAATGTGTTCTAGACTTAATGAACAGTTTAGATGGACTGATTGAACTGTCCAAGTTTTCCGATCCAAAACTCAGAAGGGTAACCCAGGGAAAATTGTTAAATCATGCATTAAACTACTAAATTCTAGGCCGGGTTGGCACATGAGTTTTAAAATGTCATAAATTTCAGGATGTCCGTTGGTTGAGGTAGAGCATGTTTGATGAATGGATTGAATGGTACATGCATATCACAATGTGCCACAGAAACAGTGTGTAAGATTTTAACGAGTGGGCATACCCTCTCAATTCTTTCATGTGGTGTGGACCAGATCTCCCTATCATCGATATTTGTTATATCATAAAATCGTACGTAATCAAAGGACTAAATTCACCGTTGTTGTCAGTCACCTCAAATGTCATATAGACAAACAGCGAAGATAAAACATATGCATCAATGTGAGGCCCACACATGTAATAAATTTTAAAATCCACATAAATCCAATGGTATTTCCTATCCTAGATTATTAATCCCATTATTTTCAAAGGCTGGATGGAATTTGTAAGAACCAAAATGCAATTCCATACCACCTAATCATGGTTCGACACAAGAGCAACAACCAGGTGCATTGAATTAGTTTATAATGCAAGGTCGGTGCACTCCAACACGTGGAAGAAAGGAAACGTGTGCGAGATACGGTGATCTGAGCCGGATCATTCGACTCCACTACAGATCACATGGTGAATTCCAAATCCAGAAAACCGAACAGGCCATGTATTCGAAGCTGGAAATTCTATGTCACGGGCCCCATTGTTGATGGTATAATGCCCAAAAGTTATTCTGATTAGACAAGCTTCATTATTTGATTTTGCCCATTGAATTCTTACCTTTGATCATTTTGGTTTCAATTATCCTTCGTAGGTCATTGATTGGCTGGGTTGGATAGTCCAACCATTGTGATTTTCTGGTCCGGCTGCATCCACACTAGAGATCACCATTTCAACGATCCAGATCAATGCTGATTTATGCTGTAACGAATTACCTATTTGAAAATAATAATAATAATAATAATAATAATCTGACCGGTTGATCTAACTTCAACTCCTACCGCCTACTTATCAATGGCCGGGATCTTTGACACGTGTTGTCTTCTAAGATTTCTAGACATGTCCCCCTCAAATGAGGTTCTCATTGAAATAAGACCTGCAGAACATTTTCAGTAGGGGATTGCTGACACGTGGGGTCTATTTTTAGTCATCGAAGCAGTTTACATGATGGGTTCCGCTACAGCCCCAGATGTAGAGAATCTTGCATGATAATAGACCATGTTCAAAAGATAAAAATAAAAATTTATACACACGATTGGTGAGCAAGACCTACCATTCATTCTTTCTAAGAGGCATATATCAAAATTAGCATGACTCAACCTGATTATTAGGCGTGTCTAAGTGTTATGGCTACGCCCACTGCATCACTTAACTGGGCCTCTGATTTTAGGGCCAGACCTACTATTCAATGACAACTATTTCCTGTAGTGTGGTCACTAGAGATTTGGATCGATGTGCTTCATTTTTTAGACTGTTATCTTAAAATGATCTTCAAATCCTGATGGACCACGCGGACATTCAAGACATATATCAAGGTGGGCTCAACGGTGGGTAAACACCTAATCCGTTCTCCGCCGAGCATCCCATGTGATCCTTCTTTTGTTTTCTCCGAGGCAACCAAGGATGGAAACTTCACTGAATGACGCAAAGGAACGGTGGATAGAGTTGCCCCAAAAGTACAAGTGAGAATAGAAACACAGTACACACCCTTGCCCGTACACACTCCATGTTAGCCACCCCCGCTAGGGATCAATACCAAGACCTCAAGTGTTGAAACGAGGTATCTCCACTCAGTCTGCCAGTTGAGCTATGAATCTGGGTGGGAAACACTTGGATCTTGTTGTTGCCTTTGAATTTTTAAAATATTAACGGTGACAGATGGAGTAACATTATTGGAGGCATTTTGAATTATTAAGAACATGCGATATGCATTTATTTATTTATTTATTTGATGGTCCATTTATTTACACATTACAGGTTGGTCCGCGTGAAGAAGGGCTGTCAAAGGGGATTGAGAGAAATTTTATGTTAAAGGATTTCATGATATATGCATATTCAGGTTTCATTTCCAACAAGTGAGGCCCATGTTTTGGCGATCAAAACTATTGGTCTGTTGTGTTCTACGGTGGATGGAGTATAAGTTAAAAATTACATCGATGGGACAATCTTAACCCTTTAATCTATGGCTGAAAACTATACAAATAAGAAAAAAAATTACAACTTGATCCACCTAAAAAGTTCCATGATTGGTTTTATCTTATATTCATAGCTGGGAGATTTTTGGGGCATGGTCTGTCTTGTTATAGGAAACCGGCCATTGGTCTCGATTAATGATCATGGTTTCGTGCTTGTCAGAATTGAAAACCTGTATATGGTGTGCAAAGATGTCAGTGCGTGTACCGTATAATTCATGTGATAGGTTTTGAACGTGCGGGTCACGTTGACCCTAATAACAGCAAACAAATAGGTTGCAGAGCGCTGATTAGCTACTGAACCCGACGGTAGCGCGCTACTGAAGTTACGTCACCACATTAGGTGGGCACCACCTTGATTTATGTGCTGTATCTACACCATCCATCCATTTGGAGAGATTATTTTAGAGGTAGATCTAAAGTTCAAGTGGACCCCACCACAAAAAAGTAGGGACAGTGACGCCCACCGTTGAAATCTTCTTAGGGTCCACCGTGATGTTTATTTGAGATCCAACCTATTTATAGGTTAACACAGACATGAAATAAGGAAAAACACAAATATCAGCTTGATCAAAAACTTTGGTGGCTCAGAGAACTTTTTAATGGTAGAGGTTCAATCCTCACTGTTTTCTGTGGTGGGGTCCACTTGAGCTTTGGATCTGACTAGTTCTTTGCATCATTCTCTAAAATATCTCTCCAAATGGATGGGCGGTGTGGATACAACACATACATCATGGTGGGGCCCACAGAACTTGGTGACGTCACTTCAGTAGGAGACTTGCTACTGCCTAGTTCAGTAGCTAATCCGAGTCCTGTGTCACTCACTCTCCCATCTCTCCCTCTCCCTCTCCCTCTCCCTCTCTCTAACCGATCAACCCTTGCATTTGGGCTTAAAAAAACATTTCACGCCGGGCTTGGCTGGACTGTTTTGGCTTGTCTTATGCCTAACCCGTATGAACATTTCAGGTGGGGCTTAGCTGGATTATTTTGGCTTGTCAAGAGCCTGGGCCAGGATAGGCTCCAACCTGATAAACCCTTAGGCTCAGGCCCAAGGTAACCATTTCACTTTGGGCTGGACTTGGCTGGACTATTGTGGCCTATCACGGGCTCAAGTGTATCTTGAACACTGCGGGCTAGGGTTCAACAGAGCTTGCCCAGTCCTACGTCACCAGGACATGAACACAACTCTCACATGTCCATGCATGAGGAGAGATAGAAAATAGAAATAAATTCTAATAAAATTGAAAATAAATTAATTGATAATAAAAATGAGTTCATGCTCCCTTAAATATTGATATCAACCCTTGGAAGAAGTTTCAGAATCAAACTATAACTTAAACTCTCTAAAATTGTGACTTAACATAAATAGTAAATTTACTATTTACAGACTCATAATTTCCACTAGACTTCATGGTTTTCAGCCAAAAATAGTAAGTGTACAATTTGGCCTGACCACATTATTCCCCTAATTTTTCTAAGCCCTTTATATGTTGGGCTCAACTTCTAAAACTCAATGGATCAAAAGTTATGATCGAATTAAAACTTATTATAAATAGTAAAAACAGAAATAAAATGGATTTCTGACGGTCGATCTGATGAATCTCGTAAATTCGGCATGGGCTTATGATGGTCCAGATCACTTCTGCCTCCGATCGGGCTTTCTCTAGTCCATCTTGGGCTATGAAATTGTCCGCAACCCGCTCTACTTCAGCGAGTGGGAGCAGTAACAGGAAGAATAAATGATGATTTCTATATATTATATGTAAGGCCGGGCTGAGGGCTGTTGTAGATGGTCCAAAACCAACCAATTCAGAAACAAGCCTAAATTTTAAGCTTGAGCTTGGCCCTCAGGCCTGATACTCCAGCCCAATCCCAGCCTATGATGGGTTGGGCCTAGTCTGGCCCATCAACAATCCAGATGTAGGACTATTTAGGACTCCTAGACAAATGTGGCTACCATGTTCGCAATGGTGGAAGTGGCAATTCAAACGGGATCCCACAGACAGGCTTGGAATAGTTAGTTCCTGCACCAGTCACCGGCAAATTTAGATCGATTTCTAAACTCACTAGTACTGGCATGAAAATGAAATCAATTGATATGAATTATGATTTCTTGGCATTGCCAAAATAATCCCATTCCAATATTGTATAAGCTATCTTCCCCAAGTACTAGAAAAATGCATTATTGATGTTGGCCCACATAAATCAACACCTTACACGGTGTTGTAGTAGTCGTTGACTATTGTGTGAAATAGCACATTAATTTTGAGCGTCCCGTCTTGGGCCTTAACACATGGTGAGAAACAAAATGATCAGTGGTTCATGTTCTACATGCAAAGGTCTTTGATCAAACGGTTCAGATAGTTCAGTCATCCTGGGTTCATTTTTTGGTCAATCCCCGTTGATGTTTTTCATCGGTAGTCTCATCAGCTGCACATGTTGGTGATGGGAGGCCCACCCATCTTACTAGTTCACCAGAATGAGACATTTTGATTACAAGCTGCCTCACCATCTTTTGAAGTAGGACGAAGTCAAGGACATTCTCATCGACGGCCAAGATCCAAGGCAATTGGGAAAAAAATTAAGGTTTCATGCGCATTACAACTTCCATGCACTAGCCTTAACTTGGCAACTGGTCATGGGCTTCGTTGATACAATGTATCCTTGCAAGGCAATTAATAAGTTTTGTATTGTTTGGAGTAAAAATCTAAAATTTAAATATGACTTGAGGATTTATTCACCCCGAGACAAGACTCGCGTCAATGATCAATATATCTCACAAAAGATAAGAAAAATGTACTGGTGACTTCCTCTTCCATATAAACTATATTTATAGAGATGGGGAAATAGAAGAGAGAGCCATGAAAGAGAGAGAGAGCAGTTGGTGTTGGTTTAATAATGGTATGATTTTTTATTTTTTATTTAAATAAAAGAGAGAAAGTTTGAGCAAAAAGTACTTTGAGCTATCTAATTTGCTTTTTGCTGGTAGGAATAGTCCCACATTGGAGATATAAGAAAACTATTTCTCCTTTATGTATAGAGGCATATGGTAAATTTATGTTGCGTTTTTGAGAATGTTATGCCATGAACCACGATCTGTGTCCTTGGGTTTATATACATGATTCTTTTTTCTTTGTTGTTGTTTTGTCCTTTCTTTTCTTTAATCAAGTCTTGGGTTTGCATGCATGATTCCTTTTCCTTTGTTATTGTTTTGTCTTTTCTTTTCTTTGCTCGAGTCTATTGCTATAATATGTGACATTTTTTTGTAATATTTTTGTAACAGTTTGTAAAACTAATGTTTACGTTCACCAACACCTTAGCGTCAGGTGTCCGGCACCACATATACTATATGATTACTACATATAGTATTTAGTAATACATATGATTACTAATATCTTTTCCAAAAGAGGTCTTTCTCTTTTATCTTTAAAAATTCTCCGATATTTTCTTTAAAAAGTGAATGTACTATGAGCATCAATCACTTGGTGTTTGAGTCGGCCGTTCCTAGCCCATTGGTAGTTGTATCCCAAAGTTTTTATTTATTATTATTATTATTATTATTATTATTATTTATTGCAGGAGATCCGAATCGGTCATCTATGTCGTCAAATGGATGCGGATAATTTTCAGTAAAGTAATATAAATCCGTGCTTCTACTGAGTTTGTTGACACTTTCTTATCATTTCATTCGTTCTTTGATACAGGAGCTTTACTTCTATTATATTCTGTGAATTTCTGATCTCATAATTTGTCATTAATCTCTGTTAATATTTATACATATTTATTTATGGTTAATAATTTTCGTGCATTGAAATAACAGTTAGCCTCCCATTTAATGCAGCAGCTGCTGCTGCTCTGCACCAGGTACATTACAGATGAGGGTACCCTAAGATATCCCATAATGGAAGATCCTAAAACTTCAGCATTGGACATTTCTTCCATTGATGTGGGCCTTTTCTATATATATTTCTTTCTCTTAATCATCTATTATATAGGAACTTTCTCCATCCGTGCCACAACCCACTAAAGGAATGGTTTGGATAATCAAAACATGATGCCAAGATGTAAAGAACCTTGTGTAGAATAAATCATATTCGAAAGATAAAATAAAAATCTATATACATGTTGATGAGCAAGACCTACTATTCCTTCTTTCTAAGATGGATGCATCATGATCAGCGTGACCCTATCTGATTAATAAGCGGGCCTAAGTATTAAGGTCAGGCCCAACCCATCACTTAACTGGGCCTTTGAATTTAGGGAGAAGCCTGCTCCGGCATGGCTTCAATAGACAGGATCTTTTACCAATTTGCTTCAAAATCAAGCCCATACCTGGCCCACCTACTCCGAAACCCACTGAGCCGGTTAAAAGATTCGGTGACTCATTCAGCCCTAAGTTGAGTAGGGGCTGACTATAGTTCAAAAACTCGAAAACTCTACTAGACTCAATTGCTAGTCAGGTTGGGCCAACTGGAAGACTGGATGAGTCTGTAGTTGCCGGACTCAATTTTTATTTATTTATTTATTTATTTTTACAATTAAATTTATAATATTTAATGCATTTAAATATTTTTGAATAAAGTTAAATTGATAAAAATATCCAAAATAAAACATAACTAGCTTCGAGAGATGAGATTGGCTCTTCGTTTTTTTTTTTTTTTTCATATCTTTAGTTTGAAAACAAGAGTTGTATGACGGGGTCAGTGACTCAGTCCAGCTGATTCGTATTGAGTCTATCCATTAAATGCACACGTGTATATAATAAAGCTCTTGCACATGCTCCACATGTGCCAGCATGGCACGTAGGCGCTAGAACTAATCCATCCCTCGGGTTGGTCAGACCTTATATATATTTTTCCAAAAATAAAATCTAGTCTAATCAGCATGTGGGTCCAATATTTGAAAATTGTGGATGGGTTAGAAAGCTTCAGCCAATTTTTCTAAAGGTGCACGTTTGTCTTAAAAACTGTGGACCACCTGACCAGTGGGACAACCTAACACTTGGTCTAGGGATCAATATAGTGGTGCCCATCTGATGGACGGGTTGGATCTTGGATCTATCATGCCATGTTGGCACATATGTGGCATGAATTTTATTGCACACGACATATGGGCTGATCAAAGTTTATATATGTCCTGTAGAAGTTGTAGATGCATGCATACGAAGGGTAATACTCTGCTAGAGTATCAAATAACTCCACTTGCACAATTGCTCTGCAACTCCTCTTGCTGCATCTTGTTAATCCTTCCTTTTTCTATATGCATGAATCTGCTATTTTTTCAGCACATTTTAATTTTGATGTGGGATGACGTAGATTAAGCACGTTCCTAACACACATGTATCAGAAGAAGCCCAAAAAAAAAAAAATTGACAAAATTCTGCATAGTTCCACCAATCAACCGATCGGGTTGACATGTCAAAATTCCACAAGAAACTCCGGATTGATCGTTGGACAATTTCTGTTAGTTTCGACAGGTCAACAGATCTAGTTGACAGATTGAAGGCCTATTCAACAGGTTGACTAATCAGTTCGATAGTTCAAAATTCATAGAATTTTTAGTTTTAGTATCTGGACATTTTTGAGCCTGTTCGACCAATGGACTTTTGAGTCGATGACACGACAAAAATTTCTATGATTTTCAGAATTTGCTTCCTTATTTGTTTAGGACTCTTTTAATTATATTTTAGGATTTGTTTATGGTTATTTAATCATGCTAAATTTATTTATTTTGGAAGAATCTATTAATTAAAATTTTGGTAATTACATTATTTCTCTCATGGATTCTAGAAAATTCTGTTATGAATTTGAGAGTACCTTGTAAATTTAAGATGTTTATTAATTGAGAAAGATGGTAATCAACTTCATCACATCTTTCCTTGCATCAATTTGGCAAATAAAGCATTTTTAATTAAGTAGATCTAACATAACAAGTTTGACACCAATGTTGTGTATGTTGCCCTCGTGTTGTAAGGGTATGACATCCAACCTATCCAGCTAATTGGCCCCGAATAAAATGCGCAGTTGCTCGTTCATTATTATGATGGGTCAACACAAATACGGCCACGCCTTGCCACCAAAAAAAAAAATCTACATGGATATTGCACTTGATCCTTGGCGTCTACATTACCTCACTTGTACGTACACACAAAACAGGCGTAATCAATGCTGAAGAGTTATAGTTCACCTCATGCGTAGAATCACCAACATAAGAAATTAATCTAATATCATGTGGTACATTAATGGCACATATATTACATATTAAACTGATAATAATACATAGCACACTTGATCTAAGAAAATTTCAGTCTCCTTTCCAAAATTAATCTCACAACACTAAGAAATAATTATTAAAAATTAGTATTTCTACTTTGACAATGACACTCAATAATTCGATTCATGGAAAAAAGGAAGAAAATAGGACTTGATGCCATCTTCTTCCCACTCTAAATGATCCCACCATTCTTTCCTACCACGTATCTTCCTTAGAGAATTGTGTGCGCTATGGAGAGAAAGAGGGAGCTTTTTCAACTTTGGGCACTCAGTGACCTGGATCTCCTCCAAGGAAGGAAAATGCAGTGCATAGCTACATATGCTCGTTAGTTTTGAAAGGTACCCGAGTGTAATACGTTTTAGTTGCATTAGCCCTGTATCTCCAACTTCATCACCTATTACTTCTTCTAGCTCACCGCAACGACTTATACTAATTTCTTCAAGACTTTCAAGTTGTAGTAAACCATAAATTTTCTTCAACTTGGCACACCACCCTATCCTTACGGTGCGAAGGTTTCTGCAGCATCCGCGGCCCACCCGAATGCAATTTAAGTGGGGGAGTTGCAAAAGGACTAGCAATTCTAGGCTCGAAACAGGATAATCGTCATCCTTCTTCGCATGCGCACTAATTGTCACCTCCATCAACCCATTGCAGTCGAAAATTGTAAGCCATTGAAGACTTTTCATTGCAGTAAAAAGGGATGATAGTTGGTTGGAGAAAGTCAGATCCTCACAATTCTGTAGAAGTAGATGCCGAGCCAGGTTCCGCAGCTTGCTTGAGCAGAGCAACCTTTCAAGAGCATGCACGGATGATACGGTGATTCCAAGATGGATTAAACGTTCCAAGCCTTCCAACTGATCACTCATATTTAATCCCTCACTCCCTTCTTCCCACTTTGAATAACTATCATATAGTTTTAGCACTCTTAACTCAGAAAGCCTGGAGATTGCCCCTTGAGGAATTGTGTGCAAATTAGTTGTACGCTCCAAGTCCAAGTGCTTCAGCTTTATCAGATTTCCTATCTCTTCAGGCAATGATGTAATGTTCGTGCCTGATAGATTGAGATACCGTAGCTCTGCCAAGTTACCGATCTCTGCAGGAAGCTCTACTATCGATGACATTGACAGATCCAAGACCCTAAGAAGAGGCATGAACTGAAAAAAATCAGTGTGGACCTTTTCAAACTTATTCAATTGGAGCATCAAGGTTAAGAGGTTGGGGCATTGAGGTGTCCCTGTTACTCCTTTTATGTCATTTTTCATTAGAGATATCCTCTCCGCCTCCTTCCACCTCTCGACCACCGGTGCATGCGTCAGTCCCACGCCAGCTCTCACCAAAAACCTATTCTTCTTCTTCCCGCACTCTGAAGCTATCCATAATGCCAGATCACGAATCACGTCATGCAACTTTACCTCTCTTTTTTCATGAGAACCACTCTCCAACAAGCATGCAGTCTTTAATCTTCCAATGATATCATGTCCCTTGTTATGCGCTTCATCAAGATCATCATCCCACCCATCTAAGAATCCTTCGCCTATCCAGTAATCTATTAGTCGTTCTTTGCTAATGGAGTAGTCCTCTGGAAACAGTGCGCAGTACAGGAAACACGATTTAATCGTGTCACCATCGAGATTATCATAACTGAATTTCAAGCGCAAAAGCATTTTATCATTCATACCTGATATCTCCGATGGTGGCTTGCTTGTGCTCAGAACTGATATTGCATGCTTCCATTCCTGTGGTGTCTTCTTACATGCCATGGCCCGCCCGATGGTGATGAGCGCAAGGGGCAGACCCTTGCACTCTTTAGCGACGCTCTTGGCATGGTATTTCATGGCCTCTTCACCAACATTCCGTCGAAATAGATCCATTGCTTCTTTCTCTGGGAGACATTCTACTTTGATCTTCTTGTCCACAGCCATGTGTCCACAGACGTCCTCAAATCGTGTAGTGAAAACGACCTTGCTCATGTTTTGGCTGCTTGGATGAGGAATTCCGACCATTTCTAGATCCAACGATTCCCAAATATCGTCCACCAATAGAATGAATTTCTTACTGCTTAAGACCTTGCGAATGTCATGAGCCCGTGTCTCGCTGTAGCTTTCATTCTCTGCCCAAGGCAAGCCCAATCGCTTGCTAATATCCATCTGAATCTTTCCCACATTTAATTCTTTAGACACCACCACCCAAATCACAACATAGAAATCATCATTTTTTTTAAGGAATTTGTTGTTGATATCATTCAGGAGTGTTGTTTTCCCCACACCCCCCATTCCATATATGCCAATAATTCCCACTTTACCTTCGCCAATCCAGTTTAGAACCTTCTCCAACACAAAGTCCCTGCCCACAGACAATGTAACAGACTTCTCTTCAACAGCATCGGGAAGCTGCTTGTTCGCCACCTCTTTGAAGGAATCACCTTTGCTCTTCAGCACAGCTACATCTTTCAGCTTCTTCTCTACCCACTTGCTAAGCTTGTAGGCCGACCAACAATTTGGATGGAAATTCCAAAGACACCTCATCATTTGCTTGAAAGTTTCTTCCATTGCATTCACTTCTCCTTCGGCTTCTTCTACCTTTTTTAGCCATAATTGAACCTCTTCCTTGCATTTGAGAAGCTCCCGCTCTGCGACATCCACCCTTGTCTTCACGTCAATCCTCACGCATTTCAATTCTTCCATTGCTTCCTTTAGGGAGCTGAAGTTGTCTTCAAGCTCAATGATGGGACGAGCGATCGGATCCCACCATCCAGATATGATGTTGATGATTTGACTGATGCACTCCATGTCTGTGGAGGGAAAAAGAAAATGGGTGGAAATGAGTTCTCAAAATGCAATTGAGGAGTTCAATGTTAATTCATTTGGAAGAACTTATATGAACAGTTTAGATGGCAAATAAACCTCCCTAAGAAGGTTTCAATGGTAGCTTGTTTACCCTCCACTGGTTTATGTGGTGTAGTCCATTTGAACTTTGGATGTGTTTTGTTTTTAGGCTCATGCTCTAAATTGATACGGACAAATGGATTAACAGTGGATATAATACAGCGGATTTGGTGAAACCCGGGCCCACGAGAGAGTGCAGCCCTTATCATGGTACCAACCTTGACATGTATATTCTGTATCCATCCCATCCATCCCTTTTTCCATATCATATCATTTAAGGGCATTATCCAAAAAATGAAGGCATCCATTTATCAGATGGACCATAACATAAGAAAGGTGGCGAGTGACCATTAATGGGCCATAAAAGTTTTGGATCCCTGTGCTGATATGCTTATGTGAACTTTTTATTATTATTATTATTATTTTGCTATGTAATCTCCAATGTACTCCATTTGATCTTTCCTGAAAGAAAGGGGACTATCTAACATGACTTGGTTAAACTCGTATAACACAACTAAAATAGAAGTACATACAAATGATGAAAACTGGAGACATTAAAGTGAGCGCTCCCGTGGTGCCAATTGGATTGCAAATAAAAACTATGGAGACATTAAAGTGAGCGCTGACAAGTTTTTAATGGTAGGGTGTTCAATTACCACCGTTTCATAGAGTATGGTCCACTTGATAATTGGAACTTCTTAATTTTTGTTATAATGCTCTAAAATGATCTGTGAAAACGGATGGATAGAGTGGATAAAGAACAGACATCAGGGTGGGGTCCACGGTAAGGGCTGCACCCTCTTGGGTGAGGCTGGGTCTCATCTAATCCACTCCCTTGCACCACACATCAAGCAACGGTGTAAAATTAAGATGGAGTTGATCAATCAAGCAGACTCACTTGTAATACATGGTAGCCCTTGAAAAGTATTCTAGACCTAAAATGTGTTTTATACAGGCTGTCCATTCATTTTTCAGATCATTTTAGATGTAAGCCAAAAATTGGGTGCAGCTACGGTGGAACCCGAGATCCACTATTGTCGGAGGAGCCTTGTGGAGGCCTAACATGATGTATGTACCTTACATCCAACACTATCCATCTATTTTGACAGCTCAGGTGGACCACAGAACAGGACACACAGTGGTGATTGACCATTAAAAACTTTTTGTGGGCCACAGAAGTTTTGGATCAAGCTGATATTTCCATGGTCCCTTCATCCAAGTCTGTGACCTTATCAATAGGTCGGATGGGAAATAAGTATAATGGTGGCTATGATGGCCTCCGAGAAGTTTTTAACTGTGGGTATTTGATCACTTCGTTTCCTGTGGTGTGGCCCACCTAAGATTTGAATATTCTTAGTATTTTTGGGATCATGCACTAAAATAAGCTGTCAAAATGGATGGACAGTGTAGATGTAAAGCACATACATCATAGTGGGTCCCACAGTAAGGGATTCACCCAAGCGGTGCCTCCCAAAAATGAGATCCAAATCTAAGGTGGACCACACCCCAGCGGTGATTGAACCGTCACCGTTAAAAATTCACTTCGGGCTATGTAAGTTTTGGATGAAGCTGATGCGTATTTTATCTCCGTCTAAATCTGTGTGACCTAATTAATAGGATGGATGGCAAATAAACAGTATAGTGCGTCTAAGGAAGTTTTTAATGGTGGGTGTTCAATCACAACTGCTTCTTGTGGCGTGGTCCATCTAAGATTTTGATTTGCCTCATTTTTGGGCCTATGAATTTAAATGGGCTGAAAAAATGGAAGGATAGAGTTGATAAAATGTATACATCATGTGGGCCCACATAGCTTTTCCAGTAGCAGACAGTACCAACGTAGGCATTGTTTGCTACGCTACTCTGTATTCCGGGGACGCGGATTTCCTGAGAAAGCCTTCCGCAGGAAGTTCCTGCGCTGGGATGCTAAGTGGGGTCCATCGTAATATTTGTGATAAATCCATCCCGTCCATCTGTTTTCCGAGATCATTTTAGGACAATCAACCGAAAATGAAGTGGATTCAAAACTCAAGTGGGTCATACAATTGAAACCTTTCCGGGCTCCACCTTGATTTTTATATGCCATCCTAATGGTTAATCATTCCCACTGGGATGAAGTGAAAATACGAAACCATTAGCATGATAAGAAACTTTTGTGGCCTTTAAAATGTTTCAATGGTGGTGACTGTTTCCTCTCTTGCGGCCCAGCTGAGTTTTGAATAGTCATAAAATGATCTCAGAAAACGAATGGACAGGATGGATTTATTACAAACATCACGGTGGACTCCACTTGGCATCCCAGTGCAGGAACTTCCTGCGAAAGGCTTTCTCAGGAAATCCGCGTCCCCATAATACAGAGTAGTGTAGCAAACACCATGATGTTTCATTGGTTGAATGTCCTGAAATGATCTCAGAAAACGAATGGACATGATGGATTTATCACAAACATCATGGTGGACCCCACTTAGCATCCCCGCCCAAGAACTTCCTGCGGAAGGCTTTCACAGGAAATAATCTCCGTCCGAGTTCTGGTAACTTTATGTCATGGTATTTGATTGGGCAACCTCGCATGGACGCGGATTGCGTCCTACCCCCGCCCGGACGGTAATCTGTTCGGGCAGGGCTCTATGGGGCCCACCGTGATGTAAGTGTTTTATCCACGCCGTTAAACACTTTTTTAAGATAATTTTAATGTGTGAACTAAAACATGAGGTAGGTCCTAGGCTTAAGTGGACCACAAAATGGGGATTGAATGTCCACCATTGAAAACTTCTTGGGAGCCGGAGAAGTTTCGGATGAAGCTGATATTTGTGTTTTCACTTCATCCACGTCTACGTGACCTTATGAATAGTTTGTATGGTAAAAAAACATCACGTTGGCCCTTAGAAAGGTCTCAACGATGGGTGTCATTATCAGTCTAGGTTCCTCTGGTGTGGTCCACTTAAGCCTAGGACCTGTCTCATTTTTTGGTTCATACAATAAAATAATCTTAAAAAAGCGTTTAACGGCGTGGATAAAACACTTACATCATGGTGGGCTCCACAGAGCCCTGCCCGGATGGATTACCGTACGCGCGGGGGTAGGACGCAATCCGCGTCCAACCTCGCATCAGGAGGCTCAATCAAATCCGAAGCCGATTGCATCCTAGCCCTGTCTAGACGGTAATCTGTCTGGGCTAGGCTCTGTGGGACCACCATGATGTTGTTTTATCCACATTGTTCATTGTTTTTCTCATATCATTTTAAGTGGACCACAAAGTGGGGACTGGATGTACACCATTAAAAACTTCTTGGGAGCTGGAGAAGCTTTAAATCAAGCTGATATTTGTTTTTTCACTTCATCCACATCTACATGACCTTATAAATAGGTTGGATGGTAAAATAACATTACTTTGGCCCTTAGAAAGGTTTCAATGATGAGTGTCATTATCATTGCAGCTTCCTTTGGTGTGGTCCCCTAGAGCTGTGGACCTGCTTCATTTTTATGATCATACCTTAAAATGATATGAGAAAAGCAACTAACGGCATGGATAAAACACTTACATCATGGTGGGCCCCACAGAGCCCTGCCCGAACGGATTACTGTCCGGGTGGGGGTAGGACAGAATCTGCATCCAATCAAATCGTGCTTACATCAAGTAATCAGGAATGTCGGTGGTGACAGGGGAATACTCAATCCGCAACCTCAGAGAGTCGGGCAATGCACTAGAAACAGCTCTTCATTCTCTAAAATGATTATTATATCCATATGTGAGACAATCTCTATCATCTCTAATGATTGCAGCTTTGGATATTTTTGCCCGGGCCATTACGCTTCAAAAAATTTCACTAAAAGAGGGTAAATTTATCCTAAATTTGTAGATGGTAAGGAACGAATGAGAATTTCCTACAAAATAGACGGCTTAAGAGTACCTTTCCCTTAACGTGGGGAGCCGGCACGAGTACTACATGAAGAGGAGATGGGGTTACACTCAGTAAGGTCCACTATGTTGCACATGTAAAAGTCCATTTGATGCAGGGATGAACGTGATGAGGATAAATACTCCGAATCCACGGAGCTTCCCTGAACTCCTCATAGAGACTTCTCGAATCCACGAGGAAAGAAACCAAAAAAAAGGAATAAATTCTAATAAATTCGAAAGTGATTAATTGATGAATAAAAACCTGTTCACAACCCTTTAAATAGGGATACCAAGCAATAGGAAAGAAATCGGAATCAAACTACAACTAAAACTCCTAGAATTCGCGACTTACTATAAATAGTAAACTTACTATTTATAAACGGTCGTGATGTCTACTAGTGCACAAGGTTTTCAGCCAAAAATAATAAGTGTCTTATTAAGCTTTACCAAACCGTTCTCCTAATTATTCTAAGCTCTTTTCACATTGGGCGCAACTCCTAAAGCCCGACGGATGAAGAGTTATAATCAAACTAAAACTTACTATTTATAGTAAAAACGAAATTAAAACAACGAAACGACCGTCGATCTAGGGGTTTTTTGCAATTCCAGGCGTCGCAACCCGGTGTAGTGGGGTTGGTTGGCTAAAGTAGCTCGTCCTACCCCAGGTAACTCATTCCGGATTGTGAGATACGCCCGATTTAAGGTCCGATGGTCTGGATCACTTCTGTTGCCGACCGGACCTTTTCTGATCCATCTTGGCCATGAAACTGTCCACAACCCGCTCTACATCACCATTCCATCCTTCAGATGAGAATTCTTATTTAATTAATTTGCAAATACAAATTAATATTAGCATATAAAAAGTTGCATAAATGACATCAATTCGAATAATGAGAATTTTCTTCCAAAGCCACTAAGTTCACAAGGTGTGGCCCACTTGAGTTTTTTGATAGGCTGATATTTGTATCTTCTATTCATCCACCCTGATTGATGGGTTTGATGAGAGATACACCACATGGTGACCACAAGCAAAGCTATGGTCCGCATTCCATTCCACAAGCAAGGATGGAATGCAAGTAGGAAGAAGCTACCTAGTCTATGACATCAATGGCAGCTCATTCACACTGAGAAGGACAGTTTCAATCAACAGACTGGATTAACTCACATGTGCACATTTATACAGTATATATGTTGAAACCAGTGGGTAGGTGTTGAAGAAAGTGCCCATAAGCTGCTCTTCTTCTCCTTTTTATTTTTTATTTTTAATTTTTAATTTTTAATTTTTTAAATGATTTTTATCTCTATTTCTACAATACACGAATGCCAGCAGCTTTGGATATTTTTGCCATTGCAATTAGGCTTCACAACATACCTTAAAAGAGGATAAATTCATCATAAAAATATAATGGTTGGCAGGAAATAGTTGAGATTTTACCACACAATAGATGAGATGGCTTTGGATTCAATCCGATTCCTTCGCTTAATGCAAAGAGTGAGCACCTCCACTAGTAGTTTGCAGGTTGACAACGTATCGTATGCATACAGTGGCGGGACACCACAAGCGAGAAACAATGTCAATGACTGGGCTAATGAAATCTATGGCTGTAGAGGGGGAAAAGAAAAAGGGTGGAAATGAGCTCTCAAAAATGTTATTAAGGAGTTCAATGTTATATTAACTGTATTTCTGAGGTATGTTAGTGGTCTCATATTTCTCTCAGAATGATTCCATCTTTGTAGTGGGGGAAGAGAAAAAGGGTGGAAATGAGCTCTCAGAAATGTTATTAAGGAGTCCAATGTTATATTAGCTGTATTTCTGAGGTATGTTAGTGGTCTCATATTTCTCTCAGAATGATTCCATCTTCTGAGACTCTAAATTTCAGTCGTAATGGCCGGTTTATTCATTTAAAATCAGGAGGTAGCTCTCCCAAACCAATATATTCTGATTTAATAATGAGAGACGCTCAGGTGTTCTGAGAGCACTGTAAGCTTTAGTTCTCCTATTTGCATTGGGATACTTAAACAGTCCAATCGATTGATATAGACTGTCCATTAGGTTCAACAAAAATTCCATGAGCTATCATGCAAATATCACACCAATACAATACAATGATCATAACCATGTGATCAGTGGCCTCTAATATAGACTGTCATGATCATTTGTACAAAAATAGGTCTAAGCAACAATGCAATCCATCTATTTGATAGCTCCCATCATGGATTGCTTATGATTCTAAAGAATCACTTCTAATAGACAATCATAACAATCTTATCCATGAGATGGCTACAAAAGATGGCCCAATCAAGATGGATTTGACCATCCAAGAAGTCTTGCTTATATATGGTAGCCTTTGAAATATGTTTTAGGCTTAATGAACGGTTTAGATGGACTTGTTGGACTGTCAAAGTTATCCAAATACAACTGGGAGCACGGTAACTTACCGTGTCGTGAGGGCACCGGAGCATTTTTTATTTAATAAATAGCACAGGTCGGGTTCCCGCTGTGCACAAGTTTGTATATGTGAGGCACATGGTATCAGGATTGACAATGAGTAAAGTGATCTAACTTTTCTATTGTTGGCATGCAAATAAACATTCAATTGTAAGACTAAAGATTCCATGGCAAGGATATTCTGATGTAGAGCGGACACTTTCATAGTTAAGATGGACCAGAAAAGGCCCGATTGTAGGTGAAAGTGATCAGGACCATCAGAACCTAAAGAAAGCGTATATCGCAACCCAGAATCCATGGCTGATGCGGGTAAGCTCCTCCCACTTCGCAATCTCCATGATTAGGATGCACGGATTCGAATCCAATAAAGGCCAGCTGAAGTAATGAAAGCCCTCCGTATAGAATTGCTCTGGTCTGTTAGATATGTAGACGGAAGAGTAAATAGACCTCGTTCTGTCGGGCCAAATATAAGGCTAACTACACCGCAGGTGAAGCTGGGATGCGAGGAAATGTAAAATCCCCCTTCTGAAAGGTATCGTTAAGCTCTTCCATGTCCGTTAGCCATGTCAGGTGGCTGGGTCGTAGTGGGGACTCTAGTCTGTGGAATCAGGCGAGCCCTAGTTGGGTCTTGCATTTACTGTCAGATTTTCATTTACTGTCAGATCTTTCCCAAACCATCTATGACAAGTTGTTTCTTGATCAGGTGGGGCCGGGGATAGGGAGCATCGGGGAGGCTAGAGGCTTAGTGCCTTAAGGTATAGTTTTTAAGGATATGACAGGCGAGCCCTAGCTTTTTTGGTTGCGGGGGTTAACCCGAATGTTTAAGCTAGCTGCTTACCCCTGTTTATACGAAGATAGAGACAATGATTTCTGAAAATGAATAAATAAAAGCTACCATAGAATGAGGCCGGAGTGGACTAACTTAGATGTGCTTATATACACCATATGTGTTGAATCCGGTGAGGTGGTGTCGAAGAACGTGCACCATAAACATCCCTTTTTTTTTTTTTCTATTAAAATTATTCTTATATCTCCATTTCTACTGTACAGAGGGGGTAGGCCTGTACACGAACCGAGTTAGCACGGTTAGCTCGCTCGACTCGACTTGAAAAAGCTCGATGCGACTCAGTTCAAAACTGAGTTCGAGCCGAGTTGAGCTGATTTTTTTTGCTCGAAAAAATTTTGACCTGAGTTTGAGCTTGTCCAAGCTCGACTCGATTCGAATTGAACCCCAACTCGAATCAAACTTGGATCGAAGCAGTTTGATGACTTGGTTTCTTTAATATTGATGTTGCTCACCAAGTGTTTGATGAAATAACTCAACGAAGTGTCGGCTACTAGCAAGGAAGGTATGTATATGAAACAAATGCCTTTTTTTTTTTTTTTCTTTATTTTGATGTTGCCTGCAAGGTGTTCGATGAAATACCTATAAAACCACAGCTGTTGTTTTACATAGTGAGAATTTGAAGGTGCAGTGCATGTGTTTGTGAAGATGTTGCACAGGCGAACTCGACTCGATCTTGACTCGAACTTAGCTCCAACTGGCCGAGCTGTTGATCAAACCGGATGTGGATTGGCTATTGACAGGTTGGGTAGCGAGATCGCTACTGAAATGACGTCACCTGTGGGCTCCACCATGATGTATGTTTTGTATCCATGCCGTCCATCCATCTGTAGAGATCATTTTAGGGAAAGATCCAAAGAATGAGTCACATCCAAAGCTCTAATGGACCCCACCACAAAAAAATAGTGGGGAGAGTGATGCCACTGTTAAAAACTTCTAAAGGCCACAAAAGTTTTCGATCAAGCTCATATTTGTGTTTTCCCTTCTTTAATGTCTTTGTTAACTTTTGACCAGGTTGGATTTCAAAAAAAAAAAAGCATCATGGTGGGCCTTAGGAAGGTTTCATCGGTGGGCATCAATCTTCCCACTATTTTTTGTGATGGTGTCCACTAGAGCTTTGGATTTGTCTCATTCTTTGGCTCATGCCTTAAAATGATATCTCCAAATGGACGGACGTTGTGGGTGCAACACATACATCATAGTGGGGTCCACAGAACTTGATGAAATCACTTCAGCAGCGAGTCTCGCTACTCAACTTGTTAGTATCTAATCCGCGTCCGATCAAACCGAGCTGAGCTAGCTACTCAGGCTCGAGGACCAAGCCGAGCCGTGTTCAAGCTGGGGTCAGCTAGTGACGCAAGGATGAACGTGATGAGGATAAATACTCCGAATCCACGGAGCTTCTCTGGACTCCTCACAGAGACTTCTCGAATCCACGAGGAAAGAAAGCAGAAAATAGAAATAAATTCTAATAAAATTCGAAACTGATTAATTGATGAATAAAAATGAGTTCACAACCCTTTAAATAGGGGTACCAAGCAATGTGAAAGAAATCAGAATCAAACTACAACTAAAACTCCTAGAAATCACGACTTACTATAAATAGTAAACTTACTATTTATAGATGGTCGTGATGTCTACTAGTGCGCAAGGTTTTCGGCCAAAAATAGTAAGTGTCCTATTTGGCTTCACCAAACCGTTCTCCTAATTATTCTAAGCTCTTTTCACGTTGGGCGCAACTCCTAAAGCCCGATGGATGAAGAGTTATAATCAAACTAAAACTTACTATTTATAGTAAAAACGAAATTAAAGCAGGAAAACGACCATCGATCTAGGGGTTTTTCACAATTCTGGGCATCGCAACCTCGTGTAGCTAGGTTGGTTGGCTAAAGTAGCTCGTTCTACCCCAAAATCATATATTTTATGTCAGCTAACTCATTCCGGATTGTGAGATACGCCTAATCTAAGGTCCGACGGTCCGGATCACTTCTGTCGTCGACTGGGCCTTTTCTTATCCATCTTGGCCATGAAACTGTCCGCGACCCGCTCTACATCAGTCCCCTCCACTTCAAAAGAAATCGTCCTCGAGTTCTCATCCTGCGCTGGTTCATGATACTCGGTCAGGTCCGCAACGTTGAAAGTCCGTGAGATCGCCATGTTGTCGGGAAGATCAACAACATAAGCGTTGTCATTGATCTTTCGAATGATTGGGACGGGTCCAATCTTCTTATTTTTCAACTTGTTGCATGTCTCGGTCGAAAATCTCTCTTTGCGCAGATGGACCATAACTCGGTCACCCACCTCGAACACTTTTTGTCGCTGGTGCTTGTCCGCTTGTTCCTTGTACTTCTCGTTCGAGGCATGTAACTTGGTCTACACTTCCACATGGATGCCCATGATTTTATCTGCCATATGTTCTGCTGCAATGTTCGTTTCTGGGTGCTTAGGCAGAGGGACCAAGTCAAGGGTGTGGCGAGGCACTCGTCCATAAATAATCTGAAACGGTGATTTCCCTGTCGAGCGGTTCACCATGTTGTTGAACGCAAACTCTACTTGAGACAAGGCCAAATCCCACTGCTTCAATTTTTCTCCTAAAATACAGTGAAGGAGGTTATCCAACGTGCGATTCACAACTTTGGTCTGCCCATCAGTCTGTGGGTAGTAAGCACTGCTGAATTGAAGCCATGTATCGAATCGAGTCTACAAAGTCCGCCAAAAGAGGCTAATGAACTTTGTGTCACGATCAGAAGTAATGGTCTTAAGGACCCCGTGTAGTCATACGACCTCCCTAAAGAATAGATTCGCCACGTGTGTTGCATCGAGGGTCTTCTTGTATGGGATAAAGTGCGCCATCTTAGAGAAACGATCTACCACCATGAACACTGAATCCATGCCGCGTTGTGTTCGTGGAAGACCAAGCACGAAGTCCATTGATAAATCCTCCCAAGGACCGTCAGGCACAGGTAACGGGGTGTAGAGGCCCGTATTCTGAGATTGTCCCTTGGAGGTCTGACAAACATGATAACGTTGTACGACTTTTTCCACATCACGTACTAATTGTGGTCAGTAATACCGCTCTTCCACAAGAGCTCGCGTCTTGTCTCACCCAAGGTGTCCACTGAGGCCACCTCCATGTAGCTCCTGAATAATCTGCTCCCTTAGAGAACTTTGGGGGATGCACAATCGATTCCCTTTGAAGAGAAAATCGTCCTGTATATGAAGGTCACTGGAGTGACCTTCTTGGCACTTCACCCAAGAATCTTTGAAGTTCTCATCCTCGGCATACAACTCCTTGAGACAGTCGAAGCCAACCACCTTATTGCGCATCGTAACAAGTCGTGATGCACTACAGTTAAGTGCATCAGCCACCTTGTTCTGCTTCCCTGACTTATGTTTAAGAATGAACGTGAATTCCTGTAAAAATGCAACCCATGTAGCATGTACACGATTCACGTTAGTCTGACTATTAATAAACTTTAATACTTGATGGTCAGTGTAAAGAACAAACTCTCTTTGAATCAGATAATGTCGCCAATGTCGCAGTACCGCTGAACAATCACAGTACAACTCAAGCTCATAAGTTGACCACTTCTTTCAAGCCACGTGAGCTTCTCACTGTAGAAGGCTACCAGCCTGCCTTCCTGTGATAATACTCCCCCAATTCCGACGTATGAAGCGTCACACTCAACTTCAAACAATTTATCAAAATTAGGAAGCGCCAAGACCAGTGTTGTAGAAAAACGATGCTTAATCTCATGAAAGCTCTTGTCAGCTTTATCGGTCCACTGGAACGGTCCTTTTTTCATGTAATCTTTTATAAGCGCGACTATGGTGCTAAAATCTCGCACAAATCGACAATAGAAAGTTGCCAACCTGTGAAAACTCCTCACCTCATGAATGTTCGTCAGGATCGGCCATTCCTTAATAGCTCGCACATTTTCATCGTCCACACGAATGCCTGTGGACGTTACAACAAACCCTAGGAACAACAGGCTGTCAGTTAAAAAACTACACTTCTTCAAGTTGAGGTACAACTTGTTAATTTGTAGGACCTGTAGAAGACTTACCGAGATGTTTCCTATGCTCCACCTCATCCTGGCTATATATCAATATGTCATCAAAATATACTACCACAAATCGGCCAGTAAACGGTTTTAGCACTTGATTCATCAAACGCATAAAAGTACTTGGTGCGTTCGATAGGCCAAAAGGTATGACCAACCACTCATACAACCCTTTCTTAGTCTTGAATGCCGTTTTCCACTCATCACCGGGTCGGATACGAATCTAATGGTACCATCTCCTCAGATCTAGTTTAGAGAATACCTTGGCCCCTTCTAGCATATCGAGCATGTCGTCCAACCGTGGTATTGGAAACCGATATTTGATGGTGATTTTGTTGATTGCCCGGCTGTCGACACACATGCGTCAGCTTCCATCTTTTTTTGGCTTTAATAATGCTGGTACGGCACATGAGCTCATGCTCTCTCTCAAGAGACTCTTACGGATTAATTCCTCCACTTGCCCCTGAAGTATCTCGCACTCCTTCGGACTCATCCGATAATGAGGGCGGTTGAGCAGGCTAGCCCCAGGGACGAGGTCTATGTGATGTTGGATGTCCCTCATGGGGGACAATCTATCAAGTAAATTCTCAAGCCAGACTTCTTTGAATTCGTTTAGCAACAGTCTTAAACTTGAAGAGATGTTTGAGGGTTCTTCTTCCTCGCCCTTCACCACTACGGCGTAAACCTCGCCGGTTTCCTTGGATTCCTCCATAAAATCCTGAATGGTCAAGAGGGAACTCCCCTCCACTTTAGAAGCTTTAGGGTGGTTCTCTGGTACCATAGGGGCAAGGATTATTTTTCGACTATCCTTGACGAATACGTAGACATTGTCTCGTCCCCGATGGGTCGCATCACGGTCTGACTGCTAGGGTCGACCGAGTAGCATATGGCAAGCTTCCATGTCGACCACGTCACAAAGTATCTGATCCTTATAATTTTTACCAATTGAAAATGAGATAGTGCATTGTTCAATTACTTTGGTCTCATTTACCTTTTTTATCCAGCCAATTGAGTACGGGGAAGGATGTTTCATCGTTGGTAGCCGCAACTTGTCCAACATTACTCTTGAGACAATGTTCTTGTTACTACCACTATCTATGATCACATCACAGACCTTTCCGTTCACAGTGCACCGAGTACGAAATATATTGTGTCGCTGTGGATGTAATTCCTTTCGTGGGGTATAAAGTAATTAACTCACAACTAGAAATTCGCCACGATCCTCACCCGTCATTTCATCGCCACCTGCTATTTCTTCAGTGGTTTGTTCATGTTCGTCATAGCCATAATCTTTTTCTACGGCCTCATCTTCAATGCCCCCTTCGTTTATAGTCAAGTGTGCTGCGGGACGTTGAGGACAAGTGTTTGATAAGTAGCCCGGCTGGCCACAGCGGTAGCAATTGTTCGACCTTGGTCGAGCATAAGGATTTAGAATCCTACTCGGGCCCGCTGTTGTGGGTGCTGCACGTTGAGGTCTAGATAAGCCACTCCCCGTATCACGATTTGCGGTTGTAGGAGGTTGAGGACGTTCTCCTACTGGATCTTTTTCTCGTGCCAGCACTAGATCCTGTGTGGGACCGTCATGGGGGGTCGAGTTGAAGGATAGAGACGAGCAGAAACTCTTGCAAGTTGTGTTTCTGCCCTACTAGCTAATTGAACTGCTTCATCCACGGTCCCGACTGGGTACATCTGAACTCGGTTCTGAATTGTCGGTCGCAACCCACCTATAAATCGTGCTACCTTCTGTAATTCAGATTCGGACAAATCGTTTCGTGTAGCCAACCGCTGGAATTCTTCAGTGTAATCTGTGACAGTTCGGTTTCCTTGTCGGCAATTTTGGTATTGCTGGAATAATATCTGCTCATAATCACTGGGGAGAAATCGTGATCGAAGAAGACGTCTCATCCGTGGCCACGATGAGATGGGTGTCTTGTTCTGGCGGGCTCGTGAGAGTTGTAATTGTTCCTACCATGCAGAAGCACCAGATTTTAACTTAAACGCTACCAACTTTCCCTTTTATGATCTGGCACGTCCATATAATCAAAATATCTCTCTACTTCGGCTAACCAATCGAGGAAATCTTTTATACGTAATAAACCATTAAAACTCGGAAGTTCTGCCTTACCTCGATAGTCTCTTTCGGCACGATCTAGGTAATCGCCTCCATGGATTGGTCGTCGGGCAAAACCCTCATTAAGGTCCTTGACGCTATAACTTGAATCATCTGGTGTAGCCGTACGGTTTGCCACTGGTAGTACTCTACGGAAATCGGGGTTGCGTCGTATAGCAATCATGGGTGGTGGAGCCACCATGGGTGGTGGAGCAACCATAGGTGGTGGAGCACCACCTAGGGCTCGGGGCGGAAGTACCGCATCCGCAAGACGATCGAGGGTTGCCTGCAGCCCTTGTATGGTCAACTGACTCTCCCTGTGGAAAGCTTCCATTCTTTCCAAAAGATAACGAATCCCTGAATCACTGTCCACAGGATTTTGATTTATACCTTCGTTGTTTGCCATCGGCCCGAGAAGAATCCTCGCTCTGATACCAATTGACGCAGGGATGAACGTGATGAGGATAAATACTCTGAATCCACGGAGCTTCTCTGGACTCCTCACAGAGACTTCTCGAATCCACGAGGAAAGAAAGCAAAAATAGAAATAAATTCTAATAAAATTCAAAACTGATTAATTGATGAATAAAAACGAGTTCACGACCCTTTAAATAGGGGTACCAAGCAATGGGAAAGAAATCAGAATCAAACTACAACTAGAACTCCTAGAATCCGTGACTTACTATAAATAGTAAAGTTACTATTTATAGACGGTCGTGATGTCTACTAGTGCGCAAGGTTTTCGGCCAAAAATAGTAAGTGTCCTATTTGGCTTCACCAAACCGTTCTCCTAATTATTCTAAGCTCTTTTCACGTTGGGCGCAACTCCTAAAGCCCGACGGATGAAGAGTTATAATCAAACTAAAACTTACTATTTATAGTAAAAATGAAATTAAAGCAGGGAAATGACCATCGATCCAGGGGTTTTTCGCAATTCCGGGCGTCGCAACCCAGCATAGCGGGTTGGTTGGCTAAAGTAGCTCGTTCTACCCCAAAATCATATATTTTACGTCAGCTAACTCATTCCGGATTGTGAGATACGCCTGATCTAAGGTCCAACGGTCCGGATCACTTCAGTCGTCGACCGGGCCTTTTCTGATCCATCTTGGCCATGAAACTGTCCGCGACCCGCTCTACATCAGCTAGAGGTCAAGCAAAGCTCGACTCGGTTCGACTCATGTACACCTCTACACGAGGGTTTCAACAGCTGGGTTAGGGCTAGGCCAAGCTCTGCCAAGCCCGATCCTTATCTTTTAATCTAGGCCAAACGCTAGCTTGATCCCATGATTAGCCAAAAATCCAGCCCAAACCCATCTCGGAATTTTTATATGGGGCCTAGCCCAGCAGAGCACCATTGAAATTTGAAAAACATAATAAATAAATAAAGGGATGCACACCCTTAATTTTTCAAGGGCCCACCTTGATGTGTATGTAAGATCTACTGCCACCATTAGATGCAAAGGAATCAGGTTTATCTATGATTCAGGTTAGTTGCAAGAGAGACATCACCATGATGACTATATTAAATTCACTTCAACTGTTAGATGCCACACTAATATTTAGACACTAGGCCTAAAAATCAGGCGCATCCTTGATTCGTTTGGGCCACACTAAGGAAAATTGTACAGAGGGTGAACCTTGCCCTATGTAATTTTTCATAGCACGCCCAACCTTTATTTTCTAGGCCTTAATATTTACGTGAGATTCACTCCAATCATTAGATGTGTGATCCGATGTTAAGTCCATGGATAAAAAACCCAGCTGACCTATGATTCAGGTGTGCCGCACAAGTAAAACAGTTGGGAGAGACTACACCCTTATACTTATGGGGGCCACTGTGATGATAATATAAAATCCACTTCAACTCTTAGATACTATACAAAAGCTTGAGCCTGGGCCAAACATCAGCCCCATCCATCATTTAGGTGATCCAAGTGAAGGGAAACTGTCCTGTACACTGTAACAAATGGGACACAGATTAAGTGATGGGTGAGGCCCTGACCATGGGCCCAACTCTATATGTTGTATATTTACATTGTCCATTCTTTTTCTAGCTCATATTAAGGCATGGTCTCAAAAATTATGTAAATTCAAATCTAAGTGGACCATAGAGCAAGGATTAAACTCTCATGGTTAAAAACTTCTTAGGAGCCATAGAAATTTGAATCTTGTGATTTCCTTTTATCCAGGTCTATGTGACCTTATCAATAGGTTATATAGCAAATAAAGGCTGGATGGAGTTTTTAATGGTAGGTGTTTAATTACCACTGATTTCCTCTAGTGTGATAATCTAAGATTTAGATCTGTCTCATTTCTTTGACCATGCCCTAAAATGAACTACTGTAACAAGTGGACGTGGTCGATATACAACTCATAAATCAAGATGGGCCCCCACGATCAGGGCCTCACCCACTATGCTGTTATATTGCCTCACTTAATCTACGCTGGAAGTTTACAAAGGGGCTTAAAATTCAAACCCGAGACTGGCCCAGGCCTCATCCTCTCTCTCAAGCCCAGCCCGATGCGGGACAGGCCCGGAAACCTAGCGGGCCGCACATTTACACCCCAGTTAGCGTATTTTTGCCCTTACAGTTAGAATTCAGTGGGGTAAAATCGTCATAAAAATATAAAGATATTTTTGCCCTTACAGTTAAGATTCAGAGGGGATAAATTCGTCGTAAAAATATAAATGATTGGGAGGGAACAGTTGAGATTTTACCGCACAATGGATGGTTTGGATTCAACCTGCTTACTTCCCTTAACCCGCACGAAGAGGAAACAGAGGTTGATGACGTATCGTATGCTTGGGTTTTTTCATTTAAAATTTGGAGGTAGTTATACCTAATCCTACACTAATTTGATAAAGACATATTCTCAAGTGCTCTTCGAGATCTGTAAGCTAAAGTTCTCCTATTTGCATTGGGCTACTTTAACACTCCAATCGATTGATCTAGAATGTACATTAGGTTTTACAAAAAAAATCATGGGCTAGCTTACAAATATCAAGCTAATTTGATGATGGCAACCATCTCATGTATAGCCTCTAAAATGAACAGTCACTACAAAAATAGGTTTACCGATTGATGCAATCCATCTATTTGATAGATCCCATCATGGATTGCTTATGATTCAAAAGAATCACTTCTATTAGACAACCATAACAATCATATCCATGAGTTGGAAATAAGGACGGCTATAAAAAATAGGCCAATAAATATATATTTGATCATACAATCAGCCTTATTTTTACATGGTAAAACATGAAACGTGTTGTAGACTTAATGAACAGTTTAGATGGACTGATTGGACTGTTATCCGATCCCAAACTCAAAAGTGCCTAACTCAAGGAAAATTGTTAAATCATGCCTAAAACTACTATAGTCTAGGCCGGGTTGCCACATGAGTTTTAAAACGCCATAAATTTAAGGATGTTCCTTTGTTGAGGTGGAGCATGTTAGATGCATGGATTGGATGGTACATGCATATCATGATGGGACACATAAACAGTACAAACAGTATGTAAGATTTTAATGAGTGGATTTTACATCAACTCCAAGGTGGAGCCCCTAAGTGGCACGACCCCCTTTCCAAAAAGACCTGTGAATCGAATCACCCCTCTCTCATTGCGTGAAATGTGTAACTAAAATATCTTTCATAGCATGCCCATCCTTTATTTTCTAGGAGACCCACCTTGATGTGTACACGAGATTTACTCCAACCACTAGATGTGTGATCCTGCACTAGTCCATGGACAAAAAACCAAACTGACCTGTGATTTAGGTGTGCCATACCAAGGGAAACAGTTGGGAGAGATAAGTACACCCTTATATTTATGGGACCCACCGTGATGTTAATATAAAATCCACTCCAACTGTTGGATACCACACAAAAGCTTGAGCCTGGGCCCAAACATCAGGCCCATCCACTGTTTAGGTGAGCCAAGTGAAGGGAAATGGTCCTGTCCTATACACTGGAATGAATGGGACATAGATTAAGTGATGGGTGAGGCCCTGACCATGGGGCCCACCTCAATGTATATGTTGTATATCTATGTTGTCTATTTGATGCAGGGAAGGACATGAGAAACAAGAAAATATAAATAAATTCTAGAAAATTTTTAATTAGATTGATGATTCCAATAAACAAGTTTACAACCCTTTAAATAGGGATACTAAGTCACGGGAGAAGTTTCAGAATCAAACTACAACTAAATGGTCATGATGTCTACTGGTGTGCATGGTTTTCGGCTAAAAATAGTAAGTGTCCTATTTGGTCGAATCATAATGTTCTCCTAATTATTCTGAGCACTTTTCATGTTGGGCACAACTCCAAAAGCCTAACAGATGAAGAGTTATACTCAAACTAAAACTTATTATAAATAGTAAAAATGAAAATAAAACGGGAATTCCACCGTTGATTTGATGGTATTTGGGTAGCTAAAGTAGCTCGTCCTACCCCAAAATCATACATGGTACATCGAATGACTCATTCTGAATTGCAAGATACATCCAATTTAAGATCCTGATGGTCTGGATCATTTTCACTTGCGATCAGGCCTTTTTTGGTCCATCTTGGCTATGAAATTATCTGCGACCCGCTCTACATCACCATTCTTTTTCCAGCTCATTTTAAGGCGTGGTCTAAAAAATGATGTAAATCCAAATCTAAGTAAGCTATAGAGCAAGGATTAAACTCTCATGGTTAAAAACTTCTTAGGAGCCACATAAGTTTGGATCTTGTGTTTTCCTTTTTGATGCAAGGAAGGACGTGAGGTCGGGCACCATCTTTCTCAAGAGGATAACTATTTTAAATTAACAGAACTTATCTAGAGTCCTTACATAGACTTCTTGAATCCATAAAGAAAAGAATAAGAAAATAGAAAATAAATTATATAAAATTCGAAATTGATTGATGAATCAAATAAACGAGTTCACAACCTTTTAAATAGGGATACTAAGCAATGAAAGAAATTTCAGAATGACTAAAACTCCTATAATTCACAACTTACTATAAATAGTAAACTAGTGGGCAAGGTTAAGTAGGTTTTTGACCAAAAATAGTAAGTGTCCTATTTGGCCGAACCACGAAGTTCTCCTCTAAGCTCATTTCATGTTAGGCCAACTCTTAAAGCCCAACGGCTGAAGAGTTATACTAAAACTAAACATACTATAAACAGTAAAAACAGAAATAAAACGGGAATTCTACTGTTGATTTGGCAGTATTTCACAAATTCGGCATATCCAACCCGACATAGCGGGGTTGGGTGACTAAATTAGCTCATCCTACCCCAAAATCATATATGTTATGTCGAATAACTCATTCCGTTTGTGAGATACGCTTGATTTAAGGTCCGATGGTCCGGATCACTTCTGTCATCGGCTAGGCCTTTTCTGATTTATCTTGGCCATGAACCTATCTGCAACCCGCTCTACATCACTTTTATCCATGTCTATGTGACCTTATCAACAGGTTATATAGCAAATAAATGGCTGCACGGAGTTTTTAATGGTAGGTGTTTAATCACCACTAATTCCCTCGTGTGGTAACCTAAGATTTAAATCTATCTCATTTTTTTTTACCATGCCCTAAAATCAACTACTGAAAAAAGTGGACGTCGTCAATATACAACTCATACGTCAAGGTGGACCCTACGATCAGGGCCTCACCCTCTATCCTGTTACACTTAAATCTACAGGAAATTTACAGAGGGCTTGAAATTCAAGCCTGGGACTGGCCAAGGCCTCATACTCCCGCTCAAGCCCGGCCCGATGCGGGCAGGCCCGGTAACCTAGCGGGCCGCCCATTTACACCCCAGTTACCGTATTTTTGCACTTACAGTTAGAATTCAGTGGGGGTAAAATCGTCATAAAAATATAAGGATCGATATTTTTGCCCTTAAAGAGGGGATAAATTCATCGTAAAAATATAAATGGTTGGGAGGGAGCTGTTGAGATTTTACCTTACAATAGATTGCTTGGATTCAACCCGATTACTTCCCTTAACCCGCACGAAGAGGAAACGGAGTTTGATGACGTATCGTATGCGAAGAACAGTTGTACCTCCACAAACGAGCAATGGCAAACTCAATGGCTCTGGTTATGGAGAAGGAAAAGAAATGCTATTCAGCGAGGAATTCAATATCGATTCATTGGAAGAACCCCATATTAGCTGTACTTCTCACCCTCTGCAATGATTCCATCTTGGTTGACCCTAATTTTGGCCCGTAGTGATGGGTTTATTCATTTAAAATTTGGAGGTAGATCTATCTAATCCTATACTAATTTGATAAAGGCATATTCTCAAGTGCTCTTCGAGAGCTGTAAACTTAAGTTCTCCAATTTGCATTGGGCTACTTTAACACTCCAATCGATTGATCTATATTGTACATTAGGTTTTACAAAAATTTCATAGGCTAACTTGCAAATATAAAGCCAATTTGATGATGGTAACCATCTGATGAATAGTCTCTAATATGAACAGTCAATATCATTTGTAGAAAAATAGGTCTAACAAATGATTCGATCCATCTATTTGATAGATCCCATCATGGATTGCTTATGATTCAAAAGAATCACTTCTATCAGACAACCCTAACAATCATATCCATGAGTTGGAAATAATGACGGCTATAAAAAATAGGCCAATAAATATAGATTTGATCACACAATCAATCTTATTTTTACATGGTAAAACATGAAACGTGTTCTAGACTTAATGAACAGTTTCGATGGATTGATTGGATTGTCCAAGTTATCCTATCCAAAACTCAGAAGGGCTTAACTCAAGGAAAAGTGTTAAATCATGCCTAAAACAACTAAATGCTAGGCCGGGTTGCCACATGACTTTTAAAATCCCATCATTTTCAAGATGTTACTTTGTTGAGGTGGACCATACATGGTAGATGCATGGAATATTGGATGGTACATGCATATCATGATAGGACACAAAAACAGTCTGTAAGATTTTAACGAGTGGGTATTCCCTCTTAGTTCTTTCATGTCATGTGGCTCATCTTAAACTTGGGTCTGCATGAGTTTTGGGCTCCAGCCCAAACGTGTGAGGGTCACCTGATGGTCGGAGTGGATGTCATGCACAGACCACATGAGCCCACCATAGCTTATCACCAAACTAATAACATTCTCACAGCGTATGCTACCTAGTACCGTTGTCCTACTACGAATAGGCCGTCCCACAATTTTCTCTGTAGAATAATCCCACCACAGGTGGCTCCCACCGTTGTCGCTATCTGTGAACATTTAACAACGAGGTCCAACTCATCCACCCTACCTGGGAAACGGATTGGATGGATGGTGGTCGGTGCTCTGTGGCCCTACCATGATGTATGTGTTTCATCCATGCCGTCCATCTATTTTTATAGACCATTTTATGGCAGGAGACCAAAAATAAGGTATATACCAATCTCAAGTGGACCACATTAGAGGAAATAGTATTGAATGAACGTAGACCATCAAAAACCTTTTGTTGGCTATAAAAGTTTTGGATCAAGCTGATATTTGTTTTTTCGATTCATCTGGGTCTGTATGACCTAATAAACAGATTGGATGTCAAATAAACAGTACATTGGGCCTTAGGAGGATTTTAATGGTGGATATCCAATCACTATTGTTTTCCCGTGGTGTGGTCCACATGAGATTTATATCCCTCTCATTTTTGGATTAAGCTCTAAAAAGACATGCTCAACGCCTCGGGTTTTGGATGGGACGATTAGAATAAGATGGTTGTTGCTACAAAGGAAGTGTGGGATGGATATATAGCGGTATGATCTTCACGCACAGTTGCTCTTAAACTTTGTTTAATTTGATTTTACCAAATTCATGAAAATATTTTGTCTTTGGCTGTACAGACACACCCCTACGCCGAACGGGTGCGAGACAAACATATCGAAAGATGGGACGACCTCTCGTTCATGTTCGACAATGACCAAGCCCACGGTGAATTTGCTAGTACGACATATTCCTCTCTGATATCAGCGAAGAGGCGCAGCCATGACGAGATCGACTCTGACGATCTCTCGGATGAGGGGGCTTCCCAGACAGTACGTTTGTTATCCTCTGACGAGGAAGACCGGAGGCCCTCCCACCACCCACGAGTTCGAGGTAGTGATGGATCCTTCTTAAATCGGGCAAAACGTGCTAACAAAGGCCCAATATAATCCACTTCCGGTTCTCGTCATAGCCACACAGAGGGGAATGAGGTAAGCCGTGGGCGGACGACTAGGCCGAGTGAACATATTGGCGATAAGATGGGGGAAGTGGCTGAAGCCGTAAACAATCTGACCATTACATTGGGTCAAGGCAAAACCATGACGCGCATTCAGCAGTTGCTGAGTATCCTGGAAGAGGTGGATGGTCTTTCTCAGGAAGACCAACTCCGTGCTGCAAGGTTCATACAGACTAGTGTAGTCAGTGCTGGGTATTTTATAAAAATGGGTAATGAACGCAGGAAGGAATGGATAGAGAAAGTGGTCCTTCCTCGTTGTGTTGTGGATTGAGAATGTGGTGGTGATGGTTTATATCAGTTGACCTTTTTTTCTTTTTGTGGTCATCAACAGTTTTTTTGGATGATTTACTGTATTATCTTCTTTTCCTCGAGCTTGTCATGGCTCATCTTGGATTTGTTAACATTTTATTTACATTGGATGATACATATGCTGCTGGAGCAGCACTGCTAATGTTGTATTGACTGTAATTGATCCAGTTTAACTGTTTGAAAAGCTGTTACCGTCATTTTGTAATGATATTACTTGTATGATGAAACTGTAGTTGATACTTGCAGGTTGAGACTCTAGCCTATGCACTATTTATGTTCCAATCTCCCCTTCTTGTCTTGATCATTGAGGTACATTTCAATTTGCATGGTCTTATGTCATTGGTTTTAAACTAGTGATCGGGACAGTGAATGGTATTATGTCTTACTGATTTTTTGTCACTTATCTGGTATGTCAATGTGATGATGTTTTCATCTCATCTCTGCTGTACATTGGTTTTAATCAGGTTGCTGGTCTTGAAAGTTATACTGAAAACAGCTGGGATTAAAGTTAACTGATTAATTGGTATATCAAAGTGATGTTGTTTTCATTCATCTTTGTTGTACATTGGCTTTAATCAGGTTGATGGTCTTGAAATTGATACTAAAATCAGCTGAGATTAAAGTTAACTGATTAACTGGTATGTCAGAGTGATGTTGTTTTCATTCATCTCTGTTGTATGTTGGTGTTAATGAGGTTGCTGGTCTTGACATGATTTCCTGATTTCGAACTGGATTAAAGTTAACTGATTTTATGTCAATTACCTGATATGTCAGTGAGATGTTGTTTTCATTCATCTCTGCTGTGCATTGGTTTTAATCAGGTTGCTGGTCTTGAGAGATATGCTGAAATCAGCTGGGATTAAAGTTAACTGAATAATTTATTTGAGAAGGGGCCTAAACATTGTTTGTTACTCTACTTCTTCTATATTTTTTAAGGTAATCGTCATTTATATTTGCTGCGATTGCAAGAGCTCAGTAGCAGTTTTGTTTAACCGAACTCACTCAGGCTACCCAAACATTCACATACTGAAGATGAATTTGGTGGGTTGTTTAGCTCTGAGCAAGAGCTTGGTAGCAGTTTTCTCTTCAGGATATGTGGCTAATTGTCATTAATACTCTCTTTTTCTCACTCATATTATTTCTGAGATATACAACGCTCAACATATCAATGAATTTGTAAAGGTGGCTGTAGGGATCATATAGAAACCTGATTCTGCATCCCAATAATTTGTTGTCAATATCTTCGGAACTCTGGTAATATGAACGTTAGATAGCACAACTTGAGGCATTAGGAAGAAGCAATTTTCTTATAATCAGTTTCAAGGTAAATTTTCTTGGTCATTTCAGATATCCTACTGGTAAAGGCATTTATTACGTCTTGCAGCGAGATGCAGCGAAAATATTATGTGGTCTTTATGGGGAGGAATCTCAGGATCTATACAACATGGGATGCATGCAACGCTCAAGTACACGGATTTAGTGGATGCAGACACAAGTCGTTCAAGACTTTTGAAGATGCTACGAAAGCTTGGAATGAGTATCAGGTTTGTAGGTTACTGTTTGCATTATATCATCTTGGTGGGTGAAATTATTTACTGTTTGCTATATATATATATATATATATATATATATATATATATATATATATATATATATATATATATATATATATATATATATATAAGTATGCTTCTTTCATTGATCGAACTACGCGACATAAAACCGGAACGGCCGGTGATCGTGCATCAAATCATCCCTCAGCCATGGACAGTGGCAACAACGTAGCCGTTCACAGCGATCGACTCATAATCGGCTCTAGGAATTTCCGTTTTGATGGCCTGACTGAGAGGTTGCCTGTTGATGAAGTCGCCGACGAATCTTTCATGGCTCTGCTTCTTCGTATCCTGCTTGGATTATTGCTTTTTTATGCTGGTTTCAGGTTATTTTGTTGGTTCTAAGTATTTGTATGGCTGATGGACATGAAAACGTTACATTATGGTTTTTTTTTTTTTTTAGGATGTAAACATTTTTTTGTTTATTTATTTATTTATTTATTTCGTTATTTTTTGTTTTTATCTTGGTTTTTTTGGTAAAACATGATGGATGGCTCTGACTGTTATCTCGTGCAACCCCTAACTGTAAAATTCACAAGGAGTTGGATAGACATTGACACATTCACCAGGTTATTGAAGTATTTTAACAGATTTTATATCTTTTTTGAAATTTCCAAATAGTGACATATATTCACTGTTATTTGATTTTCACTATGATAATTTTGTTTTTGTGAAAATGTGTCATTGGATATAACATTGATGTCGTTAAAGTCGTCATGTGAACAGGGTGATAACGAATGAACGGTCATGATCCTTCCAATATGTCTGACTGGGCCCAGTTTAAGATGGAAATAAGTCTGAGCATGTAGCAATACGCTTCATAATACGCAGACTATGAATATGTATATGTATATACATCGTGTGGCCCTTATCCGTTCGTTTCCAAACATTGATCTAACATGGTGGTGTATACATGCAGCGTAATACGTCCTATCCAAACATTGGTTTGTGGCACGTCTCCGCTGGATGTATTCTGAATAATCACCAATGTATACGTGAATAGTACCGGATACAATACAATACAACCAAAACGTGAATCCAAACACGCCCTTAAGGGTTAGTTCTCCTGGTTGCTTACCGTTCATTTGGTTGATCTTGACTGTCCATTATGTTCAACAAAAAAATTCATGGGCTAGCATGGAAATATCAGACAACAATAAGTCTTAACCAACAATGCCATCTATCTATTTGATTGCTCCCATCATAGATTGCTTTTGATTCTAAAGAATCACTTGTGTTAGACAATCATAACAATCCTATCCATGAGTCCCAACGGCTAAAAAATAATAATAATAATAATAAATAAATAAATAAGCTCAATTAAGATGGATTTGATCAATCAAGCAGACTCACTTATAATACATGGTAGCCATTGAAAAGTGTTCTAGACTTAAATGTGTTTTATTCACTGTCCATTCATTTTTCAGCTCATTTTAGACATAATCCAAAAAAATGGGTTCAGCTTCAGTGGAACCCTAGATCCACTATGGTTGGTGGAGCCTTGTGGTGGCATACCATGATGTATGTACCCTACATCTACACTATCATCTCTTTTGAAAGCTCAGGTGGACCACAAAACAGGACACAGTGGTGATTGATCATTAAAAACTTTTTGTGGGCCACAAAAGTTTTGGATCAAGCTGATATTTATGTGGTCCCTTCATCCAAGTCTGTGACCTTATCAATAGGTTGGATGGGAAATAAGTATTATGGTGGCTATGGTGGCCCCAAGAAGTTTTTAACAGTGGGGTACTTGATCACTGTTGTTTCCTGTGGTGTGGCTCACCTAAGATTTGAATGTACTTCATATTTTTGGGATCATGCACTAAAATGAACTGTCAAAAAGGATGGACAGTGTAGATGTAAGGCACATACATCATAGTGGGCCCCACAGTCAGGAATTCACCGAAGCCATGCCCCCCAAAAAAGATATCCAAATCTCAGTGGAATACACCACAGCGGTGATTGAACCCTCACCATTAAAATTTTACTTGGGCCTACGATAGTTTTGGATGAAGCTGATGTGAATTTTATCTCTGTCTAGGTCTGTGTGACCTAATTAATAGGTTGGATGGCAAATAAACATTATAGTGGGCTCTAATGAAGTTTTTAATGGTAGGTGTTCAATTACCACTGGTTCTTGTGGTGTGGTCCATTTAAGATTTTGATTTGTCTCATTTTTGGGCTCATGCCTTTAAATGGGCAGAAAAAAATGGAAGTATAGAGTTGATAAAGTGCTACATCTTGGT
Organism: Magnolia changhungtana; assembly: GCA_030180095.1. Classification (NCBI taxonomy): domain Eukaryota; kingdom Viridiplantae; phylum Streptophyta; class Magnoliopsida; order Magnoliales; family Magnoliaceae; genus Magnolia; species Magnolia changhungtana. The sequence goes on along the minus strand of JASAUF010000434.1, from coordinate 4,380,511 downwards.
GGGGCCACAGATTTTCCAGTAGCAGTCAGTACCCATGTGGGCATTGTTTGCTACACTACTGCAATACAAGTCTGCTGCAGGAACGGATTGGTACTGCCCCTGCCAATGCCGACATTCCGGTGACCTCATGGGCAAGCTCGCATCAGGAGGCTCAATCAAATCGGGCTTACATCAAGTCACCAGGAATGTTGGTGGTGACAGGGGAGTACCCAATCCATATCCTGGGAGAACGTGCACTAGAAACAGCTCTTAGTTTGATTATTATATCAATATGTGAGACAATCTCTATCATCTTGGATGATGGCAGCTTTAGATATTTTTGCCCGTGCCATTCGGCTTCACAAAATTTACTAAGAGAGGGTAAATTTATCATAAATTCGTAGATGGTTGGTAAGGAACGGTTGAGAATTTTCTACAAAATGGACAGCTTAGATTACCCTTCCCTTAATGTGGGGAGCCGGCACGAGTACTGCATGTATGCTACATGAAGAGGAGATGGGGCACCATGTTGCATACGTAAAAGTCCATTCCGTCCTTCAGGTTAGAATTCTCATTTAATTAAATTGCAAATACAAATATTAGCCTATAAAAAGTTACATAAATGACATCAATTGGAATAATGAGAATTTTCTCCCAAAGCCACTACGTTCACAAGGTGTGGCCTACCTGAGTTTTTTTTTTATTTATCAATATTTGTATCTTCTATTCATCCCCCTGATTGATGGGTTTGACGAGAGATACATCACATGGTGGCCGCAAGCAAAGCTACCTAAAGTCATGATCATTTGTACAAAAATAGGTCTAACCAACAATTCAATCCATCTATTTAATAGCTCCCATCATGGATTGCTTATGATTCTAAAGAATCGCTACTAATAAACAATCATAACAATCCTATCTATGAGACGGCTATAAAAGATGGCCCAATCAAGATGGATTTGACCATCCAAGATGTCTTGTTTATACATGGTAGCCCTTGCAACGTGTTTTAGGCTTAATGAATGGTTTAGATGGCCTTGTTGGACTGTCAAAGTTATCCAAATACAACTGAGAGCACTGTAACTTACATTGTTGTGAGGGTGCTGGAGCATTTTTTATTTAATGAATAGCACAGGTCGGGTTCCCTGCTGTGCACCAAGTTGGTACATGTGGGGCACATGGTTTATCAAAACTGTTGATTTGATGGCCCCATCAGGATCGACGATGCCAAATGTGTTGTCAGTGAGTCAAGTGATCTAACTTTTCTATTGTTGGCATGCAGATGAATGGCAAGAAAGAAATGCGCGAGTCAGGCACATTCAATTGTAGGACTAAAGATTCTATGGCAAGGATATTTTCATGTAGGGTGGGCCGCAGACACTTTCATAGCCAAGATGGACCAGCTGGTTTCAAGTGCAGCTGCTGTGGTTTTGACTCTAGCCTAGCTGAGGAATCATTAGACCACCTATTCATCTCTGGGGAGTTGGCAACAAAGGTTTGGAGCTTCTTCTCCAACCTGTGGGATCTGCCCATGCTGGGGGAGCAGTCGATTATGGGCCGTGTTTCTCTATGGTGGAGAAAAGCCTCATCGAAGGACTGCTTCAGAACACTGACCGGTATGCTTCCTAGCCTTATTTTCTTAGAGATTTGGAAGGAATGTAATGGATTTAGCTAGGAAAGCTTTCAAGCGAACCCGGTCAGAACTATCTACCGTATCCAAAATTGGCTCAAACTCGTTGGGCCATCCCTTCCTCATCCAAAGGACACCTGGATTCTTCATCAGCTTACTCTGCGGGCCCATGGGGATTTGCATGTCTAGGGCCTTTCCACAATCCCTCCCTTTCCGTGATCAATTGGTCCAAGCCGGAGGAGGGTTGGATGAAGATTAATGTAAACGGATCATCCAAGGGGAACCTAGGGCTGACCAGAGGAGGTGGAGTGTGTAGAAACAGCAAATGAGAGTTCATTTTTGCTTTTTCTAGAGGTTTCAGTTGGGGCTCAAATATTCAGTTGAGGGTCTCTCCTTTTGGTTTCTCTAAGATCTTAGCTTAGAGCGACTCGAAGGTAATGGTAGATTTCTTTACTTGGGCAACCCAACAAAGTGGAACTTATGGTATTGGTGGGCCCGGGCCATTGCCCTCAGGAGGGAAGCTGAGGTCTCTATTGATTACGTCCTAGGGAAGCTAATGCGGTAGCAGATGGGTTAGCTCACTTGGGAAGGGACGCACAATATAACAGCAATATAACAGGGTCTTTCATTTACTGTCAGATCTTTCCCAAAGGCAAGTTGATCATTCTTGATCAGGTGGGATGGTGTTGAAGAACGTACACCATAAACAGCCCCTTTTTTCTCTTAAAATTGTTTTTATCTCCATTTCTACTGTACACAGGGTCAACGGCTGGGTTAGGGCTAGGCCAAGATCTGTCCAAGCCTGAGCCTTATCTTTTAATCTAAAGCCCAACACTAGCTTGAGCCCATGGTTAGACAAAAATCTAGCCCAAACCCATCTTGGAATTTTTATATGGGGGCTAGCCCAGCAAAGCACCAATGAAATTTGAAAAAAAAATAAAGGGATGCACGCCCTTAATTTTTCAAGGGCCCACCTTGATGCGTATGTAAGATCTACTGCCACCATTAGATGCAAAGGAATCAGGCTTAGCTATGATTCAGTTTAGTTGCAAGAGATACATCGACACCCACCATAATGATTATATAAAATTCGCTTCAACTATTAGATGCCACACTAATATTTAGACACTAGGCCTAAAAATCAGGCCCATCTTTGATTCATGTGCGCCACACCAAGGGAAATTGTTCGGAGGGAGAACCTTGCCCTGTGTAAATTTTCTAATTGTGTGGCCCATTTGAATTATAAATGGGGCTGATTTTTGGGCCATGGACCTAACATGGTGTGAAACACTTGATGGATAACGTGGATTTTACATCAACTCCAAGGTGGAGCCGGCCTCTTTTTTCCAAAAAGGCCTGTGAATCACCCCTCCCTCTGTGCATGAAATGTGTTAAGTAAAATATCTTCATAGCACACCCACCCTTTATATTCTAGGAGACCCACCTTAATATGTACGTAAGATTCACTCCAACCATTAGATGTGTAATCCTATGTTAGGTCCATGTACAAAAAACCAAGCTGACCTGTGATTCAAGTGTGCCACACCAAGAGAAACAGTTGGGAGAGATAAGTCTACCCTTATACTTACAGGGCCCACTGTGATGATAATATAAAATCCACTCCAACTCTTAGATACCACACAAAAGCTTGAGCCTATCCAAACATCAGCCCCATCTATTATTTAGGTGAGCCAAGTAAAGGGAAACGGTCCTCTACACTGGAACGAATGGGACACAGATTAAGTGATGGGTGAGGCCCTGACCATGTTGTATATGTTGTATATCTATGTTGTCCATTCTTTTTCCAGCTCATTTTAAGGCATGGTCTGAAAAAATGATGTAAATCCAAATCTAAGTAGATCAAAAAGCAAGTATTAAACTCCCATTGTTAAAAACTTCTTAAGAGCCACACAAGTTTGGATCTTGTGTTTTCCTTTTATCCAGGTCTATGTGACCTTATCAACAGGTTATACATCAAATGAAGCCCGTACCAAGTTTTTAATGGTAGGTATTTAATCACCACTGATTTCCTCTAGTGTGGTAATCTAAGATTTAAATCTATCTCATTTTTTTACCATGCCCTAAAATAAGCTACTGAAACAGGTGGACGACATCAATATACAACTCATACTTAATCTACACCGGAAGTTTACAAAGGGGTTTGAAATTCAAACCCGAGACTGGCCGGGACCTCATCCTCCCACTCATGCCCTGCTCGATGCGGGACAGGCCCGGAAACCTAGCTGGCCGACCATTTACACCCCAATTTGGATATTTTTGCCCTTACAGTTAGGATTCAGAAGGGTAAAATCGTCATAAAAATATAAGGATATTTTTGCCCTTACAGTTAAGATTTAGAAGGGATAAATTCGTCATAAAAATATAAATGGTTGGGAGGGAGCAGTTGAGATTTTACCGCACAATAGATGGCTTGGATTCAACCCGATTACTTGCCTTAACGCAGGAATCGGCGCCACCACCGGTAGCTCGCACGAAGAGGAAACAGAGGTTGACGACGTATCGTATGCGTAGAAGAGTAGTACCCCCACAAGCGAGCGATGACTGAGTTAAGGAAATCTATGGGTATGGAGAGGGAAAAGAAATGCTCGAGTGAGGAATTCAGTATCAATTCATTTGGAAGAACCCCTACTATTAGCTGTACTTCTCACCCTTTAAAATGATTCCATAAATTCATCTCGTAATGATGAGTTTATTCATTTAAAATTTGGAGATAGTTCTACATTAATTTGGTAAAGACAGATTCTCAAGTGCTCTTGGAGAAATGTGTAAACTTAAGTTCTCCTATTTACATTGGGCAACTTTAACACTCCAAGTACATTAGGTTTTACAAAAATTTCATAGGCTAGCTTGCAAATATCAAACCAATTTAATGATGGTAACCATCTTATGTATAGCCCCTAATATGAACAGTCATCATCATTTGTACAAAAAATAGGTGCGATTCATCTGTTTGATAGATCCCATTATGGATTGCTTATGATTTTAAAGAATCACTTCTATTAGACAACCAGAACAATCATATCCCTGAGTTGGAAATGAAGACGGTTATATAAAATAGTCCAATAAATATGGATTTGATTATACAACCAGTCTTATTTTCACATGGTAGACCATGCAATGTGTTCTGGACGTAATGAACAGTTTAGATGGACTGATTGGACTGTCCAAGTTATCCGATCCAAAACTCTGAAGGGTAACCCAGGGAAAATTGTTAAATCATGCATTAAACTACTAAATTCTAGGCCGAGTTGGCAAATGAGTTTTAAAATGTCATAAATTTCAGGATGTCCGTTGGTCCCACCATTCTCGTTATCTGTAAGCATTTAACAAGGAGGGTCTAACTCATCCACCCTACATGCGCCATTCATGGATGCCAAAGAGTTGAACACGACAAGTAAATGTAATTTTATTTATTACAAATACTTGTACACAACAAGCGTATGCTTTACAACACTAACAAACTATCACTCTTAAATGACAACTCTCACACACAAGAAAAAACTTTTTTGAACTCTTAATACTTGGACATCTTGCTTTCATTCTTGAACTCACTCTTTGTTGTTTATGTGTTTACATAATGAGACTCTTCCCATATTTATAAAGGGCTATGGAAAATTCTAGAATCAACACAACTCTAAAGAGTTATAGAAGCTTCCAAATATCCTATAAGATTTTATTATATTCCGAAACATTCTAAGAGAATCCGGAAGGTTCTAGCATAGTCTAGAACATTTCAGAAGAGTCAAGAAAACTCTATCAAACTCTAAAAGTTTCCGAAAGATTTTAGAGAATTCTAGAATTTTTCAGAAATGTCCGGAAGTTTCCGGAAGACTCCGGAATATTCAAGAGAGGTGGTGATGATATTTAACACTCCCCCTCAGCACCAACTCTCATAATTCCGCCTTGGTCATCATGCCAAGTTGCTTTCTTCCAAGTTTTTTCCTTCTTCTGAACATAGGCATTAGCATCCGTAGGTGTGGCAATTGGCTTGCATTCGAGCATCCCATATTTCTTTAATAGGTCTTTGGCATACTTCTGCTGACAGAGGAATATGCCTTTGTTGCTTCGGTCAATCTTCAACACAAGAAAATGTATCAGTTCTCCAAGTTCCTTCATTTGGAATCGCACGGACAAGTTCTCTCTTGTCCTTTTAATCTCACTGTCATCATCTCTAGTGATGATCAAGTCATCCACGTACACTAGCACTATTGCTACTTTACCTTCCTGGAATTTTACAAAGAGACTGGAGTCCACATGTGCCACCAAGAACCCGCTTTGCACTAGGAATTCCCCTATCTTGCCGTACCAAGCCCTCGGTGCTTGTTTAAGCCCATACAAGGCCTTCTTTAGTTTGCAGACGTAATCTTGATGCCTTTTACTCTGGAAATCACTTGGCTGCTCCATATAGATATCTCGATCAATTTCCCCATATAGAAAAGCATTCTTCAGATCCATTTGCCACAGCTTCCAAGATTTGCTCGCTGCAAGTGCTAGTAGTACTCGCACTATTGTAATTTTTGCTATTGGGCTAAAAGTCTCATCATAGTCCAACTCATATTCTTGTGAGAATCCTCTAGCCACTAGTTGAGCTTTGTACCTTTCTATTGATCCATCGGGACGAGTCTTGACTTTGTACACCCATTTGCATGATATTGGCTTCACATCCTTAGGTTTTGGAACTAGTTCCTAATCTGATTTTGGTTCAATACCTTAATCTCTTCTTCCATCGCCTTCTGCCATTTTATGTCTCGGGATGCTTCTTCAAATGTCATTGGCTCTTTCACGGTCTCTTCTTCTGCTAAGGCAACATCCACGTATCTTGGGTTAGGCCTTCTCTGTCTAGTCGTCCTCCTAAGTGGTGGGTTGTCTACTGCAACCTCCTGTTGAATCCGGTGAAGCTCTTCTGGACTACTTTGATGTACTTCGGTTTGCCATGGACTCATAGATTTATCCGGTGTTCCAGACAGATTAGACACTTGCTCACCATCTCCTGCTGTAGGCGTCAAATCCTTAGTTGAACTAGGAGATTCTTCTCCTTCTCTTGTCTCCCCCATCTTCTCATGCAGTTCATCTTTTAAGTCTTGAGAGTTTGGCTGCTCCTCCTTCAGTGGCAACCACCATGATGAGGCTCCATCAAAAACAACATTCCTCGATGTGTAGCACTGACCAGTTGCAGGGTTGCAACATTTTCACCCTTTCTTTTCACTGTTATAGCCCAAAAAGATGCAACGAATCGCCTTCTTATCAAACTTGCTATGCAAGTGATCAAGCACAAACACATCGCATACACATCTGAAGACTCGGAAGTGACTCACCTTGGGTTCTATGTTCCATAGCTTCTCGAAGGGTGAGATAAAACTTAGTTTTGCCTATGGTAGCCTATTGATTACATGAGCCGCCGTTTGCATGCGCTCTGCCCAGAACATTCCTAGCATGTAGCATGCTCCAACGAATCTCTACAAGGTGACGATTTTTTCTTTCAGTAATACCATTTTGTTGTAGAGTGCCCGAATAAGTTAATTGTCGTTGGATTCTACACTCCTTTAGATAATTTGAGAAATCTTTCGACGTATACTCTCCATCATTATCTGTTCGCAAGCATCGGATCCTTCTATCAAACTCACTTTCGACATTCTCCTGAAATTCTTTAAATTTTAATAAAATTTCTAACTTCTCTTTCATGAAGTAAACCCAAACGTACCTTGAGAAGTCGTTAATAAAGGTCACCATGTAATGCATGCCACTAACTGATACCTGTTTTACCCGTCCGAACACGTCTGAGTGGACAAGCTCCAAGGGTTCTTTAGCTCTAAACTTCAATTCTTCATATAGAAATTGGTGTGCTTTTCCATATTGACACCCTGCACAAATTATATCTTCTCGAACATTCAGCTGAGGAAGACCTTTGTGCATAGCCTTTTTAATTATTATATTCAGCTTATGATAACTCACGTGCCCTAAAGGTGCATACCAAAGATCTGTAGTCTCATTTTTTGAGTCTTATCTACCTAAGCTGATTCAGCTGACATTACGTATATTGACTCCAAGTGTCGTCTTTCCATGATATGTGTACTTAACGGTTTAAGGTTTCAGTACACCTTAACATCCTCTGGTCCAAATACCATATAATTACTAGAAGATGTCAGTTGTGATACTAACAACAGGTTTTTCTTCATCTCTGACACATGATAAACATCTTGCAACTTTATTTGATTAGGGCTAAATCGCGGTGTGATAGTAGTCGTACCTACGTGAGTTATCGGCAACCTTGAATTATTAGTTGTTACCACCACTCGATCTCCTTTGTAGGCAGATAAACTTGATAGATTCTTTTTATCACCTGTCATGTGATTTGAGCACCCTGAATCAACGATCCAATCATCACTGTAGTTGATAGCTCCTTGATTGGAAACTGCGGCAAGGACTATTTCACCCATCTCTGTCACTATTGAGGAAGCAGCTACTTTGTCAGTGACTGTGTTAGACTGCTTGAGTGGTTCATCAAAATCTATCTTCTTCTTTAAATAGCTTTCTTTGATAGATTCAGGCACTGCTAACGATGTCTGAAAGTCCCAGTCATCTTCACTGTCTTCTTGGTGATTTCTAGAAGTCACCAAGTTACCTTCGGCTGATTTTTTCTTAAACCAATAATTTTTTGCAAAGTGACCTTTCTTGCCGTAATTGAAACACTCTATATCATACCTTAGATATAAGGATGATCGTCGTTTATTTGTATTGTTGTCGGATTGAACTCCCTCTGTCCAAGGACTTCTTCCTGCTCTTCTCTCTTCTTGGACTTTCCAAAGTTCTGATGACTTTGTTCGCTCTTTCTGTTCTGTTGTCGATGTCCACCTTTTTTATTATTGCAGTAGAGTGCTTCATTTTCCTTGTTTATCGATGCTCCAACCATTTGCTTGCATAAACTTTCTTGATTGACCAACAAATTCTCCAATTCTATGAGAGTAGGTTGAGTAAGCCAACCTCGTATTGTCGTGATAAAAGCATTATACTCGAGGTTCAACCCATGTATAATGATCCTTCTCATTCTTTCCTCATGAATGTTTGCTTTAGGATCCAATTCTAAAATTTCTCGGCATAAATCCTTCACTCTTGTAAAATATTCGCTTATAGACTTATCTCCTTGGGCGGTGGACATTAACTCATTCTTCAAATATTGAAGTCGAGCATCATTTGTTTTTGAAAACAATGATGTAAAGGTGTCCCATACCATCTTGGGTGTGTTGTCATCCTTGATTCGCCCGAGCAACTCATCCTCAATGGTTGACTCAAGCACGTACATTGCCTTCCCGGCCTTAATGTTCTACTTTCAAAATGCTTCAGCATTTTTCTTAGGAGGTGGGATAATCTCATTCCCATTAACAACCTCCCACAAGTTCTGCCCTTCAAGGTAGGACATAATGCGACTCTTCCAGCTTTGATAGTTGTGGTTGTTAAGCCTCGTAACTCTGCTCGTTGTGTTCACAAGATCTGCCATCGTGACTTGGTGTGATTATCACTCCCTTTACCGAGCAAGCCAACAAACTTCAGTCTCCAAAACGTGCACGATCACCTTAGAAAATGGATCCCGACCAAACCTCGCTCTGATACCAAATTGAAGAGTTGAACACGACAAGTAAATGTAATTTTATTTATTACAAATACTTGTATACAACAAGGGTATGCTTTACAACACTAACAAACTATCACTCTTAAATGACAACTCTCACACACAAGAAAAAACTCTTTTGAATTCTTAGTACTTGGACACCTTGCTTTCACTCTTAAACTCACTCTTTATTGTTTATGTGTTTACATAATGAAACTCTTCCCATATATATAGAGGGCTATGAAAGATTCTATAATCAACACAACTCTAAAGAGTTATAGAAGCTTCCAAATATTTTATAAAGTTCTATTATATTCCGGAACATTCTAAGAGAATCCGGAAGGTTCTAGCATAGTCTGGAACATTCCAGAAGAGTTAAGAAAACTCTATCAAACTCTACAGATGGGGATTTCCCTAAAATATTCAATGTTGGAAGATACTAACCCTCCGGCGTTGAACCATTAAATGAATGATTTGGATCATCAAAACACAGCCCCATATGTAGAGAATCTTGCATGATGATAGACCATATTCAAAAAAATAAAAATAAAAATCTATACACATGTTGGTGAGCAAGACCTACTATTCATTCTTTCTAAGACGCATACGTCAAAATTAGCATGACCCAACCGGATTATTAGGTGAGTCTAAGTGTTAGGGCCAGGCTCACTGCATCACTTAACTAGGCCTTTGATTTTAGGGCCAGACCTACTATTCAATGACAACTATTTCCTATAGTGTGGTCACTAGAGATTTGGATGCGATCTGCTTCATTTTTTAGTGCAAATCTTGATGGACCATGCGGACATTCAAGACATATATCAAGGTGGGCTCAACGGTGGGTAAACACCTAATCCGTTCTCCGCAGTGTTTCCCATGTGATCCTTCCCTGTTTTCTCCAAGCGTCCAAGGATCGAAACTTCATTGAATGGCGTGAAGGAACGGTGGATAGAGTTGCCCCACAAGTACAAGTGAGACTAGAAACACAGTACACACCCATGTCCGTACACACAGTACTCCGTGTTAGCGACCCCCGCTAAGGATCAATACCAAGACCTCAAGTGATGAAAGGAGGTATCTCCACTCAGTCTGCCAGTTGAGCTATGGATCTGGGTGTGAAACACTTGGATCTTGTTGTTGCCTTTGAATTTTTAAAATATTAACGGTGACAGATGGACTAGCATTATTAGGGGCATTTTGAATTATTAAGGACATGCTATATGTATTTATTTATTTATTTGATGGTCCATTTCTTTACACATTACATTACAGGTTGGTCCACGTGATGAAGGGCTGTCAAAGGGGATTGAGAGAAATTTTATGTTAAAGGATTTCATGATATATGCATATTCAGGTTTCATTTCCAACAAGTGGGGCCCATGTTTTGGCGATCAAAATTATTGGTCTGTTGTGTTCTACGGTGGATGGAGTATAAGTTAAAAATGACATCGATTGGACAATCTTAACCCTTTGATCTATGGCTGAAAACTATACAAATAAGAAAAAAAATTACAACTTGATCCAGGTTTTATCTAATATTCATAGCTGGGAGATTTTTGGAGCATGGTCTATCTTGTTATAGGAAACCAGCCATTGGTCTGGATTACTGACCATGGCTCGTGATTGTCAGAATTGAAAACCTGTATATGGTGTGCAAAGATGTCACGCACCGCATAATTCATGTGATAGGTTTTGAACATGTGGGTCATGTGTACCTTAATAACAAACAAATAGGTTGCAAGAGCGCGGATTAGCTACTGAACCCGCCGGTAGCGAAACTCGCTACTGAAGTAACGTCACCACATTACGTGGGCACCACCATGATTTATGTGTTGTATCTACACCATCCATCCATTTGGAGAGATTATTTTAGAGGTAGATCTAAAGTTCAAGTGGACCCACCACAAAAAAGTGGGGACAGTGATGCCACTGTTGAAATCTTCTTAGGGTCCACCGTGATATTTATTTGAGATCCAACCTATTTATATGTCAACAAAGACATGAAATAAGGAAAAACACAAATATCAGCTTGATCAAAAACTGCGGTGGCTCAAAGAATTTTTTAATGGTAGGTTCAATCCTCACTGTTTTCCGTGGTGGGGTCCACTTGAGCTTTGGATCTGACTAGTTCTTTGCATCATTCTCTAAAATGATCTCTCCAAATGGATGGGCCGTGTGAATACAACACATACATCATGGTGGGGCCCACAAAATGTGGTAACCTAACTATAGTAGGAGACTTGCTACTGCCTAGTTCAGTAGCTAATCGGCGTCCTGTGTCACTCACACTCCCATCTCTCCCTCTCCCTCTCCCTCTCCCTCTCCCTCTACATGATCAACCCTTCACGTTTGGGCTTAAAAAAACATTTCAGGCCGGGGTTGGCTGGACTGTTTCGGCTTGTCCTATGCCTAACCCTCAGGCACAGATGTAGTCTGAACATTTCAAGTGGGGCTTAGCTGGATTATTTTGGCTCGTCAAGAGCCTAGGCCAGGATAGTCACCAACCTGATCAACCCTCAGGCTCTGTGTTGAGGGTCAAATATTGCATATCAGACCCCAGTTATTACCTCGATTTATGAGCATGACACTGTTTAATGGCCCGTTTAATCGTAATTGTGATGCAGGGTGTATTTACGAGCTTCGATGAAAATATGGTGTTAAAAGCGTGGATTTAAGACTTGGGCATCACCAAGGCATTGGATGGGACTCTATGGGACCAAGATCAAGGATTTACACGCCGAAGATCAGAGAAATTCCAGCAACTCACGATGAAGAGGCCCGAAAATGGTCTAGAATGCAAGAACACAGGGTTCCCGCCATCCATTCGGCCCGAAACTTCATATATAAGATAGAGGCCATATATTAACCGTACATATTAAATTTCAGCCATTGGATCACTATAGAAGTGGACAAACGGTCAGATCAGCCTACAAATTATCAAACTGGGGCCCACCTGATATCTGGATATGCTTCACTTTCGATCTCAGCCCATTTTACGAGGTGACAAAACAGATGGTTGGATTGGATTTCTTCATAAACATCGCAGCGGACCCCACCTGATTGGGTGTGTACGGTGCACAAGTACACTAGATATGCACCGTGTCCATAATTCCTTCTAAAAGCAACCAATCCGTCTCCTTTTCAAAAATGGCAACTGCCGTCTTCTGTTGCGCAATACAGGGACCTCCGGACAAGTCTTGTGGGCCACCACCGCGCATCATTAGTCAGATCGGCACCGTCCATCAGGCGTGAAACGTCCCATTAATCATCACCTAGGTTGAAGTTTTCATAATACAGTAAGGATCTGATTTCAACCTTTAAAACGGAAGATAAATGGTGGCATTATAGATTACGTGGGCAACATCAAGGACGATCCAAAACGATACGTTCCCGACCAAAATTTCGAGAGTATCACAATGAACGGAGTGGATTTTACATAGATCAGAGGGAGTGGGCCCCACAGAGAGTCCAATGCTAACAGTGGGACTCTGTTTACGCAGTCCGCAAACGCCCGGCCCATCCGGGCCATTCTGCAACCGTGATAAGGATCGGTCCATCTATCTGGACCATCCAAATTATTCCCAGGGGACCACCGATCAAGCTCAAGGAGACTGACCGGATCGGATCTTGCATCAAGCCCCATTTTTGCTGCGAAAAGAGGAGCTCCCCGCCTGCGGTTTGCTGTTTGCGTAAACAGCTGTCCACAACTGCGTAAACCGCTGTGCAAGCTGTGTTCCACACTAGCCTCTCATGCGTAAGCCCTTTTCAAACTCCAGAAGGCCTACACACAGCAACCCTCCACCGTTTCCTGCTGCTATAAGAAGAAAGAAAGGAAGTTGTGAAAAGAATCTTTGGCTTGGCTTGAACGTGAGAGAGAGACAGGCAGAGAGTAGTTGTTATTTTTCTTTTCTTTTTCTTTTTCCTTTTCTTTTGCTTTGTTTAAGGGATTCCGCCCATTCATATTGGGCTGAACCTCTTAGCTAGGGCTAAGAGGTGAAGCTTGTAGCATGATGGGAGACTCTTTGCTTGTCCTTTTTGTTTAGACTGTATTGATGTTGATTTTAGTTAATTAAGGGAATATTTTTAGTTTTTAATGGTCTGTTGTGACTAAAATTACAATGGGTCTGCAATAGCTTTGAGTATGTTCCTTTCCTCTTATGTTTATGACGTCAGGAAGCCCTATTGTTCACCATCGTCTCCTGGGCATGGTCGGATGACGGTACCCTTTCCTAACCCTCATAGCATGTTGATTGGTTCGTAATTAGTTTAATTTTGTTGTTTGCTTTGCCTCTTGAGCATGGTTTGGTGATGGAATCCATTCTAATTCATGTACCTTTCATCTCTTGAAAACTATATCAACGTCAGTTCATTTAATTTCCATAATTTGTGAAGTAGGCATAAGATCTCCCTGATCTCTACAAGTGGATCCTCTGAAGCCCTAGTATTTTTCATCTGAATTCTTAAGTTTTAGATAATTATTTCACCATCATTCGTTCAAATCACCCGATTTAGATTATATCTTATTCCGATTCTAGTTCTAGTCAATTTCAGAAGACGTACAGGTTTCAGTCCCTGTGGATTCGACCTCGGTCTTACCGAGTTTTATTACTACATCACAACCCTATACTTGGGGAGTGAACAAGTTTTTGGCGCCGTTGCCGGGGATTGACGGCTATATTTTCTGAGATTAACTAGTTTTAGGACAAGTTTAGGATTAGGATTTTCTAATTTTAGGTTAGAATTTTTTCTGTTTGATTTTTAGAAATTAACTTTGTTTTCTGTTTTGTAGGATCCTAACATACACTTCTAATTCGGTAATTTCTTTCTAATTTTCTACTTTTTCTATTTTTAGAATTAGGATTTTAGTTTCAGAAATTTTCTTATTCTAGGTTTCCTTTTTAGAAACTAACACTATTTTCTATTTTAGGATTAGTTTTTTTTTTTAGAACTTTCTAACTTTAGGTTTACAACTTTCCTCTTTTGTTCTTAGAAACTAGGTTAGTTATTTTCCTTTTTAGAAACTTTCCTTTTTAGTAACTAACTTTCTATTTTTATTTTTAGAAACTTTTTGACTTTAAGATTTCTATTTTTAGAAACTAATTTCTTTTGTTTTATTTTGCAGGATTCTAACATAGGAACTTCCAACTTAGTAACTTCTTTCTAATTCTTTCTCCTTCTATTTCTAGTTCTCTTATTGCTGTAGGATTTTTTTCTTTTATCCTAGGATTAAACTCAGAATTAGGGTTCACCATGGAAGCTTGGGTACGTGTTTATGCTGAGATGGATAAGCAATCTTGGGGAATGCCTGAGGGTGTTGGAATTCAACGTATACCTCAAGATTTTTCTCCCCATCGAGAACCGACATTGAGAACCGACCAGAACGTTATGTTCCATCGGTTAATAGGTCCGTATATGATCATAATTATGGGAATGAAGATTATTATCAACCATCATATTCTCCCATGCATGATCAGTATGACTATAACCAGTGAAAACATCAAAACTGGGAAGATAAACCAACAACATGTTATAATGATTATTCTCTTGGATACCCTATCATTGAGATCCAACCAGAAACGATCCAAGAGGATTCATTTCAGCGTAACATGGCGTGTCTTGCAGAAACTATAAAAACTTTGGAAGCACTTACTTCAAGTGATAATTCTCTTAGGTCCTCTACCTTTAAAATTCAACCAGAAACAATTCAATAGAATTCTCAAAATTCCTTCCAAACTCTAGAGCTCAGCCAACAAAATACACTCCAAAGACTACAAGGACTTATAAAAGATATTCAACAAGAGAGTTCACATGATGCGATTATGGAGAACTCTGAAATTTGGAATGGTGAGTTGGATTCCATTAATGATCATATGGTTCAAATTCCCGATGAGTCGATCTCGATGACTGTTCAAAAGAATGGTGAAGAGTCATGGGTGTCTTTCAAATATAATGATGATGACACACTTCACTCACAAGACACATTAGATTTCAATGATGAGGAAGAGGTTAGTTTATGTGAACTCCAATCCAATCTAGGAATAGAATGTGAAGAAAGTGATCCCATCCCAAATTTGCACTGCACTGAACTAGAATATGATGAGTATTGGGATAACGATCATGAATATGCAGCCCCAATTCCCCTGGAATTAATCTCAAGTTTGGTCCAGGTCAATGATCAAGAAGTACACGAAGGGAGCGGTCATAATGAGCTACTCCACTCACCTGACATATCTGATTTAAAAGTGGATGAGCTCCTTACAACCGACCCTTATACCTCTTGTGAGACATGTTTGGACGATTCCCCCGAATTGAATGATGATATGATTCAGGAGATGGACGAGTTACTTGATACAACTCTGGAATTTGAAACCACCTAGTTGAGGCCGCCATCTGAACTGTTGAGTTTTGACGATTCAATGCCTCTTCTGAGTAGTTTCAATGAGCAGAGTCCGCACATCAATGCTTCATACACTGACCCTCAATCTATCTATGCAGGGCTGGAGCAAGAGAGCACACCTCCGTTTACCTTTAAAGACGATGGATTCCTTGGGTAGATCATCACGAGCTCTAATGTGGAACATAAGTCACGCTCAACTGAATTTTTCAACTCTTTGAATGATTGCTTGGCACACTTTGCAGACTTAAATGATCCCATGATAAGAGACATAATGAATGCCTTGCAAGACAATATCTCGGTAGTCATCACTGACCGAGAGAATCCTTACTTTGAAACCCCTCCTTCCTCAGACCCTGAATGTTTACCACTAAAGGAAGAGGAGTTGAAAATTGAACCGAAGCCTGGAACTTCGGAATGCATTGAGACTACATTACTTCTCAAAAATTTTTTTGAATTTTATCTACCTGTAGTCTTTGATTCACCATGGGATACTAACTTTGAGACTTTCTCTGACACAGGTGAATCATATATATTTTGAATACCTCAAGCGGATCAACGACAAATTTTTGCTAAGGTACATAAGTTTCTCTGGTCATTCATGCTCCAGGGCATCAAAGCCTATTGCAAAAAGGGTTTTTAGATGATCTGTTGAGAAATCTCTTGAGAAATTTATCCGGATATTGGCGGAAGAGGAACTGTGTGGCATGACTGAGTAGTTTTTTCCCTGTTTTCTTAGGACTAGGGTAGTTTTTTTTTTTTTTTTTTTTTTTTTTTTTTATAGGATAGATAGTAAACTTAACGTTCCTGGGAGGCAACCCAGCTTTTCATTTCATTTCATTTTCCTAGTTAGTTAGTTCAATGTTTGTGGGTAACATTACTGCAAACCCTCATGAGACTACAACTCGTCCTCTAGGGGCAACCTAGGGGTTTAAAGGCTTGTTGCATACGCTAAATGCAATCGAGAGCACCTACGAAAGTGGTATAGGTAGGATTTTATTTTTAGTTTTATGTTGCTTTCTCTCTCGTGCTGATTGGATTCCATGCTGCAATCTCGTGGAAAGTCTCTCACGATTCATCATCCAGGTATTATCTTCCCATCACTTCACTTTTACTTTCGTTGTCCCATGTGCATGGCATGCTTATATCTTTTACATTAAGGACAATGTAGATTTTAGGTTGGGGGTGGGAGATTAGGTAACCTAATCAGTGTTTTTCTTAGTCTTGAGCAAAAAATTGTGAAATTTTTTAAATTTTTCTGAAATTTCTTGTGATTTCAAAGTGATTTTGATAGCCATCTTTGATTTAGAATTACAAGATAAGTGATGTTGGTAATTTGTGACTCTTAGATTCCGTTCTTTGTTAGATTTCACAGTTAAGTTCGAATTGTTGATCCATGATTAGAGGTTTTAAACATTGATTGAGTCATGATTTCACAAGACACATCTTGCTTGCATATTAAAGTTCAGTTCGATATTAAAGGATTAACTTGGTGACCACTAAGCTTGAAAGGAACCAACCTGAGAAATTGAAAGGATTGGGCGAATGGTCTTCACCATAGGTTTGCTCCCTATAGGTGTAGATTTAATTCCCCATGGATGATATGTGAAAAGGGATGGGTGTACAGTCTTCACCATAGGTTTGCTCCCTATAGGTGAGGATGTGATTCCCCTTCTTGGCGTTACTTCTAATGAAAAAATCAAAAGCTAAAAGAATGAAAGGATGATCTGTGAGGAAAGTTTTAAGTTAGGTTTTGGTTGTCATGATTTCTCTTGTTGGTTACCAATGATATCATGAAATAACGGATTGAATCTTAATGATTGATAAGCCGAGACTACACTATACACCCATGGAACTTAGTGTTTGGCATTTTTCTAATTGATGGATGAATACTTTGAACTTGACTATGAAGTTTACCGTGTGCTTGAGTCTAGGAGAGAATAATGCCCAACATTCATGAATCTTAGATTTCTGGTATCTGAATCGTTTTTTAAGATTTCACTCGGTTGCGTAGAAATTGCCCTGTAATTCTCAACTTATTTTTCACATATTTTGCTCGGGACTAGAAAAATGCTGATTGGGGTTGTGTTGAGGGTCAAATATTGCATATCAGACCCCAGTTATTACCTGGATTTATGAGCATGACACTGTTTAATGGCCCGTTTAATCGTAATTGTTATGCAGGGTGTATTTACGAGCTTGGATGGAAATATGGTGTTAAAAGCGTGGATTTAAGGCTTAGGCATCACCAAGGCATTGGATGGGACTCCATGGGACCAAGATCAAGGATTTACACGCCGGAGATCAGAGAAATTCCAGCAACTCACGATGAAGAGGCCCGAAAATGGTCTAGAATACAAGAACACAGGGTTCCCGCCATCCATTCGGCCCGAAACTTCATACATGAGATAGAGGCCATATATTAACAGTACATATTAAATTTCAGTCATTGGATCACTATAAAAGTGGACCAACGGTCAGATCAGCCCACAAATTGTCAAACTGGGGCCCACCTGATATCTGGATATGCTTCACTTTCGGTCTCAGCCCGTTTTAGGAGGTGAAAAAACAGATGGTTGGATTGGATTTCTTCATAAACATCGCAGCGGACCCCACCTGATTGGGTGTGTACGGTGCACAAGTACACCAGATGTGCACCGTGTCCATAATTCCTTCTAAAAGCAACCAATCCGTCTCCTTTTCAAAAACGGCAACTGCCGTCTTCTGTTGCGCAATACAGGGACCTCCGGACAAGTCTTGTGGGCCACCACCGCGCATCATTAGTCAGATCGGCACCGTCCATCAGGCGTGAAACGTCCCATTAATCATCACCTAGGTTGAAGTTTTCATAATACAGTAAGGATCTGATTTCAACCTTTAAAACGGAAGATAAATGGTGGCATTATAGATTACGTGGGCAACATCAAGGACGATCCAAAACGATACGTTCCCGACCAAAATTTTGAGAGTATCACAATGAACGGAGTGGATTTTACATAGATCAGAGGGAGTGGGCCCCACAGAGAGTCCAACGCTAACAGTGGGACTCTGTTTACGTAGTCCGCAAACGCCCGGCCCATCCAGGCCATTCTACAACCGTGATTAGGATCGGTCCATCTATTTGGATCATCCAAATTATTCCCAGGGGACCACCGATCAAGCTCAAGGAGACTGACCGGATCGAATCTTGCATCAAGCCCCGTTTTTGCTGCGAAAAGAGGAGCTCCCGCACTTTGCGGTTTCTTTGTTGTAAGCAATTTCCCCACAAGTGCTTAAACAGCTATGCAAGCTGTGTTCTGCACTAGCCTCTCATGCGTAAGCCCTTTTCAGACTCCAGAAGGCCTACACACAGCAACCCTCCACCGTTTCCTGCTGCTATAAGAAGAAAGAAAGGAAGTTGTGAAAAGAATCTTTGGCTTGGCTTGAACGTGAGAGAGAGACAGGCAGAGAGTAGTTGTTATTTTTCTTTTCTTTTTCTTTTTCTTTTGCTTTGTTTAAGGGATTCCGCCCATTCATGTTGGGCTGAACCTCTTAGCTAGGGCTAAGAGGTGAAGCTTGTAGCATGATGGGAGACTCTTTGCTTGTCCTTTTTGTTTAGACTGAATTGATGTTGATTTTAGTTAATTAAGGGAATATTTTTAGTTTTTAATGGTCTGTTGTGACTAAAATTACAATGGGTCTGCAATAGCTTTGAGCATGTTCCTTTCATCTTATGTTTATGACGTTAGGAAGCCCTATTGTTCACCATCGTCTCCTGGGCATGGTCGGATGACGGTACCCTTTCCTAACCCTCATAGCATGTTGATTGGTTCGTAATTAGTTTAATTTTGTTGTTTGCTTTGCCTCTTGGGCATGGTTTGGTGATGGAATCCATTTTAATTCATATACCTTTCATCTCTTGAAAACTATATCAACGTCAGTTCATTTAATTTCCATGATTTGTGAAGCAGACATAAGATCTCCCTGATCTCTACAAGTGGATCCTCTGAATCCCTAGTGTTTTTCCTCTGAATTCTTAAGTTTTAGATAATTATTTCACCATCATTCATTCAAATCACCCGATTTAGATTATATCTTATTCCGATTCTAGTTCTACTCAATTTCAGAAGACGTATAGGTTTCAGTCCCTGTGGATTCGACCTCGGTCTTACCGAGTTTTATTACTACATCACAACCCTATACTTGGGGAGTGAACACTCAGCCCCAGGATAATCATATCATTTTGGGCTGGACTTGGTAGGACTATTGTGGCCTATCACAGGCTCAAGTGTATCTTGAACAATGCGAGCTAAGGTTCAACAGAGCTTGGCCTATCACACATCCATGCATGAGGAGAGAGAAAATTGAAATAAATTCTAATAAAATTGAAAATAAATTGATCGATAATAAAAACGAGTTCAGGCTCCCTTAAATATTGATATCAACCCTTGGAAGAAGTTTCAAAATCAAACTAAAACTCTCTAAAATTGTGACTTAACATAGATAGTAAATTTACTATTTACGGACTATGATAATTTCCACTAGACTTCATGGTTTTCAGCCAAAAATAGTAAGTGTCCAATTTGGCCTGACCACATTATTCTCCTAATTTTTCTAAGCCCTTTACATGTTGGGCTCAACTTCTAAAACTCAATGGATCAAAAGTTATGATCGAATTAAAACTTATTATAAATAGTAAAAACAGAAATAAAATGGATTTCCAACGGTCGTTCCAATGGAATCTCACAAATTCGGCATGGGCTTATGATGGTCTGGATCACTTCTGCCTCCGATCGGCTTTCTCCAGTCCATCTTGGGCCATGAAATTATCCGCGACCCGGTCTACTTCAGCGAGTGGGAGCAGTAACATGAAGAATAAATAATGATTTCTATATGTTACATGTAAGGTGAGATTGGCTCTCGATTTTTTTTTCGTATCTTTAGTTTGAAAACAAGAGTTGTATGACGGGGTCAGTGACTCAGTCCAACTGATTCGTATTGAGTCTATCCATTAAATGCACACGTGTATATAATAAAGTTCTTGCACATGCTCCACATGTGCCAGCATGGCACGTAGGCGCTAGAACTAATCCATCCCTCGGGTTGGTCAGACCTCATATATATTTTTCCAAAATTAAAATCTAGTCTAATCAGCATGTGGGTCCAATATTTGAAAATTGTGGATGGGTTAGAAAGCTTCAGCCAATTTTTCCAAGGTGCACGTTTGTCTTAAAAACTGTGGACCACCTGACCAGTGGGACAACCTAACACTTAGTCTAGGGATCAATATAGTGGTGCCCATCTGATGGACGGGTTGGATCTTGGATCTATCGTGCCATGCATGCTGGCACATATGTGGCATAAGTTTTATTGCACACGACATATGGGCTGATCAAAGCTTATATATGTTCTGTACAATTTATAGATGCATGCATATGAAGGGTAATACTCTGCTAGAGTATCAAATAACTCCACTTGCACAATTGCTCTGCAACTCCTCTTGCTGCATCTTGTTAATCCTTCCTTTTTCTGTATGCATGGAATGCTATTTTTTCAGCACATTTTATTTTTGATGTAGGATGATGTAGATTAAGCATGTTCCTAACACACATGTATAAGAAGAAGCCTAAAAAAAAATGACAAAATTCAGCATAGTTCCACCAATCAACCGATTGGGTTGACATGTCAAAATTCTGCCAGAAACTCCAGATTGATCGTTGGACAATTTCTGTTAATTTCGACAGGTCAACAGATTTGGTTGACAGATTGAAGGCCCTATTTAACAGGTTGACCAATCAATTCGATAGTTCAAAATTCATAGAATTTTTAGTTTTAGTATCTGGACGTTTTTAAGCCTGTTTGACCAATGGACTTTTGAGCCGATGACACGACAAAAATTTCTATGATTTTCAGAATTTGCTTCCTTATTTGATTAGGACTCTTTTAGTATATTTTAGGATTTGTTTATGGTCATTTAATCATGCTAAATTTATTTATTTTGGAAGAATTTATTAATTAAAAATTTGATAATTACATTATTTCTCTCATGGATTCTAGAGAATTCTGTTATGAATTTTAGAAAACCTTGTGAATTTAAGATGTTTATTAATTGAGAAAGATGGTAATCAACTTCATCACATCTTTCCTTGCCTCAATTTTGCAAATAAAGCATTTTTAATTAAGTAGATCTAACATAAGATGAGAGAGAGAGAGAGAGAGAGAGAGAGAGAGAGAGAGGAAGAGGATTTTTGTATTGGGACCTCTTCTCTCTGTCGTTGATCGATTGATCGAGCCCGTGAATCGAATCTGAAAGGGGTGTTGCGATAAATTCAAGGAGGGAGAGATGGCATCAAGAGCTATGGTTCCTCAGCAACAGAGAGGTGGGGCGGTTGCCGTAGGAAAACAGAAGGCTGTCCTAGCCGACAGAAACAATCAGCAAGCTCTTGGAGATATTGGCAATCTTGTCAATGTTCGAGGCACTGCCATTGAAGGGAAGCCGCAGCAGCAGATCACTCGCCCCATCTCAAGGAGTTTCTGCGCTCAGCTTCTTGCGAATGTGCAGGCAGCTGCAGCAGCTAATAATAAGAAATCAGTTGCAGTTGTTGCAGATGTTGGAGTCAAAGCAAAGGGTGGCGACAAGGTAGCTAAACAGAAAGTTACTATGAAGCCGAAACCAGAGAAGGTAATCGAGATAAGCCCTGATACGGAGGAGGAAGCTAAGAAATCTGAAAACAAGACTAAATTACATGAAGGATCATCAAGTGAGAAAGTGGAGACCCTCACTTCGATCCTCACCGCACGAAGCAAGGTCGCCCGTGGACTCACAATGCGAGTGACAGATATTGATGTGGCGGATGCAAAGGATCAGTTGGCAGTTGTTGTCACGCCCCGAAATTCACGTACTGAGTGTGCACCCTTAGACATGAGTTACGGACCATGACTCGTACACTTAGTGTACTTAAATCAGTGAGTCACATTTTTTAATAGAGGTACAATAAAATCTGAATTCTATGTTCCCATTAACCTCTATCAATATATTCATGTCAACTTGATCTAGTCTCAAACATTCATCACTACACATCAAAAGAAAATAAAAATAAAAAATAAAATAAAATAAATTGAGACTTTAATTTAAGTCATTGGAATCATCAAGTTATAAAAAAAAAAAAATAAAAAATTAAATTTAAAGTCATTCTAAAACAGAAATAAAATAATAATAGGAAACAGATGTTCCATTTAATTATTCTACTGGTCCAACGACGTAAGCTCGTCTTCAGTTAAATACAGCCACTGATCATGTGGATCATCCACTGGTTTAGCTTCATATTCTTGTTCTTCAGTCGTTCTATCTACTTCAATTCCATCTGTACAGTTTTTCCATCAATAAACCGTCAGCTGGCCAGGACCAGTGAGTGAACCCATCATGGTTTGTGCACAGTACAATTAAAATAATACATACAAGTAAAGCATAAAAATTAGAAATACAATGCAAATAATTAAAGCGTATGCTATGGATGATACTGACGATGCATCAAGTGGGTATAAATAGAAACCATCCACTTGCTTGAGTTGGATATCGACAACCCGCATCCGCACTCGGCAGGCTTCTACCATTGGTAGGCATAGGCAAGGCCCGCATCCCCCCCAAGGGGCAGGCTTCCACATATAGTGGGCTTCTAGTGGGTACAATGGGCTGTCCCCTAGGTAATCGCACAAGAATATCAATGATGCCAGGCATGAATGTTTGATGCAACAGTAATCATATCAGCAATCAAATACATCTCTCCTTATGAGAGGCCTTTCACATGTTCATAATCCAAGAATATCTCAGCACTAATCAGTTTATAAACAATTTAATCAAGTCATTCACAACAACAAATTATTTTAATCATATGGAGAGGAAACATGTTGGGATTACTCACCTGATGATTTAGAGAGGAATCCGATGGAGCGGATCAGAAATTACCTATAAATAATCCATATGCAGTACACCATAATATTAAAAATATATATATTAAACTCATAAAGTATTTGATTTGTTTTGATTACTAATTAAGGTCTTACATGGGAGTGATACTCAAGTAACATACGTAATAGATAGGGTTCATCGTATCTATCTCGGCCCAAAAGACACACTAGATATCTTATAAGATGAACCACCACATGGATGGCTTGGATCTTCTAAGAGCATGTCATAATGATACATAATTTAGCCTATGTATATTTTATCCTAAACATGCATGCAACTTATATAAGTTTTACCGTGCATTAGAATGTGGAGTTACATTATATTATATATATATATATATATATATCTAACACACATTTATTTTTATGTGGGTCCTACTTACAGGGATCTGGATTGATTATATGGTTACCATTACTATATTGACCTTTGAGAAAAATTTTCAATCTAATCTGAAATATGTGGGACCTGTAATAACGTAAACGATTATTGTACAACTACAATTATTTTCTTTCTGTATGGGTCACACACATTTTAGATATGTCCTAAATTTACACTCTTAACCCATAATAACCTTCCAAATCAAATGATGGATTGAATACAATGTATACATCACTGTGAGTCCACAATCTGATGACCCAAGATTTTCTAACATTAAAAGCCGCACTTGGTTTCAACGTTGACAATCAAACTTTATTTTTTTGTACTTATTTATTTATTTAATTTTTTTGATAGGTCACATGAAAATCTAAACCATGAATGAGATAGGTAATCTCCTCATAAAGGACGAGCCAAAAAAATCTACTCGAAATAACACTTTTGTGGCCCACAAGAATATTCGAAGGTGCCCATTTAATCTTCACTGTTTAAGGCGATGTGATCCACATGAGTTTTCTTTCGAATAAAATATTCAACCCCAAGACTTTTAATTAGTGACAAGATTATTGGATGGTACGGATTTAATACATACATCAAGAAAGCCCTGCATATAAGGCCCATAAATCCAGACTAATTCCGGTAACGTAAATAGCCCAACTTCACTTTTGCACGCTGGAGTGTTTTTACACCAGCTCTATATTGTTACACTTTTGTCATTATGACCCATACATAATATGTGTGCATAAGATCTATTCCATTCACTACTTTACTAACATAGTTTAAGACATTGGTAGAAATATGAGGTAGATTCGTTATTCTGATGGATTATACTACCATGAATCAACACTGACCGTTCTTCCACCATTAAAACATATACATTTCTTATTTCAAACTCTCCTAACTTTCTATGTAAGATCCAAATTGTTCATTGGTCCACCCATTTATTCTTTAATGGTCAAAATAATTAATACCTCCGTCGGAACTCCTTGCGGTCTAGGTGGATATTCCAACGATGAGTGCATCATGAATTCTATTTTACATGTTGCGGCCTACCAAATTGTTAATTTATCTTAATTTTTGGAGGTTTTTCATATTTTGGTCCTTAGGACCTAATAGACTGAATTGATCGAGTCGTATATGCAAAATAAGTTCAATATGTACTTCAAATAAAATAAACAAAAAGAACTTATGTGTTTCCTTTTAATTCTTGTTACATGCGTACGGTGTTCCAAGGTGCATCGTGCATATGCGCACATATTGATATATGTGTACATGCATTGCACCCATGGTAGATCTACACCGTCCATCACATAAACCCAAAACATAATAACATATTAAAAATTAAAATTAAAATTAAAATAAAATGAGTACTAACCTGCGCAAGCCGTTCTTCTACTAATTTCTCTCCTTTTATGTTTTATTTTATTTTTGTTTTTGTTTTTTCCTCTTTTTGATCTGCGAGAAATGTCCATCCTTATAAAGAAAAGAGAGTTGTTCAGATAAGATGGATAAGATAATGATAAGGGAGGTTTTAACCGGTTTGATTTTTTTTTTTTTTTTTTTTTAACAAACAAAATTTCAAAAATTTAAAATTTAAGGAACTGAACAAATTTGGAATTGTTACAGATTTATTTTTCATTGATATGTGGGGTCCATCCCGTTGCTTATGAGAAATCTACTCCACACATTCACTTCATTATATTATGTCACGTTATGAGTTGAAGGATGAGACAAATATAATATTCCGGTGATCTATATGATAGGACAGGAAACTCTCAAGATTAAATATGGACTGTTGACGACTTCTTGGCTAGTAGGTGAATGGCCCAGATCATGCATATGTTAGCTTAACAGATGGGGGACGGTGAAGGATGGATTGATATTGGACTAAGTGGACGATAGCTACAGAGTATTATTAGTGTATCCTTGAAGAAACGTGGGCTAGTGGAGACTGATGAATCATATCTCACATTTTTAATAAATATTTTCAAACTTAAATATTTTCTATTCAGACCATCTATTTAGAGTGAAACTTTACCAAAGATTACCATTTTGCGTGCTCTACAAACAGACCAAGTTTGGGCCCTGATCTCTCAAGGACGACCAAGATGCTTATTTAACGGCTTACATTTATTTATAACTCAAAACAATGTTTACCGACATCCTATGTAAAAATTAACCGGTAGTTTTGATGTATACATTATGATCCACTTAATGAATGATTTATTTAAATATTTGGATTGCCTAGTTGGCAGATCTGACTGTGATGGATGATCAATTGATGGTCTAAATTTTTAAATAAGTAGATGGTTAAAATGTTAATCATATTTATGGGCTATTATACGATCATTTTTGTACATGGATATGTATAAAGTAGTTTTTGGATGCGATCTATATTAGACATGTATATCGTTAGATTCAAGTTATTGGTTTACAGGTGTAAAATACACAGATCATGATTTTGACGGTAAATTAAGCATATTCATAATTGACAAATAAGGTAAACGAATCAAAATGTTAATTTGACATGTGTACGAGTGGATATGAAAATCTAGTAGTTACTTTACTTTGATCAAGTCGTCCAAATTCAAAGTGGTCGGTTAGATATCCTCATCTAGTGGCAAATAGTTAATTTAACGGTCGGTTTGATGAACGGGTGAGAATACTAGGGTATTCATGGGTTTATCCTATTAATCAATAGTCGGTTGACGTAATCTAGGGGTGGAAATTACTTTCTATGTTTGAAATTCAACTTAAACTACATAAATATTAATGGATCTATAAGTGTACAGTTGAATAAGTGTAAAAGTGTAATCATACATCCTTACGTACAGGTAAACTCGAACCCAAAATTTCGGGTTGTTACATTTTACCCCCCTTAAAATAAAATCTCGTCCTCGAGATTTGAAATCTAGTAAAAAAAAAAATTAGTCACATTAATGTTATCGATAGTTTTAGATACTGGATTATTTTATAAGATTTATTATTATTATTATTATTTTTCAAGTATGGGACCAATGTTCATCTAAAAAGAAAATTTTAAATTTAGTAACGATTATGATTTTTTTTATATACTTCGGAATATATATATATATATATATATATATATATATATATGTTAATAAATTATCAAAATAAAGTATAACAGTTAAATGTGGACAAGACACCTATTTGGGCAGATTGATTATTTGCTTGATCTGTTATTTCTATCATATTCTCCTGTACTTTAAGATTAAAAATTAGTTTCATTATTATTATTATTATTATTTATTTTTTTTCTGCAGATCCTATTATAAGTTATACTATCTCTATAAAAATTTACCTTACTCTGCTCATTATAAATATTTCAAGAATTCTTATGGTTCGATCCGTAAAAAACAAACAAATTCTGGCTAGACTGCACCGACACCCTAAATCAGTATATTTAATATTAAATTTAGATTTATTTTTTTTTTAAATCTAGACATTTCTACCTACAAGTAGGCTTTTGAATCACCTTGATCAGAATTATATTTTTATAGTTACGAATTTTATAATTAGAGTTACTAATGATGTTCATTTCTATCTAGCAAGATTTTGGGGAATTTAATATTTTAACATAACTTTACGGTTTAAATATTATTAAATCAGAGTACATGGAAACATCCTAACATTGTTTTGTACATTTATTTTTATTTTATTTTATTTTATTTTTTTGAATTCTATAACAAGTACACAGTCCTTTTATAAAATTTTAGCTTAGTAAGCAATTCATATGAATTTTTAAAATTCCTGCGGTATGACTTTTCCAGAATTTGACAAATTTTGACAAGTCTAAGCTAAGTCCCCAAATCGGTATAATGACTATTTGATTTCGATTTTCCAATTATTTTTATTTTAATTTAGACTTGTCTATCTTTGATTAGGATTTTGAATCGCCCCAATTGGGGTTATACTTTTATAGTTATGAATTTTACAAGTTAGGTAATCCAAACTGTCCAACGGTACTTTGTTGACTAAATATCTTTAAAATTTATATTAGATTCAGAATAGCCCATTTCAATTTAAAATACATTTAATTAAAGTGTAAGAAACCTAGATTTTTATTTTTATGTCTTACTATAATTTTGAGGGTATCTATTTTTATTATTATTTATAATCATCATTCCATACATCAATTAAGGGAGAAATTCTAATGTCAAGTTTCTAATTCCAAGGATCTACAATTTATGAACTGTAGTGGGGTACATAACCTACAGGTCACTCTAGGTTTTAAGAAAGCCTCTCTCTGATACCATTCTGTCACGCCCCGAAATTCGCATACTGAGTGTGCACCCTCAAACATGAGTTACGGACCACGACTCGTACACTTAGTGTACTTAAACCAGTGGGTCATATTATTTAATAGAGGTACAATAAAATCTGAATTCTATGTTCCCATTTACCTCTATCAATACATTCATGTCAACTTGATCTAGTCTCAAACATTCATCACCACACATCAAAAGAAAATAAAAATAAAAAATAAAATAAAATAAATTGAGACTTTTATTTAAGTCATTGGAATCATCAAGTTATAAAAAAAATAAAACAAAATTTAAATTTAAAGTCATTCTAAAACAGAAATAAAATAATAATAGGAAACAGATGTTCCATTTAATTATTATACTGGTCCAACAACGTAAGCTCGTCTTCAGTTAAATACAGCCACTGATCCTGTGGATCATCCACTGGTTTGGCTTCATATTTTTGCTCTTGAGTCGTTCTATCTGCTTCAATTCCATCTGTACGGTTTTTCCATCAATAAACCGTCAGCTGGCCAGGCCTAGTGAGTGAACCCATCATGATTCGTGCACAGTACAATTAAAATAATACATACAAGTAAAGCATAAAAATCAGAAATACAATGCAAATAATTAAAGCGTATGCTATGAATGATACTGATGATGCATCAAGTAGGTATAAATAAAAACTATCCACTTGCTTGAGTTGGATATCGACAACCCGCATCCGCACTCGGTAGGCTTCTACCATTGGTAGGCATGGGCAAGGCCAGCATCCCCCCCCCCTCCCCCCCCTCTTTGGGCAGGCTTCCACATATAGTGGGCTTCTAGTGGGTACAATGGGCTGTCCCCTAGGTAATCGCACAAGAGTATTAATGATGCCAAGCATGAATATTTGATGCAGCAGTAATCAATCAGCAGTTAAATACATCTCTCCTTATGAGAGGCCTTTCACATGTTCATAATCCAAGAATATCTCAGCACTAATCAGTTTATAAACAATTTAATCAAGTCATTCACAACAACAAATTATTTTAATCATATGGAGAGGAAACATGTTGGGATTACTCACCTGATGAGTTAGAGAGGAATCCGATGGAGCGGATCAGAAATTACCTATAAATAATCCATATGCAGTACACCATAATATTAAAAATATATATATTAAACTCATAAAGTATTTGATTTGTTTTGATTACTAATTAAGGTCTTACATGAGAGTGATACTCAAGTAACATATGTAATAGATAGGGTTCATCGTATCTACCTCGGCCGAAAAGACATACCAAATATCTTATAAGATGAACCACCACATGGATGGATTGGATCTTCTAATAGCATGTCATACTGATACATAATTTAGCTTATGTATATTTTATCCTAAACATGCATCCAACTTATATAAGTTTTACCGTGCATCAGAAGGTGGAGTTATATTATATTATATATATCTAACACACATTTATTTTTTTGTGGGTCCTACTTACAGGGATCTGGATTGATTATATGGTTACCATTGTTATATTGACCTTTGAGAAAAATTTCCAATCTAATCCGAAATATGTGGGACCGGTAATAACGTAAACGATTATTGTACAACTACTATTATTTTCTTTCTGTATGGGTCACACACGTTTTAGATATGTCCTAAATTTACACTCTTAACTCATAATAACCTTCCAAATCAAATGGATGGATTGGATACAATGTATACATTATTGTGAGTCCACAATCTAATGACCCAAGATGGTTTCTAACATTAAAAGCCGCACTTGGTTTCAACGCTAACAATTAAACTTTATTTTTTTGTACTTATTTATTTATTTAATTTTTTTGATAGGTCCCATAAAAATCTAAATCATGAATGAGATAGGTAATCTCCTCATAAAGGAGGAACCAAAAAATTCTACTCGAAATGACACTTTTGTGGCCCACAAGAATATTCGAAGGTGCCCATTTAATTTTCACTGTTTAAGGCGATGTGATCCACATGAGTTTTCTTTCGAATCCATATGCAGTTGGTCGTTCTTTACTATGGTGGGTCAACACAAATAGGGCCACGCCTTACCACAAAAAAGAAAACACAAAACTACAAATATAACCCAAAAACAGCTTCAGCAGATAGCTTCCCTCTGGACAGAACATAGCATCGGAGCCTAAAGCATCCTGGCTTGAAATAAGTTGATCGATTAGATCAGGCCTAAGAAATCTACATGGTCGCATCTTTTCTTATGGGTGGGCTTGGATATTGCACTTGCTCCCTGGCGTGTACATTAGCTCGCTTGTACGTACACACAAAACAGGCGTAATCAATGCTCAAGAGTTATAGTACACCTCATGGGTAGAATCACCAACATAAGAAATTAATCTAATATCATGTGGTACAATGGCACACATATTAGATATTAAACTCATAAAATTATGAGTAGCACACTTGATCTAACAAAAATTCAGACTCCTTTCTAAAATTACTCTAACATCCTAAGAAATAACTATTAAAATGTATTTCAAGGGTTTGAGTATCCATAGGTGGTGAAATTCCACTAGCGTGAGTGTGTGGCGGTAGATATGCGTGTGAAAAAAAAAAACTATTAAAA
Source organism: Magnolia changhungtana (assembly GCA_030180095.1). Classification (NCBI taxonomy): domain Eukaryota; kingdom Viridiplantae; phylum Streptophyta; class Magnoliopsida; order Magnoliales; family Magnoliaceae; genus Magnolia; species Magnolia changhungtana. Next base: position 4,349,699 of record JASAUF010000434.1, on the reverse strand, counting down.
AGTATTTCTACTTTGACAATGACACTCAATAATTCGATTCATGGAAAAAAGGAAGAAAATTGGACTTGATGCCATCTTCTTCCCACTCTAAACTATCCCACCATTCTTTCTCACCACTTATCTTCCTTAGAGAATTGTGTGTCCTATGGAGAGAAAGAGGTGGCTTTTTCAACTTTGGGCAACCAATGACATCGATTTCCTCCAAGGAAGGAAAATGCAATGCATAGCTACAGATGCTCGTTAGTTCTAAAAGGTGCCGGAGTGTTATACGTTTGAGTTGCATTAGCCCTATATCTCTAACTTCTGTTGGAATATTTGGTTGAATTAAATAGACTATTAAAATCGAGAACCAAAAAAGAAAATAAGATTTTGAGAAAGAAGAACTTATTGAATTGAGTCGAGGCGTGACTGAGTCACTCGGCTTGAAATCGAATTTGCTCCCCTTGGACAGCGTCCCAAGTGCAACAGGTTTCCAGAGCAATCGACCTCCAGGATACAACGACTATGACCCGGTCCCAGCGGTGCACTCACTGTACGCGGGCTCGAACCACTTGCAGTTTAATCCGAAAGTGCTGAGTTGACTCAGCGATGAACTCAGTAATGAAAATGAAAACCGTATCAGAGAGAGTTTTATAAGAGAGTATTTTTGTATATATAAAATTGGAATCGGTAGTCTTTATATAGACTCCGAAGTGGTGTATAAACACCCTTTACAAAAGGTTAGGTCCGTTGGGTTTAAACCCAACTGGTGCGACCAATCAGAAGGGATGCATCTCTCTGATTTAAAACGAAAAGGCGCAAGTGCGAGTACACTCTCGCAAATAAAGTCCCGCGAGTACCCATACACACACACTCACACCGCACCCGCACCTGCACTCGCACCCGCGCCCACGCCCACGCCCAACCCGGCCCGTCGCGTCGCGCACGTGCACGCTCACACGCACACGGACTCGGCTCGGCTCACACGGCATGGCACGACTCGGCTTGGCGCGCGCAGGCGCATGTGTGGTCAATGACATAGATTAGAGCTATTGGCATAGCCTCCCCACAGGATCAAATTCACATGCCCCCTGAAAGGGGCACAAGCCCTAGGCAAAAATACTATCTTATATAAAAGATAGTTTACTTTGTCAAATCCGATGTGGGACAAAACCCACAACATAAAAGTACCAACACTTTTCAAATGTGGAGGAAAATTACCGAAAATTTGAAAATTCAAAATTTTAATATTATTTTAAAACAAAATATAACAATCCCCCACATGTTTTAAAATAAAACTCTTTAGGATTAAAGCGTAATAGTTGTGCAATGGAGCCGGTGTCACCATAGACTTGAACCGACATTAGAGTAAGAAAGACAGGTCTACAGGAATCAGGTGACACCATAGTCTTGAACCTGAATCCTTTTAATGTAGATCGCAAGTACATGCTACTCACACAACTCTTCCTCTGCAAGTGATTCTGCGGTTCGGTGCGTTTCGGCCATACACCATTACCTGGATTTCATGAGTGCTCTAGAGAATTCGCCCAGATTCTCATAGGAAGCGGCCTCCACCTCCACACCCATATAGGTGAATTCCATCAAGTGTATGCAGCAACTGTATACACCACCAAATATATGGCTATGGATTCATTAAGAGTTCTAACAACTCATCCTTCTTCGTTGCTGCTCATACTGTACACCATAGAAGGGGCTCATACAAATCAGTGTAATCGTCTACCTCGTGTCTTATTGTTTACCCATTGAACCTATCTCATGGGATCTCCACTTGTATAGGTTGGGTTGCCAACACTGGCAGCTCATCTATTAGGCTCAGCCCCATTCCCTTCGATGTATCATTGACTAACCTTTTAGATAGTCATTTAGTCAGAGGATCTGCTAGATTCTTTTCTGACCTTACAAAGTCAATAGATATGACTCCATTACGCAACATGTGTTTCACCATGTTGTGTCTGAGTCTAATATGCCTGCTCTTTCCATTATATATTTTACTCTTTACTTTCGCTATAGCTGCTTGACAGTCACAATGAATAGACACTCACCGATACTGAAAGCTTTGGCCACAATGGTATATCAGCTAAGATATTTCTAAGCCACTCGGCTTCTGATCCAGCCTTTTCTAAGGTAATAAACTCGGATTCCATAGTAGACCGAGCGATGCATGTCTGCTTGGTAGACTTCCAAGAGACCGCTCCTCCACCCAAAGTGAAGACATATCCACTTGTAGATTTTGTCTCATCTGAATCACTGATCCAGTTAGCATCACTATATCCTTCTAATACAGCATGATAACTATTATAATGTAAACCATAGGCTATACTACCTTTTAGGTATCTCAAAATCCTAGACAAGGCATTCAAATGCTCTTTTCCAGGGTTATGTGTATATCTACTTAGCCTTCCTACTGCAAAAGCTATGTCTAGTCTTGTGCAGTTTGTTAAATACATGAGGCTACCAATTATTATGGAATACTCCAATTGAGACACACTATTTTCTTTATTCTTCATGAGAGTCAAACTATAATCATAAGGAGTACTGACAGGTAAACAGTCAAAATGGTTAAATTTTTTCAATATCTTCTCAATATAATGAGATTGTGATAATATAATAACACCATTTTTCCTAGTTACTTCAATACCCAAGATTACACTAGCCTCTCCTAAGTCTTTTATGTCAAACTTAGATGACAAGAATTTCTTAGTTGCATTAACTAATTTAATATTAGTTCTAAAAATAAGCATGTCATCAACATAAAGGCATATAATAACATAATCATTTTCAGAACTTTTACTATATACACATCTATCTACATCATTTATATAATAACCATTTGATTTTAAAACACCATCAAACTTTTCATGCCATTGTTTAGGAGCTTGTTTTAAACCATATAGTGATTTAACTAGTCTACATACTTTATTTTCTTTACCTGATATCTTATAACCCTCAGGTTGCTCCATATATATTTCTTCTTCTAGGTCTCCATTTAGGAAAGCCATCTTAACGTCCATCTGGTGTACCACCAGTTTATATATGGAGGCTATCACAATTAAGACCTTGATTGATGTAATTCTAGTTACAGGGGAATATGTATCAAAGTAATATATTCCTTTTTTTTGTTTAAAGCCTTTTGCTATTAACTTAGCCTTAAACTTATCAATAGTTCCATCTGGTTTTAGTTTCTTTCTAAACACCCATTTACAGCCTATTGGTTTGTTTCCAAGTTGTAGGCCTACAAGTTCCCAAGTATTATTAGATATTATAGATTCCAACTCATCATTTATTGCTTCCTTCCAAAAGGTTGTATCTGGAGAATTAATAGCTTCTGTATAGGTTGTAGGATCATCTTCTACTAAGAATGTGAAAAAACCATCTCCTAGGTTAGTTTCTCTTCTAACCCTAGTACCTTTTCTTGGTTGTATATCTTCTACTACTTTCTCGTAAACATTTTTACTAGTAGATGCAATATCTGATTCATTGACTTCCTCTATTCCTATAAATTTAGATTTCATAGGGAATACGTTCTCAAAGAACTCTGCATCTCTAGCTTCTATAATTGTATTAGGATCCAGAATATTGTCCTTATTTTTTAAAACTAGAAACCTATAGGCTGCACTGTTTTGTGCGTAACCTATAAATACACAGTCAGTTGTTTTAGGACCTAATTTTCTTTTCTTAGTTTCAGGCAATCCTACTTTAGCAAGACACCCCCACACTTTAATATATTTGTAACTAGGAACATGATTCTTCAAAAGTTCATAAGGTGTTTGTTCAGAAGATTTAGAAGGAATCCTATTTAGGATATAACAAGCAGATAGAATTGCTTCTCCCCACATATTTGAGGGTAAGCCCAAACTGTTTAACACTTTTAGGGTTCTATTCTTACGTTCTGCTATTCCATTCTGTTCTGGTGTATAAGTAGCAATAGTTTCCTGAACTATTCCATTCTTTTCACATAATTCTCTAAACTGAGAAGATTCATATTCTCCTCCTCTATCTGTTCTAAGTCTTTTAATTTTTATATTTAATTAATTTTCAACTTCAATTTTGTATTTAGAAAAAGCATCTAAAGCTTCATCTTTGTTTCTTAACAGATAGACTTTAGTAAACCTAGAGTAATCATCTACAAAAGTTATGTAATATCTTTTCCACCTCTAGACATGTGATTTCTAAAATCACCTAAGTCACTGTGTATTAACTCTAATAGAACAGATGATCTTTCTATTCGTTTAAAAGGTTTTCTAATGAATTTTGATTCTATACATGTTTCACAATTTTCGAATTCTTCATTAGATATATTAGGTAAAAAACCTAATCTTTTCATTTTCTTCAAAGATACTTTATTCACATGACCTAATCTACTATGCCATAGATAAAAAGGTTCAACAATATAAACAGAACTAGATGCCTTCTTATTATTATCATTGAATACATTTACAATGAATAAACCATCACAACAGTATCCTTTACCAACAAAAGTTCCATTCTTGGTCATTACAAGTTTATCTGAATCAAATACTAACTTAACACCAGCCTTATTGAGGAGCGAACCAGAGACCAAGTTCCGTCTAATGTCGGGCACATGTAGGACATCATTCAACATCAGAGTCTTTCCAGAAGTGAGTTTCAGAAGTATTTTCCCTTTCCCTATAATTGGAGACGTTCTAGCATTACCCATGAACACCTGTTCATCATCTCCTGATACTTCGTAGGAGGTAAACATGCTACGATCCTTGCACACGTGCCTAGTTGCACAAGTGTCTAGTATCCACTCCAAGTTGTTTATCAGGAAGACTTCTGACACCACAGCTACTGTTTCTGTAAGATTAGCCTGCGGCTTATCTTTATTTTTCTTAAGCCTGCAGGTTTTAACATGATGTCTAGGCTTTCCACAGTTGTAACAGTTTCCCTTTTCTTGAATTGATTATTTGCATTCTTCTTTTTTAACCTGCATTCATTTGCGTAATGTCCAAGTTTGCCACAGTTATGACAGTTGCCATTTTTCTTATTATTTGTCTGACTTGATTCCACAAGATTTGCCTTTGAATCTATCTCATTTCCATTTTCTTTTTGGTCCCGGATTCTATTGGCCTCCTCTATTCGTATATGTACGATAGTGGTTTCCAAAGAAACACCGTTCTTTTCATGTTTCATTCTATTCTTATATTCTTTCCATGAGGGCGGTAGTTTTTCTATTAGCGCTCCTGACAGAAATACTTCATCCAACTTAATTACTTCTGTCGATAGTTCGTGAACTAGACTTTGAAAATCATGAATTTGATTTGTGACAGGTTTATCTTCTGTCATTTCATAATGAAGGAAATTAATAATTGCATGTTTCTTAGCGCCTGCATCTTCCAATATGTATTTCTTTTCCAAAGCAGTCCATATGTCTTTAGCGGACGCGTAAGAAGCATACACATCATATAATTCGTTGGATAAAGAATTTAGAATATAGTTTTTATAATTATTTTCATCTGTTACTTCAATTTGATTTGCTGGATCTATAGTAATGATTCAGATAAAATGTATGAAACTTTCAAGGTGGTCAAAGCGAACATCAGTTTTTATTTCTACCGTTTAAAGTATTGTCCAGCGAATGGCTCGATTTTGGCTAACTCAATAAAAGCATTTACTGTTACTGTAGCCATAGTATATATAATTCAACAATTCGATTTCAAGTTTGTTGGAATATTTGGTTGAATTAAATAGACTATTAAAATTGAGAACCAAAAAAGAAAATAAGATTTTGAGAAAGAAGAACTTATTGAATTGAGTCGAGGCGTGACTAAGTCACTCGGCTTGAAGTCGAATTTGCTCCCCTTGGACAGCGTCCCAAGTGCAACAGGTTTCCAGAGCAATCGACCTCCAGGATACAACGACTATGACCCGGTCCTAGCGGTGCACTCACTGTACGCGAGCTCGAACCACTTGCAGTTTAATCCGAAAGTGCTGAGTTGACTCAGCGATGAACTCAGTAATGAAAATGAAAATCGTATCAGAGAGAGTTTTATAAGAGAGAGTATTTTCGTATATATAAAATTGGAATCGGTAGTCTTTATATAGACTCCAAAGTGGTGTATAAACACCCTTTACAAAAGGTTAGGTCCGTTGGGTTTAAACCCAACTGGTGCGACCAACCGGAAGGGATGCATCTCTCTAGTTTAAAACGAAAAGGCGCAAGTGCGAGTACATTTTCACAAATAAAGTCCCGCGAGTACCCATACACACACACTCACACCGCACCCACACCCGCGCCCACGCCCAGCCCAGCCCAGCCCGTCGCGCACACGCACACGGACTTGGACTCGGCTCGGCTCGGCGCGCGCGCACTCGTGTGTGGTCAATGGCATAGATTAGAGCTATTGGCATAGCCCCCTCAGAGGACCAAATTCACATGCCCCCTGAAAGGGGCATAAGCCCTAGGCAAAAATACTATCTTATATACAAGATAGTTTACTTTGTCAAATCCGATGTGGGACAAAACCCACAACACAAAAGTACCAACACTTTTCAAATGTGGAGGGAAATTACCAAAAATTTGAAAATTCAAAATTTTAATATTATTTTAAAACAAAATATAACAACTTCATCATCAGGAATGACCGTACCTATTACAATCACAAAAAATTGTTTCAGGACTTTCAAGTTGTAGTAAACCATAATTTTTCTTCAACTCGAAACACCACCGAATCCTTATGGTGTGAAGGTTTCTGAAGCATCCGACGGCCCACCCGAGTGCAATTTAAGTCAGGGAGATTATGAAGGTCGAGCCATTCTAGGCTCGAAACAGGATAATCATCATCCTTCTTCACATCCGCACTAATCGTCACGTCTACCAACCCATCACAGCGGTCAAAACTAAGCCGTTGAAGACTTTTCATTGCAGTAAAAAGGGATGATAGTTGGTTGGAGATAGTCAGATCCTCACAATCGTCCAGTAATAGATGCCGTGCCAGGTTCCGCAGCTTGCTTGAGTAGAGCAACCTTTCAAGAGCATGCATGGATGATACGGTGATTCCAAGATGGATTAAATGTTTCAAGCCTTCCAACTCACTCATATTTAATCCCTCACTTCCTTCTTCCCACTTTGAATAACTTCCAAATAGTTTTAGCACTCTTAACTCAGAAAAGCCTGGAGATTACCCCTTGAGGAATTCTGCCCAAAGTAAATATAGCCTCCAACTCCAAATGCTTCAGCTTCACCAGATTTCCTATCTCTACAGGCAATGATGGGATCCCTGTGTGTGATAGATTGAGATATCGTAGTTCTGCCAACTTACCGATCCCTGCAGGAAGCTCTACTATCCATGAAAATGGCAGATCCAAGACCCTAAGAAGAGGCATGAACTGAAAAAAATTAGTGTGGACTTTTCGAAGATTTAAATTCCATTGGAGCATCAAGGTTAAGAGGTTGGGGCATTGAGGTGTCTCTGTTACTTCTTTTATGTCATTTTTCATTAGAGATATCCTCTCGGCCTCATTCCACCTCTCAACCACCGGTGCATGCGTCAGTCCCACGCCAGCTCTCACCAAAAACCTATTCTTCTTCTTCCCGCACTCTGAAGCTATCCATAATGCCAGATGAATCACGTCATGCAACTTTACCTCTGTTTTTTCATCAGAACCACTCTCCAACAAGCATGCAGTCTTTAATCTTCCAATGATATCATGTCCCTTGTTATGGGCTTCATCAAGATCACCATCCCACCCATCTAAGAATCCTTCGCCTATCCAGCAATCTATAATTAGTTTTTCTTTGGGATGGAGTAGTCCTCTGGAAACAGTGTGCAGTACAGGAAACACGATTTAATCGTGTCACCATCGGATTATCATAACTGAATTTCAAGCGCAAAAGCATTTTATCATTCATACCTGATATCTCCGATGGTGGTTTGCTTGTGTTCAGAACTGATATTACATGCTTCCATTCCTGTGGTGTCTTCTTACATGCCATGGCCCGCCCGATGGTGATGAGCGCAAGGGGCAGACCCTGGCACTCTTTAGCGACGCTCTTGGCAAGGATCGGTATCTCCAGATGGGATTTCATGGCCTCTTCACCAACATTACGTAGAAATAGATCCATTGCTTCTGTCTTTGGGAGACATTCTACTTTGATCTTCTTGTCCGCAGCCATGGGGCCACAGACGTCCTCAAATCGTGTAGCGAAAGCGACCTTGCTCATGTTTTGCTGCTTGGATGAGGAATTCCGACCATCTCTGGATCCAACGATTCCCAAATATCATCCAACAACAACATGAATTTCTTATTGCTCAAGATCTTACGAATGTCATGAGCCCGTGTCTGGTTGTTGCTTTCGTTCTTTGACCAAGACAAGCCCGATCGCTTGCCAATATCCATCTGAATCTTTCCCACATTTAATTCCTTAGACACCACCACCCAAATCACAACATAGAAATCATCATTTCTTTTAAGGATTTGGTTATTGATATCATTTAGGAGTGTTGTTTTCGCCACACCCCCATTCCATATATTCCAATAACCACCCCCTCCCCCCCCCCTCCCTTTGCCTTCGCCAATCCAGTTTAGAACCTTCCCCAACATTGTTGGTGGAGAAGAGAGATTTCTGGTGGATTTTTTCTATCTATGGATTGATTTGATTCTCTGCAGTTATATTTTTACTAAAAAAGGTTACTCCATTGTCATTATAAATTATGGCTGTAATCTCCATTGTCACCATGAATAAGAATATCTCTCATCCTCTTCTCTTGTGCACGTAGGATTGCTACACTGGCGGCCGAAGCACGTAAATCTATATGTATTTTGTTCTTGCTATATTATTTCTTCTTTGCTATATGGTATCAGAGCGAAAGATCTTATGCAGTTGTGATCTAATTCATCATTAAGGAAGAAGGAAATGTGCTGTCACCTTTTTTCATTTTCTGCAGATTTTTTTTTTTTTACATACTTTATCTCTCTGTTTTTTGTTCTGATCCTTTCTCCTTTATCAATGGGTGAATTGGATGCAAATCCTGGTTTGAAGCTTTCATCAGTCCTCTTGAATGGTATTAACTATATACCTTGGTCAAGGGTTGTAACCTTATCTCTTGGTGGCAAGAAAAAGTTGGGTTTCAACAATGGAACGAAAGTTTGCCCTGCATCTACTGATACAGGATATGAAGATTGGATCTCCATTGATCAACTTGTCAAATCTTGGATTCTTAATTCGATGGAACCCCATATTGCTGGAAGTTTTACATTCTCTGAATTTGCAAAAGAGTTGTGGGATTCAATAGCAGATTTATATAGCAGTCAAAATAATGCCACTCACATTTTTGAACTTCAACTTGAGATTGCTAGAGCACAACAAGGTGAAAAAATGTTTAGCGAACATCTTGGGAATCTGAAAAGGATGTGGGACGAATTGAACATGTACCGCCCACATACTACTGATGTGAAAAATCTTCTGAAAAGAGATGAAGAAGATAAAATTTTCTCATTGCTCAGTAGCCTGCAGCCTAAATATGAAAATATCAGGAGTAATATTCTTATGGATTCTACGCTTCCTTCTTTTTCCAGTGTTAGTGCTATTATTCAACGTGAAGAAACTCGGAAGAAGACTATGAATTCTGAGCAAAAATCTTTATCTGAGAATGTTGAATCGAATGTTCTTTAGGCTGAGAAAGAAGATAGAAGAAAACCTTCTGGTACTGAAAAAGGAAAAAATACTTATCGAAATAAGGGCATAAAAGAGCATTACCATTGTGATCATTGTGGTAAAAATGGGCACACCAAGGATCGATGCTGGGAATTATATCCTCACCTCAAATTGAACATTGATAAGAATAAGAAGGATTATATTGCAAAAGCCGATACACCGATCTCAATGAATCAGTTAAGTCATCTTCTTCAACAAATCAGTAAGTCCATGTCTTCTGAACAAGGTCATTCTGCCTCTACTCATGCTTCAGTTAATTTGCAAGCTTACCTCACTTCATCTTCCAAAATTAATTCTTGGATTATTGATTCTGGTGCCACTGATCATATGGCCAATAGTCCTTCATCTGTGCATAATTTTATTCCTAAGTCTGATAAGAATGATGTTTCCGTTGCTAATGGGATTACAATTCCTGTATTAGGGAGTGAAAAAATTGACTTTTTTTCAAACAGGCCCACTTCTGATGCCCTTGTTGTTCCGTCTTTTCCAATCCAACTCCTTTTTGTTAGGAAAATTACTAATTCTTTGAACTGTGATGCTATTTTTTCTCCTACTTCTGTCATCTTTCAGGATTGAGTGTCGAAGAAGACGATTAGTGAAGGAACTTATTCACATGGATTGTACTTGCTAAATCTCACTGATAAGGCATGTTATACCAGTGGCCTGGTGGAAAGTCACATCTTACATAAACGACTTGGACATCCTTCCAATCATGTCTTAACGAGACTTTTTCCTTTTATTTCGATTGAATCTAGTGTGTGTGATGTCTGTCAATTTTCTAAACAAACTCGTTTACCATTCGTTAGTTCTTTGTCTATGTCCGTTGAGTCTTTTGAACTGATTCATTCTGATTTATGGGGTCCTGCTCCAATTGATTCATATGATGGATATAAATATTTTGTGTTCTTTATTGATGATCGATCTCGTGCTACATGGTTATACTTGCTAAAATAAAAAACTGAGGTGTTATCTGTTTTCAAAGATTTTCATAATATGGTGATTACTCAATTCAATGCCAAAGTTAAGGTTTTTAGATCTGACAATGGTACAGAATATACCAAAGGACCTTTCTCTGAATATATTCACAGCTAAGGTATTATTCACCAAACTAGTTGTGTAGGAACACCATAACAAAATGGAGTGGCAGAGAGAAAAAATCGGCACATTTTAGAGACCACAAGAGCTCTCATGTTTCAAATGAATGTTCCAAAAAGATATTGGTCCTATGGAGTTTTGACTGCAACATATTTGATTAATCGATTTCCTAGTCGAGTAATCAATTTTCAGTCACCATTGGAAGTCTTGAAGAATCGGAAGCCTGACATATCTCATTTGCGGGTATTTGGTTGTGTCTGTTATGTGCACCAACAAGCTATCCATCGTGATAAGTTGGATGCTCGATCAAATCGGTGTATATTTTTTGGGTATTCTTCCACAAAGAAAGGGTACATATGTTACGACTTGGCATCTACAAATATTTTTATTTCTTGTGATGTACGCTTTGGTGAATCTGAATCTTATTTTCAAGCACAAAGTGATTACAGGAATCGGTCCCAGGGGGAGTACTTGTATGATTTGGTACCACTTCTAACAGTAACTGATGATGTCATTGCCCGAGCTATACGTCCAGGAAATGAAGCAACTCGTCCAGAAAATGAAGCAACTCCTACGGTTGAAACAATAATATCTCAAATAGCAGTACCTTCAACTCAACGGAGATACAGTAGAGAGACTCATACTCCAGAAAGAATGAAATATTTTTTTACTTACCATGCTGTTTCTTATCCTATGTAGGCTTATTTGACATATGATAATGTTACTCAGTCTCATTCTGCTTTCTTGAGTATAGTATCTAGTGATAAAAAACCAAAGACTTTTCGAGAAGCTAATTCCAATCCAGTTTGGAAAAATGCTATGAAAGAAGAATTGCGTGCACTTGATGAGAATAAAACATGGGACATTGTTAAATTACCTCTAGGAAAGAAAACAGTTGGGTGTCGTTGGATATATAAAATAAAATATAAGAGCGATGGAACTGTGGAACGACATAGACTGGTTACTAAAGGATTTACTCAAACTTATGGAGAAGATTATAAAGAAACATTTGCACTCGTTGTGAAGATGAACACATTTCGAGTTCTTATATCCTTAGCAGTTAATCAAGATTGGAATTTATTCCAAATGGATGTAAAAAATACGTTCTTGCATGGTGACATAGAAGAAGAAATTTATATGAGCGTACCACCTGGTCATCCACAAGAATCTAAACTTGGTTTAGTGTGCAAACTAAAAAAGGCTATATATGGGCTTAAACAGTCACCACGAGCTTGGTATGCTAAGCTCAGTTCTGTCCTCATGATTAATGGCATACAAAGGAGTGCCGTAGATCCTTCTCTATTTGTTAAAAAGGGTATTTCAGGTATCATTATTGTTCTAGTGTATGTTGATGATATAATGATTACAGGTGATAATCAAGATGAAATATCAAAGCTCAAGACTCTCTTACGCAAGCAATTTGTTATCAAAGACTTGAGAGTTTTAACGTATTCTCTTGGATTAGAATTTGTCTACTCAAAAAAGGGCATATTTCTTAATCAATGAAAATATGTGTTGGACCTATTACAAGAAACAGGAAAATTGGGAGTAAGACCGTCAGACACTCCTACTGACAGTGGCGGTAAGCTTGGTGATGATAGTAAATTATTTTCTGATATTGGTCAATGTTGAGGGTCAAATATTGCATATTAGACCCCAGTTATTGCATGAATTTACAAACATGAAACCGTTTAATGCCTGATTTTAATCGTGTTTATGTTGTAGAGTAGATTTATGAGCATGGACTGAAAAGAATGCTAAAGGCATGGATTTAAGGATCTGATGACACCAAAGGCAAGGGACAGACCCCAGGGGACCAAGATCGGCGGATTTACATGCCAGAGATCAGAGAAAATCGAGAAACTGAAGCTCAAGTGGCCTGAAAGTCAGCCAGAGTACAAGACCATAGAGTTCTCACCATTTGTTTGGCTCAAAAATTCATACAGGACCTGAGGGCCACAAATGAGCCGTACACGTCAAATTTGAACCATCGGATCCATGTGGAAGTGACCCGATGAACAGATCAGCCCCTTAAATCCGGATTTAGGGCCCACCTGGCATCTGGATATGCCTCAATTTCGGTCTCAACCCCGTAAATTAGACAAGAAAATGGATGAACGGAACAGATTCCGCATATACATCACAGTTGGCCCCCACAGTGGGTTGAGCGTGCACACATTACACGCGCTCACGCGCAACATGGGATCGATCAACAGTCTTTGACTGACCCCCGCCCGTCCCTTTCCATTCCATCTCATGCCAGGAGATAGCGTCCAACGCTGTTTGACGCTGCGACAGCCAGTGGGCCTCACTCGACGCCCAGAGTGACGATCTGGACCATCAATTGTATCAAAAGGGTAGGCATGACCATTTCCTAGGTGGAAGAATCCCGGAAGACAACGAAGATTTTATTTCAGCCATTAAAATGGACGATCGACGGTGCAACAAATAATCTCGAGGGCCACACTGAATTCAATTCCAAAAAGACCATATCCAAACGGTTTTTCAAACCTCATTCAATGGACGGAATGGATTACTCAAATATTCCTGATCATGGGCCCCACAAATCACCAGCGCAGCCTCGTGCACAAGCCATGTTTTGCGCACGAATCTGACGATCCAAGTGGGCCACCATCAACATCCGGGTGGATGATCCAAACCATCCACTGCCTTCAGAAGATCAAAACGACCGTATCCTGGTTGGCTTCCCGAATTTCTCTGATGATTGCATCTACATAAAGGTCTCGACGCAGGATGGAGGGCACTAAGAAAACCTCCGTGAGTCAACACGAACCCGACCCAAAACCGATCAAGACCGTCTAATTTTTCATGGGTAGTTCACTGGACGGAGTGGATTTCTCTTCCAGAATGGATTAGAGGCTTGCCCGTCGTCGCAGATCCAAGATCTTGCGTTCGTAAAAACCGGACAGACAGATCGTCGCCGCATGTTGTGCGATCAAGATCGGGATCAAGATGACGATCCAGACCGTCCAAACGCTGGCAATTGTAGTTCCTACTCTGTCCACACAGTCGGCTTGACCGGACCGGATGGTCCTCCATCTCAGATTCAGTCCAAACACAGCCAGATCGGCAATTACGTACGCAAAAGCAGAGTTTGCGAGTCGGTCCCGCTGCGTGCTCGCTGCGAACTGTAACGCGTATAGGGAGTCGGTTCTCCGACTCCAGCAAGGCTACACAACAACCACCATTGCCTATAAAAGAGAAGAAAAGAGAGAGAGGAAGGGGATCGAGGCTGGACAGCTTGGGACGTGGACGTGGAGCACCAGGGAGAGAGAAGAGGAGTTAGAGTTTTTTTGTCTTTTCTTTTTTTTGTTTATTTTTGTTTCTATTTAAGAGATCCAAATCCATTCATGTTAAATTTGAACCTCTTGGCTAGGGCCAAGAGGTGAAGCTTAAAGGCGTGATGGGACCGATTCTACTAGCGTTGATTTATGGTTATGAACTGATGTTTGATTCTAGTTTGATTAATTGAAATATTTATAGTTTTTAATGATTTGTTGTGACTTAAATTACAATAGATCTGTGATGGCTTTGAGTATTTTCTTCTCCCTCATATTTTGATTGTGAAATCAGGAAACCCTGTTGTTCACCATTGCCCCTTGGACATAGTTGGATGATGGAATCCTTCCTAACACTCATACATCTTTTGATTGGTTATGGATTGGTCTAAGTTTTGTTGTTTACCTTGTCTCTTAGGCATGGATTTGTGATGGAATCATACCTAATTCTTATATCTTTCATCTCTTTGAAAACTAGATCAAAAGGAAGTTCAGATTGAGTTCGTGAATCAAGCGTAGATCTCCCTGATCTCTACAAGTGGATCCTCTGAATCCCTAGTTTCCCTTCTCTAAATTCTTTAAGTTTTAGATACATATTTTACCATTATTCGTCAAATCACAATTGGTTTAGATTTCATCTTAGCCTAGTTATAAATCTGGCTATTTTCAGATAACGTACGAGTTTCAGTCCCTGTGGATTCGACCTCGGTCTTACCGAGTTTATTACTACATCACAACCCTATACTTGGGGAGTGAACAAGTTTTTGGCGCCGTTGCCGGGGATTGACGGCTATGTTTTCTGAGATTAACTAGTTTTAAGACAAGTTTAGGATTAGGATTTCCTAATTTTAAGTTAGAATTTTTTCTATTTGATTTTTAGAAATTAACCCGTTTTCTGTTTTGTAGGATCCTAACATACACTTCTAATTCGGTAATTTTTTTTCTAATTTTCTACTTTTTCTATTTTTAGAATTAGGATTTTAGTTTTAGAAATTCTCTTATTCTAACTTTCCTTTTTAGTAACTAACTTTCTATTTTTATTTTTAGAAACTTTCTGACTTTAGGATTTCTATTTTTAGAAACTAATTTCTTTTATTTTATTTTGCAGGATTCTAACATAGGAACTTCCAACTTAGTAACTTCTTTCTAATTATTTCTCTTTCTATTTCTAGTTCTCTTATTGCTGTAGGATTTTTTTTTTCTTTTATTCTAGGATTAGACTCAAAGTTAGGGTTCACCATGGAAGCTTGAAGCTTGGGTACATGTCTATGCTGAGATGGATAAGCAGTTTTGGGGAATGCCTGAGGGTTTTGGAATTCAACATATACCTCAAGATTTTTCTCCATTGAGAACCGACATTGAGAACCGACTAGAACGTTATGTTCCATCGGTTAATAGGTCCATATACGATCATAATTATGGGAATGAGGATCATTATCAACCATCATATTCTCCCATGTATGATCAGTATGACTATAACCAGTGGAAACATCAAAACTGGGAAGATGAACCAACAACATGTTATAATGATTATTCTCTTGGACACCCTACCATTAAGATCCAACCAGAAACGATACAAGAGGATTCATTTCAGCGTAACATGGCCTGTCTTGCGAAAACTATAAAAACTTTGGAAGCACTTACTGCAAGTGACAATTCTCTTAGGTCCTCTACCTTTAAAATTCAACCAGAAACAATCCAAGAGAATTCTCAAAATTCCTTCCAAACTCTAGAGCTCAGCCAACAAAATACACTCCAAAGACTATAAGAACTTATAAAAGATATTCAACAAGGGAGTTCACATGATGCGATTATGGAGAACTCTGGAATTTGGAATGGCGAGTTGGATTCCATTAATGATCATATGGTTCAATTTCTCGATGAGTCGATCTCGATGACTGTTCAAAAGAATGGTGAAGAGTCATGGGTGTCTTTCAAATATAATGATGATGACACACTTCACTCACAGGACACATTAGATTTCAATGATGAGGAAGAGGTTAGTTATGTGAACCTCAATCCAATCTAGGAATAGAATGTGATGAAAGTGATCCCATCCCAAAATTGCACTGCACTGAACTAGAATATGATGAGTATTGGGATGACGATCATGAATGTGCAACCCCAGTTCCCATGGAATTAATCTCAAGTTTGGTCCAGGTCAATGATTAAGAAGTGCACGAAGTGAGCCGTCATAATGAGCTACTCCACTCACCTAACATATCTGATTTAAAAGTGGATGAGCTCCTTACAACCAACCCTTCCATCTCTTGTGAGACATGTTTGGACCACTTCCCTGAATTACATGATGATATGATTCAGGAGATGAACGAGTTACTTGATACGATTCTGGAATTTGAAACCACCCAGTTGAGGCCACCATCTGAACTGTTGAATTTTAACGATTCAATGCCTCTTCTGAGTAGTATCAATGAATAAAGTCAGCACATCAATGCTTCGAATACTGATTCTCAATCTGTCTATGCAGGGCTGGAGCAAGAGAGCACACTTTCGTCTACTTTTAAAGACGATAGAATCCTTAAACAGATCATCACACACTTCAATGTGGAGAATGAGTCACTCTCAACTGAATGTCCCAATGCTTTAGATGATTGCTTGACACACTTTGCAGATTCAAACGATCCCATGATAAGAGACATAGTGAATGCCTTGCAAGACAACATCTCGGTAATCATCACTAACCGAGAGAACCCTTACTTTGAAGCCCCTCCCTCCCCAGATCCTCACTGCTTACCATTAAGGGAGGAGGAACTAAAAATTGAACCGAAGTCTGATACTTCGGAATGTGTTGAGACTACACCACTTCCTGAAAATTTTTCTCAATTTGATCTACTTGTAGTCTCTGATTCACCATGGGATACTAACTTCGAAACTTTTTTTGACACAGGTGAATGTTCACTCCCCAAGTGCAGGGTTATAATGTAGTAATAAACTCGGTAAGACCGAGGTCGAATCCCAAGGGACTGAAACCTGTACGTATTCTGAAACCAACTAGAACTAGAACTAGAATGAGATGAAATCTAAATCAGATAAAAATAAAAGGAATAATGGTGAATTAATAATCTAAAACTTAGGAAAAATTCAAAAAAAGGGAAACTAGGGATTCAGAGGATCCACTTGTAGAGATCAGGGAGATCTTATGCCAGTATCACGAATTATGGAAATTTACTAAACTACCATTGATATAGTTTTCAAGAGATGAAAGGTGTATGAATTAGAATGGATTCCATCACCAAACCATGCCCAAGAGACAAAGCAAACAACAGAATTTAACTAATTACCAACCAATCAACATGCCATGAAGGTTAGGAAGGGTACCAACATCCAACCATGCCCAGGAGACGATGGTGAACAACAGGGCTTCCTGGCGTCATAAACATTAAAAGGAAAGGAACATGCTCAAAGCTATCGCAGACCCATTGTAATTTTAGTCACAACAGACCATTAAAAACCTAGAAACATTCCCTTCATTAACTAAAATCAACATCAATTCAGTCTAAACAAAAAGGACAAGCAAAGAGTCTCCCATCATGCTACAAGCTTCACCTCTTAGCCCTAGCTAAGAGGTTTAGCCAACCATGACTGGGCTAATCTCTTAATAAAAACATAAATTAAGAAAAAACACAGGAGAAGAGAAAAAACTCTATCAGAAACAGATCCTCGTCCGGGCTATGCACATCCAGTCTCCCGGGCCAAGCTCTCTCCTCACCCGATCTCCAGCCGGCTGCCAGGCCTCCAGCCGAAGATGATTTGTCCCTCTCTCGCTCTCTCTTTTTATAATGTCAGAGGAGTCGGTGGGGAGAGAGGTCCCTCCTATTGGTGCTGTGACAACACTCGGATAGTCTGCTTCTGTATTCACTGCAATACGCAAAACAGGCATAGCGTCAGCGTCAAGAGCAGACCTTCCTCTTATTTTTCTGGTGTGCGAGGCGTCTTCAAATGGCGTGGAGAAAAACATCCCTACGGACGGTTTTGGTCACTCTCCAGGATGTATGGTCTGGATTGGCCATCCGATCAATGTTGTTGGCCCACCTGCATCGACCGCAACGTGGATTGCGAAACAGAGACCGCGGAAATCTTCCGCAGTAACGCTGGTGGAGCCCATTCCCTCACTCATTTGGGAAATCTACTCCGACCATTGAGTTCTCCTCGAAATTTTGGTTGGGAAGGACTGATTTTAGGTTGCTTTTGATGCGGTCCACCTTAGTTTTCTGTTCTACCGTCAGTCCTATGTTTGGACGGTTTGGATTTGATCTCTACTTCCATTTGAAATACCGTCACCTAGGCGTGGTATGTGGCCCTACTGTGGATAATATGGACGGTACGAATTGTTGAAATATGTAATGGGTGGGCCCCACTACTGAAAATCAGACGGGCAGCGTAAAGACGCTGTCCGTTTTAGAAAATTTTGAGTTTTTGTCGGTCAGCGCCTGCTGACCGACTATGATTGCATGGGTGCACGGCCGGTGCACGTTTACACTGTGCACATGCATTGCACATGTGGGGCCCATCATAATGTAGGTACAAAATCTGTACCGTCCATCCATTCTGCCATATCAATTGAGGCGTTGAGTCCAGAATTGAGTCATATCTAGATGTCATATGGGCCCAAAATCGACGATTTATGGGCTGATCTATCCATTGAGCCGCTTCCACGATGATCCGACGGATGAATTTCAATGTGTACGGTTCATTTAGAGTCCTCAGGCCCTGTATAGAGTTTTGAGCCGGTCAGATGGTAAGAACCCTGTGATCTTGCATTCTAGCTTACTTCCAGGCCACTTGAACTTCAATTTCTCGGTTTTCTTGGATCTCTGGCGTTGATTTTGGTCCCCTAGAGTCTGGCCCTTGTCGTGGTGATTCCTGAACGTTAAATCCACGTGTTTAGCCTCCTATTTCAATCCAAGCTTGTAAATACGTCCTGCATTACAAATATGATTAAAACATGCCGTCAAACAGTATCATATTCGTAAAATCGAGTAATTAATGGGGTCTGATATACAATATTTGACCCTCAACACAACCCCCAACCAGCATTTTGCTAGTCCCGAGCAAAATATGCGAAAAATAAGTTGAGAATTACATGACAAATTTTTTTATAGACTCAAGTGATTTTATTTTTTTTTTGAAAAACAATCCAGATCCTAGAATTTTAAGATTTATGAATGTTGGGTATTATTCTTTCCTCGACTCAAGCACACGGTAAACATCATAGTCAAGTTCAAAGTATTCATCCATCAATTAGAAAAATTCCAAACATTGAGTTCCATGGGTGTATAGTGTAATCTCGGCTTATTGATCATTAAGATTCAATCCGTTATTTCATGATATCATTGGTAACCAATAAGAGAAATCATGACAACCAAAACCTAACTTAAAATTTTCCTCACAGATCATCCTTTCATTCTTTTAGCTTTTAATTTTTTCATTAGAAGTAACACCAAGACAGGGAATCACATTCTCACCTATAGGGAGCAAACCTACGGTGAAGAGTGTACACCCATCCCTTTTCACATATCATCCGTGTGGAATTAAATCTACACCTATAGGGAGCAAACCTATGGTGAAGACCATTCGCCCAATCCTTTCAATTTCTCAGGTTGGTTCCTTTCAAGCTTAATGGTCACCAAGTTAATCCTTTAATATCAAACTGAACCTTAATGCCCGCAAGATGTGTCTTGTGAAATCATGACTCAATCAATGTTTACAACTTCTAATTTTGGATTAACAGTTCAAACTTAACTGTGAAATTTAACAGATACTAAACCTAAGAGTCATAGATTACCAATATCACGTATCTTGAAATTCTAGGTGCCCTAGATGGCTGTCAAAATCACATCGAATTCACAAAAAAATTTAAAATTTT
This sequence comes from Magnolia changhungtana, assembly GCA_030180095.1. NCBI lineage: Eukaryota > Viridiplantae > Streptophyta > Magnoliopsida > Magnoliales > Magnoliaceae > Magnolia > Magnolia changhungtana. The sequence continues at coordinate 4,329,739 of JASAUF010000434.1, read as the reverse complement.
CACAAATTTCTGCTCAAGACCAAGAAAACACTGATTAGGTAACCTAATCTCCCACCCCCAACCTAAAATTTACATTGTCCTCAATGTAAAAGATATAAACATGCAATGCACATGGGACAACGACAGTAAAGAAAAAGTGATGGGAAGATAGTACCTGGATAACGAATCGAGAGAGATTTTTCAAGAGATCGCAACATGGAATCCAATCAGCACGAGAGAGAAAGCAACACAAAACTAACAAAAATAAAATCCTACCTATACCACTTTCGCAGTGCTCTCGATTGCATTTAGCGTATGCAACAAGCCTTTAAACCCCTAAGTTTCCCCCTAGAGGACGAGTTGTAGTCTCGTGAGGGTTTGCAAAGAATGTTACCCACAAACATTGAACTAACTAACTAGGAAAATTAAATGGAATGAAAAAGGCCAGGTTGCCTCCCAGGAGCGCTAAGTTTACCGTCTATCCTAAAATAACATAAAGCAAACTACTCTAGTCCTATGAAAGCAGGGAAAAGCTACTCGATCATGCCGCAAGGTTCCTCTTCTAGCCAATATCTTGATATGTTTTTCAGTAAGTTCCTCAACAGGATCATCTAAAAGCCCTTTTTGCAATAGACTTGGATGCCCTGAAGCATGACTTTCCAGATAAACTTATGTACCTCATAAGAAATTTTTCGTTGAACTGCTTGAGGTATCCATAGTATATACAATTCACCTGTAACAGAAGAAGTTTCAACATTAGTATCCCATGGTGAATCAGAGACTACACATAGATGAAATTCAGAAAAATTCTCAGAAAGTAATGTAGTCTTAATGCATTCCAAAGTTCCAAGCTTCGGTTCAATTTTTAGCTCCCTCTCCCTTAATGGTAAATAGTGAGGATGTGTAGAAGGAGGGGCTTCAGAGTAAGGGTTCTCTCGGTGAGTAATGACTACCGAGATATTGTCTTGCAAGGCATTCACTATGTCTCTTATTATGGGATCATTTGAATTGGTAAAATGTGCCAAGCAATCATCCAAAGAGTTGGAAAATTCAGTTGAGCGTGACTTATGTTCCACATTAGAGCTCGTGATGATCTGCCCAAGGAATCTATCGTGTTTAAGGGTAAACAAAGGTGTGCTCTCTTACTCCAGCCCTGCACAGACAGATTGAGGGTCAGTGTACGAAGCATTGATGTGCAGACTCTGCTCATTGACACTACTCAGAAGAGGCGGTGAATCGTCAAAATTCGATAGTTCAGATGGTGACCTCAACTGGGTGGTTTCAAATTCCAGAGTCGTATCGAGTAACTCGTTCATCTCCTGAATCATATCATCATGTAATTTTGGGGAGTGGTCCGAGCATATCTCACAAGAGATAGAAGGGTTGGCCGTAAGGAGCTCATCCACTTTTAAATCAGATATGTCAGGTGAGTGGGGTAGCTCATTATGACCGCTCACTTCGTGCACTTCTTGATCATTGACCTGGACCAAACTTGAGATTAATTCCAGGGGAACTGGGGCTGAACATTCATGATCATTATCCCAATATGCATCATCGTCTAATTTTGCGCAGTGCATACTTGGGATGGGATCACTTTCCTCACATTCTAAATTTGGTTGAGGTTCGAATAAACTAACCTTTACCTCATCATTGAGATCCTGTGTATCATGTAAGGAAAGTGTGTCATCATCACTGTATTTGAAAGACACCCATGTATCTCCCTCATTCTTTTGAACGGTCATCGAGATCGACTCATCGGGAAATTGAACCGTATGCTCATTAATGGAATCTAACTTCTCATTCCAAATTCCAGATTTTGTCAAAAGGAAGTGAGGATTACTTTCCTGGCATTGTATTTTTGGATTGAATTGTAGTTGAAACGAACTAGCCTCTGTTATTTCATTAGAAGTAGGGAATCCAAAGGAATAATCAACAGGATCAACGGGTTGCGGTTGGGATAAATTAGTCTCCATTAGCCTATCAAGGCGTGATTCAAGTGCTTCTACTAATTTCCTCATGCCAGTAATATAGTCTGTGTAACTCGAATATAACTCCTCTTGGATCATTTCTGGTGAATATTCAAAAGTGGTTGATCCACGAGGGTTCTTACCATGTTGTTTTACTGACTCAACCTCGACATATTTTTGTTTCCACTGATTAAAACCATATGGGTCATCTGTCGGGAGTTGATATGCGTCATCATTCCAATAATCACGTACTGTTTTCTTAACTCGTGGAATACAATTATTCTCCCGCAGATAATCACCGAAAGACTTCTTAATCGGTGGAGCATCATATTCTGATTGATTCTCGAAGAAATTTTCAGAAGAATTTTGAGGCATAGGCTGTTTTCCATAAGCTATCTCAACATACTGTCGTGCCCACTCATTCATATACATGATGAAACCCTAACTCTGAATCTAATCCTAAGTAAAATAAAAGAAAGGATCCTACAGCAGTATGGAAAGTAAGAGAGGGATAAGTTAGAAGGGCGGTACCAATTAGAAATTCCTATGTTAAGATCCTGCAAGAAAACAAAAGAAATTAGTTCCTAAAAATAGATATTCTAAAGTTAGAAAATTCTAAGATGAAAATAGAAAGTTAGTTTCTAAACTGGGAAGAATTCCTAAAAATAAAAAATACAACCCTAAGCCTAAAGTAGAGAAATTAGAAAGATATCACCTAATTAGAAGTTTCTATCTTAGAATCCTACAAAACAAGAAAGCAGGTTAGTTTCTATAAATCAGGAAAACCTAAATCTAAAGTTAGTAAAATCCTAATCTTAATCTAATTCCAAAACCAATTAATTTCAGAAATACGTAGCCGTCAGTTCCCCGGCAACGGCGCCAAAAACTTGTTCACTCCCCAAGTGCAGGGTTGTGATGTAGTAATAAACTCGGTAAGACCGAGGTCGAATCCCAAGGGACTGAAACCTGTACGTATTCTGAAACCAACTAGAACTAGAACTAGAACTAGAATGAGATGAAATCTAAATCAGATAAAAATGAAAGGAATAATGGTGAATTAATAATCTAAAACTTAGCAAAAATTCAAAAAAAGGGAAACTAGGGATTCAGAGGATCCACTTGTAGAGATCAGGGAGATCTTATGCCAGTATCACAATTATGGAAATTTACTGAACTGCCATTGATATAGTTTTCAAGAGATGAAAGGTGTATGAATTAGAATGGATTCCATCACCAAACCATGCCCAAGAGACAAAGCAAACAACAGAATTTAACTAATTACCAACCAATCAACATGCCATAAAGGTTAGGAAGGGTACCGACATCCAACCATGCCCAGGAGCCGATGGTGAACAACAGGGCTTCCTGGCGTCATAAACATTAAAAGGAAAGGAACATACTCAAAGCTATCGCAGACCCATTGTAATTTTAGTCACAACAGACCATTAAAAAACTAGAAACATTCCCTTAATTAACTAAAATCAATATCAATTCAGTCCAAACAAAAAGGACAAGCAAAGAGTCTCCCATCATGCTACAAGCTTCACCTCTTAGCCCTAGCTAAGAGGTTTAGCCAACCATGACTGGACTAATCTCTTAATAAAAACATAAATTAAGAAAAAACACAGGAGAAGAGAAAAAACTCTATCAGAAACAGCTCCTCGTCCAGGCTATGCACATCCACTCTCCTGGGCCAAGCTCTCTCCTCACCCGATCTCCAGCTGGCTGCCAGGCCTCCAGCCGAAGATGATTCGTCCCTCTCTCGCTCTCTCTTTTTATAATGTCAGAGGAGTCGGTGGGGAGAGAGGTCCCTCCGGTTGGTGCGCAGCAACACTCGGATAGTTGTTTACGCAGCTGCAATACGCGTAAACAACAACTAGCGTCAAGAGCAGACCTTCCTCTTATTTTTCTGGTGTGCGAGGCGTCTTCAAATGGCGTGGAGAAAAACGTCCCTATGGACGGTTTTGGTCACTCTCCAGGATGTATGGTCTGGATTGGCCATCCGATCAATGCTGTTGGCCCACCTGGATTGACCGTAATGTGGATTGCGAAATAGGGACCGCGAAAATCTTCCGCAGTAACGCTGGTGGAGCCCATTCCTTCCTCATTTGGGAAATCTACTCCGACCATTGAGTTCTCCTCGAAATTTCGGTTGGGAAGGACTGATTTTGGGTTGCTTTTGATGCGGTCCACCTTAGTTTTCTGTTCTACCGTCAGTCCTATGTTTGGACGGTTTGGATTTGATCTTTACTTCCATTTGAAATACCGTCACCTAGGCGTGGTATGTGGCCCTACTGTGGATAATATGGACGGTACGGATTGCTGAAATATGTAATGGGTGGGCCCCACTACTGAAAATCGGACGGGCAGCGTAAAGACGTTGCCCGTTTTAGAAAATTTTGAGTTTTTCGATCGGCGCCTGGCCGACCGACTATGATTGCATGGGTGCACGGTCGGTGCACGTTTACACTTTAATGCACACATGCATTGCACATGTGGGGCCCATCATAATGTAGGTACAAAATCCGTACCGTCCATCATTCTGCCATATCAATTGAGGCGTTGAGTCCAGAATTGAGTCATATCTAGATGTCATATGGGCCCAAAATCGACGGTTTATGGGCTGATCTATCCGTTGAGCCGCTTCCACGATGATCCGACGGATGAATTTCGACGTGTACGGTTCATTTAGAGTCCTTAGGCCCTGTATAGAGTTTTGAGTCGGTCAGATGGTAATAACCCTGTGATCTTGCATTCTAGCTTACTTCCAGGCCACTTGAACTTCAATTTCTCAGTTTTCTTGGATCTCTGGTGTTGATTTTGGTCCCCTGGAGTCTGGCCCTTGTCGTGGTGACTCCTGAACGTTAAATCCACGTGTTTAGCCTCCTATTTCAATCCAAGCTTGTAAATACGTCCTGCATTACAAATATGATTAAAACATGCCGTTAAACAGTATCATATTCGTAAAATCGAGTAATTACTGGGGTCTGATATGCAGTATTTGACCCTCAACAGTGAATCATATATACTTTGGATACCTCAAGCGAATCAATGTCAAATTTTTAATGAGGTACATAAGTTTTTCTGGAAAGTCAAGCTCCAGGGCATCCAAGGTTATTGCAAAAAGGGCTTTTGGATGTTCCTGTTGAGGAACTTACTGAGAAACTTATCAAGATACTGGCCATAAGAGGAACCTTGCGGCATGATCGAGTAGCTTTTCCCTGCTTTCATAGGACTAAAGTAGTTTATTTTATGTTATTTTAGGATAGACGTTAAACTTAACGCTCCTGGGAGGCAACCCAGCTTTTGATTCCATGATTAGTCAATTCAATGTTTGTAGGTAACATTGCTGCAAACCCTAACGAGACTACAACTCATCCACTAGGGGCAACGTAGGGGTTTAAAGGCTTGTTGCATGCGCTAAATGCAATCGAGCGCACCTGCGAAAGTGGTATAGGTAGGAGTTTATTTTTGTTATTTGTATTTTACTTGTGTTAGTTTCTCTCTTGCGCTGACTTCCTCTCTCACTGATATTTTTGGAAAAGTCTCTCGATTCGTTATCCAGGTACTATCTTCCCATCACTTCTCTTTTACTTTCGTTGTCCCATGTGCATGGCATGCTTACATCTTTCACATTGAGGACAATGTAGATTTTAGGTTGGGGATGGGAGATTAGGTAGCCTAATCAGTGTTTTCTTAGTCTTGAGCAAAAATTGTGAAATTTTTTAATTTTTCTGACATTTTTGGTGAATTCGAAGTGATTTTGACGGCCATCTAGGGCAATTATAATTTCAAGATACGTGATGTTGGTAATTTATGACTCTTGCATTCAACTATTTGTTAAATTTCACAATCAAGTTTAAATTATTAATCCAGCATTAGAAGCTGTAAACATTGATTGAGTCATGATTTCATATGTCACATCTCGCTTACATATTGAGGTTTCAGTTCGATATTGAAAGATTAACTTGGTAATCACTAAGCATGAAAGGAACCAGCCTGAAAAAAAAATAAAAAAATTCAGTAAGAAGAATTGAAAGGGTAAGTCACATAATCTTCAACATAGGTTTGCTCTCTATAGGTGTAGATTCGATTCCCTATAGTTGACATATGAAAAAAGAAAAAAAAAAAAAAAAAAAGTTAGGCGACAAGTTTTTACCATAGGTTTGCTCCCTATAGGTGAGAATTTGATTCCCCTCTTTGGCGTTACTGTTCAGAATAAATCAAAGGCTGGTACAATGAAAAGTTAATCTGTAAGGCAAGTGTTGGTTTCAACTTTAGTTGTCATGAATTCTGTTGTTAATCCAATGATATTATAAAATTGACAACTGGATCTCTTAATGATTGTAAGTCGAGATTACACTATACACTCACACTACAAGAAAAGGGGGCTTTAGCCTCGGTTCAAAACTGAGGCTAAAAAGGTTAAAAAGTGAGGCTAAAGCTTTTAGCCTCAGTTTTGCCTCAATTATCCAAACCGAGGTTGAAAACCCCGTCGCTAAAGGCTTTAGCAACTGAGGCTAAAATAACTTTTATAGCCTCCGTTCTTCAAATGAGGCTAAAAGAACCTTTTTAGCTTCAGTTTTCTCGAAATGAAGCTAAATCAAAATTTTAGCCCTCATTGTTTCCAACTGAGACTAAATCCAAATTTTAGCCTCAATTGCCTCCAACCGAAGCTAAATCTATTTTTAACCTCGGTTCTTAACAACCGAGGCTAAATCCTTTAGCCATGGGAGTTATAGTCTCAGTTTAGGTAATTGAGGCAAAACTGAGACCAAAGATGGATTTAGCCTTTGTTGGCATCAACAGAGGTTAAATTTACTTTTTAACCTCAGTTTTCAACAACTAAGGCTAAATCATTTATTTTAACCCATTCATAAACCTGTGCATAGTCAGTCAAATCCACAACATTAACTACAATATTTTAATGGATTTTTCCTCTCAAATAAAACCCAAGAAAACCTAGAAAGAGTTTTCAATTCTTAGTCAAATAGACTTGGAATCCCAATTCATAAAACATGAAAAAACAGAAAGAAAAGAAAAGGAAAGAAGAAAAACAAAGATGGGTTTTCTCCCTCAGTCCAAAAGACTTGAAATCTCAACACAAACAGCAGCAGGTTGAAGACAAGGTCTGGTATACAATCTCCTGAGCAGCCCTCTTTGATGTATTCATGTAAGCCTTCAAAAGGGGCCCAGGATGGAAGTCGTCTATAAGGTCAAAAGCATATGCAAAGTCAACAACATTTTTTGTCTTCCCATGATGGATCAGCTTTCTTATGAGATCTGTGACATGCAAGAAGCTAGTGAGTATTATGTCATCAGAAGACTAAAAGGTTGGGAAATATAATGAGAAACACATCTTCCAGTTTTAAATATAAAAAGGCGAGTTAATAATGTTTCAAGTGCACTAAAAGCATGCAGATGGAGTGAAAACGAATATTTTCAAGGTTGAAGTGCATAAACAAACAGATTTCAGAGCCGACTCAGAGTTGCAAAAAACAGCAATGTTGCAAAAGCTGTTTTCACAAAAGATGGTATTTTTTGGTATAAGATATCATCACTGGCAAACGTAATTCAGACACTCATACACACATTTGGTTGCCCCTCAGCCAGGCTTCCTAAATTTATATCTTTTTTTTTTCTTTTTTAATCATCTGACATGAAACACAGCCAGATAGAGGCAAAAAAGACCAAATTTCTGCATACACAAAAAAATAGTCATCTTCTCAATGAACACATTAAAGCAACTGTCTGATGCATAATAAAATTAATGCCCAACTTATGGGTACCAGATTGGATGTATCATGAACCAAACATTATCTTTACTTTGTTATCTAATTATTAGATTGCTGGACATCTATTGGACAGTCAAAATGAAAAATATCCAATAGTCTTATTTCAAAAACAAGTGTTCACAAATCAGAGGTTGGGACTGTCCAAACTATCTGATTTTTAGACTGTAACTAAGCCAGTGGACTCCATAAATTAGCTAGTTTAATTTGAGTTCATATATTTAATGAGTGCCATTTCAAATAAATTAGCAAACTACCATTTCTCTAAAGTGTCACGTCGTCATTGCTTTTATTTGAAGGGGGTGGGCCCTTCAAAGCTAACAATTAGAAAAGGATTGACATGTGGTACCAAATCACATTTTGCAAAAATTGTGTTGTGTAAACAGTGTAATTCTTTTAAATCAAATAATTACTGTATTTAAATTTTGTAACCACATCTCAATAAGTTGAGCTTATAATATGGCAGAAGATGTAATATTTGTATCTGCTACTACTGATGGCAAGAATCAACAAGCATCTCAAAATGTGAAATTTCAAATGCCATTTTGATATTCATGTGTTAGATCTTTATTTCCATCCATGTTTATGCAAGTGGACCCGAATATCCAACGAGATGAGAATCCCTCTAATGTAAAAGACATATGTTGTATTCAAAATTATATTCTGGAAATAATTTGAGAAGGAAAAAATTTGAGGTCATCATCCATCCAGAGATTGTGGCATCAGATTGATAGACTGGATCATTGAACCATTGGCCCACTTGAACAAACTGAAAAGATGAATACACTATGCAGATCCTAATGTAACTGAATGGCTACACAAGTTGAGTGATCAAAATTTGAAAAATCCAACTTTTCAAATTGTCTTGATTGATTATTTGGACTAGATCCATTGTTTGAAATTAATGCAATCGCCCCACATCCTACATGTGTACACTCCACATATGTGCACAAGAAAATGCCCACTTTCCTTTTTTTAGCTTGTTTCCAAGTTCCTTTCTTTCCTATTTCTATGTTAGGAAAAATATCTCTTTGTTAGGAATTAAGTATTATTAGATTTTCTTGTTTAAGTGCTCTCTTATTTTAGAGATCTTTATGTTAAGAAATAAGCATAATTGGATTTTTTTAAAGGGTTTTCTTATTTTGGAGATCTTGGCTAGCAAGGGACCCTAATTTTAGATTCCTTAGATTATGTTACAGATTATCTCAAAGAGGAAATCTTGTAAGCAGTCATTATAAAGAAGGCAAAGAGGAAATCTTTGAGCAAGTTCTCCAGTTTCTCTACAGTAGTGAGTTGAAGGAGTGGAAGGGGTGATCTCCAGCATAAGACCAAAGGACCATGGGACCTTGCTCATAGTCATTGCAACTTTTATTTTTTGTGATTAAAACATTCAATCCAATCAGTTAAATCTTAAAACTAAGTCTCAACATGAAAATGAGAAACAACAGAATCAGTTGGTATAGATCACTGAGAATAAATCAAATCTCACCTAACCTCTCCAGTGAAAGCACCTCCTTTCTTCACCCAACAATTTTGGGCAGCCACATGGAAATCAGGCAGCAAAGAACTTTTCACCAAGGTAAGAAAGACAAAGGGAGGGCTTACCACAACCTCTACAAGAAGAAAACATTTGCATCATATCAACAACACCCATGATCCTTCTTTAAATGTGTAATAATTGATCAAACATGAAACAATATGCCATGCAAGTGGAATATACAAAGACAAACGTCCATAATGAAATGGAAATAACAAAATGCTTTGGAACAATAAAAGAGATGGAAAATATTAGACAAGAAATACTTTAGGAGAACTTTATTAGACTACAAAGATTTTCTCTGCTTCTAGGAAGAGCGAGTGACGGTTGCACAGATGCACAAAGAATAAAACATCCATGTTTTTCACGGAAAGTTTCCTTTCTAGGGCACAGTACATAATAGCAGATTGGGGTGTTTATTTAGAAAACAAAGTAAATGAAAACTAATAATGTTTCCTTGCCAAGGCAAAAAAATAAAAATAAAAATGATGCAATTGTCACATTTAGGTTTTGCAACAACCAATTTCTTCAAACATGTCTTTATCCGCATGTAGATGATGATGGTGGAGACAATGTCTTTATCTGCAAAGTTGAAAAAAAAAAAAAATCACTCAGTTCGATTATTGAGCTATGGACCGTCCATTGCCCATAGTGGGCTTGACCAGTGAATAGAGTGGATTCACGAACATGGTCGTTGGGGCACCAATTGTCCTATTGAGATCACAGGTAAAATTTACATTACCAAATTGACATGAGCTCCCCATATCTTCGCCAGAAAATGAGTCTGCTTTGAAGCCAGAACTGATTTTTTCCTTGATATCAAACATAATGCATGAAAGGATATTGGCCATTATTCTTTCATCTGATTGATAAAATCAGAATCATAGAAGTATGATCTTTCCTTATCCATCATATAAACAGAACAATTGTCACTAGAGGGCATCATGGATATTGTGTATCCCTCATGGGTACCAAAGACATTGGCTCTTACACACTCAATGTATAAAATTATGCCAACATATATGTTAAGTCAGGATTACACTCCTTAACATTAACATAAGTTTTTCTGTTTCTTTATATTAATTTTATAATAATTTCTAGTTCCTTTATTCCCAATATCATGATTTCCAATTCAGAAAAATAAAAGAATTAGGCAAGTAGGTAACTTAAAAAAAAATAATAATAATAATAACTAGATTCACTGAGCTGACTCAGCTCAGGATACCTACAAGTCAGCTCTCGGGCCAAAGTTGCACATGTTAAATCATACATTATGAACCAACTGTATGAAACTAAGTATCCAGGAACACATACAGCTCGTAGTCATCATCTGTAACCATATCAAAGAGCAATCGCTGCCATTGGCTTATGCACACAATCTATTAGCTGAGCAAAAAATAGGCGCAATTTTAACAATAAAACACCCATGTGTCTTGCAAATTCACAAAACATTGAAGATATAAATAAACAAAAAGTAGGATTCAGGCTACTTATTTGCATCAACATGAATTGCTAGATCTCTTGAATGCATCGAGATGAATATAATGTAACAAATGACAAAAGGAGTGGCTATTGATGATCATACCCACTATGTCCGCCGAGGGTACTTTGCCATCATTCAGCATAGATACAAATTTCTTCACTTCTTCAGTAGTTCCATTCTGCATAGAGATTCAAACAAGAGCATGGTTAGTCAATAGTCAACACCACACAACATCATCAGTTAACAATGAGAAAAAACTTTGATACTCTAGTGAGATGGTCTGTGTGCATGAACTCAAATTGTACACATTGCATACACGTAACTAAGATTAAAGCATCCAATTGTGGCCCCACTTTAACTCGGTCATGGACTAAAATTTAAATTGATGTCCTGTCCAACTGGTGGACACCTAATGGACAATCAAAATGAAAAATACTCGAAGGTCTGAGTTTAGCAAACCAATGTCCATTAATCATAGGTTAGGATCATCTAGTCCATTTGATTTTGGGTGTGACCTATCACCTATCTACAGTGGATCCCACGATATGGAGTTTTAATTTGGGCTACATGCATCCTTGTGTGCAACTTCTAAGTGCAATCATGTGAAGTATCAACCATCAAACCCTAGCTATCAGATTATCAAACGAAACCCTGCTAACTAAAGAGAATTGATACATGCACCCTGAAAAGATGCAATTTTAATTTAAGCTCCACAGAATTTTGAGTCGAGATATCATCTCGATTCACATCGACAGAAACAAAATGTAGGATGCTCTATTAAGAACATAAAGGAAGGAACGATCCGCTCCAGAAATAAATTTCTCTTCAGGATCTGAAAGAACAAAAGCTAGGAAAATGGAAACAACAACAAAAATCAAAATCGCTGCAAATAACAGAAAAAATAAAGATCCAAAGCGAGATAAACTCGCTAGAAATCAAGTATTTTAGAGATTTCATCAAAATACCCAAAATAAAAGGTACAATCAAACGAAATCATCTACTGAAAAGAGATCCAACAAGAAGTATCGGCATACAGAGAGAGGAGTCCTTCAAAGAAAGAGCGTTTTAGAGCTTTCGAATTACCTGAAAGTAAATCTTAGTCGGCAAAGAGATCTCGGAAGCTACCGATCTAGCCGAAAAGGGATCGGGCCGAAGCTTCTACTAAGCGAATCACCCAAATGCAGATCTAAAGGAAGCATCAAATCATGGCATGCAAGCAAAATCAAAAGGAAATTGACTTCCCATCTGGGAGATCGAAGCTGCAGCCGAGCGATTCGATAAAGAACTAAGAAATCAAGCAAAGATCCGTAAATAATCCGATTCAAACCGATTCGGAAAAAGCTTCAGATAATAAAAAATAAGAAAAACGCAAAGGTAATCTCACTAAACACATTCAAAAGAAAAAGAGAATTCCAACAAGAATACTGTAAGATCGAGCTTCTTCTTCATTCGATTCCTCCAATCGAAGATCCAAAACGAGGAAAAGAGAGATTGAATTGCTCGCCTGTCGATCGAAATACGAGCGCTTTTGCTTTTTCTTTTTCTTTTTCTTTTTCTTCTTTCAAGAATCGATGACAGAGAGAGAGAGAGACTTTCTAGTATAAGTAGTAGACGTCGAGCTTGGACAAATCACACCTTACCTCGCTAGTGAGAAACATTGATGGACGTAGATAAAACCCATACATCACGATATGGGCTCCACATATCCCTTGTGCTCCGGACCGAATTCTGTTCGCACGAGGTAGGACCCGATCCGCTTCCCGGACATGCATCAGAAGCTGTCAAAATTACTAAGCTGCCCCTATTCTAAGTAGGTTTCCTAGTGTAGGCTCTTACGTTTAGCTTGAAGAAAGGATACAATCAGATCCACCCAATTCATCAGGTGTTTTGCCATATTTTCACTGTGGATCCTAAATATCAGTCGATTTCAAGACTTAGGTGGGCCACACCATAGTGGAAGGTGTAATATCATGCCCAAAAACTATAAATTCATGTTATGTGACCTACTTTGAGTATTTTAATTTTTTAATTTTTAATTAATACATTAATCATGGTGTAGTGCGTCAGATTAGTGGCTTGGATTTCACGTACACACTACGGTGGACTGCACAAACAAATTGGACGATTTTAATGGTGAAATTTCCCTTTTCAACTGTTCCTGTGTATGTATCTCACCTGACGATTTTTTAAACAAATTGGACGATTGCGTGTGACCCAATTCTGTATTTGTGCGTCGTTGATAGAAAGGTTAGGATCTTCAAATCTTTGACATCCATGACAAGGTCCATAAGAGCAATGGTCCAGATTACTCACCCTTGGATCCCCCAACTATGCTAAAAAGTTAACTTATGGACTTTTGGCCTCAGTTACTCACCAACTGAGGCAAAAGGGTAAACATTTGGCCTCAGTTTTCCACTAACTGAGGCAAAAGGGTAGACTTTTAGCCTCAGTCGCTTACCAACCAAGGCAAAAGGGTAGACTTTTAGCCTCAATTGCTTACCAACTGATGCAAAAGGGAAGACTTTTAGCCTCAATTGCTCACCAACTGAGGCAAAAGGAAAGACTTTTAGCTTTCGTTGCTCATCAACTGAGGCAAAAGGGCAGACTTTTGGCCTCAGTTTTTCACCAACCGAGGCAAAAGGACAGACTTTTAGCCTCAATTGCTCACCAACCGAGGCAAAAGGGTAGACTTTTGGACTCAGTTTCTCACCAATCGAGGCAAAAGGGCAGACTTTTTGTCTCAGTTTTCAACAACCGAGGCAAAAGGGCAGACTTTGGCCTTAGTTGCTCACCAACCGAGGCAAAAGGGCAGACTTTTAGCCTCAGTTTCTCACTAACCGAGGCAAAAGGGCAGACTTTTAGCCTCAGTTTCTCAATAACCGAGGCAAAAGGGCAGACTTTTAGGCTCAATTTCTCACTAGCCGAGGCAAAAGGACAAACTTTTAGCCTCAGTTTTCAACAACTGAGGCAAAAAGACAAACTTTTAGCCTCAGTTGCTCACCAACTGAGGCAAAGGGAAGACTTTTAGCCTTCGCTTGATCACCAACCGAGGCAAAAGGAAGACTTTTTGGCCTCAGTTTCTCACCACCGAGGCAAAAGGGCACTTTTGGCCTCGGTTTCACCAACCGAGGCAAAAGGGTAGACTTTTAGCTTCAGTTTCTCATTACCGAGAGCAATAGGGCAGAGTTTTGGCCTCAGTTCTCAACAATTGAGGCAAAAAGGTAGACTTTTAGCCTCAGTTGCTCACCAACCGAGGCAAAAGGACAGGCTTTTAGCTCAGTTGCTCACCAACCGAGTTAAAAGGGCAGACTTTTGGCCTCAGTTTCTCACCAACCGAGGGCAAAAGGGTAGACTTTTAGCTTCAGTTTCTCATTAACCGAGGCAATAGGGCTGAGTTTTGGCCTCAGTTCTCAACAACCGAGGCAAAAAGTGAATTTTTAACCTCAGTTCCTTTACAACCGAGGCTAAAAATCATATTTAGCCTCCTTTTTTTGAACCGAGGCTAAAAAATTGAGGCTAAAGGCCTACTTTCTTGTAGTGTCATGATCTTAATGTTTATAATTTTTTCTAATTGATAGATTAATACTTTGATCTTGATTATGAAGTCTACGGAGTACTTGAGTATAGGGAAGTTAATGCCCAACATTCATAAATCTTAACTTTTAGTATCTTGATTGTTTTTCAAAAATCACTTGAGTTCATAGAAATTGTCTTGTAATTCTCAAACTTATTTTTCGCATACTTTGCTCGGGACTAGCAAAATGCTGGTTGGGGGTTGTGTTGAGGGTCAAATATTGCATATTAAACTCCAGTTATTGCATGAATTTACGAACATGAAACCATTTAACGCCTGATTTTAATCGTGTTTGTGTTGCAGAGTAGATTTATGAGCATGGACTGAAAAGAATGCTAAAGGCATGGATTTAAGGATCTGATGACACCAAAGGTAAGGGACAGACCCCAGGGGACCAAGATCGGCGGATTTACATGCCAGAAATCGGAGAAAATCGAGAAACTGAAGCTCAAGTGGCCTGAAAGTCAGCCAGAGTACAAGACCATAGAGTTCTCACCATTTGTTCGGCTAAAAAATTCATACAGGACCTGAGGGCCACAAATGAGCTGTACACGTCAAATTTGAACCATCGGATCCATGTGGAAGTGACCCGATAAATAGATCAGCCCCTTAAATCCTGATTTAGGGCCTACCTGGCATCTGGATATGCCTCAATTTCTGTCTTAACCCCGTAAATTAGATAAGAAAATGGATGAACGGAACAGATTCCGCATATACATCACAGTTGGCCCCCACAGTGGGTTGAGCGTGCACACATTACACGTGCTCACGCACAACATGGGATCGGTCAACAGTCTTTGACCGACCCCCGCCCGTCCCTTTCCATTCCATCTCACGCCAGGAGATAGCGTCCAACGCTGTCTGACGCTGCGACAGCCAGTGGGCCCTACTTGACGCCCAGAGTGACGATCTGGACCATCCATTGTATCAAAAGGGTAGGCGTAACCATTTCCTAGGTGCAAGAATCCCGGAAGACAACGAAGATTTTATTTCAGCCATTAAAATGGACGATCGACGATGCAACAAATAATCTCGAGGGCCACACCAAATTCAATTCCAAAAAGACCATATCCAAACGGTTTTTCGAACCTCATTCAATGAACGGAATGGATTACTCAAATAATCCTGATCATGGGCCCCACAAATCACCAGCGTAGCCTCGTGCGCAAGCCTTGTTCTGCGCACGGATCTAACGATCCAAGTGGGCCACCATCAACGTCCGGGTGGATGATCTAAACCATCCACTGCCTTTAGAAGATCAAAACGACCTTATCCTGGTTAGCTTCCCGAATTTCTCTGATGATTGCATCTACATAAAGGTCTCGACGCAGGATGGAGGGCGCTAAGAAAACCTCCGTGAGTCAACACGAACCTGACCCAAAACCGATCAAGACCGTCCGATTTTTCATGGGTAGTTCACTGGACGGAGTGGATTTCTCTTCCAGAATGGATTAGAGGCTTGCCCGTCGTCGCAGATCCAAGATCTTGCGTTCGTAAAAACTGGACAGACAGATCGTCGCCGCATGTTGTGCGATCAAGATCGGGATCAAGATGACGATCCAGACCATCCAAACGCTGGCAATTATAGTTCCTACTTTGTCCACACAGTCGGCTTGACCGGACCGGACGGTCCTCCATCTCAGATTCAGTCCAAGCACAGCCAGATCGGCAATTACGTACGCAAAAGCAGAGTTTGCGAGTCGGTCCCGCTCTGTGCTCGCTGCGAACTGTAACGCATATAGGGAGTCGGTTCTCCAACTCTAGCAAGGCTACACAACAACCACCATTGCCTATAAAAGAGAAGAAAAGAGAGAGAGGAAGGGGAGCAAGGCTGGACAGCTTGGGACGTGGACGTGGAGCACCAGGGAGAGAGAAGAGGAGTTAGAGTTTTTTTGTCTTTTCTTTTTTTGTTTATTTTTGTTTCTGTTTAAGAGATCCAGGCCATTCATGTTGGGCTGAACCTCTTGGCTAGGGCTAAGAGGTGAAGCTTGTGGCGTGATGGGACTAATTCTACGGCGTTGATTTATGGTTATGAACTGATGTTTGATTCTAGTGTGATTAATTGAAATATTTATAGTTTTTAATGATTTGTTGTGACTTAAATTACAATAGATCTGCGATGGCTTTGAGTATTTCCTTCTCCCTCATATTTTGATTGTGAAATCAGGAAACCCTGTTGTTCACCATTGCCCCTTGGACATGGTTGGATGATGGAATCCTTCCTAACACTCATACATCTTTTGATTGGTTATGGATTGGTCTAAGTTCTGTTGTTTACCTTGTCTCTTAGGCATGGATTTGTGATGGAATCATATCTAATTCTTATATCTTTCATCTCTTTGAAAACTAGATCAAAAGGAAGTTCAGACTGAGTTCGTGAATCAAGCGTAGATCTCCCTGATCTCTACAAGTGGATCCTCTAAATCCCTAGTTTTCCTTCTCTAGATTCTTTAAGTTTTAGATACATATTTTACCATTATTCCTCAAATCACAATTGGTTTAGATTTCATCTTAGCCTAGTTCTAGATCTGGCTATTTTCAGATAACGTACGAGTTTCAGTCCCTGTGGATTCGACCTCGGTCTTACCGAGTTTATTACTACATCACAACCCTATACTTGGGGAGTGAACAATCAATTTCAAAGATTAGTTGGAAGACTAATTTATTTAACTATTACTCGGCCAGATATCTCATATGCAGTTAGTTTGGTCAGTAGATTTATGCATGCACCAAGAGTTAATCACATGAACGCTGTTAACAGAATCTTGCAGTATTTGAAGGGTTCTCCAGGAAGAGGTATATGGATGCGTAAAAATGGACACAGTTCCATTACTGCTTATACTGATGCTGATTGGGCTGGGTGTCCAGTTGATCGAAGATCTACAACAGGGCATTGTACATTTGTTGGAGGTAACCTGGTAACATGGAAGAGTAAGAAACAGAATATTGTTGTGCGATCAAGTGTAGAAGCAGAATATCGAGCAATGGCTTTAACCACTAGTAAAGTTATTTGGCTCCGGGCCTTATTGCAGGATTTGGGTTTTGGTTCATCCCAACCAACAAAAATGTTCTATGATAATCAGGCTTCAATGCACATTGCTTCAAATCCAGTTTTTCACGAGCGGACTAAACATATTGAGGTGGATCGTCACTTCGTTCGAGAAAATGTACAAGCGAATGTTATTCGTCCTCTTTTTTTTCGTGGCAACCAACAGTTAGCTGATATTTTCACTAAGAGACTACCTGCTGCCAAGTTTCAAGAGATATTGTCTAAGTTGGGCTCTATCGATATTTTTGCACCAACTTGAGGGAGAGTGTTGGTGGATAAAAGAGATTTCTGGTGGATTTTTTCTATCTATGAATTGATTTGATTCTCTGCAGTTATATTTTTACTAAAAAAAGGTTGCTCCATTGTCATTATAAATTATGGCTATAATCTCCATTGTCACCATGAATAAGAATATCTCCCATCCTCTTCTCCCGTGCACGTAGGATCGCTACACTGGCGGCCGAAGCACGTAAATCTGTGTGTATTTTGTTCTTTCTATATTATTTCTTCTTTGCTATAAACACCAAGTCCCTGCCCACAGCGAATGTAAGAAGGTTCTCTTCAACAGCATCAGGAAGCTGCTTATTCGCCACCTCTTTGAAGGAATCACCTTTGTTCTTCAGCAAAGCTACATCTTTCAGCTTCTTCTCCGACCACTTGCTAAGCTTGTAGGCCGACCAACAATTTCGAGGGCAATTCCAAAGACACCTCATCATTTGCTTGAAAGTTTCTTGCATTGCATTCACTTCTCCTTCGGCTTCTTCTACCTTTTTTAGCCAAAATTGAACCTCCTCCTTGCATTTGAGCAGCTCCCGCTCTGTCGACATCCACCCTTGTCTTCATGTCGTTCCTCACGCATTTCAATTCTTCCATGGCTTCCTTTAGGGAGCTGAAGTTGTCTTCAAGCTCAATGATGGGACGAGCGATCGGATCCCACCTTCTAGATATGATTTTGATGATTTGGCTGATGCACTCCATGTCTGTGGAGGGAAAAAGAAAATGGGTGCAATGAGCTCTCAAAATGCAATTGAGTTGCTCAATGTCAATTCATTTGGAAGATCTTATATGAACCCCCCCAAAAAAAAAACATAAAAAAACAAAAGGCGAATTCAAGGTTCAAGTAAACCACACCAAGGAAACAATGGGAATTGACAAGTACCGTTGAAAAATTCTAGAGGTTACATAAGGATATCATCAAGCTGATATTTGTGCTTCATCCAGATCTACGTGACATTATGAACATTTTAGATGGCAAATAAACCTCCCTAAGAAGGTTTCAACGGTAGCTTGTTTATGGACAAATGGATGAACGGTGTGGATCTAATGCATAAATCATAATAAGGCAAGGACGTGGATTGCGTCCTTTACCCGTCTCTAGCTACGGGCAGTTTTGTGGGTGGGTATCTACACCCTCCATCCCTTCTGTACGAGAATTTCAAGGTATGCGCACAAAAAAAAGAACGATCCAGAGCTCAAGTGTGGCTCATGCATTTAATACCGCTTGTATTTAATGCTACGTGTATTTAATGCAACCCAAGCTTATTATCTGGTGTGGTCTACTTAACGTTGGATCTACTTCGTTTTTGTGCAGTTACCTTAAAATGATCTAAGAGCAGGAATGGATGGCGTGGATAAACAGATACATAAAGGTGGGTCCGTTCACAGAACTGCGAGTTCGTGGCTAGAGAAGGGGGGGGTAGGACGAAATCCGAGGATGGACGGTGTTTACGTCCGCATGAGTTCGAATTCCCTCAGCCTTCAACAGAGATACAGATCGTTTATGTTGAATGCACAGAAAATTTCAGTGTCAGTTCTCATTGGTCCACCGTAGATCTAACAAGATACACGGGATCGGACGTGGATTTCGTGATAAAGGAGTTCCTGTGCAGGGATGCTGGGTGGGCCAAATGTAGGTGAGAAATAAACCGTCTATCCGTTTTGCTAGCTCATTCTAGTACTTAGATGAATATAATACTAAGTGTGTTACACAAGTGGGGAAATGGGGAAAGAAATTACTACCAGTGAAACCTTCTTGGGCTCCTACCAATGGTATTAAGTGAAAACACCGTAATTATAACATGATGCAAAACCTTTATGGCCATAAGAATACATCAACGGTGCTCACTGTTTCCTCTCGTGTGGCTCACTTGAGGGTTAGATACATCTCATTTTTGTTCGCACATCCTAAACCGATCTCACAAAACGGATGGACAGGGTGAATTTCTTACAAACATCTCGGTGGGCCCCACCAGCATCCTTGTGAAGTAACTCCCTCGGAAAGGCTTTTGCATGAAATCCTCGTACCGCGGGATCGGGATGTCTGTCCCCCAAATGGATTACGTGTTACTTTTAACTTATGAACTTATCTACGCTCCACAATGATTTATATTTTAGATTAACACCGTCCATCTGACCATCTATTTTTTAAAACCATTTTAAGGTACGAACCAAAAAGCAATGCAGATGCAAAGCTAAAGTGGACCACACGAATTGATGTTACCGTAGAAAATTTATTGAGTCAGGTAAGACTTTGATCAAGCTAATATTTGTATTTTAACTTCATCCACTACACTCTGAACTCATGAACATGCACTACAAGAAAAGGGGGTTTTAGCCTCAGTTCAAAACTGTGGCTAAAAAGGTTAAAAACTGAGGCTAAAGCCTTTAGCCTCAGTTTTGCCTCAGTTATCCAAATTGAGGTTGAAACTCCTGTGGCTAAAGGTTTTAGCCTCAGTTTTAGCAACCGAGGCTAAAATGTCTTTTATAGCCTCAGTTCTTCAAGTGAGGCTAAAAACCTTTTTAGCTTCAATTTTTTCAAAATGAGGCTAAATCAAAATTTTAGCCTCCATTATTTTCAACTGAGACTAAATCCTAATTTTAGCCTCAATTGCCTCCAACCGAAGCTAAATCTATTTTTAACTTCGGTTCTCAACAACCGAGGCTAAAGCCTTTAGCCACGGGAATTTCGGCCTTGGTTATCAACAACCGAGGCTAAATTCAAGCCTCAGTTACAAATTGAGGCTAAAAATGTTTTTTTTTTTTTTTTTTTAATATTTATTTAAACTACTAATCCATTCATTCAATCCACTCATGAAACAATCAATTATGAAAGCCACAATACCAACAAAACAGTTAACAACGGTCTATTTAAAGTATAACTCAATCAAATTGTTACACGATATTAAGTTCCACAAATAATACAAAGTCATGGTCGCGCCCGTCATCACCGGTGCCGTCGTGCTTGGCGGACCATGAAGTAACACTGCCCATTCATCTTCTGCTGCTTCCAGGCCAACGTCATCATCGCCTCCACCAAAGATTCTCCATTCAAATTGTGTAGCAAGCCCTACAACCTCAACAGGTAGCTCTGGCCTACTAGCTGCAAGTACCAAAATACAAAGACAATTTGTAACATTTTCAATGAATGAAAGTACCAAAATATTATTTTTCCTGTTTCTTGATTGTCTACAGAAAGCTCCAATTTCATTTTCAATCCACACATGGAAAATAAATAAGTAAATAAAACTGTTAATGGCCCAATAACAGCTGTTATGGGCCATTTTTTTTGGTAAAGGCTTTCATACAAATTTCCCATAAATAATGCACCATTACCAACACATTGCAGTCATTTTGTAACCATTTTTTGATACCATGCTACCATTCGTTGTATATCTCAATAAAGCAAGTACCATAATATGTACCATAGTACCATGTCTTTAGGTAAAGCAAGCACACTTCATTGTACCAGAAATAAAATAAACTAATTGTAGAGATTCACCAACATACCATGCGGGGACGACATTCCCAACTGAGATTTCTTGAAATCTAAAGCCAAGTATGCCATCAAACTTGGCAACCAAAAATGTGAGGCCCGGCTCCCTAGTAGCTTCGATAAAGACCTGACAGAAATTTCCATTATAAATGAGTAAGAGCCATGCAGTCATTTTCCTTCCAAAGAGAAGACAATTCATCATATGAATGAAATCCACACAACTGAACCTGATCCTTGACAACAAGGTCACCAACTTGAACATAGTCCTGGCTCAAGTAACCAGAAATAGCTCCAGTCCCGTAGTGAATTTCAGCAGGTTTCCCTACACAAAAAAGTTGAAACCAAACATTATCAGAATACATCTAAAAATTCATTCCAAATCATCGAAGGTTCCAAGCAGCCTGATCTAAAAATTTTTGCTGTTTCTTGATTTTCTACAGAAAGACAATTTGTAACATTTTCAATGAATGAAAGTACCAAAATATTATTTTCCTGTTTCTTGATTTTCTACAGAAAGCTCCAATTTCATTTTCAATCCACACAGACACTAGATAAGGCATTGACGCAGCAATCAAATGTAAAGGGTGGGCCATGGAAGTATCATGTCAGTAAACTGGTTATCAGCCCATGCACAATGAAACAAAACAGCTTGCATGGTTTCAAGCTTACCTCTCTTTCATATCTAGTGTACGGTTCTTCAAATTCCTCACCCCAACAATCAGATAAACCTGGAGCCTCATTTGGGCAAAACAATGACCACTCCCCATTGTTTGTTCACCCTTTTCATGAAAAGGTCAGGAACCCAAAGGGCATAAAATAGATTCGTAGCTCATGTTCTTCCCGCAAGAATGCAAGAAAAACAAACATTGATAAGGCAACTCGTGACCACCACAATAACCCTCCCAACAGCTTAAAAAAAAAGAAAACTCCAAAAACATTCATCAAAAGTGAAGAAATCTCAAATCCACCATGTGTTGTGCATGTAGCGAGACAGCTTCCTTAAAAATGACCTGCTCGCCTTTAAGCAACTGACATCATCAATATGACGTGGACCAACATGGAAGGACCACAACCCAAAATCTCCAAGATTGTACGATCCTAGAGATCCAATATTCATCCTTATGTTACATGTGGAATATTGCTTGACCACCATTTGCAGCCAGCTCTAAGGGTTTAGATCATCTCATACAGGAGAAATCCATCCATTGGGGACCATCACCTACATCACCCAACAATGGACCCCGCTTGAAAAAAATAGCATGTGGATGTAATAGAAATGGAGTAGAACTTCTCACTAGAACCATTTAAAAGAATTCCTTGGGAGTAAAACTCACTAATCTAAGCCATATACTTGTGTTGATTTAAAAGCCTAAACTAGCAATGAGAATAGGTGTTCTGCATCTTCATAATGTGAGTAGAAATTTTTAGAAGCCGGAACTCCAAAAACTTACTCAATTCAAAAGCTGGAACTCGAACATTAATAAGGTCGACCGCAGATCCATCGTCGTCCTCCTCCTGAAGATTCAACTTGTCTGCACTCCAAAGCTGACAAATAGCATAGACGAATAGATCTCAAGTAAAGAAATTAGATTGTACACTCTCCAAATCAAATTTGCCCTAAAATCTGCTAGACCAATATGAGCTAGGAGGAAAATACCAGTCAACATAATTGTACACTCTCTAAATCAAATTTGCCAAGGAATTGACCGGAAACACAGGTAAAATCATGCTTGCTTAATAAAAGAATAATCATACGATCCTTAACCTGAGGACATTATACTTGGGTTTTCAGTTTGTATGTATGAGTGTGGTCCATGGTTCAGCAAGCTAGATCGTTGGGTGCCTAGGCTCCACCTTTGGTGATGGTCCACATTCAACAAAAAATAGATGGTCAAGAAGGGAAATATGGTGATGGTCCACATTCAATGAAAAATGGCTAGAAATTGTTGCAAAAATTGCAAACCACTAGACGAGATGTAGTAATCAGTTGCTTATCACCAAGCCTTCCTATACGAGGAAATATAAAGATTTTGCCCAACCCAATAAATTGTACAATCAAAGCACACCTTTTGGTAATCCAATTTTTTGTTGTGGTGGACCCAAAGCTGAATGGGATAAATCCAAAAATCTCCCCAAATGAATGATCCTATGATACGAAATATTCTCCAAAAGTTAATCTATTGATTCTGTGGCTGATCTGTTATCAAAGAAAATGAATTGAAAATATGATTATTCAGAAAACCAATAGAAAATTTTATAGGAATCCATAGATGTTGCATCCTTTGCCATCTTCATCTTTAATCCTTTGAAGGAAACCCTCTCTTTTGCACTAAAGTGTCACAAAATTTTTACGTAATTTGTTAGTGTCTGTGCATTATCTGTCACACTCTCTCTCCCAGAGTATCAAAGTTTTTCTCTTGCTAGAATACATTGGGACATGCTGCAATAAGTGAGATCATCTGTTATCTTCTGTTGATCAAAATTGTTGATCTTTAATATTTGGAATAATCAAAAAGTCAAAATGCTTCTATATCATTTTTGGGTATCCATTACCAACATCGAGGCCCGTCGTATGAGCAATTTGCATCATCAACAGAACCCGATCCATTAACATAAGTCCCATGGTATCCTATTACATTAATACATTGGGATCAAACTTAAGTTTTTTTGCAGGGGTTTTCTCGCCCCCACAGCCACCATTACATGAAGCAAATGTGCCAATTTGGCATGTGTTGGGGCTAGGGTTGTCAATAGGCCAGGCTCAGACCACACAAAATTGAATTTTGAATATGCCCAGCCTGTCAGGCCTGGCTTGTTGACAGCCCTGCTGAGAGCTGCATGAGGACCTCTTGTAATGAATTCATGATTTTTGCAAGTGCATAACAATCTGTCTTATCGTATGTATTCAACTTTAAGTCTGGCACAACTCATCTCTCAATGTACCTCTTGTAGCACAGATGGGTCTTCAGAAAATATAGATGAAAGTTTGATTAGTCTATCGAGTCCACCTTGGTTGACCTGGCATTCATAGCAATATAAATCATCATCAACATTATTATCATTGGCCTACAACAAAAATTATAATAACTTCAAATAAAACGAAAGCTAAAACATTGTGCTTATAATTAGTAAAGCCATTCATAGCAAGTAACTTAAAACTAATAATGAAGAATAGCACATTGAGCATGCACTGTTAATTCTAGAAAGAATTTGATGAAGTTATTGGGAAGATGTACCCTAGGCTTGCATGGATGCCTCATATGTCTTATGGCAAGGTGACTTCTCAGATGGAAAAACTTAAAGGAAAACAAACATACAGGCCAGAACCATAGTTATTGGAAACAACAACCAAAAAACAGAGTCAAAACAGTAAGGAAATGGAAGATTTCAATTTGCAGAGCAGCACAACAACTAGAAATTTGGCACAGGTCTAGGAAGAAAACTAGGGAAAAAAAAGCTGGGAAGACAGATAAATCTAAGATCTACAAGGTTAATTAAAAATAGATCACTCCTGTCATGCTACAACTAGTTATCTAAATTATCTAAATTTTGAGACAATATATATAGGGAGGGTGGTGGTATTTTCTTTCCCTTCTTCTTTCAGTTCTTTTCTTTCCTATTTTCTGCTACAATTGAAAATCTTATTAATCTTGGGGCACAATCTTGGAGATTTGATCTTCTAATTGGTATGTGATCTATCCTATTCAAAACATTCAAGTTGTACTACATAAGACTCGGCCATGACGATACCTCTGGTATGTTAATTAGACAAATCAAGAGTACTGTGCCACCAACCAAAATTACAAAAATAAAAATGCATCCAATCACTTACCTCATAGAAAACATCAATTATCAGACATTCAAGGATGAAGCACAAAACTGCACAAAGGGCATTAAACATGTAGTAGTACATCTGAACGAGGCTACCTTCGGTTGTGAGCTTTCGTTGAGATTTGGGTCAATTGAATCAGTGTTTTCGAGAATATCCTTGAAGATGGGTTCCTTCATCCATGTCATAGACACCTAAAGCAAATGCAGCAGCGACCTACTTTTCCCTATCTCCTGCACAACTCTTGTTGCTGCATGAAGGACAGACTGAGAGAAAGTAAATTCAAAAATAAAATATCCTTGTAATGTTTTCAGAATATCCTTGTAATGTTTTCAAAGTAAATTCAAAAATAAAATAAAATTGGATGAGCAGTTAAAACTTCAAATTAGAACAATTCTACATACAAGAACCATGGCATATGAAACAAACTAAAGTAAATGAAGGAAGCAGCATCAAAAAGAATCTTTTGGGATAGCAGCGTTAAGTTTAAAAACACAGTTACCATTCCCCAACAGAATTGGTTTCAGTTTGGGGTTTCTTAATTATTGCAATCTGAATCGAATTTCCATATCCAACAGTCACTAGCTAACTAATGAATGACCAACCACTTGCTCTTCATGATAAGAGGATTGAAGTCAGGTTTGAGATGATCAGAGAGCGATGCCCCTAAGAAAGCTGTGTCCTTAACCATTGCATTCGCCACCACAAATTGATGTATTAGACATAACAAGAAATAGAAAGTGTAGCTATATTAATAATGCAATTGAAAAAAGTAAAGAACTATTCGAAAACCGATCTTGGTTAGTCCCATTTTAGCCTAGGTATGATTCACCATACATTTCTCCCAGATTTCTTCTGCTCATGAATAAAAGACTCTGCATGACCTAGCTGGAATGACCTTGTCAGCTGATGCCAAAAATATAATACTCCATGAATTTCCATTATTCTGTTCTCATGCCAAGTCGATAAGGGATGGTAGAAAACACTTCATGTTCACACAACTAATTAGGCTGCATGTGTGTGCGTGTATGCATGCAATACAAACACAGAGTGCAAGTTTAATTGACTTTTAACTCCTCGAAACTCCAGCTATAGATAACAACAGTATCTCAATCTATACTTCACATCAGTGAGCTTTTCTTGCAACCTCTGTAACCGATTTTGCAATTCCTGCACATAAGGTAGTGATGCTATAACTATTAACTGAACTTCTAGAGAATGTTAACGTTACAAGTTG
This sequence comes from Magnolia changhungtana, assembly GCA_030180095.1. Lineage (NCBI taxonomy): Eukaryota > Viridiplantae > Streptophyta > Magnoliopsida > Magnoliales > Magnoliaceae > Magnolia > Magnolia changhungtana. Next base: position 4,303,520 of record JASAUF010000434.1, on the reverse strand, counting down.
AATAAACTAAATTCCATTCATTCAGCAGATTTGTACGTTCAAATATAGTGATCAATATAATGACCTCATGAATAAAGCATGTAGCAAAAAAGCATGAAGTTGGACTAGTTGTTGAAAGTTTGCTAATATCAGAAGTTAACATAATAACCAGCTACAAGCCACTACCTAATGGAGTTCATTAGCAAACAAAGCATGAAGCAAAAAAGCATGGCCCACCTTTTTCCAATCTGCAACCCTCATTTCAAGACAGCTCTTGGATTCTTTCGCATGTCAAACACATAAATACACATAAATACGACTTGACCTAAAAAAGAAAGGACCAACTATTCAATGATGGTGAACTACAAAAAACAAAGGGATCACAAAACCCTCAGGAAGTGGAGAGCTGTGGATTCAAGAGTATTTCTGTTATTTGGTTCAGATTACAGTTTTCTGCAGAAATGTTAAAAGGTCAATTGTCATGTGGTGAGAGGCATCTATCATATCCTTATGAATCTGCATTAACAAGCTTTTCGAAATATAGTGATATCCACAATTTTTTAGTACAACTTTGGAAACAGAAAACGATCTCAGACCCTGCTTTCTTTTTGTAAACGGTTGCAAATGGGGAAAAGTAGGTTTCCTTGGAAAATCTTTTCAGTTCCAAGGTATTTGACATTCAAAACACCCCCTAAAGGTCTATTGGTGAAAACATATTTCTTGAGCAGGCTTTGAGACAATCTATAAAGTGATGATAGCATTTTTTAGAGCAAGAAAGAGTCCAACTAAAGGATCTGAGGAAGTCAAACACTCAAAACACATTTCAAGCATAGAAGTGCATCAATTTATCAATGGCAACATCTTGTCTAAATGCAGTGCCCTTGATCTCTTAGGAACATGTGAAAATGCCAAGCTGCAAACCATGCGAGTCTCAAATGGAACAAAATCTTGAGGATGAAAAGCAGTTGTTGGATGACATTATGCACACACACACACAAAAAAAAAAAAAAAATAAAAATTTACAAATGATTGACTACCATACATTCAATAACATCAAAGTGTCTCCTTGAGTTATCGCAGCGTAAATACCAAAGCAAACTAGGTTCATTGGTCTGGATACCATCGTCATCATTTAAGCCTTATCCCAACAAACTGGGTTTGGCTACATGAATCATTCTCCACCATTCCACTCTATCAAGGGCCATAACTTTAATTAACCATAGGTCATCAAGTTTTTACTTACCACCTCCACCCATGTCCTCTTGGGACTTCCCCTTGCCCATTTAGAGCCTTCAACTTGCATCAACTCACTCCTAACCAGCGCAGGTCCTTGGTCTCCATTGCACATGATCAAACCATTTTGAGTCTACTTTCCCCCACCTTCTCCACTACTACAGTTTAGAACAAGAGAAAAACAGGACATAGTAATATGTAACAGTTGAATGTTATGGCCCTGTCATGCCCCAAACAGATGTTGATTTATGACTGTATCGAAATTATCAATGATAGTAATGTATTTCAAATGCCTGATATTACATAAACCAATGATAAATCTCGATTTCTAAATATATAAACCTAAATTACAACTTAAATCAGTAGGAATCGGATCAAAATTCAACGAAATCTATCGAAATCAAGAGACATAAGTTGGATTCAGATCAAAACAGATTAAGCACCAAAAATCGAGAAAAAAAATTAGAAAAATCAAACCCTTAGTGGAAAAAAATGGAGAAAAGGGGGAAGCTCACCTGATTGAAAGTTAAAACCCTTCCTTTGTCCTCAAATAATGCAAACTGCAAATCAAAGTAACTGCTTCAAACGAATAACCAAATTGAGACAAAATCGAAAAGGAAGGCACCATGTATCATCATCTCAAAACAAAAATAAAAAGCAAAGCTTGAGACAATTAGATCCGAAAGCAAAACAGATCCATAAAAAATAATCGGATCAAAATCCAACGAAATCTATCAAAATCGAGAGACAAGAGCTGGCTTCAAATCAAAACAGATCAAGCACCAAAAATCGAGAAAATAATAATAAAATAAACCCTAAGTGGAAAAATTGGAAAAAAGCTCACAATCTTTTAAGGATCTAATGATTGGAGATAGAGAGAGAGAGAGAGAGAGAGAGAGAGAGAGAGAGAGAGAGAGAGAGACCGTAGATCTAATGATCCGACGATTTCAAGGGTTCGGAGGATAAGGTAGAGCCGAACGTGGATTTTGCAGGCTTCCTCTAGAGATCGAAAGCTCATGGAAGAGATGGAGAGGCGTTTCAGATGTTTTGAGATGGCACTGTCATTTGGATGCTAATCTCGTGTTGTAACTCCTTTTGTCCTTTCAATTGTTTTGTATTCTCTATGCACCTCACTTTATTAAAGTGATGCATGGACAAAAATCCATGTGGAAAGTTACCCTATCTTGTAATTTTTCTTTTTGCTAAATTCTATTTTTGAAATGTTTGACATATTTCCGTCTGTCTTTTATTTACAGACAAAAGGTCCTTGATTGGTAGAGACTTGGGTAGACCCAAATGAGTTACTGTTGCAAAATTGTTCTTCGTTTTAAGTAGTTTGATGTTGATTGCATTATATCTTGAAACATCTCTTTTTCTCTTTCATGCTAGCGATATCTTGAATTTTGTGCTTTCTTTTAGGTTTCTGCGTCACTTGAAGTCAGTGAAATATAGAACAATGACAATCTCTAGCACAATTGCAGCTTTTGGATGAGATGATGGACAATGGTTTCTCTCTCACAACGGAACCAAATGTCCCGAGGGAGATGATAGCTCCACCAAATCTTGTCAAAAATGTTGAGTGTTGTGACAGGTAGCAGTTCTAGTGTAAGCAACACCCTTCCAGGTGCAACAAAGATCTAGTGTTCCGTGGAGAACAACTGATCCAAAGCATGCAAACAACGAAGTTTATGTTGATCTTGTTGAGGAAATGGATGCAATTGTGAGCATGTCCATATATGAAGTTTGCTCTGACATTCTTGATTGCTTTTCTCAATTTATTCCATTGTGCAATTTGGATATTCAGGCCCTGTTTGGTAGAAGCCTAAAAATGAGTTCATTTAAACAAGAATTGTGTGTTAGATCTTGATCTTTAATACATAATCAGTTCATCATCATCATCATCATCGAGCTTTATCCCAATTAATTGGGGTCGGCTACATGAATCCTTTTATGCTATTCTACATAATGAGTTGATGTTAACAGTAAATGTGTATTGGAGATAAAGATCTCTAATACATAATTACTGTTAACTAAAAATGAAATGAACTCATTTTTAGGTATCTAACTAAAGGGCCCAATGTTATACAATTTTATGTTACTTCTCATTTTCTATTTACACTATCATCTTTGATACTTAGATCCTTCAGAAAAGGAGATCCTTCAGAAAAGGACCCCATGCCGGATACTTGGATAACTTTCTAACGGCGACGACAAGGGATCCCCTTCCTTAAGACGTTGAAATAAATATCTAGCTGGATTTGGCACTAAAGAGTTTTCAGTTATTTAGGATTTATAGGGAATTGTACCCATTTGGCAACAACTTCAATTCTGTTGTACTGTATACTTGAGAATTTGGACTTTGAGGATCTGTGGAACCTGATCCTTGCCATTCTCAATGCCTCTTTAAGCCCATGGGCAACATTGACCATCATTGTAAGATCACCATTTAGTTCAAACTCCAGTGCTGCTACAATTTCATCGGAGTCTAGACTATGGAGACTACCTTTCAAACAATGTAACATTGACATAGACATGAGTTGCCAGACTCGGGGACCGTAGAAACCCACATGGTAACATTACGATTATATGATAAAGAGTTTTGCTAATCCAACACATGTGCAATAAGGCTCACGTTCACGCTACACATGTCAGCATCGGTACAGTCGGCTCTCTACACGTTTTCTGAAAAAAAAAAAAAAAAGATCTGGTCCACTCAGCATGTGAGCCCCAATATTGGAAACGGGTTGATGGGTTAGAAAACTTGCAGCCAAGTTTTTCAGAGTCATACATTTGTTTTGCAAATTGTGGCCCACTTGACCACTGGATCAACCTAATTCTTGGTCTAGAGCATCAATATAGTGGTGTCCTATTCTTGGACCCATCATGCCATGCAGGCACATGTGTGGCATTTACATGAGCTTTATTTTATTGCACATGCGTGTTCACTTAGCAAGGTTCATTTGATAAAATATACTATCATTTGCTACTACAGTGGTGTGTATGTAATAATATAATGGAAGCTTTGCTTGGAGGTGATGTGCCAGTGGGTGCCAAGTGTGGGTAAAGGAGAACAGTTGATGTCAGGTGGGGCATTGTTCACAGAACTTTACAATCATGAAAATTCTGTTTTTAAAATGGTTGGAGAAAAAGATCTCTACTACCGGCCAAAATAGCTGGTAGATTGCCATGATGATGATGATGGTCAAGGTGGTCCTAGGTCCTTTTACAAGCATTTCCATATATACATTATATAATTTGGCATATCTATGCATTAATCTCTCTTTCATAACAAGGTTCACCGACATGTGCTTTGCAAGATGTTCTCACTTTATGGGACCTAGACACAAATGTTCTTGTAGCTGTAATTGGAGATACTCTTACAGTGATTGTCTGAATATCATTATCTAATTGTGTTGTGTGTGTAAAGTAGACATTTGACGTGGATCATGGCTGAAAATTGATTGATGGTTATCATACACATTAATTTGACATGGAAGCTTACCTTGGTTAAAACTTGAGAAAAATAGTAATCCATTTCCTTTCTTTTCTTTCTTTATATATTCTCTAGACTCTTAATGTTGATGTTCATGGTAGTGTTATTTTAGATGGCAGTAATCCATTTCCGTTCTTTTCTTTCTTTCTTCCTTTGGCCTATGAAATATATGTTGAACCTAGTAGATCTTCAACAACATAGGGAAAGACAAAAACCTTTAAACTAATGGAGTTTCAATGGTCCCATAGTCTCTCTAAATCAACAGTCTTATATGTAGAGATAAAGCGGTGCGAGTTAGTTTTAAACCAAACACCATGTCACAATGAGAACCAAACACCACTTCATTGAGAACATCAACAATATGCGAGAAATGCTCTCAAATGACAGATTTGCTAATTAGATTAACCCTCAATGTTGGCTTTCCATTAAACCATCATCAAGATTCGTGGCACCATTCTCAAAAGTTCTACTTTGATATCATTCTCATTCCTTCATTATCTTGATTGTTGATTGCCAGATTGAGCTTGCAAAAATGTTGTTGGCAGAGGGACAAAGTCATTTTTTTGTACATTGGCCTAAACAAGGTGTTGATGATGAAGAAAAGAAAAGTTTCTTTGATCAGGTTCATTTTCATGGCATGTTTTTTTTTTGTTATTATTATTTTGGTTCTTACAAGTACAAGAACCTTGTGTTCCATGCATTCTCAGTATATTTTTACAACTCAGCTGCTGTATCCTAGAAATATTAAATGGTCTCTGTCGATTTCCAAGTCCAAACAGCAAAAGTTTAACATCGGTTTCAACTTTTAACCTTCCATTTTCCTCACTCAAACATTTATTTTTGTTATTATTATGATTATTTTGAAATTTATCCTTCATTATTATGATTTCCAACTCAGCTGATGTATGCATTATATTCCGCGCTGCTTATGTGTTTTTACAACTTATTTTAGCCCATAGTTGTAAAACTGAAACAAATTCAAATTTTAGGCGGACCTTGCTACCAAAAATCTGCCTCTAGTTTTTGTAACCTCCCATCTTTCCTTGTCTGTTTATATAATCTTTCACTACCAAAATTTGCTTCTTTTCAAACCCAAGAAGCAGCAGAACAGGACAGAGATGAGTTCGACTAGCGAGGATCAGAGATGAGTTCGACTAGCGAGCATGGATCATCAGTCATTCGGATCGTTAGCATTGGACTAGCGGTTGAAGCATTGGAGCGGTTGAAGCACTGAAAGATCAAGGTATTTGTAGATGGAATTATGCTTTCAGATCTTTACATTAGCAAGCAAAGAAGAGCATCGGATCGTATGCACAAGCCAAGAGACTCTCCATCATATATTCGAAATGCTAGGAATCTATTAGCAGATTCAAAAGCAGGGAAAAAATCCATTTAATGGCTTTACTCTTTCGATAAGTGAATCCATTATTTTTGTTTTGCAATCTATGTTTCCTGTACATTTCTGCCAGATTTTTGTCTTCAATTTCACTTTTTTTTTAATGAGAAATATTTGCTCTATGGCTACGGTCGCACTGTGGGGCTTAGTTATATTTCGCTACAGATTTTATCCGTAGCTTTGGACCAATTTTCTATTAGTGTAGAAAAAACTGGCGATTTAGCAGCGTCCAGCACAATCGCTAGTAAAGTCCTGACCGCCAGTAAAGCCTTTACCGACCGAGGCTTCACCGGCTGTTAGCTAACCGTGGGTAAAGGATTTACTGAGGCGGTTTTCTTAACTTTGGTTTTGACCGGTTTTTTTCTTGACCGCAAGAAAGAGATATTTTCTTGTAGTGAATGGACAATCATAACAATCCTATCCATGAGTCAGCTACAAAAGATGGCCCAATCAAGATGGATTTGACTATATGAGAAGTCTTTCTATACATGGTACACTTGAAACGTGTTTTAGATTTAATGAACGGTTTAGATGGGTTTGTTGGACTGTGAAAATTATCCAAATACAATGTGTTATAGCACCCGTTTTCTTGCACCCTTTGCTAGTTCTTTCAACCAACGAAGGAGGGCTATTTCTCTCTAGCCATGCGAGCCGAGACCGACAAAAGAGCAAGTACGCTGAGCTCTGTTAAACTGTGTGCTAAGAGCACTGTAACTCAGTGTGTGAGGGCGCCGGAGCATTTTTTTTTCTTTAATGAAAAACACAGTTGGGTTTCCTGCTATGTACCAAGTTTGTATATGTGGGGCACATGGTTTATCAAAACCGTTGATCTGATGGCCCCATCAGGATCAACCATGCCAAATGTGTCGTTAGCATGAGTCAAGTGATCTAACTTTTCCATTGTTGGCATGCAAATGCAAGGTAAGAATGAAATATCGAACCTTCTAGGTATAAACGTCGAGCACGCTTCCAAGAGGATTCTACTACCTTGGGGTTCCTCTAGACAGTGGCAAGGCGATAGCGAAAGCGCTTTTTCTAATAAATTGATTGATTAGAAAAGTAAATGGGCGCATCAGGGGTTGGAAAACCAAATTTCTATCTCCTAGAAATCGGACTTACTATAAATAGAGCGGTCCTCATCAAGCATGTTATTCTAATTTTCACGTTGAGTTGCCCGGCCAGTGAAGAGTTATAATCCAGGCGAGGAGTATTCCCATTCATTCCATCGCAGCTACTTATCTTCCAAAGCAAGCCCTGACAGAACTAGAAAGTCTATTCGCTTCCTTTTTCTGGGGTTGGACGGATGGAAAAAGAAAACTTCACTAGAGGAGTTGGAAAATCATAACTACGTTGAAGGATGAAGGCGGGCTTGGTATTAGGAAGCTATTCGAAGTCATGTATGCGTTTCAAATCAGGATGGCCTGGATTGGGAAATTCCAGAGGGACTCTAGCTTATGGGCCTCTTTCATGGCTGGAAAGTATGGATTGACCTAGGTGTCTTCGGTCTCAGCTAATAACGCTACAACCGGTTCTCCTATTTAGAAGAGGATCTGGAAGCTTTTTCCATTTTTAGATGAAAACATGCAGTGGCGTATAGGTGCGGGGGATTGCAGGTATTGGCAAGCAAACTGGACCGAACTTGACCCCCTCCAAAATTACGTTACGGGCGACATTCCAGCTGAAATAAGATCTATGAAAGTGAATCAGGTACTGGGTCTAGCTGGACCTCTCCCTCCAACAGTGGTTTTCTCGATGCTCACTCAACAGGTTGTAGATGCTATTTTCCAGGGGGGTTTCTGCCTATTAGAAGGCCCAGATTCACCTTTCTGGCCGTTCACTCCGTCCGACAGATTCATAGTAAAATCGGCATGGTGATGCAGGGGAGGACGTGACGTCGAGCATTGTCTTCCTCAAGAAGATAACTATTCTGAATCCACGGAACTTCTCTGGACTCCTCACAGAGACTTCTTGAATCCACGAGGAAAGAAAGTAGGAAATAGGAATAAATCCTAATAAATTCGAAATTGATTAATGAATGAATAAAAATGAGTTCACAACCCTTTAAATAGGGGAACCAAGCAATGGGAAAGAAATCAGAATCAAACTACAACTAAAACTCCTAGAATTCACGACTTACTATAAATAGTAAACTTACTACTTATAGCAGTATCTTTTCAAACCGGTCGTGATGTCTACTAGTACGTTGAAGGTTTTTCGGCCAAAAATAGTAAGTGTCCTATTTGGCTTCACCAAACTGTTCTCCTAATTATCCTAAGCACTTTTCACGTTGGGCGCAACTCCTAAATCCCGACGGATGAAGAGTAATAATCAAACTAAAACTTACTATTTATAGTAAAAACGAAATTAAAATAGGGGAATGACCGTCGATCCAGGGTTTTCTCACAATTCTGGGCATCGTAACCTGGCATAGCAGGGTTGGTTGGCTAAAGTAGCTCGTTCTACCCCAAAATCATGTATTTACGTCAGATAACTCACTCCGGATTGCGAGATACGCCCGATTTAAGGTCTGACGGTCTGGATCACTTTTGTCATCGACCGGGCCTTTTCTGATCTGTCTTGGCCATGTAACTGTCTGCGACCCGCTCTACATCAGTCTCCTCCACTTTAAAAGAACTCGTCCTTGAGTTCTCGTCATGCTCTGATTCATGATACTCGGTCAGGTCCACGACGTTGAAGGTCCATGAGATCGCCATGTCACCTGGAAGATCAACAACATAGGCGTTGTCACTGATCTTTTGGATGATTGGTACTGATCCAATCTTTTTATTCTTCAACTTGTTGTACGTTCCAGTCGAAAATCTTTCTTTGCGCAGATGGACCATTACTTGGTCGCCCACCTTGAACACTTTTTGTCGCCGATACTTGTCTGCTTGCTCCTTGTACTTTTCGTTCGAGGCATATAGTTTGGTCTGTACCTCCGGATGAATGCCCCTGATCTTGTCTGCCATATGTTCTGCTTCAATGCTCATGCCTGGGAGCTTGGGCAAAGGGACCAAGTTGGCGAGGTACTTGTCCGTAAATAACCTAAAACGGGAATTTCCCTGTTGAGCGGTTCACCATGTTGTTGAATGTAAACTCCGATTGAGACAAAGCTAAATCCCACTGCTTCGATTTTTCTCTTGAAATACATCGAAGGAGGTTTCCCAACGTGCGATTCACAACCTAAGTTTGACCGTCAGTCTATGGGTGGTAGGCACTGCTGAACTGAAGTCATGTATCGAATCGAGTCTACAAAGTTCGCCAAAAGTGGCTTATAAACTTCGTGTCACGGTCAGAAGTAATAGTCTTGGGAACCCCATGTAGCCGCACAATTTCTCTGAAGAATGGATTCGCCACATGTGTTGCATTGAGAGTTTTCTTGCATGGAATAAAGTGCGCCATCTTGGAGAAACGATCTACTACCACGAACACCGAATCCATGCCGCGTTGTGTTCGTGGGAGACCAAGCACGAAGTCCATAGATAAATCCTCCCAAGGGCTATTAGGCACGGGTAACGAGGTGTAGAGGCCTGTATTATGAGATTTTCCCTTAGAGGTCTGACAAATATAACAGCGTAGAACTATCTTTCCCACATCACATACCAATTGTGGCCAGTAATACCATTCTTCTACAAGAGCTCGCATCTTGTCTCGCCCAAGGTGCCCACTGAGGCCACCTCCATGTAGCTCTTGGATTATCTGTTCCCTTAGTGAACTGTTCGGGATGCACAATCGATTTTCCTTGAAAAGGAACCCGTCTTGCATATGTAAGTCGCTGGGGTGACCTTCTTGGCATCTAATTCATGCGTCCTTGAAGTCGTTGTCATCGGCATATATGTCTTTGAGGCGCTCGAACCCAACAACCTCATTGCTCATAGTGACTAACAAAGTTGCACGATGACTCAGTGCATCAGCTACTTTGTTCTGTTGCCCTAACTTGTGTTTTAGTACGAATGTGAATTCCTGCAAAAATGAGATCCATCTAGCATGCACACTATTAATGTTAGCTTGACTATTAATAAATTTGAGATCTTGATGGTCCGTGTAAAGTATGAATTCCCTTTGAATCAAATAATGTCGCCAGTTCCGCAATGCCTGGACCACCGCGTATAACTCGATCTCATATGTACATCACTTCTTGCGTGCATCGCTAAGTTTCTCACTGTAGAAGGCTACTGGCCCACCTTCTTGAGACAAAACTCCCCCAATTCCGACATATGAGGCATCACATTCGACTTCAAATAGTTTGTCGTAGTTGGGAAGTACAAGAACTGGGGTCGTGGATAATCCGTGCTTGATTTCGGCAAAGCTCCTGTCGGCTTCGTCAGTCCATTAAAACTGTCATTTCTTCATGCAATCTATGATTGGTGACACAATGCTACTGAAATTTTTCACAAACCGATGATAGAATGTCACCAGTCCATGAAAACTTCGCACTTCGTGAATATTTGTGAAAATCGGCCATTCTCTGATTGCCTTTACCTTTTCCTCATCTACCCGAATGCCCATGGATGTTACGATAAAACCTAGAAACAATAGGCTATTAGTCATGAAGCTGCACTTTTTAAAATTGAGATACAGTTTATTTTTAGTGAGCACTTGAATGACCTTCTTGAGGTGTTCCATATGGGTGACTTCGTCTTAACTGTATATCAAAATATCATCGAAATAAACCACAACGAACCGCCCAATGAAAGGTTTCAGAACTTAGTTCATCAATCTCATAAATGTACTAGGCGTATTCGAAAGACCGAAGGGCATAACCATCCATTCGTATAATCTTTCCTTGGTCTTAAAGGCCGTTTTTCACTCATTACCTGGCCATATTCGAATCTGATGGAAGTCGCTCCTTAAGTCCAATTTAAAGAATATTTTTACACCCTCTAGCATGTCCAGCATATCGTCCAACCGTGGTATAGGAAACCTGTATTTTATGGTGATTTTGTTGATGGCTTGGCTGTCGACACACATGCGCCAACTCCCATCTTTCTTTGGAGTTAATAGAGTTGGTACAGCACCTGGACTCATGCTTTCTCGAATAAGACCCTTACGGATCAACTCCTCTACTTGTCCTTGCATAATCTTACACTCATTCGGACTCATTCGATAATGAGGACGATTAGGTAAACTGGACCTAGGGACAAAGTCGATATAGTGTTGGATATCTCGCATGGGGAGTAATCCATTAGGAAGGTCATCGGGCCAGATTTCTTTGAATTCATTTACTAGGGGCCTTAGTCTTTCAAGGATGATGGTAGGCTCGAGTTCTTCCCCTTTTACAATTAATACATAAGTCTGTCCTGTTTCTTTAGATTCTTCCACGAAGTCCCGTATGGTTAAGAGAAAATGACCTTCAACTGTAGAAGTTTCAGGTGGTCCCTCTGGATCCATAGGGGCCAATATGGTTTTTCGGCCGTCCTTGACGAAGATATATATGTTATCTCACCCTTTATGAATGGCATCGCGGTCAGATTACCAGGGCCGATCGAGTAGTATGTGACATGCTTCCATGTCAACTACATCGCATACTACTTCATCCTTATAATGTTTGCCAATTGAAAAGGCTATGGTACACCGTTCAGTTACATTTGTTTCGCTGACCTTCTTGATCTAATCGATTGTATATGGAGAGGGATGACGCTCCGTCTTCAATTACAATTTTTCCACCATAACCTTGAAGACGATATTCTCGCTGCTCCCACTATCAATGATCACATTACAAACCTTTCGATTCACCATACACTTAGTGTGGAAGATGTTATGCCACTGTGGATGCGCTTCTTTTCTTGGCACATATAATAGTCGCCTCACGACGAGTGACTCGCCGCGATCTTGCTGCACCCAACCTGATTCATTTGCCTCGTCCTCGGTGGTATGCTCATGTTCTTCAACATCTGGATCTTCATAGGTGTTATCAGCACTACCATCGTTGATGGCGAGGTTCGCCACTTTTTGCTGGGGACAAGTATTTGATAGGTGGCCCGGTTGGCCACAACGATAGCAGTTGTCGAGCCTTGGCCGAGCATAAGGGTTTGGAATTCTACTTGGACTAGCAGCAGTCGATACGTCCCTTTGGGATCTAGCTTGCCCGCTTCCCTGATCTCAGTTCTCAGACGTAGGAGGTTGAGTGCATGCTCGTACGGGCCCCTTCCCCTTGGGCTGTGCAGTTCACTGGGGTGGACCTGCCACAGGAATCCTTGCAGTAGGATAGGTCCGAGTGTTAGGACATTCAAGTTGCGCTTCTGCCCGAGTAGCCAACTTGATCGCATCATTCATCTTCCAGACGGACTGCATAGGGACCCGATCATGGATAGCCATACGCAATCCACCATTGAATCGGGCGACTTGTTGCGATTCAGTCTCGACCAAATCGTTATGCGCTGCTAGACGGTAAAATTCTTCTGCATATTCTCTCACCAACCGACTATCCTGTCGACAATTTTGGTATTGTTGGAATAATACCTTATCGTAATCGCTAGAGAGGAATCGGGCACGTAGTAGCTACTTCATTCGCTCCTAGGTGCGGATTAGTGCTTTCATCTGTCTGGTTCACGCGAGTCGCAGTTGTTCCCACCAAGATGAAGATCCTCCTTTCAACTTGTAGGCCACAAGCTTGACCTTCTTTGCTTCAGGGATGTCCGTATAGTCGAAAAATCGCTCAACTTCAGAAAGCCAATCGAGCAAATCTTCAATGTGTAGTTGGCCATTGAAGCTAGGAATATCAACCCACATCTTGAATTCTTGATCCGTTCGATCTACTCGATTGCCGCCTTGTCTGGGGTGTTGGAAGATTATGTCGTCGATTTCCTCCTCACTGGAGCCCCCTTCTCAGGAATGACCCTTGGATGCACTGCCGATACTATCCTGCGATCAGGGCGATTACGAGTTTCAGCAATTGGCGGTGGATGATTACCACCAGGAACAAAGAGTTGCCTTAGGGTTTCTGCCAAGAGATCCACTATGCGGTCCATGAAAGCCTGCAGCCCTTGCATGGCTTGCCGATTCTCTTGCTACGCTACTTCGAAAGTTGTCGCCGTTAAAGGTAAATTCCCTGAAGCACCTCCCATGAGATTGTTGCCCGACCTGTCGTTAGAAGTCATCGATCCGAGGAGAAACCTCGCTCTGATACCAAACTGACGTAGGGGAGGACGTGAGGTCGAGCACCGTCTTCCTCAAGAAGATAACTATTCCAAATCCACGGAACTTCTCTGGACTCCTCACAGAGACTTCTCGAATCCACGAGGAAAGAAAGTAGGAAATAGGAATAAATCCTAATAAATTTGAAATTGATTAATGAATGAATAAAAATGAGTTCACGACCCTTTAAATAGGGGAACCAAGCAATGGGAAAGAAATCAGAATCAAAATACAACTAAAACTCCTAGAATTCGTGACTTACTATAAATAGTAAACTTACTATTTATAGACAGTCGTGATGTCTACCAGTACGCAAGGTTTTCGGCCAAAAATAGTAAGTGTCCTATTTGGCTTCACCAAACCGTTCTCCTAATTATCCTAAGAACTTTTCACATTGGGCGCAACTCCTAAAGCCCGACGGATGAAGAGTTATAATCAAACTAAAACTTACTATTTATAGTAAAAACAAAATTAAAACAGGGGAACGACCGTCGATCTAGGGTTTTCTCGCAATTCCAGGCATCGTAACCCAGCATGGCAAGGTTGGTTGGCTAAAGTAGCTCGTTCTACCCCAAAATCATATATTGTACGTTAGATAACTCATTCCGGATTGCGAGATACGCCCGATTTAAGGTCTGATGGTCTGGATCACTTCTGTCGGCGACCGGGCCTTTTCTGATCCATCTTGGCCATGTAACTGTCCGCGACCCGCTCTACATCACATGGGAAGCTAGTAGGCCTTTTTCTCCGAGGAAAGAATGGGTGAGGTGGGTCTGGCACGGGAAGTTGCCTCCAAAAATTTCTCTGTTTGTCTGAAAACTGTTCAATAATTCTCTCCCGGTTAAGATTGCTATTCAAGCTAAGGGCATTCACTTCGCTTCGAGATGCGTTTGCTGCAGAGAGGGCTCAGTTCAGGGCCCAGCTGGAGAGTCCCTGTCTTATCTTTTTCTAGACAGCGAGCTAGCTGAATCTGTGTGGAGGTCATTTGGGATGTTTTTTGGCATTAACATTTTGCAGGCAACCTCGGTGGAAGCTAGGTCTTGGCAATGGAGAATGGCCTCTTTGGTCAGAAATTCGAACCCTCTCAGCATTCAATTAGCTCTAGCTTTCATCTGGTGGGAATTGTGGAATGCAAGAAATATGGCAATCTTTGAAGGTAAGGCTCCAGTGGCGGGCTCTGTGATTGCTCGAGTTTCGTGGTGGTTAACTACTGTCAGCACCAATCTTGTTGATCGTCGGTCAGGTATGTCCTCTTCCAGTGGCGATCCCCAGCTACCTGTAAACTCATGTGGAGGTAGAAATGGTTGCAACTTGGTAGTCACATGGCATAGACCCCCTGCGAGATGGGTCAAAATCAATGTCGATGGGTCTTCTAGAGGGAACCCGGGTCTGGCAGGGGGCGGGGGAGTATGTAGGAATGACAAAGGTGAATTCCTCTTCACCTTCTCTTACGGGTATGGGGTGATGTCTAACATTGGGGCCGAGATTCGTGCGGTTCACGACGGGTTAGCATTGTGTCTAGAAAAAGGCTTTTCTAAGGTGGTGGTAGAGACCGATTCTCAGTTGGTGGTCAAGGTGTTTAAAGAGAGATTTAGCCTTGGTTGGAAATGGAGAGGTTGGATGGCAAGGACGAATAAGCTTCACCTCTAAGGGCAAGTAGATTTTTCACAAATTTTTAGAGAGGGCAATGCCCCAGCCGATGCTCTTACCTGCGAAGGGAGCTCGTCCCAATCAATCTTTTGCTGCTCCACATGGGTCGTTCTTCCCCATCAGGTTCGTGGACTTCTTTTCTTAGACAGAGTGGGGTTAGGCACCATTAGAGTGAGGTAGTTATCCCCGATCTGTTTTGCTATTTTTCTGGGTTTCTGTTTTCCTTTTCGGTTCTCAGCTTAGATCGGCCTGGTTTCCGTTACGATAGGTCCTCGCCAGGTCCTTTGTTCCTCGGAAGACCCGAATTGTAAGTTTCTGTCCAGATTGATATAAAGGAATCTTTTTTGAAAAAAAAAAAGAAGGTAATAATGAAATGCGCAATGCTCATTCAATTGAAGGACAAAAGATTCCATAAATATTCTAATTTGAGAATTTTTAAGAAATAGTGGATCATTGATGGTGGCCATCAGATAAACGACTTGGATAAGTCAATCATGGACCGATGGTGCACAAACAAGTTTACGAAGCAAGCCGGCATGGCACGGGTTGTGATGGTACATGCTAATATTGGAATTAATTCACTGCATCCATCCATCGTGTGCACCCTCTTATGTTCATCTTAAGACAAAAATCATGCCTATACAAAATTCGGGATAGTGGAACAATGTCAAATCATGCTTAAAACCTTTACATTCAAGTTATTTTGCCACATGAGCTTTCAAGTGCATGAATTACAGAATGTCCCTCGGTTAAAGTCGAGTACATTTGATGTGCAGATTGGATGGTATGTACATATCACGGTGGGACAAACAATCTGTAATCTGAAGTATTCCATGTTATACGGTCCACCTTAAACTTGGGTAGTCTTGAGTTTTGAGCTGCCAAACGTGGGATGTGGGAATGTTCGCCTCATGGTCTGAGTGGACATCATGTACAGACCACATGGGCCAACGATAGCTAGAGACGGCTTTGGTGGATCCTGAGGGTGGATCCCTAACTACGAGGCTTGCCATGATATATATGCCTTATACCTTTGCCGGATATATACTACGCCAAAATCGGCAATTTGCGACGTATTTTTGCAACGAACGAAAAATCTCTTGGTTTAACGACGGATTTAATCCGTCGCTAATGGAAAATGTCCGTCGCTAAGCCCGTGTTGATCGAAAATCCGTAGAACGTCGCTGAATTTAGCGACGGACCGAAATCTGTCGCTAAAATCTAATTTACGACGGATTTTGGTCTGCCGTTAGTAGGCGACGAACGAAATCCGTCGCAAAATTTGATTTTGTCACAGTCGTAAATTCCCGCCCAAAACACCAAATGGCACACTTCTCAGTTGATTTTGAGATGGATCATGGTCCGTCGTAAAAGGACTTGCGACAGATAATGTCCGTCGTAAAAGGACTTGCCTTCAACATTAATTTTTTTCATTTTTATAGTAATATGGTGGAAAATTAAGTTTTTATGTAGTCTAATAATTGTTTTTTAATAGAATTTCAGTGGTTTAATTGTACATATTTGTATCTAAGATTATTTTTTAACAATTGATTGAATGTAAAAAGAAAATTTATTTTGTTTTTATATCAAATGAGTGAATTTTTTTTTTAATTTAAAATTAATATTTAAATGATTTGTAATATCACATGAAAAAGAATATTGAGAAGTTTAAAAAATTTAACAATGTTTGAGAAAAATTAGATTTTGAAAAAATAAAAATCTATTTCGTGGGAAAAAAGAATTTTGAATAAAGTTGATAAATTTGGAAAAAAAAAAAAAGCATTTGATTTTGAGAAAAAAATAATATCCTGAAAAGGAAAATAAAAAAAAAATTAAAATATGAAATTTTCCACAATGTGGGCCCCACCATAATATTTTATAAAAACAGTGAGATTTTGAAAAAAAAATATATCATTTTAAAAAAGAAAATTGAAAAGTTGAAAACAAAATGATGCTTTTAAAGAAAAAATCGGCATTTTGGAATTTTTGGGGGAAAAAAAATTAAAATTTGGGAAATTTTTTGAGATTTTGAAAATAAAAATTCAGAATTTATATATATATATATATATATATATATATATATATATATATATTATAATAAAAATGATATTTTGTTAAAAGTTTTCAAAGAAAAATTAAGAGTAAAAAAATATACATTTTGAAAAAAAAATGTTATTTTTAAATAGATATTGAAATTTATCTGTGAAATAAAAAATATTTGTTAATAAATTATTAGGTACATCCCCTAATTGAACCTTTAAACGTTAAAATCAAATTTCACTCAAATTGTTGATCAATCTTGTATGCCCAATATCTTCCTCATATGTAGCTTGATCGAGGCGAGTAATTAGTCAAATTGTAGGTATTGATCAGTAAAGTAGAGTAAATGGACCAGACATGTAAAATGGGCTAAATATTTTGGTCAAAATTATGACCCAACTTAGTAATATCGTGAGAACCTAAAAATTGATGTTAGTAAGTTTTGTGGGCCCCATCATGATGTGTGTTAAATATCAACACCGTGCATTTGATGTGTCCCCTTTAGGTTATGAGATATCTCAAAAATCATCCGTATACGAAACTCAGGTGGGCCATACCATCTAAAACCATGTGAAGACATCCTAAAAAATATAAAAGCACTTGGTGGGGCCCACATGAGTTTTAGATGCGGCTGAAACTTGGTATGACCCCTCATCCAAGTGGGACACACATAATGAATGGGTTGGATATGTGAATCACATTTAGGTAGGCCCAATATATAATTATGAATGTTTTAAGAAAACCCTTTTCCACTACACTTAGGTGAGTTACTCATTACCCTTACCAGAGTAAACTCTGTGGGGTCCACCATTATTTATTTATTTTATCCATTCCGTTCATCCATGTTAACGGATAATTTGAGGTCTAAAGAACAAAAAGGAAGCAAATCCAAACCTCAAGTGGACCACACCACAGGAAAGTGTGATTAAACCTCTACCATTGAAAAATTCTTGGAGGCCATAGAAGTTTTGGATCAAGATGATGTTCGTGTTTTCTCTTCATTCATATCTTTTTGATATTATAAATAGGTTGGATGGCAAATAAACATTACTGTGGGCCCAAGGAAGGCATCAACGGTGGAAATCATTATTCCACACTGTTTCGTATGGCATGATCCACTTGAGCTTTGGATTTACTGAAAATTTAGAATCAACCCACACCGTTCATCCATTTTTCGAGATAACTTTAGAGAATTATCAAAAAAATGAATCATATCCAAAGATTAAATGGACCACCCGACAAATACCAGTAGGGGTGATGATTTTCACCGTTAAAAAATTTGTAGGGCCCACCATAGCATTTATTTTCCATCTAATCTGTTCATAAGGTCACAAAGACCTGGATGAAGAGGAAAAACAAATTTCTTATTGATCCAATACTTTGGTCACCCCAAAAGAGTTTCAATGGTAGATGTTCAATCCCCCATTGCATTTGATCATGTGGTCCACTTGATAGTTAGATTTGTCTTATTTTTTGTCTCAAGCCTTACGATGAGCTTGCCATATAGATGGACGGTCTGGATATAACATATACCTTATGATGGGAACCACATAACTTGCTAACGTCACCAGCCCATTTCCATCCGCGCGGATTAGCTACTGACGGGAGTCTTGCTAATGAAGTGATGTCACTAAGTTATGTGGGCCCAACCATGATGTTTGTTTTGTATCCACACCATTCATCCACTTGGAGAGATCATATTAGGGGCATGATCCAAAGAATGAGTCAGATCAAAATCTAGAGTGGACCCCACCGCAGAAAACAGTGGAGAGAGTGACGCCCACCATTAAAAAGTTCTAAGGTCCACAAAAGTTTCAGATCAAGCTGATATTTGTGTTTTCCCTTCTTCTATGTATTCTCTAACATATGAACAGGTTGGATCTCAAAACAAACATCATGATGGACCTTTGGAAGGTTTCAACGGTAGGCATCACTCTCCCCACTGTTTTCTATGGTGGGGTCCACTCCAGCCTTGGATCTGCATCATTCTTTGGTCCATACTCTAAAATGATTTCTAAAAATGTATGAACGGTGTGGATACAAAACATACATCATGGTGGGGCCCACATAACTTGGTGACGTCACTTCAATAGCTAGTCTCGCTACCTAACCTGTCAATAGCTAATCCGCGTCCCATAACAGGGCTGGTTAGGGCGCCGGCCCTAACCACTCCCTCTCCCTCCATCTCTCCTCTCTCTCTGCGCTCTCGCTCTCTCTCTCTCTCTCTCCCTCTACGCCCCTACCTCTCCCTCTCCTCTCTCTCTCCGTTCGATCTCTCTCTCCCTCTCCACTCTCGAACCCTCCCTCTCTCCTCTCCGCTTGATCTACCTTCTCTCTCACTCTCTCTCTCTCTCTCTCTCCGTCTTTTATTTTCTTATTTTCTTTGGTTCAAGACATCAAGGAGCATTCTCGCAACATCGTGCTCTCCTATCTCTCTCTCTCTCTCTCTCTCTCTCTCTCTCTTCTCTATTCATATCAATTTGGGCATTTTTTTATAGCATTTTAATCCCCAAAGTAACATTGTGCAATGATTTGTGTATTGGAAAATTTTGAGTTTCAATCCCTAATTAGGATTTGTAGTGTCGATTCCCTAATTGTGGATTATAGATTAAAAAACGAAAATCCCTAATTAGGGATTCAAAATTCAAAACTCTTAATTAGGGTGTTCGGGCCGATTTGGGTGATCTTCTGATATCAACGTCAGAGGATTATGATTGTCGGATCTGGTTGCTTTTCCAATCGATTTTTGCCTGGGTATATCGAAAATCGCTTGATCTGTTTGGATCGGAGGCGGATCCTCATAGGAGATCATGTTTCTTCTCGATTGGATCTACGGAGTTCTCGCCTCGCTCGGTTTGTGGTAGAAGGAGGCCAAGATCTTGTTTATAGGGCTTGATAATGCCAGAAAGACTACCTTGCTTCATATGTTGAAAAACGAGGTCTGATTTCAATATTTTCTTAGAAACTTCTCTGTTACCTATGATTTTCGCATTAATTTCATTCAATTCAAACATATTTTCGTGATTTCTTCTTGTGCTTTGTCCTGCATCAGATTCTATTTTATTACAAATGCACATGTATCCATTTCTCGTTTCTAGATTGCGGTAAATGGATGCTTGCATCCCTTCCCCGTTCCCTGTATGCTATATCCATGATAGTAATACTTATCTCCGCCCATGACTTCTCAAAAGACAGAAAGAAAAAAAAAAAAAAAAAAAAAAAAAAAAAAAAAGGAAAAATGAAAAAGAAAAACCCATTTGCCGAGCATGTACAAGACCTCACTCTTTGCGATTGTGCATGTTAAAAGGAATAAAGGTTGGCATTCTTGCCTTATCTCGCCCATAAAAGATCAAGGCTTCAATGCTTCTGCACGTCCAAACTCGGTTTAGAGCATGTACAAGACTCATTGCGGTTGTGCATGTTAAAAGGAAAAAAAAGGCTTCAGACTATGGAAATTTAGGACATCAGTCCATGCAAAAACATTTGGTCCATTTGTTTACTATGAAAATTATTTCGCTCCACTATTTGCTTCCCTTTTTTCAAAAGATTCCACCATGCCCTTCCTTAAGGGTGTATAATACACGAATTCCTCAACATTTTTTTCTTCATCATGTTGTGTGTTTTTAAGCCTGCTATCAGTATATGTTTGCATATTTTTATTGATCTTTTGTACTTGATGACATTAGGTCGTAGAATCTATCTGTGACAAATCACTAGAACCAGTACATATCAATGCCCATGCCCACCATTACCTTTACGGCACACCAAGCTAGTGAGCAATTAGATAGGAAAGCTTTTTTTTTTTTTTTTTGCCTTTTAGATTAATCATGTATTGATGTGGATTTGACAGTTGGGTATTGGTACTTTAAAGACACTACATCAATAGTAGTATTCTACACAATCCAAAAATGGTTGCGTTTCAATTTTAAGTTGCTCATTACTTTTATTATTGCTCTTTGTTGGTCAATAAAATATAATATCTTTTATTTGTCCGATTCGCTTGTTGTGCCCATTGGTCCCATCCAAAACACAGCCATAACTGAGAACTCTTTTTGGGCCACACATGATGGATGGACTGGATGTCATTAAAGTAGCACAAAGGCCACTGGATGTCAATTTGCATGTGAAGTAGCTTAACTTGGAAACTTATATATTGGACCTGCCTTCATTTTTTATTTTTCTTAGAAAGGTATTCATATATAATCCTGTTGATAAATTGTGCTATTTCACAGATAGCGAAGATAACAATGAGATACCAAATGTGAATTCCCTGTTATTTGATTTGGATATGCTAAGAGCAGCAACAGATAACTTCTCTGATGCAAATAAACTTGGGGAAGGCATATTTGGTCCTGTTTACAAGGTAATACATAGAATGTCACGATAGAATTAGATTTAAGGTTAAGGATTGGAAGCATTGGATTGATATCATGATAGAATTAGAGACTACATGTTGGAAACTTTAGGTGTATTTCATTATGAACAATCCATTATATGTATAAGGAGAGAAACTGCAGAGAGAGGCAATAGTTTCAGTTTTTTAATTTAATTTAATTTTTTTTATTTTAATTAAAAAAAATCTTTGATGGCATTTTCATAAATTTCATAGCATTCCTCTATCGTAAATC
Organism: Magnolia changhungtana; assembly: GCA_030180095.1. Taxonomy (NCBI): domain Eukaryota; kingdom Viridiplantae; phylum Streptophyta; class Magnoliopsida; order Magnoliales; family Magnoliaceae; genus Magnolia; species Magnolia changhungtana. The sequence continues at coordinate 4,281,964 of JASAUF010000434.1, read as the reverse complement.
TTGTGCTAAATGCATGAACTGATTATCTTTAAAAAAAAAATTTAAAAATACATGATATCATTCTTGGTGAAGTTGTTGGTGCCCGATTGATTTCCCATGCTGGAAGTCTTACGAATCTAGCCAACTGCCCTGCTTCTACACTTTAGATCCTTGGTGCCAAAAAAGCACTTTTCAGGTGCATGCTTCAGCATCTACTTATGCCTTATCATTCATCATCATCATTGTTGTTGTCATTCTCATCGTTGTTGTTTTTCATGGCAGATCCTACTGTCAAACCATCTAGGCGAGGATGATAGCCAAGTGCATAACCTTATGGCATTGATATATTATCCTAGCTTTGTTCTGGTCCAATTAATTATCAGGCCTCAAAACTCTTGTGGGCCTAGCCCATGGGCCTTAAGCTCTAGCCAAAACATCCAACTCTGGCCCACATTCACTATTGAACTTGTATTCCGAGAAAGCCATGATTATTGATTTGGATATGGGGGATGTATTTCCTGTCTTCTTCTTATTATTATTTTTAAATATGACTATTGGATAGGAATTGTTATGTTCCCCTGTATCACCTGATAGACTTTTATTTCACCCAATTTTTTTTTTCTCCCATTAAAATTTCCAAAATATATATGTCCATATCCTTCAGTTTATATATATATATATATATATATATATATATATATATATATATATATATATATATATATATATATCCCTTGTAAGTTGCGCTATTGTAGGGAATTAGAGGCATTGAAAATAAGGAGCTTGAACTGCTGGAATATAGTGCCATCTCAGGTGGAGATGGTTTGTTCAAGGAATTTTAATGCAGATAAGCACAATGAGCCTGTAGTCATTAGCTCATTACTAGTTCTCTCGACTCATAAAGTGTCGTTTTTCTTTTGTAATGAAATTTCATGCATGCTGCTGATATATTCCTTTCTTTTACTTTGTTTAAGAATAGAAGATGTATTTGTAGTAGATGTTGTACTTGTTTATACATTTATTAGCATATATGTGATTGCAAAAGGTATTATCATCACATCTTCACTTCTACTAATTCTTGTTGTTTTTACTTGGTTATTTTCATTTGTAGTCAGCATTTTCACTTGAGTTTATTGCTTGTTGTTCATGTCACCTAGAAACATCAAATGGATCACCATAATACATTAAACATAATCTCCAACTGCAACAAAGTTCTCAAACACTTATGGTGACGCAAGGCTTTACTCCAAGGAGGATTTGTCTACAAATTTCTCATACTACCAGAAAGGGTAGTGAGTTGAGCAGGGACAAAGAATGCTATGAGCCAAAAATGGCTTGTACTACCAGCAAGGATAGTGAGTTGAACAGGGACATAATGTTGTGAGGTTGAAATATCCAAGACATACATTAAAAACCATCTAAGTGCCATGGTAGGACAATCTTCGATGAAGGGAAGCCTGCTAATGGTGAGTGTTCGATGACCGTTATTCCCTCTGGTGTGGTCTACATGAGATTTGGATTTTGCTTCATTTTTGTGACAATCCCTTGAAATGAGCTGCAGAATTGATGGATGGTGCGGATATACAACACACATCTAGGTGGGCTCTATTTACACCCATTCATTTTCGAGGAACTGACATGATCCAATAGAAAATCGTTGCACAATGACACTTCCTACTTGGCATACACAAAAGTAGTACTTACATAGAAGATTGATCTTTCTTCCATCATTACGCATTTTGTTACTAACGTGATGGTTCATGTACTATTATATATGGCATTAAGAGGATAAATCATCGCATACCATGTGATCATATTTATCATGCCAATTAATGAGGCAACGTATTAAGCACAGATTATATGAAGAGATCTAACACGCCAACTATAATACCATGGCACACAATCTAACTACCAACAACACTATAATATGAAAGTTCTAAGTCTATTCCACCATAGGTTCTAAGTCATTCTACAAGTTAGGCTTTACAATGTATTTTACATTGAACTTATCCTACTTAATTTCTCAAGGACATAAAAACTTTGGAAGTAATTTTCTAAGTAATTAGATCCATCATAATCATAGGCATTCCATGTACGTATAATAACAAAGCATTACTGATAAAAAACATATATTTTATTAAACTAATTAAAAACATATCTTACAACATAAGTTGCATAACATGGAGCTAATCATGGTCTGCCAAAGCACAGATTAGATGAAATGCTCACGTGGTTGCCATTACTACAAGCAAGCACTATAAGTGTGTAAAACATGACACATACGACCTTTAAATTCATTTGAGTTTGGATGCGTAATCAAATTGATAAAGTAAAGCCAAATAATGAAAAGGAATCATATTTCTTGCCCTAATTAATTAGGATGAGGCTTGGATGATGATGATGCACCCATTTCCTGCAAGTGTGGCCATGTTTCATTGATCTAGACCATTGATTTTGTGGAGGCCACAATAGATTTTGAACTAACCAAAAACTCTTCCAAATTGGAAGATCCTATTTATGACATCGTTGATAATTCTCAGGACTGCTATATTTTTTACTTCAACTCTATTAGTAGGTGACTTATCATAGAGCTAGCAACCTCTAGTTGAAGATACTTTATTTAAATACTCATCTAGAGTAAGGACCATAAGATCAATGGTCTGGACTCGCTATGCAAAGCCTCATTGGTACGAAACTAATGCATGAGGATATTATTCACATTCACCACATCGGGACACGGCATAATCTCGCGTTGGTTTCACTTAAACATCTGTTGTTGTTAGTCGCATCTACGTCTTTCTAGGCTTGCTTGACTGCAAGGCGTCAACGCGTGTTTGAGGGCCTTTGACTGGAGGATTGCCTGGTTATCCTAACACCCTTGACGCCAATTGTCTATGAAAGCCTTTCGTTCATTTTATTCTACAAAGACATGGCTAAAAAATAAGGCAAATCTAAAATTGAAGTGGATAGGACAAAAGGAAGAGGTGGGTTGGAAGATATCTTCCTTGAACCACCATAGTCTTTACATGTCATCCATACCATTCATGAGACAACCGAAAATACAAATATTAGCCTTATACAAACTTTTGTGGCCCCAATGGATGTTTCAACCTTTTCCTTTGGTGCAAAAGTTTGAGCTTTAGATCTGTCTTATTTTATTTTTTTTGTTCTAATATGATTGAGCAAAATAGATTGGTAAGGTGGATTTTTCATAGGTGTCATGGTGGGCCTTAATAATTTCTCCATTGATTTGCAGGAACTCATACAAAAGGCTTTTGTAGACAATCCTGTCCACTTCAGACTAGGATTAGGTATTGTCCCTTCATATGCCTATGTCAGCATAAGCACCACGTGGCGAGATTTAATTGTAAGGCATGCTGTCACAATACTATATATTGCTAGAGATGATATACTAAACGATTAGGGTAGTGAGTTGGTTTCTGATTGCAAGTTCTGGAACCCAAGAAATACATTAAAAACCATTCCAACAACACTGTTACATAATGGCCATAACATAACCATTTTTTAATACCATGCGTCCAAGTCGTGTTGGACTTGGATGAGTCACATTGGACTTTGGTCTAGTTCATTTCTTGCCTTCAAGGGGTTGCATTCTTTAATTTACTGAGGAAAACAATTCTAATATGCATGTATCGAGTTTTAGTTAGGAGCCACCATTCACAATCACCCTTTCGACTTTTAGTGATACAGAAGCCCATAGGTGTAAGTTATACCATTTCTTACCAAAAATTGGAAATTAAAGGATGTATTTAACATCGCGGTGGGTGCCGATATCAATAACCTTTCATTATCCTCAACTAAAATTCTAAATTTTCTTTTTCATTTTTCTCGTTCTCCTAGATTTTTATTTTTATTTTTAACTAAAGAAAAAACAACAGAACCAAGACGAGTGTCTCTAGATTGGATGTACTGGATGTATCAGTTGTACCATATGCCCCAAGGATTGATACTTTTTGGGTAAAAGGAAATAATATTTTGAACACTTATTAGAACATACCTTTGAACTCTTTTGGTGAATTCTTTCTTCGGAATCTATATGGCAAACTTAGTTGTGGAATATCATCACCAACTCCATCATCATAGCCTTGTCATAGCTATTTGAGGCTTCTTCCATGATTGATTGGCAAGTGTTTCGTAGTAGGCTACCACCTAACATCAACCCTCCCTATTTAGCCAGGCTTGGGACTAGGTGGTGGTTTGTAGCAGGTGGAGTTTATATGTCACAAAGCCTTTCCCCCCCTTTCATTTGTCTAAAGTTTGTAAACTAATTATCTAGTATCCAGTTCTAGACAATGATATTTAAGTTATTTAGCACTCAGTCTTAGTGCAAAACTCCAACTATTTATCATACCTTTCAGTAAATTAATGTATTATGATCTATTTATCTGGTTTTACTTGGAATCTTGATATGCAATTTGTTTTAAGTTTTATTATTCAAATAAGAAATTTATCATTTGATAGAATTTTGAAAAGGTCTTATCCTTGGCATCGAAACCTGTCCATGTTTTTGGCAATTTTCCAGATATCTAATGATTAACATTTATGAGCTTTTGGTCCCTTGAATTGAGTTCTTTCAGTATCTTTCATTCTTTTAGAATCTTGAAATTGTTGAAGGTAAAGTGTATGTCTTGAAATGAAATAGTTCTTGAAAGGTCGTTATTGGTTGAGCTAATAAAAGTTTTGAAGAATTCAAGCTTATATATCTGAAGTCTTGTCCTGTTGTGCATATAATCTAAGGTGGTCTCATGTAGTCTTCAATTCCAATTGTGTGTTGCATGTGTGTTTCATTTTCATTGTAGTTCGAGTATTGAGTGTTGTTCTTCCTTGGAAATTATACTACTGCAGAAAACAGACACTAGATCTCAAACCTGTTTTTTATTTTATAATTATTTATAATACTAATGAGGTTCTGGTAATAATCTATTTGGAGCTAGATCTAGGGATTGGGAAGCCCAATCAAATCATCTGATATTGAGTCGATTTGTCTATGTCCGGTATCAGCCCTAGAGACGATTCGGTGGCCCGATTCAAAAAAGAGGTCCAAATCTAACGAAGTCCTTTTAACTTGTTCCGACTTGGCTGATTCAGCCCATGACCTGTTCATTTTGAATGAGTCACTCATTGTGACTCATCAGTATCGAGAAGTCGCAATGACGGATATATAATGAAGGGGGACCATGTAAGTTAAGGATTCAGACTGATTTCAGCACAACCTGTCCTAGTGACATCAGTTTTAGCAATCCGACTTAACAGATTCGATTTCCAAAACCAAGATTTCTCTCCCTGGTAATATAAAGCGAAAATGGACTTACTTATATGCCCATACTTGGTTAAAGGTGCCATCAATGTCTTGGATATTTTCTTTTCTTATTCCACTTCTTTCTAACCAGTTCTAATTAATATTATAATTTTCTGGAAGTTGATGTGCAGAAGAAGAAATCCATTCAGGATCCCAACAAAACACAACCTGCTGACTTGGTAAGATGAGAAGCAAATTCAGGAGCATCCCTCTCTACCACCGTGACTGCTGCTTGGTAAATAGCACTGACCTTATTCCCAGCCTTCAATGCACCTATCGCTGCCTCATCCATTAAAGCACTCCCATCATCACTCTTTGCCTTGACATGTATCATGATCTCAAGGTTGACAGCCTCCCTAGCAGATTTCTTCAGGGTTCCTAGCAAAGAAGCCTTCTTCTGAGTACACAAGAAATGAATCTGTTTCTCCATGAAGACCATGATTATTTCTGGGAACTCATATCCGAGCAACCAGACGGTCAACGCTGAAGATTTCAGATAACATAGATCATCAGACGCTGGGGGACTAGCAATTACAAGCACATCAGAAGCACCCCAAAACTCAGTTTTGTGTTCCTTCCAGCCGCTTCTTGAAGTTATCAAGATTGATCGTGTAAGCACTAGGTGCCCCAGCAGCATTTTTGTCAAAAGGTTTTACATTGCCATTTCGGTGTTCCGCCATTGAAGCTATGTCGGATCTAGAACAACTGAAATCCACAACAAACCATACAGAAAAATGTAGAGATTACCACAAATTTCAGAGAAGGTATGTCTCTTCTTTCCTCTTTTCTATTTCACGAACAGAATGTAGTTCATCTGCAAATTACAGTTTTTTTTAAGGATTTAGAACTTAAAAAAAAAAAAAGAAAAAATGAAAACTACTGGTTGAAGTGGGCCACTTGGGTCATTTCCTCTTCTATTGAATTGAGTTTTTGTCAATTTTATGAATAGGATTCTTATCAAATAATAGTGTGAATTATTTTTTGAATGACTATCAGGTGCAAGATTTTTTTTTATTTTTTTTTTTAAATTATCGATATTATTTTATTTACAGATATTTTAGCGACGGACCAAATCCATCGCTAATTCCTGAACATTGAAAAGCGACGACGGATTTGAGGTCTGTCGCACACTCATATTAGCGACGGACCTTATCCGTCGCTAATGTTTCTTGTGACTAATTTTTTGAATATTACCGACAGATTTTTTATTTGTTACGACGGATTTTATCCTTCGCAATGATGCGACAGACCTTATCCGTCGCAGATTAAACGACGGATAAAATCCGTCGTAAAACCAAAAAGACCCAGTAAACAGCGGACCAAGCGACGGACTTTATTAGGTTTTACGACGGATTTGGTCCGTCGCAAAACAGCGATTTTGGCGCAATAAATTCATTTTTACAACTCATTTTAATCGCATGACCCAAAAAATGATGCTGATCTAAATCTCAGGTGAACTATGCCATAGAAAATGGTAGTCATTTTAGGCACATGAGCCCAAAAATGAAGTAGATCTAAATCTTAGGTGAACCATGCCATAGAAATTGTGGTGATCATTAACCATAAAATCTTCTTATGGGCCACAAATTTTGCATCAAGCCGTTATTTGTGTTTTCCCTTTAGTGTGACCCTGCCAACAGTTTGGGTAGCAAATAAACAATATTACCTAGCTAGTTCCAATAAGTTGTTAATGGTGAGCATTCAATCACCACTGTTCCTATGGTGCCACTCCACCAGCAAAACAAATAGATGGTCTGGATGCAAGACATACATTATGGTGGGCCTAACCCGTCAGGGATCCACCCACCCAATCCACCCAAGCCATGTCCACAATAGCCAGTCACCACCACTATAATAGTGTTATCACATCCTATGCTACCTAAATGTCAATTGCTTCATATTTTCGCCATCAATTTCTACTCTTTTATATAGATGGTTAGAATCTTAGCATATGAGAAGACTTGATGCAGGCCACTTGTGGTTATTTATTAAAAAGAATACATAAATAAAAATTTGAAAGCTCAACTCGACTCAATTTCTAGTCGTTTACAACAAAAGGGACCTAAGCCGACCGATGGCCCAACGCTTTACCCGCGGCCAGTTTTACCGGCTGCAGGCAATGGGTATACCCTATAAAAGCAAAAAAAAAATTGAGAACCCTAATCTATTCGAGCGCCGACCCTCCATCTCTCTCGCTCTCCATCCCTGTCGCTCGCCGACCCTCCATCTCTCTCGCTCTCCATCCCTGTCTCTCTCTCTCTCTCTCTCTCTCTCTCTCTCTCTCTCTCTCTCTCTCTCTCTCTCTCTCTCTCTCTCCGTCACGCGATCTTGAGAGCTCCCTCTCTCTCGTGTTCTCCTTCTTCCTCTCCCTCTCTCTCGTGCTCTCCCTCCCTCTCTCTACCTCTCCCTCTCCCCCTCGAACGCTCTCCCTCTACCTCTACCTCTGCCTCTCCCTCTCACTCTCTACTCGCTCTCCTCTCACTCTCACTCTCCCTATCTATCTCTCTCTTTCTATACTTTGATGGGCTTTCTTTTATTTTGCTTCTCTCTCTTCTCTATCTCTATCATTCTAGAGTTTTCGGAAGCAAAGCAGAGGAAGAAGGGAGGGAAGAAGCAAAAGGTGAGATGGATGAAGCGGCCGATGGCGATTCCAGAAATAATCCTTGAGTTCCGAAATGAAGATTTGAGAGAAAATGCGCTTCGATGCCTCAGCAATTTCCTACTCGAGGTCGATTTCTTCATCTTCTTTTATCCCTTTTTTTCTTCGGCGATTCTTGGTTTTTTCGGTTTTTATTGATTTCGGTATTTTTGGATTGGGTTCTTTTATGCAGCGTTTGGACGCATATATTGGGATATTTCATGTTTCGGATTCCATATTCCCATTTTTTGGGAGTGTTTGGCAGTCCCCAAATCGTGTATTTATCACGTCGATTCTAAAAGTTATCATGGATGTTTGTGTGTGTGTGTGTGTGTGTGTGTGTGTGTGTGTGTGTGTGTGTGTGTGTGTGAATTCTAACGATTTGGGCCCGATTCTGTTTCTTGGGTTTTAGATATTTCCTTGATTTGGGTATCTTCGGATTTGGGTTCTATTGATTGGGTTGTTTTGATTTGAGTTTTTATGATCTAGGTTTGGTTGATTTTCAACAGTGGCATTTGATTGTTGCCTGTGAGGAGATGCTTTCACTAGCAAGAAGTGTTTAGATTGAGTTTTATGAGCTTTCTTGGATTGAGTCTTTGACATTGCACATTTGATTGTTGCCTGTGACATTGCACATTGTGTTTGCACATATCCTCCATTGAGATATTTTGTGAATTATATTCCATATGCCCATGTTTCCGAGTTATTCGGGAGTTTTTGGTGGTCGTCTCTAAATCTGGGCTTTTGCACACACATTCTGGAAGATGATTGTGATGTTTGTATGTACACACACACACACACACACACACACACACACACACACACACACACACACACACACACACAATGAGTTCTAATTATCTAGCATGATCCTTTTTCTTGGGTTTTCCTCATTTTTAGATTTCTTCTTGATTTGGGGTTTTTTGTTTTTTTTTTTTTTTTATTTTTTTGTAAATCTGGGTTTTACTGATTTTCAATGGTTGGCAGTTGAGTTTAGCCTAGTGCAGTGAGATCTCCCTAACAAGACTGTTTGGGTGTTTGGGGCGCATTTGGTGGAATGGGATTTTACCGATGTCGTAAATATTACGCATTCTGGTTTGACTACAAACACATACGACTGTGGTATTGGATCCAATTTTCCACCAAACAAAACCTAAATGGATGAGGTTTTCTAGAGTTTAGAGGTTGTCTAATTTGGGTTTCTCTGTTTTCAAATTTAGTTATCTGGTCTAGAATGATCTTATTTCTTCTTCTAATGAATGTGGTTTTAGGGTTTTCTAGGTTTTTAGATATTTACTTGATTTGAGTCAGTTTTTTTTTTTTTTTGGATGATTTCATTCTTCCTGAATCAGAAATCTTGGGCTCTATTGATTTGGGGGTATTTTTCCTGGTTCCTATTTTCTTCATTTGAATGATTGGGGTTTTACTATTTCCTTTTTCAATATTTGCAGTTGGATTTCATGACTTGAGTTTTTATTATTTAGCCTTTTGGTAATACAAACCATCCATATGGTGGGCCACATTACAAATGTGCCATGCCCCGAAATCTCCTCTCGGATAATCAAAACATGATATTGGTGAAACTTTCCCATTTAGTATGACTCAATGGTTGTATCTTTTCTCAACCACTCATTTGCAAGCCCCATGTCTAGGGGGATTGATTTTGGTCGGGCCCATCCTATGATAAAGATCACCATATGAATGATTTAGGTCACCTGATAGAAAAAAGATGCCATTTGGGTTTTTAGTGAATAGGATTTTAGTGATCGGGGTTCTCTCAATTTGGGTTTTTCTTGGTGGCAGAGAAGGGAAGAAGATCCAGACAACTACTACAGGGCTGGATTCTTGTTGTTCAATTCCTGTGTTACAATGACCATCTTGATGCAGGTTCTGTGTATCTTTTGCTTGTCATTTTCATTCTGTATTTGTGTGCAGCATGAATTTTTCTTAAGCAAAGGTCTTTGGTATCTCGGAACAGGAGGTGGTGGAATTCTATAGAAAGATGGTAGACGGGACTCTTAACATAAGAGCTTCCAAACGTGTTGCCAATGTTCTCACCCTTTTCCAGGTAGAACTCCTTCGATTTGTTTTTTTTTTTTTAATTTGTTCAACTGCCTGTTCTTGGTCTTCGTCTTGGTCTTCGGTGATTTAGTAGTTTCTATGTGGCAGAGTATTGCTGCTAATGGTGAAACCAGGCAGAAATTCGTCAACTGTAAGATGTCATGCCCATTTTTTATTTTTCTTTTTTGAAGTAAATCACGTCATTGAGTTTTTTTAGAAACAAAGTGTAAGTTAGGAAGGAGTTCATAGAAGAGCCAAAATCAAGATTAACTAGGAAAATAAGTCAAATTAGAGGTATCATAACTGCAATTTGGACCCTCAACATGAATGCTAAGGAAGGTAACTACAATCTGGTTATTTCCACTTCATGGGACTGTGTAATTGCAGTTCAATTTGATAGTACATCCAAACATACACGAAAAAGTTAATATTGTCATGATATATGTCTTTTAAAAAATATATATATATATATATATATATATATATATATATATATATATATATATATATATATTCTCAGGCAGTTACTTATATCTCTCAATATCTGTGACTTGTGCAAAGAAATCTAGCTTTTATAGCTTTATTGGCTAGGAATTTTGGATAGTAGGTGTTCACTCATTTTTTCTGGAGGAATTCCTTGGATGGCTATAATCTGAGCTGCATTATAGCTGTCGAAGTGGCATTTTGGTGCTTTGTGCAAGGGGTACTTTCTTTGGCTAAACCATATGCGGCCTCTTCAAGTAGGTCATGAGGTCTTGCATATGTGCCATTTTTCTCTTTAAATTACCCTTTTTTTTTTTTTGAAAAATGAGATGAACTATCTGTTTTGACTTCTCGTCTATGCTGTAAGGTAAACTATCTATTTTTTGAAACTGCCTTTTTCACTTGAGTGACCTTCCCTTTCCCAGTTAAAGAAATGGGACGTTGGCCTAGTCTGACTTCCATCAAGGAGCTGGTCATTAAATTGTATTTCACATAATAAGACCTTACTTCCTAGTTATGTTGAGTGTTAAAAATGATCTTTCATTACTAGATGTTATCTTTCATCTATGCAAGGATGAATTGTCTTATGGTAAATCCTACAGACAAATTTTTTTTTTTTTTTTTTTTTAATGGGAAATCCAAAATTGCATGTTTTGCTTGTTAAAACACTTACTTGTTCTCAATAAAGAGGAAGCTCAATAAAGAGGAAGCTCATCCAATGTATAGATCAATAAAGAGGAAGCTCATCCAATGGCATACATGTATGCCAATCAAATCATGGATTGATCACCAACCGTTGGATCCTAATTATCCTAATAGTCCAACAGATGATCAGCAATTACAATTAGGAAGTGTGCTTGGTCCATTTCCCAGTCATGGACCTCAAATGGGTTTTGATAGGATATGGTATCAAAAGCACCACATTACCATTGGGATGTACTTTCATGCAAGGTTATTTCTAAAATGATCTTATGAACCATTCATGTTCTCATTATTATCTTATACAAGTTATAATCTTTTATTCATGCTTCACGAATGATCATGACATTTGACTTTTTTATATTTGAATACAAGCTCAAAAAAAATTACTTTTTCAAAGTCCTAAATTCATCTTCTTATATAATCATCCTTTCAGGTTCTGCGAGGTTTTCTCCGAACTCAGTTTCAGGTTTTGGAGATCTAATTTGTGAGTTTTCTCTCCGTTCTTTTCCTTTCTTATTTTTCTTTAGCTCTTGATGTTTTGTTTACAGGAAAAATTGAGCTTTGGATCTTAATTCAGATCTTTGTTTCTTTGAGCTGCTTTTCTTTTTCTATTTCCTATTTGTTTTGTTTTGAGATATGTAGGTTTTGTGTGATTATGTATTCAGCATTTTCTAACTAGGAATGATATTGAATTGAAAATGTTTGTATATTCCTTTGTAAACGTCACATAAAAATGGTGTCTTAGTGGACAATATTTTAAGAGTATATATTATACATCTAAAATGTAAATATATATTAATATATTTGTATAAGAATGCAATATTTAAATTCTGGTGAGTTTTTCAAAATCTTGTGATTTTATCAGGAGATTTTAAAAAAAAAAAATTCATATTTTTGCACTGACTGAAACCATAAAATCCTTTGTGGCATTTGTTCTTTCTCAGCATTTAATTATGCTTTGAGGTCGTATAAAATATATTTTTAGTCATGTGATATTAAATCCTGGCTAGAGCTTGACCTTTGTAAGCTTTTAGCTGTCGGCCAGTGATGATATCCGTTTACCAAAATACCATCTTTCGGGACTGAATGGCATTGAAGCCTTGCTGTTATTCTGCAATTTTGAGGCCTATGAATTGATTGATTGTAATGCTTTTCTTAAGTATTTTATTTTCCCAATAAAAGACTTGATTGATCGGTTTGAACACTCTTTAGAGCTTGGTTCTGTTGGCCGGTGATGATATCCAATTACCAAAACACCATCTTTCGGGACTGAATGGCTTTTGAAGCCTTGCTGTTATTCTGCAATTCTGAGGCCTTTGAATTTATTGATTGTAAAGCTCATAATATAGTTTATGTTTCGTTAATTTCCAATATGTTTGATTAGTTGGTTTGAAACATCCAGTCCTTTGTGGATGTTAGTGTGTTAGTAAAACACTATTTTGTTGTTTTTTCCCCTCATGGTCATCTGATGACACTGGGAAGCTTTTTTGCTTGTGACAGATCTTATTAGGAAACTAATAAGCAATGGGAAGCAGCTTGATGCTGTTAACTATGCATATGCCTTCAATGTTGTGGGGGAGTTCCCTCCTGTGCCTCTTCTTAAGGCCTACTTGGAATCAAAGAAGGTAGCCCAAGAGGTCCGGAAAAAGGGAAATGGCTCCCTTCAGGCAAAGACGGGTCCGAAAAACAGCTTACGTGGAAACTGGTGCTGCTGCCAGATCAACTATTTTACTCGAAGCCTTTCTTTTGTTTATTTATATATAATTTTTTTAAAAAAAAACATTGTTTCATTCTCTTCTTCGTCACAAAAATCAATTGTTTTGTTAGATTTCATTTTCTTCTGGTTGCAGTCTCCTTACCATAAAATGTCTACGACAACAGGTGCTGTTATTCGCTGCTTAGGTATAAACCATTGCCAGTGTATCGTTTTTTCTCTTTTTCCAGAAAAAAAAAAAAAAAAAAAAAATTATCGTTTTTCTTCCTTCCATGTTGTAATTTCTGTGTTGTTTTTCTCTTATCTTTGTGGTAAATGGATGTGGATTTTGGGTACAGCTGTTGTAGCATGGGAAGCAGGGAAGCCTCTGGTGATAGAGGAGGTGGAGGTGGACCCACCCCAGGCCATGGAAGTGAGGATCAAGATCAAGTACACCTCCCTTTGCCACACTGATCTATATTTCTGGGAGGCAAAGGTACCAAAAAACATTGTTTTAAAATAATAATAATAAGTTCTTTTGATTTTAATTGAAGTTGGATTTTCTGTCTCTACATGGATATACCCTTTGGTAGACTATTTTTTTTATTTGCACTGAGGTCATAGCTTGAGGATCAAATAGAAAAAGATGTATTATTTCTTAATCTTTTCTGAAAGAAGTGAGAGATTGATAAAACCCACTCTATTAATTTGAATGCACTCTCTGTCTCTCTCTCTCTCTCTCTCTCTCTCTCTCTCTCTCTCTCTCTCTCTCTCTCTCCACACGTAAAACCCAGTAGTTTTTTTTTTTTTTGTAATTCTGTTTTGTTTAGTTCACGAAGTTGCCCATAATATGAATTTGCATTTTTTGTTAATGTTTTCTTGGGTCTAAGATTTTTCTGCTCTGGATTTCAGGGTCAGGTGCCATTATTTCCTCGCATCTTTGGCCATGAAGCTGCTGGGTAGGTTGATTCGATGCCTATTTTCTCTTATTCTCTTTATTTTAGATTGATTGATGGAGTCTGTTTATATGCTCAGCTTTCACAAATCACTTTAGTGAGAGAAATCTGTTATATCAGCAAATGGGTATATGAAAATTTTGAAGAAATTTTCAAAGTGGAATCTTTGGTTGCACCAACTATCATGAATCTAATTTCGTGATATTTGGTGTGACTAAACACAACCTTATAAAGTAGATATTTTCATATAATACTTCGATGAATACCATCATATTTGATAGCTAACACCTTTGGAAAGAATTTTATTTTGAATTTCCTGAAGAAATTCTTCTGTTTGGATGATAGAAAATGAGGAGGAGGATGATAATGGCATGAGCCCATATGTATACCCCTGTTTTTATTTCTTTTGATTTCCCCTGCATTGGTAGTATACCCCTGTTTCTGTTTCTTTTGATTTCCCCTGCATGGTATATTGCATTTTAGATGGCAAGCTTAGGAATAACCATGGGTTCTTGTTTAGGATTCTAGAATGTTATGTATAATCTTAGGGAGTTCAAATAAGAAAAAAGAAGTTATTTTTGAGTTTAAATGAAGTGTAAAGAAAGGTAGATGGTAGGAGTGCTTTGGTTTTTATATTGCAGATCAGATGATCGTGTTGTTAGATCAACAGATCTCAATTGCAATCAAGAAGCAATAAATGATAAGCAAAGCACAAAGAAGACCATTATTTTATAACCTGGACTCGACCTTGACCCATTTTTGTAGGTGGTTCTGTGCAACTGGCCAGACCTGCTTGGGAGTGGATTAGGAGAGACCCTGGCCTCACCCAAGACGGTGCAGTCCTTAATGTGGGGCCCACCTGGATGTATCTATTCTGTATCCACGCTGTCATCCTTTTTTCAGATCATTTTTGTGCATGATCCAAAAAATGAAGCAGATCCAATTATCAGGTGGACCATACCATAGGAAAAAGTGGTGATTGATCGTTAATAGGACACAAGAGTTTTGAATCAAGCTGATATTTGTCTTTTCTTGGTTCCCACCAAAGAAAACAGTGGGGAGAGTGATTCCCACCGTGGAAACTATCCTAAGGCCCATCATAATGTTTATTTGAAATCCAATCTATTAAAAAGTTAAAAAAAGACATGAAGTAAGGGGAAAACACAAATATCAACTTGATCTAAAACTTTTGTGGCCTTTAGAAGTTTTTAATGGTGGGTGTCACTGTCCCACAGTTTACAATGTTGGGGTCCACTAGAGCTTTCGATTTAACTTGTTCTTTGGATATTTCCCTAAAATGATCTCTCCAAATGGATGGAAGGTGTGGATAAAAAAAACATATATCATGGTGGGGCCCATGGAACTTGCTGTCATCACTTTAGTAACTAGTCTCACTACTCAGCATGTCAGTAGCTAATCCGCGCCCCGCGAAATGGAGCAGATTAGGTGCGGCCTCCATTTTTTTAATAGAGTTGGACGTTTGTTTCTCTCTGCAATTGATTGCCTTTCATTTTTCTTTCTCAATGATGAAGTCATGAGTCATGACTCATGGTGATCATATGTGATCCTATAAAATATATGACACGTGGGGTAGTGGTAGTTTTTCCTAGCAGGACACAGCTCAAAATTTCACCAGCTGGATGATCTTAACTGCTTGGTTGTTAATTTGAAGGACTAACTATAATCATTTTCTTTCTATTCAATGTCTTTATATTTTTATTCATTTTCTTTAAGTCAGTCGATGAATTCGTGGAGATTTGTGAGGTGGGTGTCTTTTTTTACTGTGTTTGTAGTCACCTGTTCTCACTTTAATTTTATTTTTTGTCACTGGTCTTTGAATTTCTGTAGTTTTCTCATGGGCCTGTTATAATATAAATATATACATATAGATGTTATTGTATTCTTTATCTTTTTGCAATTTTCAGACATGGATTAGTACTGTTTGTTTGGATCTTTAATGAATCTTTATATATATATATATGTGAAGCAAATTGGATGTTACCTGAAGCTTCGGAATATACTGTTTGGTGAAGTTCTAGAAATAGTGTCCCCCACCAACACCCCCCCCCATTTTCAGGAAAATTTTCGATTTCTTACAAATTCAAAAGATGGTATTGTTAAGAAATTCTATATGATCATTATCCTTATGGTTGAATTTGAAAGTGTTTATTCATGGTAGAAGCAAATTAAAATCACATGGGATATACTTCTAGGCATGTATGAATTAATGCAAACATTAAGAAGTCCCTTTGATGGAGAATGGAGGATGATCGAAGCTCACTTTCTATCTCATTTTTCTCTCGAAATGGCCAAGGAAGTTATCCTTATATCAATAGCCTACTATCCATGGTGGGGCCAATCAGATTGATGGGCCACCAAACTCCTGCTCACATATCATTGGGTCAAAGATTGTGAGGCTCCTTGTTTTTAAAATCTCTCCCATCAAATTTTTTTTTTTATACCAAACTTGGCTTTATATCTATGTTTGTTTCGCTTCTATTTTGTTAATATTGATCAAAATCACTTGCAGATGATGAAAAGAATGCCCATTTGAAGAAATTGGAGAAGGGCTCAGAGAACCTGCAACTCTTCAAGGCAAACTTGCTGGACTATAATTCTCTGTGCGTGGCCATTGTAGGATGCAGTGGAGTCTTCCATGTCGCAAGCCTGGTTCCTCCAGGCACGTGTCCAATCCGGAGGCAAGATCACATCACAATTAGAGGTGTGACTGAATTTTAAAATGCAAAAGTCCAAAGAAAAATGAAGTTCATCACAAGCACTGTTAGTGCAACATGAACCTTTCATTTGAGATGGATGTGAGAGCTATCCTGAATTGATACCATTGGTGCAATCATGGAATATTGTTATCTCATTAAAATCACATACTTAATCCTACTTGCATCTGTTTCGTTCTTTGGAAATTGTATATATCAGTAGGAACCTTGCGTCGACATGGGTAATATTTTGAACTTGATTAATGTATTGTTGGACCATATTACATATGATTGTTCATAACTGAATTAACTTAATTAGAGAATACTCTTGATCTATGGAACTTTATGTTCACTACACCAAAATCCTTAAACTGGAACGGTCGGGATTTTGGTTCAGAAACGGCTTTAAGCCGCTTCTGATTTGAAACGGTAATGAACCGTACTCAAATTCATTTCTGTTTTATACCGTTATTTCCACTTTTTTTTGGTGTGTTTCAATTGAGGGTTGGATCTTCTTAGTTGTTAATATTGTGTTTTATTGTTTTATTTTGAAACAAATGGACGGAATGGATTCTATTAGAACCCTCTAAGTGGACCCCACATGGCTCGAGAGTCACATAACTGTAAATCTGCCGCATACTACCAAATTATTTTCATCATTTCCTTACGCCAAAATGCCCTAAACCCTCATTTCAACCGTCTCCTTCTCTCGATCTTGATCTCCTTCCCTCGATCTCCCTAACCCTCATTTCAACCGTCTCCTTCTCTCGATCTCCCTCTCCCTCTCTCGACCTCCTTCCCTCGATCTCCCTCTCCCGATCTCATCTTCTCAGTCACAGCAGGTTCGTGCTTGCCATCTGCTGATAAAGCACTCGGGCTCTCGAAGGAAAGCGTATTGGAAGGATCCAGAAGGCCAAGTCATCAAGAATACCAGCAGGGACAGTGCCGTGGCCCAGCTCAAAACCCTCAGGGAAGAGATCATCACCGACAAGGCTAGATTCGAGGACCTTGCTTCCCGCTACTCCGATTGCAGCTCAGCTAAGCGCGAAGGATCTTGGTCAGTTCTTCTCTTTCCTCTTTTCACCCATCCATCAATCTAAATCTATACATCTTTCTACGGTTGAGATTTGATCCCGATGGAGTACTCTTTGGAAGTTTACCTAGGTTTCTGGATCAATTGCTTTGTTTTCTTTGAGAGATGTGATTATATGAGTGAGAACTGTCTTTTGTTCCTGACGATTAATCTTCTTCTAGACTTTGATCTTACGGTGGATGGATCATCTCTCGAAACCCAAGATATGTCAAAACTGGTACATATCGGCTGATCTTGACCGGTATTGTCCATGAAACATACTGACCATATCAGTCAGTAAACATGCCCGATATAGGGTGATACGTCGCTTTAGCTTCTCTGTAGTTCAATGGCCACATTAACTAACTTCAAGATAGGATTTCCTAAGCCGTGACGTTACTGCTTACCTGTTCTTCTTTACGAAAAGTTTATTGGTGGTGGCTTTTAATTGCGGGGACAATCATGTGGAGAGGCTTATAGAAAAACAGATTGAAAAGGAGTAGGTGGAGTTCGTAGTTATTTAGATAATCCAATACCAATACCTTTGTACAAAAGAAGGAAAAAGAAAGAAAATTCAATTGGAGTATGGTGGAAATATCCCTTATAAAATCTAACCCTTCCATCGGAGACCTTTGAGTACAAAGTTGAGAAATAAAATCATCTAGGGTTCTCATCCATCTCCAGTTATTTAATGCGTAGAATCTTATATGCTGGGAATTTTTATGATGTGATCCATCCATAATGAGAAAAATCATATTAACGGTCTGGATGAGTGAAGAATGGGTTCATAGTCAAAAATGGAAAGTACAAAACTACATGACACTATGCATTTCTTTGTTGGAGGATCATGTAATTCCTTCTCATGGACGGGAAGACATGTTGGGGTTTGATTGAATTTGATTCAGACACGTGGTGCTTCCGAAAAGAGATGGGACGACACATACGGACGCCAATTGTGTACTGAGTAAACTCTCTAGCTCACTGTGATGTGTGGTTTCTATCCATTCTCGTCCATTCATTTTTTCAATTCAATTTAGATGATGAGCCGAAAATTAAAGCATATAAAAAGCTAAAATAAACCACACCACTGGGAATAGAGAGGATAATAACGTCCACTCTTGAAACCTTCTTAGGACCTACAGTTATGTTTATTTGTCATCTAACCTGTTCATCACTCACCCAGGATATGAATGCAGAGAAAAACGTAAATATCAGAAGGTAAAAGGATTGGAGTGTGGTGCCATCCAAGGTTGTATGAGTTGCTTCTACTAGTACTTACAGCAAAAATCTTGTTTTCCCATGATCGTTGAGCCTCATCTCAGTTACATTAGACAACACATTCTCTCCACCGAGCTTCCAGAGTAACACTTCCTCACTGCTCAATACACCCAACCAATTAGTGGTCCATCACGTGGATGGGCCATATTTCAAAAACCAAGGGTAGTTATGGGTGCTTGATATTAATTGGATAAGTAGCCTGTTCAAATCATCATTCCACCCCTGCGTCTACAATTTCTCCCTTGAAAGGGGCCCATACTCGTATGTGTAGCAATACACCCTTTCAATCCTTTGTTTTTTTATTTTTTTATTTTTTTAATTCCTTGTATTGTTATCATTGTTATGCTTTTCTTTTCCTTTTCATTCAAGAAGGCTAATGACACTGGCTTGAGGAATGATTGAAGGAGTGATCCGACCCATCCATCAGATCGGGCTTATTCTAAACATACGTGGAGCAAATCTCAGTCCAGACCACTGGCATGTGGGTCACATGCAAGAGTAGATTAATTGGTCATTTTTCCCTAACCCCCATCCCACTGGATAAGTGGACTAGACTGAGTTTTGGTCCAGCGCCTGTTCATGGTGGAACTAACTCCGATGAATGGTCCAGATTTCACAAAGTATGTAGTGTTGGCAGGTATGCTACAAATCACAATCCTTAAAACATTTGCCTTATCATAAATACTCCCTTACCATAATTAGCGGTGCCCAACAACTTCCTACCACCATTAAAATGCACTTTCACTGTGCATTTATTCCTAGCAGAAGTACAAGTTGGGAGCATGGTTGGACTTGACATTATTCCTGAAGAAACCCCAAGCCATTAAGCCCACTCACTACCATGTAGATGATGCATTAAATCCATCTCACTAATATAATGTATGCCAGTTTTAAGATATGATGTGTCAGCTTATATTTTGAACCATGATTTGGATATATTGTGCATTCTTTTAGAATATTTACTTCTTCCAGTTACATTCCTGCTCACAACATATATGCCTTGCTGTGATAATTGAAGTTGTAGCATCGTAGCATCAATTGTATGTCTAAGTCTTCATTAGATGAGGTACCTGGTCTGTGTGCTTCACTCCTCCACAGGAGTTGCTTTTAAACTACCATCCATAAATTTTGTATCTTTCAGTGATGCGGGCAGCTTTTCTTTTCACACGTCGTGGGCACCATCGGTTTTCTTGGTGTGTTGGTCGCCAGCTTCCGGGTAACCATCATGATATGCTTTCATTCATTATACAACTTTCATCTATTATTACTTTGTAAGAAGTGTGTTGGACTTGCAAATTTGTTTTGTATGTTAATAGAATATTGCGTTTTCTTTCATGTATAGAGCTGCTGATTTTCTATTACTTATGCAGTGTTCTTCTTTAGTTCATCTTACAAGAGGGGTTTGTATCGAATATCCATCCCATTACTATCATAGGAAGGACAGCTCATCATGGAGAGTTATCCAAAAGGTATATAACTGTTACATGCTTGAATGACATGTATATCGGTCTAGTCATAAGTACTTGGGTGTTCAAGAGAACTGTGTCATATTACTCTGTTCAAATGGCACACATTCACTCCATTGCAGACTTGTTATTTGATGGCGTGAGGGCGTTCACTCAATTACTCTGTTCAAATGGTACAAGGATATAGCTCAGGAGCAATGGACATTGGATCAGGATCGAAATCTCCTTCGATGCAAGTAATGCAAGTTAATCTCCTTCAAAATCTCTCTTTCCAAAAAAAAAAGAAAGAAAGAAAGAAAGAAAAATATCTATTTTGGTTCTTTTTATTGTTTAAGAGTGTTCAACAACGAAGATCCATTGTCAATTTAGTCTTTAATGGCTTCAAAGAATCAAATGGTCATGATCTATCAATGCTAATAGATTCTCAACTTTCAAAATATGTTCCTTTACTACTATTATTGTGATCATTATGTAGAAGATTCTTGCTTAGATTCTCAACATATCTTAGATACCATCCAGTTTCATCAATTTCAAAACATATATACTTTTGTGATGTCTTGAAATTAAACTTGATAACATATGAACTCTTATAGTGGAATACCTCTCATATTAACAATCTTTGTCGATTTGCTACAAATAGCAGATCTTGTTGTTTCTTGGAAGAACCTTCTTCATAATCTATTACAAATCCATTTGAAGTGGATTGGATAAACATTCATTGATTGCAAAAGAAACAACCGAAATGGAAATTGCAGTTGAGTTTTTTTTTTTTCCTAGAGCTGCAATTTGTTCTGGATGTTATAATTGTTCTTATTCATTTTTTTTTCCCCTAGAGTGCAGGTTGGTTTTGTCCCTTGACATGTGATCCATTTTTAGTGACTGTATTTTTTCTTTTTCTTTTTTTTTTAAAAAAAAACATGAAGTGACTGATGTTTTTCACTGATGTCATATCATAAAATTATTGCCTAAGGATGCCAAAATTTAGTATTGTTTAGTAGTTTTGACTAAATCAGTTCATGTGCATGCATGTGCATCATATCAAGAGAATATGCTACTAAAGATTGGAAGAGTCAGTATTGTGGGGAGTTCTAGCATACTTCTTTCTTATTGAATGCATGACATTACGGTTTGCTCAAACTGCCATCAGGTGTGGTTGCATTTAATTACTCCCGTCTCATATTTTGATGTTTTATATGTGTGGTCCACAAGTAAAGATAGTCAGATAATCAAAATCGTTAGGGTGGTCTATTCTAAAATTACAAACTGACAGTTGAGATTTGAATTGTTGGTAGGGATGGTGTGGATGTGAGGGGCTACCACTACACCAAAATTACTTAATTGGAACGAATGTGTTTTTGGTTCTGGAACGGCTTGAACGGCTTAAGCCGTTCTAGAATTAAACAACCTCGAAAAAATCAATCTTCTCACGTTTCCTTCTTTTACACCCGAGTCTTTTTACCTGCAGTCCCCTCCTCTGTCACGTTTCCTTCTTTTACATGCTCTCACGTTTCCTCTCTCACGTTTCCCCTCCTCTCTCTCTCTCTCTCTCTCTCTCTCTCTCTCTCTCTCTCTCTCTCTCTCTCTCTCTCTCTCTCTCTCTCTCTCAATGGCCGGGAATTCGAGAGCATCGAATGTGAATTTCGAGATCTCTCATTACTTTCCTTCCTGATATTTATAGATTTCGACAAATCGGAGCCGTTGATCTTCCGGGGTGAAAACACTCTTGATATTCCGGGTGGAGTGGCTAGGTATAGGGTTTTGAGCAATGGATCTCGAATCCGGCTCCAGATCTCGCGATTCACGGTTTTGTGTAAGTTCTAACCTCCCTCTGGTTTTGCGTAGAGTTCAAAACAAAGGGCAGAGCACCGAACCTTCATCTCCTCCGAATTCCATGCAATCTCGTCTTCTTCTCTCTCCCTATGCCAGCTTCTTCGACCGATATTCAAGGTACGTCTCTTTGCCGCTCTTCGAGAGTCTTCTATCTGATTTCTCCTCTTCATTGGCATGATTTTAAGCTAGGTTTCGTTGGATTTGGTTTTCTTTTTTCCTTGTTCTTTCATCTTCTTTCTCGGTTTCTAGTCGTTTCTTGTTGAGATTTTTTTTTTTTTTTTTTTTTGGGTGGATGGGTAGATCGATCCGGTCGTAGGGTGTGTTCCTTGTCCTGTTTTGTTCTAATTGGAAGATTTGGGCCGGAATTTTGGAGTGATCGTGTGGAGAACTCTTCTTTTTGTGATATTGGTTGGGAATTAGGGTTTCTTGGACATTTTTGGTTTTTTTTTTTTTTTTTTCTGAATTGAGGTTTTTAAATGGTTTGAAGGTTCGTGGAAATGGAGGTTTTTGACCGATCGTAGTGGAATGGTTGGTCGAAAAACTACTTTTCTAATTTTCGGTGATTTTCTTGAAGAATTGTTCTCTCTCTCTCTCTCTCTCTCTCTCTGGTTTGGAGGATCTGTTTGAGAACCTGTTTTTTTTTTTTTTTTTTTTGAATTTTGTAATCTGGGTTGAAGTTGGGATTTCTTTATATATATATATATATATATATATATATATATATATATATATATATATATATATATTTTCACTTCATTTTGGAAGAATGTAGCTTGCATTTGCTCTTTGATTGTGGAAATGTAGATTTTAGCATGCATGTATGCATTACGTTGACTTGGATGGTTTTGGTTGGGAATTTTGGGTTTCTTGCCTGATTTCGGATGATTTGGGGATGAAATAATGTTTTCAAGGGTTTAAATGTTCGGGGTTTCGTGGGAGAATTCTTTCTCAAAATTCTCTCTTTCCTGTAACTCAGTTTAAAAACTGCTTTCTGTTTAAATGAGTTACAAAAGTAGTAGGAGTTGGGAAGTTTAGAATTGGTTTATGACTGAAAATGATACCTTTGCGAGTTGAGAAGGTTGAAGTCAAAACCTTTTGTTCAGAAACTCTTTTTCTGATCGAATGCGACAATTTTAGCAGGATAGTTCTTTGTTTTTCATCAACTAAATTGGGAAGAAACAGGAGAAGTTTTTGGTAGCATATGAAAATATTTACATGGACACCTAACTTTGTAAATCGGCAAAACATGTTTCCGTCATTTCAGATTGTATTTATTCAACTCGTATTAGTAGTTTCTGTCATCCATTTTCAATTGTTGGGTGAAATCGTTAGTTGGATTTCCTTTTCTTGTTCTCTAAATTACAAATAAGCTGCTTTGTTTCTCATAGCGATGTTGCAACCATTAACTCCATCTTATGATACATTGTGGTGACTAGGCTTTAGTAGTTGCTGATTTATATTCCTCATAGATTCTTTAATTTATAAATCGAGCATTTGATTTGCATTACCAATCTCGTCTTTATAAATGTTCTTTTTTGCAGTGGATGGTAGATGAGGAAAAGGAAAAACTGCAATCTTACTATGGGTGAATCTAATCAATCTAATTAAACAATAGTTCCCATTTCCATAACACCCAATCTTGACCGTCCATGTGATGAGATTTGCTCATATGATATTTGCATTCGGAACAACCAGTATGTGCTTTCGATTCTAGACCCATTTATTGTTTCTTGAATTTTTAGTGTTTTAATCAGTTTCTATAGCTCGAAGCATCGGATTTCTTATATCAATTACAATTGCTTAAATTCAAGCTTTGATCGAATCGAATATGAAAAATCAATCTTTGCAATGATGCCCAAGTCGTTGATGGAAAGCAGGAGGTCGAGTAGTATGGTTGTGAAGGTAAATTCAAATCATCTCCTGTTTCTTCTTCGTTTGATGCAATTTTTCCCAAAGAACATAAAATAAAAACACATGATCGACTTAGATATGGGTGAGGTCATTTACAAGGTGGGGCCCTTCGATGCAAATGGGAGATGTTTCAAATGAATTATCAATTGTGCAAATTCAACATGCATGTGGCCCATTGGAAAGTAAACCAGCCTGATTTTTGGGTGAGGTCATTTACAAGGTGGACCCTTCGATGAGCGGCTTAGATATGCCATGCATAAGCCATGAATTGAGGAAATGGATGAGCTTGATGGAACTCTCCATTGCTCCATATCGATTATTGTTGTTTAAAGTACTCACAGGTGCATATAATTAAAAATGTCATCACCATCATGCTGTGTTATAGGAAGGGCAAGGAGGGCTCAGATTAGCAAGAAGCCCAAACTAAAATTACAGTTATTGTGTATATTTTATGGGCTTGTATAGAGTTTGAGAACTTTCTTGGAAAATTCTGTAGGGGGAGTACTTTGCCTTAACTGGTTCAAGGTTGAATGGGAAAGAAATGATTGCGAAGGTCTTGCAACCCATTTTGTCCCGTCTGAGGTATGCTTCTTGATCATGCACTAGGTGATACACAAATTCTTGGAAAAGCCATATTGACATATAGTAAAAACATTAGTAGCAGTATTTCTACTTGGAGATAGAGATGCCAGAATTTGTGAGTTGTAGTCCTTTGATGGTCTAAATTGCATTAAACGCCTTTATTAATAATCTTGGATTCAGATTTTATGTTTTCTTTATAGTTATACAAGCTAGCTAAATATATGATGTGATAGTCTTATTGTTTTAAGTAATTTATGGTGTGTTTGGAAGTTACTGTATTTTCCCGTGGGTGGAATGGACCCTAGCCCAAATTTAGTTTTCTTCATTAGTAGATCATTAAGTAGAAATCATCTTCTATTAAGTGAATGATGTATTAATTGAGCTCTATTTCATTGATCTCTAGAAGTCGTTCCTTGATGGCGTATCACTTCTTTCGAGAAGATGTGAGGTTAGTGCTCCCTCACTGGGCAATGATATGCTAGACCGTAATCCGACTCGAGATATTCCGTTCGCTTGTGGCGAAGATATGAATCCGCTTTTCAAAGAAAGATTTGAAGCTATATCAAGGTTAGTTTGTCTTCCCTAACCGAGAGCCGTTGTCTCTCTAATTGTTACTGAGTGCATCCGCCTTTTGACACATTTTTGCCGAATCATACAATCTAATCACATTACAGTAAAAAGCCGACTAGGCTTTAAGATGTTGCGCAACACGCGAACAATGCCGGTGAACCAAAGGCACTCTCTTCAAGATGAATTCCATTGATTCAGTAATACAGAGAAAGAATTCTACCATTTATATTTTTTATCGGCAATAATTTTTGTTATTACATGTCAATCTGTGTTAAGAACAGAGGAATTCTACCATTTATATTTTTTATCGGCAATAATTTTTGTTATTACATGTCAATCTGTGTTAAGAACAGAGGAATTCTACCATTTATAGGAACTGGATGCTTATTGTGTTAGTTAACCAACCTGATGTGAATTTTCTGAGGATCTTGATCATTGGTTCTGATTCCAGCTTGATCATTGATAAGGCCCAAATAAGTGCACCTGGATCAGCTAGTTTGGGTATCCGCGGATTGGGTTCCAATTGACAGCCGTATCTGTACATATAAGGGCATGCTTGGTTTTTGGGAAATCCATTCTCTGGTTTTTAATGTTTCCATTTTGTTATTACCATGTCTATGTATTTAAGAAAAGGCAGCTTGACAAATATGCCTATGTAGCTGAGGTCCGGTCTATGGCAGAGACCCAAAACAGTCCACCAAGTGGCATGTTTGTCTGCATGCTTTCTCGTGCCAGTGCGAAAGCGGTTAGTTTACTTGGACTTATCCTTTCTCCATGCAATATGGAAATTGTGACTGTCTTTTGTTTTTTGCCATGATTGGCTTTCGTTTTTCACCATGATTGTTCTTGGGTGCCATGATTGGCTTTCGTTACTTGGATTTTTTCTTTTAATTTATCTAATTTCTTTTCTGTTTTTTCAGGGTTGTGATTGACAATGATGCTTGTAAGAATGAAACCACTATTCAAGTAACCTGGAATACCTTTTCACTAATTACTGGTTTGGTTTTGTGTTGGGAATTTGAATCAGGAGAGAAATATTCAGTGTTTCTGTTTTTTTTATTTTCCAAAAAGTTGTTTATATATAGGGTGCATTTGGTTGCACCAAATATAATGAAATTTCTTGATGTTTTGCACTAAACTAGACTGATTAATAATGAAATAGTATGAAATTTCATGATATTTAGTGCACCCAAACACACCGTTACTGATTTTTTGTTCTTCTAGTAACAAAAAAAAATGCAATTTTAACTGTTGAAGTAACAGTAATTGTCTTCTTTCTCCTGGCATCAGACTATAAATGGACCCTTACCTATGTCACAAAATTGTTTGAAGTCTCTCATGTTCATGGATTTTAGGAAAGCCTTGAACTTGTTATTGTGTGTGACTTCCTCTAGGTAGCATTCAGTCAGTTTTTCATCAACTATTCAATGCCACGGTGAAGGTGACTTTTGGTTGTGTACTGTGTAGGTTGGCATCTCTTTTGCACAAATAAGAGAATTTGCTTTTGTTCTTCTCGGTCGTGCTTCTAATCTCCTCCCCCTCGCCGTTTCTTCAACAAATAAATTTGAGTATGTAGCACCTAACTAAGCTTATTTTAATGTCCTCGCTATGTTTCACAAATTCATCGTTGATGTGTGGGGATAAATGATAAGTTGATCATTGGTTCCTCCAACCCTTTATGAAGTTGGTCTGGCTCAATGTTCAGCCTTGCTAAAATAAGCTGCGATAACGGTTTCGAGACAAATCAATTTCCTCTACAACATGAGTTAGATATCCACTGTTTATTTGAACCATGTAGCAGTGTCGACATGCTAATAATGAATCATGTAAGCTGCAATTTGATAGAAATTACTTGAAATGATGCTTGCTCTGGTTGCCAACATTTTCTTTTATGTTTCTGTCATTAACTGAAGTTTTTCAGATTGTAAATGCATGAATTCATGAATGCAAACATGCATGCACTTGTAGTTCACATTTCTTTGTTTCATCTCCTCGTCCGTTGAAGTTGTCCCCAAATAGCTGGCTATTATGATGACTATGATCTTCTATCCATTCACAGACTGGAGAATTGAAGGAGAAGCTCAAGGATATCACTGTCGAAGCCAAGCCATGAAAAAGGCAGGAGAAAGCTCTAAGGTACAACTTAGATTACTAATTAACAAGTTACTAAGTATAAATTCTCGCTACATGTGGAACTCGTTATTAATTTAATCAGATATTAGCTTCGCCAGATAATTTCATTTAAATTACTGTCATCGATTTTGAAGAACATCTGAAATTTTGTTCAAGTACTCCATGTACGATATCTAACAATTTTGTATGGATGTTGGAAAGTGCTTTGAGACTTACGAATGGAGAAGGAAAGTTATTAAATATAAAAATGCATACAGATGAAGGAGGGTTATGTAAAGAATAATGATTTACTAACGTCATTTTTGCAAAGTGCAGGGATTTGTTTGGTGCTTTTGGTAGAAGCTCCATATGTGATCAAGCTCCATACGTGTGGAAATTTGTAAGTTATGAGTGTTGGAGGTGATATACAACAATGGATTCTGATTTGGGTTTTCAATATTTCAATGTGGTTTTCTTTTTCAAGAGGTTGTTTGATTTTTTATGGAATTTGATTAATGGGTCTGATTTAAATCATGGGTTTGGTAATGGGTTTATAATCTAATGCCATTTTCCTGAAATGTTTGATGAGATATAAGGAAGGCTACTGAGATTAGTCTTGTGTTGCTATTTAATTTTCTATTACAAATTATTTCATTCTATAATATTTGTAGTTTAATCATTTTGATTAATTCATTCTATAATCATTTGATTTTAACCATTTTGTTCTCTAAGAGGAACAATAACTTGGAGGATGAACTATTGGATTGCTCAAATTTCACTCGTGACATTTAGTTGCTTGTTTCTTTTTGTCAATTGTCTTTATTTGATGGAAGTGGTGTTCATGTATGTAGGGTAGTTGTGCTATGCCAAAAATCAGGCCTTTCAAACTCTCAAGTGGGCTCCACCTGTTAGATAAGCTATAGGGCACCCTTCTAGCAATTTATCTTTCTAACCTGATCGTCCAGTTAATTAGTTTATTGATGTAAATTTTCTAAGGAACGTGTGATTAGGTTGATGAACTTGTTAATGCATGCTCAAGTGTGGGGAATTTGGATAATTGCTCCTGTAATATCAACATTTAAAAAGTTCATTTTCAATTGATGGGCATAGCTTTGGGAATTTTGAAATTTTGCTCCTGGATGAATGTTTAGGAATTGTCTCTGAATTCTCATCTATACTACTAATGCTCATCTTTGTTTTCATTTTTTATTAATTGATTGCTTTATTGCATGATAATAAAATAAACATGCAAGTAGGTGACTGGTAAAGGTTGCCTATACAAAATGATGGTCTGGGTATGCTTCTTTCCCAAGCCTTTCACCTGTTGCCTTTATCGCCACCCATAACTGATCATTTTCTTTCCTCCGAACTTCGACTTCGCACCATATTCTCACAACATAGATCCCTATAGATATAATAAAGTTTACCTCTGTTCCCTAGAAATAACTTCAAAATTTTGGGCCCACTGTAAATAATTTGCTACCAGGTAACTTAGTGGTGGTTATTTGAACATTCCATACAGAGCGGTTAGAGTGATGGGATGCATCCATCTTCCAGATTCACAAGCTGATGTCTAAATCCATAGCAGTTCACAAACAGACAATAATGCGACAATGTTCTCTATTGACTAGCTCACTGTTGATACTCAGTTTCACCATACAGACATCAATATTGACACAAAAAAAGAAGGGGAACATTTGTAAATTTAGATCCATCAATTATAAAATCTTCCCATCATGAATCTGGATCAGCTTGTCATGAATCTAGATCATTTGGCTACAATTGTTGCTAGAAGATTGAAATCTCACAGAAAAGAGAAATAAGAAGATTTCAAACGATTGAATCTGTATTATTGATTGACTCTCCCAAAGTTGAGAGTTCTTAAATATAGATCATACAACCTAATATTAGATAGTCTCAAATTACATACAGATAAGAACAAATGTAACAAGAATTTTACACATATGGTACAAGTACAACGAAGGAGTTCATTAAAAAAATGGTGATGTGATGCCCAATAGTTAGAGCCCTAATGCAAGATTCTTTTATTCATCCTCTCAAAGATCTGTCACTCTGCTTTCTACTTAGAAGGAATAAGTTTTCACACCAAATTATATTTGCGCTTGTTTTCATCGGTATGCTTTGCAAAAGAAAACGATACATGGGTAAGGGCCCTTGTGAAGGATCTCACTGTTGAGGCTGGTTCAGGTCTGGTTATTCTTGATCCAGTGGATATATCAGGTGGATACACTTCTGTTAATGATAAGACGAACATATCTGTGATGTCCTCTGATATATGTATCCACCTCTCCTTGAGTGTTATTTCTTGATCCAGTGTTTGTTAGCACACGAGCAAACCCATGGGTAGCTTGACCTGTTTGATGCAGAATTACATGGCAACCTGTTCGATAGCATACTGGGTTTTGAACTTATTGCAGGTACAATCTTGCTCTGAAAGAGCATTTCAAGAACTCCAAGTTTGCATGCGACACGGACGAGTATTTGCCTGTTGTATTCTATCCACCTCAAGATGGGAAGCAGTTGACGGAGCCGATTGCTATCGGTGGGCACGCTACCAAGGTGAAGAAGACCGCAAATGGTCCTGGAAGGAGGAAGACTGCGAGTGCTTTACCACAAGGCATGAGTAAGGACCCATACCTTTGATTCGACCTGTACCTTTGATTCATAAACTGATGCTATCCTAATTAGTTTATTTTTCATTGACATTTCTCTTAGGTGATCTCATATGAATGGATTGAATCTCTTAACCATGTGCTATGAAATGGGTGATTTTGGCACGTATGCTATTGATACAATGCGCTCTAGGTTGACAAGGAACTTATTATTTTAGAGCAGCTGCAGTAGAGCAGCTGCAGCGTGAAACAATGGCAGTGGCTGGAGATGGTGGTTTGTGTAGTCGACTGGCATATTTGGGCTGTTGAGGCTTCTATTTCTTATGGAGAAAATTTTCAAACTCTGGCAGTGTGCTGGATGATACACAGGTACTTAGAAATTGCAGGTCGACATGTGTTTGATGGAATGCCTGTGAAGATTTTTATCTTGTGGAATTGCAGGTCGTGATTCTCTTCAATTCATGATTTTATTTTTTTCCAGATAGTTTTGATATATAGAAGGAATTATTATTATTATTTTTTTTTTTCCGATAGTTTTGATATATAGAAGGAATTATTATTATTTTTTTTCCGTATAGTTTTGATACAAAGTTTAGACACTCATGTTGTACTTTATTATTCCTCAATAAAATTTATTACTTTCCTGGCAAAATAAAAAAGCGCATGATCAATACACAAAGGCACCCATCTTAATTTGAGATCATTAATATCATTTTTATGTATTGACATTTTCTAATTATTTTTATGTTTCTCGGTTATCATCAAACACAAGCTGCAGCTGCTGTTTCTCCTATAGTTCCAACCAGCTTCTTTCTAGCTCCTCCTCAGATGGAAACACAAGGTGGGGCCCTTTACTCCCAGTTGTCTGTAATGCCACTGAAATCTGATAGCTCCCTTTGTATCATGGAAGCTCTTACTTACAAGATCACAGCAAGGTGAAGGTATGCTTCTCCTCTTCCTTTCAGTTTCTTTTAAATAGCTTCTAAAAATAAAGTCATGTCCATCTCTTTGTTGATGGAAGGAGTGATGCTAGAGTTGAAGAGCCTATAGTTATCAGAGAGCAACCTTTATAGGTAAAGCACACAAATCTAATTTCCTATGGTTAGATATATGTCCATATGTGCTTTTGACACGTTTAGTTTCCTTCAACACATTTATAGGTACAGCAGCGAGGTGATGGCTTCACGAGATGGTCCATCTTCGACTATATGATCGCTGCTTCGATCCCTGTTTTCTTCTGGAGGCGTACGGCCTACCTAGCAAGACAAGTGGCATTTACCTAAGACCCTAATCGTACTCGGTTTTCATTGATAGAAGGGTCATGAACAACTAACCTCAATTCGAGTTGTTTTGGAAGGGCCGGGAGAGGAAAGAGTGAAGAGGATGAAAGATAAGATAGTCGAGTATATACCGAAGTTTGTGTACACCACCTCCAAAGAGGGGTTGGCAGGTATGAAGGATGTGTTTGATGTCTCTCTTGAAGGGGCACTGAGAAGATTCCAGGAGTAGAGAAGGACATAAATGGAATTAAAAAATTAGGAATGGGAGATCTTGTATGTTGTATTTTGTACTTATCTTGAGTGGGGTATATTGATGGAGGGACAGGATGTTGAAGTAGATTGGTGGACGGTTGGATGGATGTGGTTGGTGGATTTTATATTGATTGGTTAGCTGCAGAGATAGTTATTAGTTGTTACCAGTCGTGGCTAAAATATTATTGTGTGAATCATTCTATTGTCCTTTTCTTCTATTTGTGTAATTAACTGACATATAATACAAGTAGATTATATACCCCACTCTCTCTCACACAATGAACAAAGGGGTTTAAAATTGTTATTAAAGTTCCGTCCTAAAATCTGACCGTTGGCAACATTAACAAGCATTCAAAACCGTTTCTAAAATTGTGCCAAAAATGTGACCGTTGGCACCAGAACGGTTTAAAACCGTTCCTAAAACCGTACCCAAAACGCTTCTGAACCGTTCCTGATTTTCTGCGACGCCTCATTTAGAAACGGTATTAAACCGTTCTTGAAGCATTTAGGAACGGTTTTAAACCGTTCCTAAATGACGATTTTGGTGTAGTGGTTATGAGCCAATATCTTTTCAAATTCAATAATATGGGCACGGATAAAGGACTTGTATACATAATAAGCTAAGCTCCTATTTCATGTTATCACCAGGATGAATATGGATGGTATTCCCTTGCCAAGACAACAGCAGAGAGCAAGGCTCTGGAGTATGCAGAGAAGAACGGGCTTGATATTGTAACAGTCTGCCCATCCTGGGTTATTGGGCCATTGCTGCAACCCACCGTGAATGCCAGCAGCATCCATATGATCAAGTTACTGAAAGGTCAGTCCTTAAAGCTATCATCTTCTTGGGTTCAATACTATGGTAATTGTAGTAATGCTAGCAAGTGTCATGGGATGCATGTATGTATGCGCATACAAATTAAAATGGCGAACTGGTGATTGAAACCCAACGCCCGTGTTCGCAACATGCCATCTCCATGCCATTGGGCTTTGATGCTCGACCACTGTACTATCGGCTCTATAGGCAGGGTGGGTCTAAATTGGTTTATGAACTGGAAGGCTAGCTCTTTGTGATCTCAGATATTTAGGGTGTTTGGTTGCACCTGATATCATGGTATTTCATTATTGAACAGTTTAACTTAGTGCAAATTTTATGATATTTCATGAAATTTTGTGCAACCAAACACATCCTCAGAGTAATACTTGCATCCCAGTTCCCAATAACTATGTCATTCATTCAACAACGACTCCATAGGGTGATCTCTCTAGCAGATCAGGCATCATAGAAACTACAGGACTCAATCCCATGACTCTCCCAATTAATAAGGGTGCACCCACCAACTTGGATTTGAGTGGGTTGGCTGAGATGGCTAGTGTTTCATGAACAGTATGTTGCCGACCATCTTTCATTGATTTTATATATTAGGATTATCACAATGTTTAAATTTTGTTACGCCACGAAAATGGAGCTTCGAAAACTGTCCGTTTGATCTAGCTTCTTACATGATGCGGAAACAGGAATGTATGAGATAGTAGAAAATAGAGTTTATGTGATTGTTGATGTTCGAGACGTGGCCGAAGCGCTGTTGTTGGCATATGAGACGCAGGAAGCATCGGCAAGATACATATGCTGTTCACATCTGATACGACTTCAAGATCTCGTCGGCAAGTTGAGGAGCATCATTCCTAACATCAGCTATCCAAAGAAGTAAGGTTATTTGCTACAGTAGCTTAATGAAGCCGGCAAATTCCACTTGTTTAGATCCTAGGCCCTCTGAACATGACATGTACAATGAGCATCTTAGCTGTCCATTAGATGGGACCAGCCATGTAGATCATCATCATAACAGTCATGCGTGATAGGCTTTGCATATCACATGGTTCATAACATATGCATATGTAGGACGGCTAGAGTTGTAAAATTCTGTCATTCTGTTTTTTCTTATCTTTGCTTTGTCCTTTTTGTGTTCTTTGGCCTTTGGCATTTCTTTAAATAAATTTTGTTATCATCGTTTTAAAAAAAAAAACATATGCATATGTAGGATCAATGCACGCGGTTCAGCAGAAGGCCATGCAATGTTTGCAGATGCTCAACAATTTTATTTATTTATTATTTTTATTTATTTATTTATTTATTTTTTGCTTTGGAAGAGCCCTTTGCATGGTTGCAGCATGAAGTCCTACGGCTAGCACATGCAGTTAGCAACCAGAGCCAATTTGCACTGTTTGGTGTGGGCTATTGCTTGGGAGCACCTGCACATACACCCAATAAAACAGAACAGGTAGCAAAGCTTTGAGAAATGGATGGAACAGCTGGTTGAGCATCCAGCTGCTTTAGCAGTAACCAAGTAGGCTGTGGCAGCAGCCCAAATAATCTAGGAGCTGCTACAAGCCCTTGTGACCTACGATCTCATTTCTGATGACTCTACCGCCCATACATCGCAACTGATGATTTAAGGACAAATGAAAAATATAAATGTCATTCAACATTAGTGGATAAACTATATATGCCGTACACTGAATCTCCGCCAGTGCCCTTTCCAGTAGGGTCACCAGTTTGTGCAGTGAAATCCTTTTGCACTGTGTGGAATAGACAGCCATTGAAATACTTAATCCTGCATTTGACCATCCAAGAGGAACATAAAGATACAAAACCCTCGGTTAATAGCTTAATGTTAGATGGCTAAATATTAACACAGTTAGCTTTTAATACGGTTTTAATAAAAAACCGACGATTTAGCGGCAGCCAGTATAACCGTCAGTAAAGGTCCCGACCGTCAGTAAAGCCTTTACCGACTGAGGCTTTACCAGCTGTTGCCTGACTGCGGGCAAAGGCTTTGCCGGCGGTTTTGACCGCCGGTAAAGGCCACTTTTCTTGTAGTGGTAGTTGTCTTATTCAAGGATTAATAATAATAATATTATTATTATTA
This sequence comes from Magnolia changhungtana, assembly GCA_030180095.1. NCBI lineage: Eukaryota > Viridiplantae > Streptophyta > Magnoliopsida > Magnoliales > Magnoliaceae > Magnolia > Magnolia changhungtana. The sequence continues at coordinate 4,247,502 of JASAUF010000434.1, read as the reverse complement.
TTATTATTATTATTATTTTACAATTAAACTTATAGTATTTAATATATTTAATTATTTTTTAATAAAGTTAAATTGATGAAAATATCCAAAATAAAACATAACTAGCTTTGAGAGATGAGATTGGCTCCTCGATTTTTATTTTTATTTTCTTTAATTAGTTTGAAAACCAGAGCTGTATGAAGGGGTCAGTGACTCAGTCCAGCTGATACGTATTGAGTCTATCCACTAAATGCACACGTGTTTATAATAAAGCTTGTGGGTGCTAGAACTAATCCGTCCCTCCGGTTGGTCAGCCCTTATATATATATTTTTCCAAAAATAAAATCTAGTCTAATCAGCATGTGGGTCCAATATTTGAAAATTGTGGATGGGTTAGAAAGCTTCAGCCAATTTTTCTAGAGGTGCACGTTTGTCTTGAAAACTGTGGACCACCAGACCAGTACTGGGACAACCTATCTCTTGGTCTAGGCGATCAATATAGTGGTGCCCCTCCGATGGATGGGTTGGATCTTGGATCTATCGTGCCATGCTGGCACATATGTGGCATAAGTTTTAGTGCACACGACATATGGGCTGATCAAAGCTTACATATGCTGTGTACAAGTTATAGATGCATGCATATCAAGGGTAATACCCTGCTAGAGCATCAAATAACTCCACTTAACACAATTGCTCAGCGACTTCTCTTGCTGCATCTTGTTAATCCTTCCTTCTCCATATGCATGAACCTGCTGGTTTTTCAGCACTTTTTATTTTTGATGTAGGATGTGGATTAAGCACGTTCCTAACAACACATGGACCATAATAGGCCCAAAGAGAAATTGACAAAATTCAGCATAATTGGACCAATCTACCGATCGGGTGGACATGTCAAAATTCCACTAGAAACTCCAGATTTATTGCTAGATAATTTTTGCCAATTTCGACATGCCAACAGATTTGGTTGACAGGTCGAAGGCCCTATTCAACAGGTCGACCAATCAGGTCAACAGTTTGAAATTCATAAAATTTTTAGTTTTAGTCTCTAGACATTTTTGAGCCCGTTCGACTGATTGACTTGACCGGTCGACGCAGATCGACGAATGATGGAAATTTTCATGATTTTCAGAATTTATTTTCTTATTTGAGTAGTACTCTTTTGATTACGTTTTAAGGTTTGTTTAGAGTTATTTAAGCTTCATCACTGAGGTCTTGGTATCGATTCCCTAGAGGGGGTGGCTAACAGTGAAGTGTGAACTGACAGTGGGTGTACTAACAAGCTAACAAAAAAAAAAGAGTTATTTAAGCATGCTAAATTTTTTTATTTTGGAAGAATCTATCAATTAAAATTCTTATATTTTTATTATTTCTCTTGTGGATTCGAGAAAATTATCTTGTGGATTGAATGTTTTTTTCGATCAAGGAAGACGGTAATCGACCTCACCATGTCCTTCCCTATATCAATTTGATATCAGAGTGAGGCTTTCTCTTGAATCGGTGGCTTCTAACAATGGGTCGAGCACAATCCGATGGACGGTGCTCTAGGGAATTATCCTTTAACAATGGCGGCTTTCGAAGCGGTGCAGCTGGAGAATTGGTAAGTCATGTAAGGGCTACATGTTATCATCGATTGCAGGATGGAGGCCCTAGGGCAACTCCATATTCGCGGTGATGATCCACCTTCAGTAGGCACTGGAATTTGCATTCGTGCTAATCGTGGGACGGTGCTAGCGATGAATCATAGAATCACACTTGAGGATGTGGGATCCAACGATGAGGAGATCGATGACATGATCCTCCAACATCCTGAATGAGGCAACGATCAGGTAGATCAGACGGTTTGAGAATTCTGAATGAAAGTCAATCTTTCTATCTTTAATAGTCAACTCCACATTGATGACTTTCTCGATTGGCTACTTTAAGTCGAATGTTTCTTCGACTACATGAAAATCTCTTAATGGAAGAAGGTTAATCTTGTAGCCTACAAGTTGAATAGCGGAGCTTTGGCTTGGTGGGATCAGCTTCAACTCGCATAGACAAGACATATGAATGCATCAATTCACATGTGATTGCAGATGAAGTAATTGTTGTGCGCACGATTCCTCTCTAGCGATTAGGATAAAGTATTGTTCTAAAAAAACTAAAATTGTTAGCAGGATAGTCGATCAGTGAGGAGTTATGTAGAGAAATCATATTGTCGGTTGGCAAGAGGCGAAAACAGCCAATCAGCTAGGGGTTATGTAGAAAAATCTCACTGTTAATTGGTGAGAGGTGACTTGGTCGAGATGGAGTCGTGACAGGTCACCGAATTCATCATTGGCATATGTGTGGCCCCGGAGGAAACAGAGAACCAAATCAATACTTCTAAAGTGGAGGAGTAGTCTGTCATAAATGAATGGAATTTCATCAAGCACTTTGAGGTGATGGGAGTGGTAGTGGCATTGATAGAAAAGGAAGTGAATGTGGAGTCCATGAACATTCCAAAAGATGCGAAGCCAATGTTGCAGGAGTTCAAGACGATTGTGCTTACCGATCTTCTTGACGAATTGTCTTCCATGCAAAAGATTCGCCTTTTTCAGGTTGAGTTTGTCTTCAACAACATAAAGAATCAATCTATTAACCATGCCCAATTTGAGGTTATGTATGCCCGATTTCCTAAACATGTACTCGACTTGTTTCCATTGCTTAAACTACTTGTAATAAGTGTTGTGGTGAAGAATATGATGGTTCCGGTAGCAACTATTCATGCTGATGTTTAGAAGAAATGAAAGAAACCTACTGCAAAGTACAAGGGTCAAGGAAGAGGATAATAAATGTCAGCACCCGATGTTTAATACGTATTGTGAAGCAAGTTTGTTGAAGAACTTAAGGAAGTTGAACACATATTGTGAACTAAACTCGAGGACGAGTTTTTTTTTCAAGTGGAGGGGTTTGATGTAGGACTTGGATCGAGCATGTTCCTGACACACATAGATCGGAAGAGCCCAAAGAAAAATTGACAAAATTCAGCATAGTTTGACCAATCGACCCATTAGGTCGACAAGTCGAAATTCTGCCGAAAATTTCATATATATATATATATATATATATATATATATATATATAAAGTGTGGCCTAGATAGAGGGCCCACTAGCTTCATAAATAAGGAAAATTTTATATCTTAGGCTATTTTCGGTTGGGCAGCAACATCTTAGCTACGCCACCTATCATATCCTACACAATCGGAGATTTTTTGAGCCAAGGCCGGTTTTGTCTAAAAGAAAACGGCCCTTGATCAACTGAGAGAGGAGAGGGACGTGCAAGAAGAACTTGTCGGATTGCGTCTTGCTCCCCTCTTTGGCCAAACCATCTGCAGGCCCGCTCGCTTCCCTAGGGATAAGGGAGATGTAGAAGGTTCCCCTACCCCATAATTCCCTGATTCTAGCCACCCAGTATTTTCATTTCCACAAGATTTTGGAATTCCCAAATAAACACCCGGCCACCCAGTTAGAATCTGTTTCAATAAGAACTTTGCCAAGATAAGAAGAAATTTCGTATTTGTTGTTAGACAATTATTTCCAGGTTCGACAGGTCGACAGATCCGGTCAACAGGTCGAAGGCTTTGTTCAACGGGTTGACCAATAGGGTCAACAGGTCAAAATTCACAAAATTTTTAGTTTTAATCGACTTGACTAGTCAACGACAGGTCGACGGATGACGGAAATTTGCATGATTTTAGAATTTGTTTCCTTATTTGATTAGGACTCTTTTTAATTATGTTTTAGGATTTATTTATAGTTATTTAATCATGCTAAATTTATTTATTTTGAAAGAATCTATTAATTAAAATTCTGATATTTATATTATTTCTCTCGTGGATTCAAGAAAATTCTCTTGTGAATTTAAGAGTACCTTGTGAATTCAAGATGTTAATTAATCGAGGAAGATGGTAATTGACCTCATCACATCTTTCCTTGCGTCAATTTCTCAAATAAAGCATTTTTAATTGAGGAAATATAACATAACTAGTTGGACACCAATGTCCTGCATGGTTGCCCTCATGATGTGAGGGTGTGACATCCAATCTATCCAGCTAATTGGCCCCACCTAACACTAGAATCAGGCCAATCCACTCATCAAGTGGGACCAAAGTAAATGCATACTTGGAATAAAATGCGCAGTTGGTTGTTCTTTACTATGGTGGGTCAACACAAATAGTGCCACAGCTTTCCACCAAAAAAGAAAACACAAAACTACAAATATAACCCAAAAACAGCATCAGCAGATAGCTTCCCTCTGGACAGAGCATAGCGTCGGGAGCCTAAAGCATCCTGGCTTGAAATAAGTTGACCGATTAGATGAGGCCTAAGAAATCTACATGGTCGCATCTTTTCTTATGGGTGGGCTTTGATATTGCACTTGCTCCTTGGTGTGTACATTAGCTCACTTGTACACACAAAACAGGCGTAATCAATGCTCAAGAGTTATAGTACACCTCATGCGTAGAATCACCAACATAAGAAATTAATCTAATATCATGTGGTACAATGGCACAAATATTACATATTAAACTCATAAAAATACATAGCACAATTCAGACTCCTTTCTAAAAGTAATCTCACAATCCTAAGAAATAACTATTAAAAAGTATTTCTACCTTGACAATGACTCTCAATTATTCGATGCATGGAAAAAAGGAAGAAAATTGGACTTGATGCCATCTTCTTCCCACTCTAAATTATCCCACCATTTTTTCTTACCACGTATCTTCCTTAGAGAATTGTGAGCACTATGGAGAGAAAGAGGGAGCTTTTTCAACTTTGGGCAACCAAAGACGGAGATTTCCTCCAAGGAAGGAAAATGCAGTGCATAGCTACATATGCTCGTTAGTTTTGAAAGGTTCCAGAGTTTTATACGTTTTAGTTGCTTTGGCCCTATATATCCAACTTCATCATCAGGAATGACCGTATCTATTACTTCTTCTAGCTCACCGCAACCAGATATCTCAATTGTTTCAAGACTTTCAAGTTTTAGTAAACCATAAATTTTCTTCAACTTGTCGCACGACGCAATCGTTATGGTGTGAAGGTTTCTGAAGCATCCGCGGCCCACCCGAATGCAATTTAAGTGGGGGAGTTTCCCAAGGTAGAGCCGTTCTAGACTCGAAACAGGATAATCCTCATCCTTCTTTGCATACCCATTAATTGTCACCTCCACCAACCCATTGCAGCCGTAAAAAGTAAGCAGTTGAAGACTTTTCATTGCAGTAAAAAGGGATGATAGTTGGTTGGAGATAGTTATATACCTCAGATATAGATACCGAGTCACGTTCCGTAGCTTGCTAGAGCAGAGCAACCTTTCAAGAGCATGCACATTTGACAAGGAGAGACTAAGATGATTTAAACGTTCGAGGCCTTCCAAATCACTCATATTTAATCCCTCACTCCCTTCTTCCCACTTTGAATAACTCCATTCTAGTTTGATCACTCTTAACTCAGAAAGCCTGGAGATTGCCCCTCGAGGAATTGTGTGCAAAGGAGTATGCTCCAATTCCAAGTGCTTCAGCTTTACCAGATTTCCCATCTCTTCAGGCAATGATGTGATCTTCGTGCGTGTTAGATTGAGATACCGCAGCTCTGCCAAGTTACCGATCTCTGCGGGAAGCTCTACTATCCCACACATTGACAGATCCAAGACCCTAAGAAGAGGCATGAACTGAAAAAAATCAGTATGGAACTTTGTAAAATACAAATTCCGTTGGAGCAGCAACGTTAAGAGGTTGGGGCATTGAGGTGTCTCTGTTACTTCTTTTATGTCATTTCTCATTAGAGATATCCTCTCGGCCTCCTTCCACCTTTCAAATTCTGGTGCATGCGTCAGTTCCACGCTAGCTCTCACCAAAAACCTATTCTTCTTCTTCCCGCACTCTGAAGCTATCCATAATGCCAGATCACGAATCACGTCGTGCAACTTTACTTCTTTTTTTTCATCAGAACCACTCTCCAACAAGCATGCAGCCTTTAATCTTCCAATGATATCATGTCCCTTGTTATGGGCTTCATCAAGATCATCATCCCACCCATCTAAGAATCCTTCGCCTATCCAGTAATTTATAAGTTTTTCTTTTCGAATGGAGTAGTCCTCCGGAAACAGTGCACAGTACAGGAAACACGATTTAATCGTGTCACCAACGAGATTATCATAACTGAATTTCAAGCGCAAAAGCATTTTATCATTCATACCTTGTATCTCCGATGGTGGCTTGCTTGTGCTCAGAACTGATATTGCATGCTTCCATTCCTGTAGTGTCTTCTTACATGCCATGGCCCGCCCAATGGTGATGAGCGCAAGGGGCAGACCCTTGCACTCTTTAGCGACACTCTTGGCAAGGATCGGTATCTCCGGATGGGATTTCATGGCCTCTTCACCAACATTCCGTACAAATAGATTCATTGCTTCTTGCTCTGGGAGACATTCTACTTTGATCTTCTTGTCGGCAGTCATGTGGCCACAGACGTCCTCAAATCGTGTAGTGAAAACCACCTTGCTCATGTTTTGGCTGCTTGGATGAGGAATTCCGACCATCTCTAGATCTAATGATTCCCAAATATCATCCAACAACAGCATGAATTTCTTACTGCTCAAGACCTTGCGAATGTCATGAGCCCATGTCTCTTCATGAGCCCTCGTCTCGCTGTAGCTTTTCTTCTCTGCCCAAGGCAAGCCCAATCGCTTGCCAATATCCATCTGAATCTTTCCCACATTTAATTCTTTAGACACCACCACCCAAATCACAACATAGGAATCATCATTTCTTTTAAGGAATTGGTTATTGATATCATTCAGAAGTGTTGTTTTCCCCACACCCCCCATTCCATATATTCCAAGAACCCCCCCTTTGCCTTCGCCAATCCAGTTTAGAACCTTCTCCAACACCAAGTCCCTGCCCACAGCGAATGTAAGAGGCTTCTCTTCAACAGCATCGGGAAGCTGCTTATTCGCCACCTCTGTGAAGGAATCACCTTTGCTCTTCAGCACAGCTACATCTTTCAGCTTCTTCTCCGCCCACTTGCTAAGCTTGTAGGCCGACCAACAATTTGGATGGCAATTCCAAAGACACCTCATCATTTTCTTGAAAGTTTCTTCCATTGCATTCACTTCTCCTTCGGCTTCTTTTACCTTTTTAAGCCATAATTGAACCTCGTCCTTGCATTTGAGCAGCTCCCGCTCAGCGACATCTACCCTTGTCTTCATGTCATTCCTCACGCATTTCAATTCTTCCATGGCTTCCTTTAGGGAGCTAAAGTTGTCTTCAACCTCAATGATGGGACGAGCGATCGGATCCCACCCACTAACTATGATGTTGATGATTTGCTTGATGCAGTCCATGCTGATGATTTGGCAGATGCACTCCGTGTCTGTGGAGGGAAAAATAAAATGGGTGGAAATGAGCTCTCAAAATGCAATTGAGGAGCTCGAAGTCAATTCATTTGGAAGAACTTATATGAGACAAAAAAAAAAAAAAGGCAAATTCAAGGTTCTAGTAAACTACGCCACACGAAACAATAGGAATTGACGCGTCTGTTGAAAAATTCTTGAGGCTACATAAGGATATCATCAAGCTGATATTTGTGGTGCAGTCCATTTGAACTTTGGATGTGTTTTGTTTTTAGGCTCATGCTCTAAAATAAGTATGCAACCCGCTGGAGGGAGGGAAAATTTCTTTATTGAGCTGGTGTGATCGGCAATATATGAACGGTGTTTCCCAACGGTGGGGCCACGGAAGTTCAAATTCCCTTTGCCTTCAACACAGATGCGGATAGTCTATGTTGAAGGTACTGGAAAATTCGGTACCATCCGTTCTCGTTAGTCCACGTCGTCCCGATGACTCCAAGCTAACATGATAGGCGGATTTCTCTCTCCCAAATAGATTAGTCCTGCATAATATGACTTTTAATGTATTGAACTTCTCTACGCCCCCACAATGATTTAGGTCTTAGATCCACAGCCTCCATCAATTTTTAAAGATAATTCTAAGAGCATGAACCCAAAAATAAGGTACATCCAAATCTCAAGTGGACCTCACCACAGAAGGTAGCGGGGATTGGATTACTACAGTTGAAACCTTCCCAGAGTTCACTGTGAGGTTTATCTGCCGTGAAAACACAAATATTAGCTTGATCAAAGCCTTACTTACCCCCAAGAATTTTTCAATAGTATATGCCCAATTCCTAGTGTTTCTGTAGTGTGGCCTGGCCCACTTGAGCCTTAGATCTGCCTAGTTTTTTTTATCCTATTTCATAAAATGGTATGAAAAAAATGAACGGACCGTGTGGATCTTATACATACGTCATGATGGGACCAAGGAAGTACACTTCTAATTTTCTTCTCTCCACATGGAATGTGCGGCACCACGGGAGCGGATTTGGTGAAACCCGGGCCCACGAGAGAGTGCAACCTTTATCATGGTACCAACCTTGGCATGTATATTCTGTATCCATCCCATCCATCCCTTTTTCCATATCATTTTAGGGCATTAACCAAAAAATGAAGGTTATCAAATGGACCATGACATAAGAAAAGTGGGGAGTGACCATTAATGGGTCATAAAAGTTTTGGATCTAGCTGATATGCGTACGTGAACCTTTTTTTTTTTTTAAATGTAATCTCTAACATATTCCATTTGATCTTTCCTGAGAGAAAGGGGACTATCACTTTAACTATGGATCTCCATTATAATGTCATTTGATCTTTTTCCCTGATTAGGGAATCGATTGCAAGACCTCAGTGTTGAAACGAGGTATCTTTCACTCGGTCTACCACTTGGGCTATGGATCTGGGTGCGTATAACACAGCTAAAATAGAAGTACATACAAATGATGAAAGCACATGAATAAATAAATAAACTAGAGACATTAAAGTGAGCGCTCCCGTGGTGCAAATTGGATTGCAAATAAAAGCGCATGGAGACATTAAAGTGAGCGCTGAGAAGTTTTTAATGGTAGGGTGTTCAATCACCACCGTTTCGTCTAGTATGGTCCACTTGATAATTGGATCTTCTTACTTTTTGTTATAATGCTCTAAAATGATATGTAAAAATGGATGGATAGAGTGGATAAAGAACAGACATCAGGGTGGGGTCCACGGTAAGGGCTGCACACTCTTGGGTGAGGCTGGGTCTCATCTAATCCACTCCCTTGCACCACACATCAGGCAACGGTGTGAAATTTATGTGGGCCCAAGATAATGTATTCGTTAGATTCACACTATCCATCCAACTTTTTCCAATTATTTTAGGATATCAATGAAAAAGCAATGCAGATCCAAAGCTAAAGTGGACCACACTAAAGACAGTGGGAATTAATGTTACAGTTCAAAATTTATTGGGGTCAAAGAAGGTTTTCATCAAGTTGATATTTGTATTTTAATTTCGTGCAGCCATGTGTGATCTCAGGATCAAGTAAGATGGAAAATGAGCTTCATGATTAGCCTTAGGAAAGTTTCAACGGTAGTTCGTTCAATCACCATTACTTTATATAGTGTGATCCAGTTGAGCTTTGGATGTACCTCATTTTAGGGATCATGTGATGGGTATTTTTGACCCGTCTTCGACCGGTCATAGGCTGGTGTTCGACCAGTCGTGGGAGTCGAGTCCTAACACGATTCAAAGTCCAGCGAGTTCGGACTATTTTTCTCCAGGGTGCTCGACCGGTTGTAGGTGACCCACGACTGGTCGTAGGTGGCGCTCGACCGGTCGTGGGTGGCGCACGACTAGTCGTAGTTACGCAAATTCTTCAGCGATTTTGTGCAAATTTCGTGTCGCAAGTCCTTTCACAACTGGGATGCGGAAAGGAGTTTCCCAAAACTATAAAAGGGGTTGCCTAGGGTTTTCTAGGTACAGCAAGAGGGTTTCCTAAAGCTTTACAAGTGATTTGCTAAAGGGTTTAGGGGCTACTAAAGGTGAGAGAGAGAGAGAGGAAAAGAGAGAGAGGAAGCTTGTAGAAGTGAGGTTATGCTCGTGGAGGTGATCTACGGTGTAATCTATATCTCAGCGCTCCTACGTCCTCGTAATCGGTTAGATCTCTCAGTTTTTCTTTGTTTCTATTACTGTTTATCCACTCCTGCGCGAGTGATGAAGGTTTGATCATATCAAGGTGTGGTTGTGATCGGTTGTAACGTTCTACTTCATAGTGGATTGTTGATCTGGACGAGGTCCCGTGGTTTTTACCTCTTTGAGGGTTTTCCACGTAAAAATCTCTTGTGTGGTGTGTGATTGATGCATTGATTATTTTCATTGCTTTATTATCCATAATTCTGGTTTGTTCTGGAGGGCTAGATCCTAAGGTTTTGTGCAAGGCCCCCAACAAAGTGGTATCAGAGTTAAGTTCATTGAACGAGTAGGATTGGTTTGAATTATGGAAGGTGGCTCATCAAGGATGATCAGTCTCAATGGTTCTAACTGGACCATATGGAAGGCTAAGATGGAGGACTTTCTTTACTGCAAGGACCTATATTCTCCAATTTTAGGTATATCAACAAAATCCAAGGATATGACTGATGATGGTTGGAAGAAGATGGACCGGAAGGCGGTGGGGTTTATTAGACAATGGTTGGATGATTCTGTGTTCCATCATGTGTCTACGGAAACCCCAGCCGCTAGCCTATGGCTAAAATTACAAGGGCTGTATGAGAGGAAGACAGCCGGTAATAAGATTTTTCTAATAAGGCGACTTGTGAATCTCAAATTCAAGGATGATGGTTCTGTGGCCGAGCACATGAACGTGGTCAGCAATATAGTGAACCAACTCACCTCTATGAAGATGGTCCTGGATGATGAATTGCAAGCTTTACTATTGTTTAGTTCATTGCCTGACAGTTGGGAGACATTGGTGGTGTCTCTAAGTAACTCCGCGCCAGACGGAAAGATATTCATGGAATAGGTAACTAGCTGTCTCTTCAATGAAGAGACAAGGAGGAAGTCTCAGGGGTCTACTTAGCAAGAGGCCCTTGTGACATAGGAACGGGAAAAAAGAAAGAACAAGCCTGAGATAAATCAAGAGGCAAGTCAAGTAATAGAAAAGATGTTGATTGCTGGAATTATGGCAAGAAGGGCCACTATAAGCATGAATGTCGTGGTAAGAAGAACGGCAAGAAAGGAAAAGGGAAGGAAGATGAATCAGATTCCACTGCGGTCGCTTAGATGGTAACGTTGTAGTTAATCTTTCTGCAGATCATGATGTATGTCTCACGGCTATGAGTCAGGACACCGACTGGGTGATAGACTCGGGAGCTTCCTTTCATACGACTCCACGCAGGGACTTCTTAACAAGCTACAAGTCAGGTGACTATGGGACTGTGAAGATGGGAAATTCTGGCGTATCAAAAATTGTGGGAGTCGGTGATATTTGTGTAAAGACCGATGTGGGCTGCACATTGGTTCTCAGGGATGTGAGGCATATCCCAGACTTTCGCCTCAACTTAATGTCGACGGGAAGGTTGGATGATGATGGCTATGAAAACTGGTTTGCTGGTGAGCGATGGAAGCTCATCAAGGGTTTGTTGATCGTGGCCAGAGGAAAGAAGTGTTGCACCCTTTACAAGGCAAGTTTCAGTTGTGCAAGGGTAGGTTGAACGCAGCGGAAGATTCAACTATTGACATGTGGCACAGGCGTCTAGGCCACATGAGTGAAAAAGGGCTTCAGCTACTAGCGAGGAAGCAGCTCCTTCCAGACGTGACAGGTATGCCTCTCAAAACCTGTTTTGATTGTTTATCAGGAAAACATCACAGAGTTTCATTCATTAAAATTGTTTCTCATGTTAATAAAGAGCATGCATTAGATTTGGTTTATTCTGATGTTTGCGGTCCCATGAAGACAAAAACCATGGGTGCGGCATTGTATTTTGTCACTTTTATAGATGATGCATCTAGGAGGGTTTGGGTTTATACTTTGAAATCCGAGGATGAGGTCTTTGGTGTGTTTAAGTTTTTTCATGTTATGGTCGAGAGAGAGACAGGTAGATCATTGAAGTGCATCCACACTGACAATGGTGGTGAATACATTGACGACTTCCATGAGTATTGTAAGTCACTGGGTATACGACATGAACAGACGGTTCCCAAGACCCCCTAGCATAATGGTGTAGCTGAGCGAATGAATCGCACCATTGTTGTGAGAATCAGATGCATGTTATTACATGCGAAATTGCCCAAGATGTTCTGGGGAGAAGTAATGCATACGGCGGTGTATTTGATAAACAGGTCTCCATTAGCCCCGTTGAATGGAGAAGTACCTGAGAAGGTGTAGATTGGACAGGATCCATCATACAGTCATCTCAGGGTGTTTGGATGCAGGGCATCCATTCACGTACTAAAGGACGAGAGGTCCAAACTCGATACGAAGATCAGGCAGTGTGTGTTCTTAGGGTACGATGATAAAAAAATTCGATTATAGATTGTGGGATCCGACCGAGAGGAAGCTCGTCAGGAGCAGAGATGTGGTTTTCTTTGAAGATCAGTGTATAGAAGACATTGATCAGCCAGAGAAGAATCAGCCTAGTTCAGGTGAGCTAGAGGACATGGATCCAGTTATTCCTCCCGTGGTGCCTGATAACGGGGGAGTACAGCAAGGTGCAAAGGACGAGAGTATTCCTTCAGAAGATGGACCAGGAGAGCAGCCCTCACTTGATCCACTTGTTGAGCCATAGGTGAGGAGGTCATCTAGGGACAGACAGTTGTCCAGGAGGTACTCGCCACATGAGTACATTATGCTGACTTATGGGGGAGAGCCAAAAGACTATTCTGAGGCCCTAGCCGACAAGTATAAGGAAGAGTGGTTGAAAGCTATGCAAGAGGAGATGGAATCCTTGCATAAGAACCACACCTATGACATGGTAAAATTACCTAAGGGCAAGAAAGCTTTGAGCAACAAGTGGGTGTTCAGAAAGAAGATCGAGCAGAAGAATTCACAGACGAGGTTCAAGGCCAGACTTGTGGTGAAAGGGTTTGGTCAGAGGAAAGGCATAGACTTCGAGGAGATATTCTCACCAGTGGTGAAGATGACATCCATACGGGTGTTGCTTAGGTTGGCAGCTAGCATGGATCTAGAGATAGAGCAGTTAAATGTTAAAACTGACTTTCTCCATAGTGACCTGGAAGAAGAGATCTACATGCACCAACCAGAGGGGTTCAAATTCAAGGGCAAAGAGCATATGGTGTGTAGGCTGAGGAAGAGCTTGTATGGGCTGAAACAAGCTCCACGGCAATGGTACAAAAAATTCGACACGTTTATGTTGAAACATGGGTATGACAGAATGAAGTCGGACCACTATGTGTTTACACGCAAGTTCTCAGATGGTGATTTCTTAGTTCTACTATTGTACGTTGATGACATGCTCATCATGGGAAAAGACATCAAGAAGATTAACAGGCTGAAACAAGAGTTGGGCAAGTCTTTTGCGATGAAAGACTTAGGCCTGGTTAGACAGATCGTAGGAATGGAGATAACCCGTGACAGAAGCAGTAGGAAGCTTTGGCTGTCATAAGAGCGGTATTTGAGAAAGTCCTAGAGCGATTCGATATGAATGCAGTGAAGCCGGTCAGTACTCCACTAGATGGTCACTTCAGATTGAGCGACAAACAGTGTCCCAAGACGAAGATGGAGGTGGAAGAGATGCAGAAGATACCCTACGCGTCAGCTGTAGAAAGTTTGATGTATGCTATAGTGTGTACACGCCCAGACATAGCATATGCGGTTGGTGTTGTCAGCCGGTATCTTGCCAATCCTGGCAAAGAACATTGGGCAGCGGTGAAATGGATACTGCGGTATCTAAGAGGCTCATCCAGGTTGAGCCTATGCTATGGTGACGATAAACCTGTGTTAGAGGGCTACACAGATGTAGATATGGCATGTGACATAGACTCCAGGAAGTCTACATTGGGGTTCATGTTCACGTTTGCAGGGAGAGCGGTTTCTTGGCAAAGCAAGCTACAGAAGGTTGTAGCATTATCGACGACAGAGGCCAAGTACATTGCAGTCACAGAGGCATGTAAAGAGATGCTTTGGATGAAGAGGTTCTTACAGGAACTTAACCTGAAGTAGGAAGAGCACGTGGTCTATTGTGATAGTCAGAGTATTATACACTTGAGCAAGAATCCAAGTCAGCATTCCAAGTCAAAGCACATAGAGATTCGGTATCACTGGATCAAGGATACTTTGGAACAGAAGGTGTTACAGCTTGAGAAAGTCCACACGGACGATAATGGGTCAGACATGATGACTAAGGCTTTGCTCAAGGGCAAATTTGAGGTTTGTAAAAACCTGGCTGGCTTGAAGAAGGTTGATCCCTCCTGGGTCAAAAATGGGGAGATTTGATGGGTATTTTTGACCCGTCTTTGACCGGTCGTGAGCCCTGCTCGACCGGTCGTAGGCTGGTGTTCGACCAGTCGTGGGAGTCGAGCCCTGACACGACTCAAAGTCCAGCGAGTTCAGACTATTTTTCTCCGGGGTGCTCGACCGGTCGTAGTTGACTCACGACCGGTCATAGGTGACGCTCGACCGATCGTGGGTGGCGCACGACCAGTCGTAGTTACCCAAATTCTTCCACGATTTTGCGCGGATTTCGTGTTGCAAGTCCTTTCACAACTAGGATGCGGAAAGGAGTTTCTCAAAACTATAAAAGGGGTTGCCTAGGGTTTTCTAGGTACAACAAGAGGGTTCCTAAAGCTTTACAAGTGATTTGCTAAAGGGTTTAGGGGCTACCAGAGGTGAGAGAGAGAGGAAAAGGGAGAGAGGAAGCTTGTAGAAGGGAGGTTATGCTCGTGGAGGTGATCTACAGTGCAATCTATATCTCAGCGCTCCTACGTCCTCGTAATCGGTTAGATCTCTCAGTTTTTCTTTGTTTCTCTTACTGTTTATCCACTCCTGCGTAAGTGATGAAGGTTTGATCATAGCAAGGTGTGCTTGTGATTGGTTGTAACATTCTACTTCATAGTGGATTGTTGATCTGGACGAGGTCCTGTGGTTTTTACCTCTTTGAGGGTTTTCCACGTAAAAATCTCTTGTGTGGTGTGTGATTGATGCATTGATTGTTTTCATTTCTTTATTATCCATAATTCTAGTTTGTTCTGGAGGGCTAGATCCTAAGGTTTTGTGCAAGGCCCCCAACATCATGCTCTAAAACTATCTGAAAATTTTGATGGAAGGTATAGATCTAACATAAAAATTATGGTTAGACCAATGAGAAGCCACAACTGCACTGGAATTTCTTATAATTCCTTCAACGCAGACTATCACTTAAATAGAGACGCCCAAGATGTCTCACACAACTGTAAGGGTTATTTCTCCTAGTTGCTTGGGAAACTTAAACAGTTCATTCCATTAGTCTCGATTGTCAATAACGTTCAACAAAAATTCCATGGGCTAGCATGGAAATATCAGACAAAATAAGTCTAACCAACAATGCCATCTATCTATGTGATTGCTCTTGTCATAGATTGCTTTAGATTCTAAAGAATCGCTTCTGTTAGACAATCATAACAATCCTATCCATGAGTCCTTACGGCTATAAAAAATTACTCAATTAAGATGGAGTTGATCAATCAAGCAGACTCACTTATAATACATGGTAGCCCTTAAAAAGTTTTCTAGACTTAACGCGTGTTTTATTCAGGCTGTCCATTCAATTTTCAGATCATTTTATATATAAGCCAAAAAATGGGGCTAGGGTGGAACCGGAGATCCACTATGGTCGGTACTGGAGCCTTGTGGAGGCCTAACATGATCTATGTACCTTACATCCAAACTATCCATCTGTTTTGACAGCTCAGGTGAACCACAGAACAGGATGTGGTGATTGACCATTAAAAACTTTTTGTGGGCCACAAAATTTTTGGATCAAGCGAATATTTCCGTGGTCCCTTCATCCAAGTCTGTGACCTTATCAATAGGTTGGATGGGAAATAAGTATAATGGTGGCTATGGTGGCGGCCAAGAAGTTTTTAACGGTGGGTATTTAATCACTTTGTTTCCTGTGGTGTGGCCCACCTAAGATTTGAATATTCTTGGTTTTCTTGGGATCATGCACTAAAATAAGCTGTCAAAATGGATGGACAGTGTGGATGTAAAGCACATACATCATAGTGGGTCCCACAGTAAGGGATTCACCCAAGCCATGCCCCCCAAAATGAGATCCAAATCTAAGGTGGACCACACCCCGAAAATTCACTTGGGGCTACATAAGTTTTGGATGAAGCTGATATGTATTTTATCTCCGTCTAAGTCTGTGTGACGTAATTAATAGGTTGGATGGCAAATAAACATTACAATGGGCCTAAGGAAGTTTTTAATGGTGGATGTTCAATCACAACTATTTCTTGTGGTGTGGTCCATCTAAGATTTTGATTTGCCTCATTTTTGGGCTTACGAACTTAAATGGGCTGAAAAAAATGGAAGGATAGAGTTGATAAAATGCATATATCATGGTGGGCCCACATAGCTTTTCCAGTAGCAGACAGTACCAACGTAGGCATTATGGCATTGTGTAGACACTGAAAATCGGTGCCCACGCTGATTTAAATGTGGTGTAGTGTTTGTGGTGGATGATTAGATTGATTATGGATGTTGGAGTTGCCACTAGCCGAAAAATCTCAAAATCCCGCGGTCTGCTAGAACCGCGGAATACGTAAGGTTGGGAGAAATCCAAAAACTCTCCTACCTTAGATTAACTCCTGGTCTGCGATTTGTGATTCCAGGTAAGGGACCTCGGTTACAAAGAGGGAAGGGGTTAGGCACCCTCTCTGCCCATTTAAATGTACGGTCTCTACTTAGTGTGGTAAAACAATCTCAATGGATAATGATGATGCTATGGTCATGATGGGACTAGTTACATGTGAATTTCTGATATGGCAAGATTCGAGATTTCGGCAAGCTACAGAGCATACGTCCGACAATGTGTCTAGAAGGTGGATGTGATGATGCTTATGCAAAGAGGTAAGAAAAATGGACTAGATCGCTAGGAATTTCTGATGTGACAGGATCCGATGTATGACAGGTCACAGAGCATATGTTCACTAGAGATCTAGAGAAGCAGGGGGGTTGAGAAGGGAGTAGATGTCATGATGAATGCTTGTAGGATGATGGATCTTTGGCTTGATTCTTGAGTGAGCTTAAGACAGGAACCGAACCATGATTAATCAGGGTTAGGCTTATGAGTTGGAAGAGTTGAGAGGAGGGCTAGGGGGTGGCTGAAAAAATTAGAACTTTGAGAGTTTGGGAGCTCCTTCCCTTTCCCTCACTCTCTTCCTCACTCTCTTTCTCTCTCACTCTCTTTCTCTCTTACTCTCTTCCTCTCTTGGATTTGGTGTCTTGAAATGAGAAGAGGAGAGGGCTATTTATAGCCTTCTCCAATGACATTGCTGTAATTACTGGATTTAAGAGGGTTAAAAGCTGAGGTGGCAAGTGTTGATTGGTAGAGAGGAGAGAGATGCCACATGGCACACTCTCATTGGCTTATGGGGCTGGTAAATTGGTAAATAGTGAAGGTAGGGAGGGTAATTTTGAAGAAAAGTTGACTTTTGGATGCTGGGACAGCTGTCCACACGCAAGCCGTGAGCCGCGGCAGTCGAAGTACCGCAGGCGGTAGTCAGACTACCGCCTGGGGTAGTCAAACTACCGCGCGGGCCTGGTTTGGGCCGGTTTCGCATGTGTGAGCTTCGTGTGGTGCTCTGGTTCGTCCAATGGTCTCCGTTTTAGGTTTTTGGGACTCAAAGTGGTGGATTTAAGTATGGATAAAGGGTTCTGGCCAGAGTATAGGGTATAGGCGAGGCTGTGTGTGTTTTGAACAGTTTGGATTACGGTTTCAGGTTACGGATTGGAGATTTTTGGGGACTTTTGGGTTAGGGTTCGGTTTAGGCTGGGATTAGGGTTTGGTTCAATGTATGATCATGGTTCCCGGGTAGTCTTAGCCTTCTCAAGATATTAGCCTGGGTGGGGGTGTCTACACATTATTTGCTACGCTACTATATATTCCGGTGACTTTATGTTATGGGATTTGATTAGGCAACCTCATGTCAAGAGTAGAGCTGGGCATGTCTGACCCGATCCGAACCGAACCGACGGCCTGGATCGGTGCGGATCGAGTAGGGCCATTGAGATCCAACAGTTTTTCGGATTGTGGTCAATCCGAACCGATCCGATTCAAAATCCGATCTGAATGGATCCGATCTGATCCGATCAGACCCGATTCAGATCTAACTATTTTTACCTTAAGTATATATGTAAGTTTTTTTTTAATCTCTTATACTTTTTACCCTACCCAGCAGCACCCACACCCGAACGGCCGAACCCAAAATCCCCAAAATCCCTAAAATCCCTCCCTCAAATCTCTCCCTAAAGTCTCTCCCTCTCTCTTTCTCTACCCGAATGAGTAGCCATCTCGATCCGGCTACTTTCATTTGTCTATACCCGAACAAGCACCACACCCGGCCATCTTGATCCGGCCCACTCATCATCACCGTTCATCATCTCCATTCATCAGGTAGGTACGTAGGTTTCATTTTTATTTATTTATATTTTTTAATTTTAGCTTGTATTTTGGACTATTTTGGAGCGGTGGCCCACCATTTTTATTTATAATTTTTCTAAAAATAAAAAATATAATCAGGACCGATTCGAACTGTACCCAATCCGATCCGACTCAGTTTCCCTGACCGAGTCAGACTCGGATCGGATCAAGCAAGTAGTGGTCCAGATCAGATCGAGTCAAATGACCTAGATTCAGTCCCGGATCGGATCGAGTTCGAGTCAGGCCATATAATTTCGGACTGAGTCGAGTTGGACCCAATTTGATCTAACTCGGTCAATGCCTAGCTCTAGTCAGGAGGCTCAATCAAATCAGACGCGGATTGCGTCCTAGCTCCGCTCAGATGGTAATCCGTCTGGGCTGGCCTCTATGGGGCCCACCATGATGTAACTGTTTTATCCATGCTATTCATCATTTTTCTCATCATTTTTCTCATATCATTTTAACATATGTGCCAAAAATGAGGCAGGTAAATGGTTTTAAGTGGACCACAAAGTGGGGTCTGAACATACACCATTAACAACTTCTTGGGACCTGGAGAAGCTTCGGGTCAAGCCGATATTTATTTTTTCACTTCATCCACATCTACATGACCTTATGAATTCACTTCATCCACGTCTACATGACCTTATGAATAGGTTGGATGGTAAAATAACATTACGGTGGCCTTTAGAAAGGTTTCAATGGTGAGTGTCATTATCACTACAGCTTCCTTTGGTGTGGTCCACTGGAGCTGTAGACCTGCTTCATTTTTATGATCATACTTTAAAATGATATAAGAAAGGCGATTAACAGCATGGATAAAACACTTACATCACAGTGGGCCCCACAATGCACTGCCCGGACGGTAATGGGGGAAGGACAGAATCCGCGTCCAATCAAATCGTGCTTACATCAGGTAATCAGGAATGTCGGTGGTGATCACAGGGGAATACTCAATCCACATCCTGAGAGAATATGCAGTGCACCAGAAATCGCTCTTCCTTCTCTAAAATGATTATTATATCCATATGTGAGACAATCTCTATCATCTCTGATGATTGCAGCTTTGGATATTTTTGCCTGGGCCATTAGGCTTCAAAAAATTCACTAAAAGAGGGTAAATTTGTCCTAAATTTGTAGATAGTTGGTAAGGAACGATTGAGAATTTTCTACAAAATAAACGGCTCAATGGCCTCTAATATGGACAATCATGATCATTTGTACAAACATAGGTCTAAGCAACAATGCAATCCATCTATTTGATAGCTCCCATCATGGATTGCTTATGATTCTAAAGAATCACTTCTAATAGACAATCATAACAATCCTATCCATGAGATGGCTACAAAAGATGGCCCAATTAAGATGGATTTGACCATCCAAGAAGTCTTGCTTATATATGGTAGCCCTTGAAACATGGGCTTAATGAACGGTTTAAATGGACTTGTTGGACTGCCAAAGTTATCCAAATACAACTCGGAGCACGGTAATTTACAGTTTCGTGCAGAGGTGGGCATCGAGCCGAGTCGAGTCGAGGTGGGCCAAGCTTGGCTTGGCTTGTCCATGATGTACTCGAGTTCGAGCTCGAGCTCGAGCTTAGCCTCGAGCTCAACATTGAAGCTTGGCTTGTTTGCCAAAGTTGTCGAGTCGAGTTCGAGTCGAGCTAATGGTTCGAGTCGAGCTCAAGCTTGTTGGGTGAGAGAGTAATGGATTTTGTTCTTGATCCTCATCCATTGATGAAAAATTCTAAAATCTTAAGAGAATCAAAGCAAAACCCGACGAAAAAACCAAACAAATCTTCGAATCAGATAAGGAAACTTGTAAGAACCGATCTGTTCTTGATCTTCTTCCACCAACAGAAATCCAAGTACTAGGAAAGAAACAGAGCAGAACATAGATCAGAAATCCAAGTAAAGAGCTCTAGCCAATCAGATCATTAGATTTCCTTGAAGCTCTAACAAATCTGAGAAGAACCCATGTCAAATTTCTTGGGTTTCTCGCCTAAGAAGTAGATCTCAAGAGATTGAAATCATACTATTGTGGAGTTAAAATGAAAACTGGTGATGGTGGTCGGGGCAGGAGTGCGACTGGCAGTGGGCAGAGAAAAAGAAGAAAGGGAAATGGAAGGGGGTGCGTGCGGTTGGATAGAGACTCTAGGGTTTATTTTTATTTTATTTTTATTTTTAAGTTTAAACTTAAAACTTATATATATATATATATATATATATATATGAGAGATGCTCACACACAACTAGTTGGACCATTGAAATTGGTCCAACTAGCTGTGCATTAAATCACATGAATGTTTTTCTTTATTTACATATAATGCGAGAAAATGACCATTGTAGACAAAACCTTTTACCCAGCGGTTTCTATGAAAGAATACAAACTTTAGTTACCAATCTAGACTAGCACGTGCGGACAGCGACTTTGAGGATGAAACTACCCCTCCTTTTCGATGCGAAGACGAGCGCTGACGCTCCTCCAACTGAGAGTTGTACGAACGGCTTAAAAGAGATCAAAGTTACATGGCCCCACAGCTATATATTTATTATATCCACAACGTTCATCCATATTTCGAGATCATTTCGGAGCATTATCCAAAAAAAAAAAAATCATATCCAAAGATCAACTGGACCACACCACAAAGAGCAGTGGGAAATTGATTTTCACCGTTAAAAATTTTGTAGGGTCCACCATAACATTTATTTTCCATCCAATCTATTCATAAGGTCACAAAGGCCAGGATGAAGAGGAAAAACAAATTTCATAATGATCCAAAACTTGTGTAACCCCTAAAAGGGTTTCAATGGTAGACGTTCAATTTCCCACTGCCTTTTACAGTGTGGTCCACTTGATAGTTAGATCTATCTTATTTTTCATCTTAAGCCCTAATAGGAGCTCGCCAAATAGATGGATGGTTTGGATATAACACAGACCTCATGGTGGGGCCCACAAAAATAATGAAAATTTCAAAAAAAAGAAAGAAAGAAACAGAATCTGCGATGAATCGCGGATTCCGCGATTCCACCGCAACTCGCTGTATGATTTGGGGATGGATCGCGGAATCCGCGATTCATCGGGGATACAAATAAAAGGCTATGGCTATGGATTATAACCGTAGCTATAGCCGTATCCTGTGCACTTTTCTTTCTTTCTTCTTCTTTTTTTTTTTTTTTTTTTTTTTTTTTTTTTTTTACATTTAGAATTTTATTCTACCTACATTTAATTTTCTCTAACACACATTTATATAAATATGTATATATAAGCATATAAAAAAAATTTCTCTCTTTTTTTCATTTCTTTCTTTATTCATATAACAAGAATATTTTCTAAACCAAAATTAGTTACTTGACGTACCATATATGATTTTAGGGCTGAAAGTTGGGTGGGTTCAACCCGACCAACATGTGACCCACCCGACTTTGGAAATTGAGCGGGCCAATGTATTTCATGCAACTTTGTTCATCTCTTTTTCTTTGTCAATAGGTCTTATGATGCTATTCTGCCACTCATCTGGAATTTTCTTTATCTGTAAAATTTTATCGAGAAGATTTGGTAACCAAACTAATCTGATTTTTCTTGGTACCTTCTGCCTTCTATAGATGATAGCCTATTCTCAACAACCTTCCTTTTTTGCATCATCGTTAAATTTATCTTTACTTCCCTTTACCTGAATTTTGAGATAAATATATATGCAATCCCGACTCTCCAGGGTCCAAGACCCTCCTAAATTTGTCTCCATGCGTACTCCTTCATTCAACAGCCTTTAAAATTAGCCTCTCCATTTCACCCTAATCTCACCAACTTTCACCAAGACCTTTTGATCCTTACCATTGATGCTTCTAGTGTGGGTTGTCTCTACTTTTCCACTTCCTTGATGCATCTTTCTCTCCCTCTTTAATGCTTAACCTATTATACAATTCATGATACAGTTTATACCTCCCACATATAATTATTATATATTACCTATCTTGATAGAATAGAATAGTGGAAAAGGATTCATTTAGCCGACCCCAATTAGTTGGGATAAGGCTTTGGTCAATTCCTAGCCTCCCTTGCTCAATTTCTAGTCTCCCTTGCTCAATTCCTAGGTTCCCTCACTTAATTCCTAGGTTTTCTCGCTCAATTTTTAGGTTACCTCACTGAATTTCTAGCTTCCCTCGCTCAATTCCTAGGCTGTCTCGCTCAATTCATAGGTTCTCTCGCTGAATTTCTAGCTTCCCTCACTCAATTTCTAGCTTCCTTCGCTCAATTCGTAGGTTGCCTCGCTGAATTTCTACGTTGCCTCACTCAATTGCTAGGTTGCCTCGCTCAATTCCTAGGTTCCTTCGCTCAATTTATATATTGTCTCACTGAATTTCTATCTTCCCTCGTACAATTTGTAGCTTTCCTCGCTCAAATCCCAGGTTGCCTTGCTGAATTTCTAGGTTCCCTCGCTCAAATTCTAGCTTCCCTCGCTCAATTTCTAACTTCCCTCGGTCAATTCCTAGGTCGCCTCGCTCAAATCCTAGGTTTCCTCGCTGAATTTCTACCTTGCCTCGCTCAATTCCTAGGTTCCCTCGCTCAATTTCTAGCTTCCCTCGCTCAAATCCTAGGTTGTCACGCTGAATTTCTAGGTTTCCTCGCTTTATTTCTAGCTTCCCTCGCTGAATTTCTACGTTGCCTTGCTCATTTCCTAGGTTCCTCGCTCATTCCTCCTCGCTTCCTCCTCTCAATTTCTAGCTTCCTCGCTCAATTTCTACCTTCCTCGCTCAATTCGAGGTTGCCTTATCACAATTTCTAGGTTACCTCGCTGAATTCCTACATTGCCTCGCTCAATTTCTAGGTTTCCTCGCTCAAATCCTAGGTTGCCTCGCTCAATTTCTAGCTTCCCTCGCTCAATTCCTACCTTCCCTCGCTTAATTCCTACGTTGCCTCGCTCAATTCCTACGTTGCCTCGCTCAATTTCTAGGTTCCCTCGCTCAATTTCTAGTTTTCCTCATCAAGATCAAGACTCATCTAGCCTCTTGGGAAAACACTTCGGATGTTTTCCACGGCTATTCAATGCCCAAGCTTCTTCGTGAATGGAAATGGACTATTTATAACTTTCAGCACACCTTATGCATCCCGATGCATTAGTCCCTCTCCTTCAGGCTTTTGGAAACTTGATGTTGATGCAGCTCACTTGGTAATCCAAGGGAGTCAAGGATCGGAGGAATTCTAATAGATGGAGAATGGCTTGGAGGCAAGATCAAATCTTTGGGCCAATGGCCAACAACAACTCTAATCAAGCAGAACTTAAGGCGATTAAAGTAGGTGGAAAGATTTTACCGATCGATTCAATGGCACCTTCATTGCAGTGTTCTATGCATCATTATCGTTATATGTATCGCACCCTTGGGATACCGAAACATGTATTCATATCGTCAATAATACCACACATATCGGGAATGTATCCAAGTGAAACATTCAGAAAATGATGGAATATTTAAGTGGAACTTCGGGAGATGTTAAAGGATGCATGATTTCCCCCATTTCCTCAATTTTCTCCTCCAAATGCATGGAAATCATACATACATATGTATTTGTACTAGACTTCATGCTAATACTTAAAAAGAAAAGAAATTTAAACAAGTTTTTCTTAAATAATGATTTCTCCATCAAAAATGTATTTTGCCGTCAAGCAACTCGTGTTGTTAAAACACCCCTAGGAAGAGATTCCCCCTCAAAAAAACTTCTAAAAAACTGAGGATTTCTATAAATTTTTATTTTTCCATGACATCTCGTGATATTTTCGACATTGCATCATCACAAATGAAATGAAGAAGGGGATATTGCAGAACTTTCGAATATTTGAAATGCACTTAAACCCACCCTAAGATGCAAGCTACTATAATATCAAATGCCCCATAGATAAGAATGTGAACCTTTCAGAGCATAAATGAGACAAAGAAGAAAATAAAAAAATGGCTTCAATTAACATATCATCAAACTAGCATAAATGAAAGGGGATTCATTCCCCTTTTGTTCTCAATAACCTCATAAAACACAATACCATGAATTTCATAACACCAGAATCTCTTAGGTTTCCATGCACAAAACTACAATGATACTTTTAGCATTGGAGCTTTTGAAGCTCCGGTGCAACACACTCAAACCAAACATCCTTTGGAATTTCTTGTAATAGGTATCTAAAAAAACACATCCAATAACTTAAATTTCAACTGAAATTATATAGAAGCGGAAATATACGGTCTTGCATCTGAACTAAAGCTTTGAGCCAGGAATGGGGTTTCTGTTCATGCTAATCTATACTTCTCATTCAGGGACGGGGTCCGGTGGACTAAAGATTTGATCTTGCCTAGCAAAACCTTATCAACACGGATAGGGGAACTTTGCATGTTGTGAATTTGGCGGCGTGAATGGTCAATTCAATGTCATAAGGGTTTGAGTCTATTGCTACTAGAATAAACATGAAACTCATAAACAAATAAAAGGAAAGATAAAACCCATTTTGTTCACCAGATTTGATAAATAAAACAACATGG
Source organism: Magnolia changhungtana (assembly GCA_030180095.1). Classification (NCBI taxonomy): domain Eukaryota; kingdom Viridiplantae; phylum Streptophyta; class Magnoliopsida; order Magnoliales; family Magnoliaceae; genus Magnolia; species Magnolia changhungtana. Next base: position 4,222,452 of record JASAUF010000434.1, on the reverse strand, counting down.
GTTTTTATCTTTGTTCACCAATTTTTTTTATATGCTTATATATACATATTTATATAATTATGTGTTAAAGAAAAATGTAGGTAGAATAAAATTCTAAATGTAAAAAAAAAAAAAAAAATAAAAAAAAAAAAAAAAAGAAAGAAAAGTACACAGGATACGGCTATAGCTACGGTTATAATTCATAGCCATAGCCTTTTGTTTCAATCAGCGGTTAATCCCAGATTCCGGGATCCATCCCCAGATCCTACAGTGAGCTGTGGCGGAATCGCGGAATCCGCGATGAATCGCGGATTATGTTTTTTTTTTTTTTTTAAATTTTCATTGCTTCTGTGGGCCTCACCATTGATTCTATATATTATATCCACAACGTTCATCCATATTTCGAGATCATTTCGGAGCATTATCCTAAAAAAAAAAAATCGTATCCAAAGATCAACTGGACCACACCACAAAGAGCAGTGGAAATTTGATTTTCACCGTTAAAAATTTTGTAGGGCCCACCATAACATTTATTTTCCATCCAATCTATTCATAAGGTCACAAAGGCATGGATGAAGAGGAAAAACAAATTTCATAATGATCCAAAACTTCTGTAACCCCTAAAAGGGTTTCAATGGTAGACGTTCAATTCCCCACTGTCTTTTACAGTGTGGTCCACTTGATAGTTAGCTCTGTCTTATTTTTCGTCTCAAGCCTTAATATGAGCTCGCCAAATAGATGGACGGTTTGGATATAACACAGACCTCATGGTGGGGCCCACAAAAGCAACGAAAATTTCAAAAAAAAAAACAAAAAAAAACAAAAAACAAAATCGGGGATCAATCGCGGATTCCGCGATTCCACCGCAACTCGCTGTAGAATTCAGGGATGGATCGCGGAATCCACGATTGATCCCCGATTCAAACAAAAGGCTATGGCTACGGATTATAACTGTAGCTATAGCCGTATCTTGTGTACTTTTCTTTTTAATTTTTTTTTAAAAAAAAAATTTAAAATTTTTTTACATTTAGAATTTTATTCTACCTACATTTTTCTCTAACACATATTTATATAAATATATATATAAGTATATAAAAAAATTTTCTCTCCTTTTTTCATTTCTTTCTTTATTATTATTATTTTTTTACACGCACACACACATGCTTACACACGCACGCCGTGGGATTTCACCACCGGTGGGTACTCGAACCCTTTCTTTATTCATATAACAAGAATATCTTCTAAACCAAAATTAGTTACTTGACGTACCATATACGATTTTAAGGCTGAAAGTTGGGCGGGTTCAACCCGACCAACATGTGACCCACCCGACATTGCAACCTAGAATTTGAACGCGGCTACCTATCAATTGAGCGAGGCAACCTAGGAAATGAGCGAGGGAAGCTAGAAATTGAAAGAGGGAACCTAGGAATTGAGCGAGGCAACATAGGAATTGAGCAAGGGAAGCTAGAAATTGAGCGAGGGAAGCTAGAAATTGAGCGAGGCAACGTAGGAATTGAGCAAGGGAAGCTAGAAATTGAGCAAGGCAATGTAGGGATTCAGCGAAGTAACCTAGGAATTGAGCGAGGGAAGCTATAAGGATCCTAGAAATTGAGCGAGGCAATGTAAGAATTCAGCGAGGGAAGGTAGAAATTAAGCAAGGGAAGCTAGAAATTCAGCGAGGCAACCTAGGATTTAAGCGAGAGAACCTAAAAATTGAGCGAGGCAACGTAGAAATTTAGTGAGGGAACCTAGAAATTCAGCGAGACAACCTAGAATTTGTGCGAGGGAAGCTACGAATTGAGCGAGGGAACCTAGAAATTGAGCGAGGCAACCTAGGATTTGAATGAGGTAACCTAGGAATTGAGCGAGGCAACATAGGGATTGAGCGAGGGAACCTACGAATTGAGGCCAGGCAAACAGAGAAATTCACGAGAGAATCCTAGAATTGAGTGAGGAAGCTAGAAATTGAGCAAGAGAACCTATGATTTGAGCGAGGTAACCTAGAAATTGAGCGAGGCAACGTAGGGATTGAGCGAGGGAAACTAGGAATTGAGCGAGGCAACGTAGAAATTCAGCGAGGAATCCTAGGAATTGAGTGAGGCAACGTAGGATTTGAGCGAGGCAACCGAGGAACGTAGGAATTGACAGGAAAGCTACAAATTGAGCGAGGAACCTAGAAATTGAGCGAGGCAACGTAGGAATTAAGCGAGAAAAGCTAGGAATTGAGCGAGGCAACCTAGAATCGAGTGAGGCAACGTAGAAATTGGAGCGAGCCAACATAGGAATTGAGCGAAGGAACCTATAAATTGAGCGACGAACCTACAAATCTCTTTAGGTGATCAAGAGGGCCCCTTTTCCAAAGAGATGAGATTATGACGAAAGGTATTATCTCAACGCTTCTTTTCTCTCTCTTGCTCTTAAAAATCGTTGAATCCAAAGCCCTCAGAGAAGAAAGATCCTGGTTGCCTCGCTCAAATCCTAGGTTGCCTTGCTCAATTCCTAGGTTCCCTCACTCAATTGCTAGGTTGCCTCGCTTAATTCATAGGTTGCCTCGCTCAATTTCTAGCTTCCCTCGCTCAATTCCTATGTTGCCTCGCTGAATTCTTACCTTGCCTCACTCAATTTCTAGGTTCCCTCGCTCAATTTCTAGCTTCCCTCGCTCAAATCCTAGGTTGTCTCGCTGAATTTGTAGGTTCCCTCGCTTAATTTCTAGCTTCCCTCGCTTAATTCCTAGGATTCCTCGCTGAATTTCTACGTTGCCTCGTTCATTTCCTAGGTTCCCTCGCTCAATTTCTACGTTGCCTCGCTCAATTCCTAGGTTGCCTCGCTCAATTTCTAGGTTCCCTTGCACAATTTGTAGCTTCCCTCGCTCAAATCCTAGGTTGCCTCGTTGAATTTCTAGGTTCCCTCGTCAAATTCTAGCTTCCCTCGCTCAATTTCTAACTTCCCTCGCTCAATTCCTAGGTTGCCTCGCTCAAATCCTAGCTTTCCTCACTGAATTTTTACCTTGCCTCACTCAATTTCTAGGTTCCTCTTGCTCAATTTCTAGCTTCCGCTCGCTCAAATCCTAGGTTCTCACTCGCTAATTTCTAGCTTCCCTCGCTTAATTCCTAGGATTCCTCGCTGAATTTCTACGTTGCCTCGTTCATTTCCTAGGTTCCCTCGCTCAATTCCTACGTTGCCTCGCTCAAATCCTAGGTTGCCTCGCTCAATTTTTAGGTTCCCTCGTACAATTTGTAGCTTCCCTCGCTCAAATCCTATGTTGCCCCGCTGAATTTCTAGGTTCCCTCATCAAATTCTAGCTTCCCTCGCTCAATTTCTAACTTCCCTCACTCAATTCCTAGGTTGCTTCGCTCAAATCCTAGGTTTCCTTGCTAAATTTTTACCTTGCCTCACTCAATTTCTAGGTTCCCTCGCTCAATTTCTAGCTTCCCTCGCTCAAATCCTAGGTTGTCTCACAATTTCTAGGTTCCCTCGCTTAATTTCTAGCTTCCCTTGCTTAATTCCTAGGATTCTTCGCTGAATTTCTACGTTGCCTCGCTCATTTTCCTAGGTTCCCTCGCTCAATTCCTATGTTGCCTAGTTCAAATCCTAGGTTGCCTCGCTCAATTTCTAGATTCTCTCGCACAATTTGTAGCTTCCCTCACTCAAATCCTAGTTGTCTCGCTGAATTTCTAGGTTCCCTCGCTCAAATTCTAGCTTCCCTCGCTCAATTTCTAACTTCCCTTGCTCAATTCCTAGGTTGCCTAGCTCAAATCGTAGGTTCCCTCGCTCATTTTCTACGTTGCCTCACTCAATTTCTAGCTTACCTCGCTCAATTTCTATATTCCCTCGCTGAACTCCTACCTTACCTCTCTCAATTTCTAGGTTCCCTCACTCAATTCCTACCTTGCCTCGCTCAATTTTCAATTTGCCTACTCAATTTCATATTTGTCCTGCTCAATTTCTAGTTTGACCGCGAAGTGACTGAAATTGACAGCGAAGTGAATGAAATGTATTTTCAACCATCGACCTGATGGAATCTTAGAAAATAACTAGGTTGGTTAGCTAAAGTAGCTTCTCTTACCCCAAAATCATATGTGGTACGTCAAGTAACTAATTTGAGTTTAGAAGATACTCCTGTTAAATGAATAATGAAATAAATGAAAAAAAAAAGGAGAGAGAATTTTTTTGAAAGTAATCCGCAGCTACTATTATAGCTAGCTATAATCCGTAGCCATGAAAGCCGTAGCCATAAGTTCCTGGTTTTTTTTTTTGTTTTTTTATTTTTCTTTTGCTGTTGTAATCCCCACTGCCTTTTGTGGGTCCCATCATGAGGTCTGTGTTATATCCAAACCGTCCATCTATTTGGAAAGCTCATATTCAGGCTTGAGACTAAAAATAAGATAGATCTAACTATCAAGTAGACCACACTGCAAAAGGCAATGGGGAAGTGAACGTCTACCATTGAAAACCTTTTAGGGGTTATAGAAGTTTTGGATCATTATGAAATTTTTTTTTCTTCTTCATCCTGGTCTTTGTGACCTATGAATGAACTTAGACGGGGAGGATTTCTCACAAACATCACAGTGGGCCCCCAAAAAGTTTTTAATGGTCAACGCTCATTCAACACTGTTTCCTGTAATGTGGTACACTTGAGATTTTCATATACCTCATTTTTTTGTCGTATACCATAAAATGATATGGAAAATATATGGACGGCATGGATGAATAGCATACATCATGGTGGGGCCCACAGACCACCGACCATCCGCCATTGGCTGGTGGCAGGGGGAGTACCCAATCCGTTTCCGTGAAAGGAGGGGTAGTTTCGTCCTCAAGTCGCTGTCCGCACGTGCTAGTCTTGATTGGTAACTAAAGTTTGTATTCTTTCATAGAAACCGCTGGGTAAAAGGTTTTGTCTACAGTGGTCATTTTCTCCGTATAATGCCCACTCATGAAAGAGTATGTAACATCAAGTCTTACACAGGTATAACAAGAATATGTGCTAAAGATCAACGCCCTTCATCAAATATGATATACTAATTAAATTTTATTTGCAAAAAATTTAGTAAATAAACCTCATCATTGAATACATATATGAAAATTAAATTTGAACCGTTAGAATGGATTTTTAACAACTTACTCTTCTCGTATAAATATATCATACTATTGATTATAGAAATAATATTTTATGTCATTCACATGCTTACAAAGAACCTTACCTAATTAACGGACTAAATGTTTTACACATGTGATGCATTAATCAACTACATCACATGTGTAATGCTTGTCTCCTCATCCTATTTTCTACTGGAAAAAGACTCTTCCTCCTCTCCATATCTCTTCATTTAATGTTATCTTGTAAGTTAATGTCATCTGTACCCCTATACTATAGTAAGCTAGGTGGAGCCCACTATGACGTTCGTGATAAATCTGTCCCATCCATCGATTTTTCTAGATTATATTAGGACATGGGCTTGAAAATGAGGCATATCAAAGGATTAAGTGGACCACACCACATGAGTAGTAGATATTTAGAGCCTACCGTTGAGAACCTGTTGGGGGCAACGAAAATTTTAGATCAAGCTAACATTTATGTTTTCCCTTCTTACAAGTCTACGTGACCTTGTGAACAGGTTGGATGCCAAATAAACATGGCGGTGGGTCTTAGGAAGTTTTCAACAGCTAGAGTTCAATCCCCACTACTTCATGTAATGTGGTCTAATTGAGCATCCAATCTATTTTTATTTTTATTTTCTTTCGGATCATGGGATAAAATGACCTGTCAAACTAGATGAACGGTGTTGATAAAATATATAGAACACGTTGGGCCCAGAGAGCCTTTGACATGACCATTCTTCTTAGAGAGGTCCGGTGAGGTAATACCCAATCCGCACCCTCTTTTGCGCTTCTTTCCTAATGAGAGTGAATTGGGTGTCGCCGGGTAATATGTGAGTGGGTGTTACCCTGACTGTATGGGGTCCACCTTGATGAATGTATTGTATATCCATGCTGTCCATCCATTCTTTCATCGCATTTTATGCCTTGATGCCGTAACTTAAGAAGATCCAAACCTAGAGTGAACTACACCACTAGAAACAATGGTGATTGAGCATTAAAAACTTACTGTGGGCGGTAAAGTTTTAAATTAAGTTGATTTTTGTATTTTTCCTTCATCCAGGTCTATCTGACCTCATCAAAAGGTTAGATGGAAAATAAACATTGCAGTGGGCCATAGGTGGTACCTAAGTAGTTTTTTACGGTGAGCATTAAATAATGAAAACAAGTCCTAAAATGATCAATAAAAACTGATGGACAGGGTGGATGTATAACATGTGTTGGGGACAAAAATACTAAGTCCAGAGACTCGGACCTGGTGCCTCGGCTTGAGGAGCACTACGTCGGATCCGAGGCAAGTTCAGAGACTCGGACCTGGTGCCTCGGCTTGAGGAGCACTACATCGGATCCGAGGCAAGTTCAGAGACTCGGACCTGGTGCCTCGGCTTGAGGAGCACTATGTCGGATCCGAGGCAGGGTTATGAACTCTATAAACCGAGGCGAAAGTTAACTCGCCTCGGACGAAGAACCAGTAATCCGAAGATTCGTCGGGCCGACCCTCTTAACGGAACCAACCAAAGGACAGCGCGAAACCAGATTTCGTCCCGAATATTTTGGGATAAGATCCCCGATCCCGAAGCTCACGGGATCGGACGAAGATCACGGACGGGTACAATCCGGTGTCTGCGATCCTAGAAAGAGAATCCTCATTTGATTGCACAAGACCCGGAGAAGAATTCTCCTGTGATTAAACGCTCCAGCAGCTATAAAAGGGGAGCATCCATCATCTAAGAGGTACGCAAAAAATCTCTCAAAAATCCCCCTACGCAATAAGACCCAGATTCCTAGCCTGACTTTGGCATCGGAGGGTCCCCTGCTCTAGCCAGGGTCTCCTTTGTCTTCTTCCTGTGCAGGTATTCGAAGGTCTAAGGGGACGATCCAGATTTCAGCATCAACAGTTTGGCGCCGTCTGTGGGAAACGTACAAAAAGCCATCTTATATTCCTATTCCATGGTGATGACTAGAAGAACGGTCCCAGAAGAAGATCAGAACGAGATCGCGATTACAGGGCCAGCCGGTCCAGTCGCGGTCCCCGCAGTCCTGAACCCAACTAGCAACCGCCAACGAGGAGCGACCAGAACAAACAACAACCAGCGGGGTCGGAACGATGGGCGGTTGGACCAGGAGGTCCAAGAAATCCGGTCCGACATGAATGTGATGAAGCAGATGCTGGAACGACTATACCAGCAGCAAACGCAGCCATTCCCGCCTCCTCAAGGGGAGACAGCGCATATACCCCCTGCGGCGGTTGATCCTCAACCTTCCGCGCCACAGTCCTTTCGGCCGAGCCAACCCCGAGGCGTATCTGAACCGCCTCCGGCTCAGTCGGCTAACGCTTCCCTGCCTCCAACCGATCTCCGACACGAGTTAGAGCGAAGAAGGCGAAACCGACCTTCCATGGAAGGCACGGCGGAGAGTAGTGAACCTTGGAAAGCCGACATCCAAAATTTTAAAAGAGAAGTACGGGAAGAAATGGCGAAAGAAATGGCGGACATGAGGCATGGCCGGAATACGCATCCAACTAGATCCGAGGCAAAGGCATCCCCCTTTGTGGACTCGGTAATGGAGGCTCGGTTGCCCGAGAGGTTTCGGCTACCTCAAATCACTCCTTTCACCGGCAAGACCGACCCAACGGAGCATATTGAAGGCTTCAGAACATATATGGAGCTCCACGATGCCTCGGACGCGGTAATGTGTCGGGCTTTTTCCCTTACATTGACCGATGTAGCTCGACTGTGGTTCAAACAGTTGAAACCAAGGTCCATTAGCTCATTCGCTGAGCTGAGCGACGCCTTCCTTACCAACTTCATCGGCGGAAAAAAGAAATTGAAGCCCCCCGCACATCTGAACAACATAGTTCAGAAGCAGGGAGAGCTGCTGAAAGATTACATAAAGCGTTTCAATTTCGAATCCCTTCAGGTTCGGAAACATTCAGAAGAAACGGCTCTCAATGCGCTCATGCAAGGAGTTAAAGATAAGCCATTCCTGGCATCTTTAGACAAAACTCCGCCCGATACTCTAGCAGAGTTTATGGCACGGTCGGATAAGTATACAAACGCCGAAGAAACGCGAATCCTGCGTGAAACCAAAACTTCGGTCAAAGAGTCGGTCAAAAAGGAGGCCGACTCGACCGGAGGAAGGAAACGAAAGGATGATCAAGCGCATAATGAGCGAAGGTCAGGAAAACGACCAGATCGCAGATTTTCCACATATACCCCCCTGAACAAAACCCAGGAGCAGGTATTGATGGAAATCAAAAGCGAAGGTTTTGTCAACTGGCCCAGCAAGCTCAGGAGTAATCCCAATCGGCGGGACAAGGACAAATACTGCCATTATCACCGTGACCACGGGCATAACACAAGCGATTGTCGTCATCTAAAGGAAGAAATCGAACGACTCATAAAGGACGGCCGACTCAAGGAGCATGTGATCAAAACCGGGACAGCTGAGGAACGCCCGACCGAGAGTCAGCCTATGGAAGAAATCCGAACAATTATCGGCGGCCCGCGTGGAGGGGGCGACTCAAACAATGCTCGAAGGAATCATGCAAGAAAACTTAATCAGCCTGAATCCGAGCTTATGATCGTAGATCGGCCACCAAAGGAGAAGAAAAGGAAAAAATATTGCATTTCGTTCACAGAGGAAGACGCCCGAGGAATCTACCATCCCCACGATGACGCGTTGATTGTCACTCTGACCATCGCTAACCGGAAAGTATTCCGGATACTCGTCGATACGGGATCATCTGCAGACGTATTATTTACTCAGGCGTTCGATAAGATGGGAATCGAACGGTCCGTGCTACGTCCAGTTCGGACCCCGTTAATCGGATTTTCCGGGGGACAAGTGCTGCCCGAAGGAACTGTCTCGTTGCCACTCACTGCCGGCAATGCCCCACATCAGACAACGATGATGGTGGAATTCCTAATCGTCGATCAACCTTCGGTATACAACGCCATACTCGGCCGACCTTCTTTAAGTCTCCTTCAAGCCGTGGTATCAACATACCATCTTTCACTGAAATTCCCGACCGAGTCGGGAGTAGGAATTGTTAAAGGAGATCAGCAAGATGCGAGGCGCTGTTACATGATAGCTGTCAAAGGAACAGCAGATAAAAATCTGATCAACATCTCAACAATCGAATCACTGGACCCTCGGGGCGAGAGTCATGAACGAGGGCAGCCGGTTGAAGATCTTATCTCAGTCCCCCTGAACGAAACAGATGCATCCAAGACGGTACGAATTGGCTCGGCTTTACGGTCTCCCTTGAAAGAAAACCTGATAGCCTTGCTCCGACGGTACGCCGACGTATTTGCCTGGTGCCATGACGATATGCCCGGGATTGATCCATCTGTGATAACTCACCAACTCAACATCGATCCGTCATACCGACCGATCCGACAGAAGCGACGACCGCTCGGCTCCGAACGATACGCCATCATTGAAGAAGAAGTCAGCAAACTTCTCCAGGCTAATTTCATAGAGGAAATACACTATCCGGAATGGGTCGCAAATGTAGTGCTCGTGAAAAAATCCAACGGGAAGTGGCGAGTCTGTATTGACTATACTGACTTAAATAAAGCCTGCCCGAAAGATAGCTTCCCGCTTCCGAGGATAGACCAGCTAGTAGATAGTACCGCCGGACATGAGCTCCTCAGTTTCATGGATGCATATTCGGGGTATAATCAAATTGTAATGCATCAGAAAGATAAATCAAAAACTACCTTTGTCACCGACAAAGGCCTTTATTGTTACCGAGTGATGCCATTTGGTTTAAAGAATGCCGGCGCAACTTACCAAAGATTAGTTAACAAAATCTTTGCTCGACTTATAGGCCGAACTATGGAAGTCTACATTGACGACATGCTCGTCAAAAGCATACACGCGGCAGATCATGTGAATGATTTGGAAGAAATGTTCCTCATCTTACGAAAGTTTCGGATGAAGCTAAATCCGAGTAAATGTGCTTTTGGGGTGGGCTCTGGAAAATTCCTCGGTTTCCTGGTTAGTCAGCGAGGAATAGAGGCGAACCCTGAGAAGATAAAGGCTTTGATTGATATGGAATCCCCTAAAACCATTAAGGACATCCAAAGGTTGACTGGACGAGTCGCTGCACTTAACCGGTTCTTGTCCAGAGCCACGGATAAGTGTCTCCCTTTCTTCAAGCAGTTGAAAGGACGACAAACAATGGGTTGGACGGAAGAATGCGAAGCGGCATTTCAACAATTAAAATCATATCTCGGTTCTCCACCTCTCTTATCAAAGCCCAAATCGGAATCCCTCTGCTTGTATCTAGCGATGATCAGAAGGCCGATTAGCTCGGCTTTGATAAGAGAATCCGAAAGGAAAGCACCACAGGTATATTACATCAGCAAAGCGTTATTACCAGCAGAAATAAGATACCCAAGCTTGGAAAAAGTAGCCTTGGCACTAATAACTTCTTCTCGCCGACTCAGGCCGTATTTTCAGGCGCATACCATCATCGTAATGACCAATCTTCCTCTTCGCCAAGTTTTGCAGAAACCAGAAGCTTCCGGCCGACTCACGAAATGGGCTATCGAACTGAGTGAGTTTGATATCCAATACAAGCCGAAGGCGGCAATCAAAGGGCAAGTCGTAGCTGATTTTATTGCTGAAGGAACCCCACCAACTGATCTCCCGGTCAACGATATGCCGAAGGATGTTGTAGTCCCAGCAACGGCCGCTACACCGACCCTTCCCCGCCCCATCCCCTGGAAACTGTTTGTCGACGGGTCTTCCAACTCGAAGGCAAGTGGGGCCGGGATTGTACTAGAAACTCCCGATCATACCTATATACAGTATGCCTTACGACTTGGATTCCAAGCGTCGAACAACACGGCAGAATATGAAGCACTGTTACTCGGCCTCCGACTCGCCGCCAGCATGGGAGTCACACACCTAAGTGTTTTCAGCGATTCTCAGTTGGTTGTAAATCAAGTCACCGGTGTATACCAGACACGGAAGGACCAGTTAAGAGCGTACATGGAGAAAGCGAAAGACCTTATCAAAGGATTTCAACTCTGTCATGTCACTCGGATCCCTCGTACGGAAAATGGCAAAGCCGACTTATTAGCGAAGCTAGCCTCCGCCGATGAAGATGATATACCCAGATCCGTCCCTGTCGAATACGTCGATAAACCAAGCATAAATGAGCCAGCTAGCAAAGTCGTCAATGCAATCCGCCAGTACCTCGAGCAGGGGAAACTGCCTGAAGATCGTGCCGAGGCTCGACGAGTGCGGTTCCGAGCCTCCCGTTACACCATATTTAACGACACTCTTTATAAGAAGGGTTATTATGCTCCGTTGTTGGCTCCAAGCTTGACCGAGCCAAAGGGGCATGGGCCGAAGAACTCCCGAAAATTCTTTGGGCTTATCGAACTACGGCTCGAACCGCCACAGGAGAAACCCCCTTTTCACTCGCTTACGGCTCGGAAGCCGTCACTCCCGTTGAAATCGGCTTACCCTCGGCCCGAGTCACTTCATTCAACGAGGATGAAAACGAAGAACTCCTCGCACTCGGACTCGACCTCCTGGACGAGCAAAGGGAAGTGGCACGACTACGTACAGAAGCCCGGCAACGACAAGTGGCTCGGTTCTACAATGCCCGAGTTAAGATCAGACGGTTCCGGATGGGAGATATGGTTCTCCGAAAAGTATTTCCGAATACTAAAGAAATTGGGTCGGGCACATTAGGACCAAACTGGGAAGGGCCTTACATTGTCTCGGGTACCATCCGGCCAGGAACATACCAATTAGAAGATCTAAACGGGCAATCACTGCCCCATCCTTGGAACGCTGAACACTTAAAGATTTACTATCCTTAGACATTTAAGACTCAAGGAATCCGAATTGAGAAAGCTTTAAGGCCAAAATTCTATGAATAAAAGTGCTATCTTTCATTCATCTTCAATTGCTCTTACAAAAAAAAAAAGAGAGAAAAATGGCATGGAACCCTGGTTACTGCCTTCCGGAAGGAACGGTACTCAAAGCATTCTCGCATGTACCAGCTTCACCCCCAGCAGCGACTACAGCAGCGGCGTCCGGATTCTCGGATTCCGAGGCTCCTTCACCTTCGATTTCTGAGAGATCGAGGTCAGGAAAGGATTTCTTAATGTCCTTGATACATTCCAGAAATCCGCTTTGGAACAAGCGATCCCGTTCATCCTCGAACTCCGCCGACTCAAGGAATGCTTGGACAGCTTGGTCCCTAGCCTTCTCTGCCTCCCGAGTCTTATCGGTAGCCCGTTGAATAAGTTCCGCCGCCTCAAGCTTAGCCCGAGCCAAATCATTTGCACAGGAAGCATGGGTTGCAAGGATTCGCCTGTTCTCCTCTTCAGCCCTAGAGAGGAGAGCTGACACTCGAGTAACTTCGGCCCTCGCTTCATCAAGGGCTCTCTTGGAAGAAGTTGCCTCAGCTCTCGCGTCTTCGGCAGCTTTCCGGGCAAGGCCCGCCTCGCCCATCAGAACGCCAACTCGTATCTCGGCGTTCTCGCGTCGCCCTTCAGCTTCCGAGAGAAGGGTCTGCAGCCGATGGGCCAAGGATAACTCTTTACAGGCCTTAACCAAGCAGGGAGCAAGTTCAAAAAGCACCCTTGCTGCATGGCCGACAGTTTGCGACGAAGGAGCGTTATAGAGGCCGACAAACTCCTTTTCGCTCCCATGGGCTAAGGCCCAGGGAACCATCCCCGACACCATCTTTTGCAAAACGGATGGTCCCTCCTGGCTCGTTTCTTCCCCTCTGGGGGATGCGGTCCTCGTCTCTTCTTCTCCTCTGGAAGACGCAGCCCTTGTCTCTTCCTCCTGCCTCGGGACTTCCGTCGCAACATGTCCCGAGTCAGGTGCCGCCTGAGGTTCCGAGGCGGCACCACCGTCACTTCCACCCTCTCTTCCGGATCGGGATCCCGAATTACGACGACGTAAGGAGCGGAAGAACTCGCAGCTCCTTCTCCTTTTGCGCCACTCTCTGTCTCTTCGGCGCGTAGAGGCTCCGACAAAAGGACGATCGCGGAGGAGCCTTTAGCTTTCGAAACCGCCTGCGAGCGAAGGACGAGTTCAGTCATCTCTGTGGGGCGGATTCGGGAACGGTCCTTAGATGGGGACGAGCTTCGAGCAGATCTAAAAAAAAAAAAAAAAAAAAAAAAAGGGTAAGTCAGGAAAGACTCACAAGGCACGTGAAAATACAATTTCAATTACCCTGTGACGCCGAGTCTAGACCTGCGAGATGAAGACGCTCCGGTTGAAGGAGCACCTTCCAAGACCTATCTGCCGGGTCCAACGTCCTCAACTCTTTAATCCGAGCTGAAGCACTGGAGCCGAGCTTTTGCCGCTTCTTTGGGATGTCTGCCGGACACAAGCTCGTCAGACTCAGAATATTACAAAAACCAAAGAAAGGCAAGAGAGAAGAGCCAAGTCACCTGCTCTTTGAAACGACCGAGGAACACGAGCCTCGTAGGACCCGGACTCAGGTAGTCTCCCTCCAACGGCCACAGGCCCAAAACCAACGCTCTCTCCAATGTTTGTTGGAAGTAGGAGGGTCGGTTATTAGGGAGCCGCCTCCGCCCCGCCAAGCAGCGAAAACGTAAAAGCCGGGGTAGTTCGGATTTACGCGCACTTGGTATAAGTGAAGAAATTCGTCGACTGTTAACGGCGGTACATTTCCAACTCATTACAGATCACGACACCCCGAGTAAGTTCCTCCACCCATTCGGAACTATTTACCCCGGTGCAATCCGAATACGAGACAAAACTCCCCAGACAACGGGTTGAAGGGGCAGACGCAAGCCGCATTGCATCGAGACTTGGTAAATCGCGACCACCCCAGGAGGAGGATGATCCGGCAAGTTTCTCGGACGGGGGAGAAAAGTGATGACCGATTCAGGGATGTGGTACCCGATTTGGATCCTGTCCAAGTCCGCCTCGGTTAAGACCGAAGGAACCGGGCCGCTTAAGTCATCCCCCGATCCTTCTCCGTCAGACTCGGCATGTGCCGACTTATCAGCAGGAACCGACGCAGAGGTTCCTTCGGCAATTAATACTTCATCTTCCTCCTCCTCTTCTTCTTCTTCCATATCCCTTGGGAGATTAGGCCTTCCCGGGCGGGTTATTAAAGAGGACCCACCCCGAGAAGGATTAACGGAAGCAGGGCGCTCTGCCGGAGCTTCGGTGACCCTCTCAGAAAGAAAAGCAGCGTTAGCATCAACTGCCATCTCCGTTAATAAAGAAGGCGATTCCGCAACGTTCCAAAAACGTTGCGCTTCGCCTTCATCTCCGAAAACTCCTTCCTGGGGACTTTGAAAACCCCTAGCCGCCATTATCACTAAATAAAGAGGAAGGAGAGACTCACCGGAAAGAGGGAGGAAAACGGAAATGGCGAAGAGAGCCGCTGACAGTCAACAAAGAGGAATGAAAGGAGAGGAAAGACCGAAAAAGCTCCAAAAGAAATGAAAAGCGGGAATGGCAGTAGTAGTTTGAAATGCGGGACCCTTACCCTTTTATAAGATTGCCATGTGGCGGAAGCAATTAATGAGGAAATAATTCGACGCCTGCATCGACTCCCCGGCTCGACACGTGGCGCACGTCGACTGACGACAATAACGCCCTTGCTACGTGTCCAACCCTCATTGGCGGGGTGAGCGATTTGACGGTTGCCGGCGCACGCGTTATCAGAAACTGAACCGTCTCCCATCAAAGACAACACAGGCTGCATTAAATGTTTACTTATTGTCTCGGACCAAGTTATGAACCGACTCAAAACTCGTTACTCCTGAGTGTCATATGAGACACACGGAGTAAGGGGGCTTACTGTTGGGGACAAAAATACTAAGTCCAGAGACTCGGACCTGGTGCCTCGGCTTGAGGAGCACTACGTCGGATCCGAGGCAAGTTCAGAGACTCGGACCTGGTGCCTCGGCTTGAGGAGCACTACGTCGGATCCGAGGCAAGTTCAGAGACTCGGACCTGGTGCCTCGGCTTGAGGAGCACTATGTCGGATCCGAGGCAGGGTTATGAACTCTATAAACCGAGGCGAAAGTTAACTCGCCTCGGACGAAGAACCAGTAATCCGAAGATTCGTCGGGCCGACCCTCTTAACGGAACCAACCAAAGGACAGCGCGAAACCAGATTTCGTCCCGAATATTTTGGGATAAGATCCCCGATCCCGAAGCTCACGGGATCGGACGAAGATCACGGACGGGTACAATCCGGTGTCTGCGATCCTAGAAAGAGAATCCTCATTTGATTGCACAAGACCCGGAGAAGAATCCTCCTGTGATTAAACGCTCCAGCAGCTATAAAAGGGGAGCATCCATCATCTAAGAGGTACGCAAAAAATCTCTCAAAAATCCCCCTACGCAATAAGACCCAGATTCCTAGCCTGACTTTGGCATCGGAGGGTCCCCTGCTCTAGCTAGGGTCTCCTTTGTCTTCTTCCTGTGCAGGTATTCGAAGGTCTAAGGGGACGATCCAGATTTCAGCATCAACAACATGTTCATCAAGGTGGGCCCCATTGTCAAGGTAACATCTAATCCACCCCCCTTTGAAAACACTCTGGAAGAGTACCGATGCATCGGAGACTATCAAATGTTATATCAGATCATGGTAGGACGGGCCACAAAAGTTTTGGATCATGCTAATATTTTTGTATTTTCAATTCAATATGCAGTTTTTCCTATTGTGTCGCTACTAGAGTTTTGGATTTGTCTTATTTTTGGACCCAAGTCCTAATACGATCTAAAAAAACTGATGGACGGAATAGATTTATCACATATATCATACTGGGCCCACTAACTTCCTATGGCCGGAAGTAGCGGAAGGTTAAGAGGCAATTTACGTTTGCCAGCGGCGGCACAGAGGGAGAGAGCATTAAATGTAGAGAGAGGAAGGAGGAACATGTTTGTTAAAAAAAAAAGGTGAGATGACCATGTAAGGTGTGTACGTGTGATGGGTTTGGATAATGTATCAGATGAGTAAGGAATCCAATCTGTTAATTAAATAGAGTTCATTGTACGTATATGAAAGGTATAAAAAATATATATATTTCTTATCAATAGTACATAATATTTTTATACAAGAAAAGTGGCCGTTAAAAACCCATTCCAATAATTTAGTTTCAACTTACATTTGTGGATTCAACTATAAGATCCATTTATAGATTTTTCGCTGATAAAATTTAACCAGTGGGCCATGTTTGATAAACAAGCTAGATTTTTGACACGTACTCCCAGCATACCCGATGTCACATGGCCGTTCATAGTTAAGCATTACATATAGATAAAAAGAGATATTTATGTAATTTAATGCACAGCTAGTTGGACCATTTTGTGTGTGAGTATATATATATATATATATATATATATATATATATATATATATATATATATATAATGTTTAATATATTTATTAATCGAGCCGAGTCGAGCTTGAGTTTGAGCTTCGAGTCGAGTCGAGTTCAAGTTGAAATTCACCCTAGCTGAACTTGGCTTGAACTCTACTCGAGCTTCAAATAATTAGCTTGGCTCAGCTCGAATCGGCCATTCAAGCTGAGTCAATCCGAGCTGACTCGAGCCGAGTCGAGCGAGCTTTTCGAGCTAGCTTGACACGTGAACAGCCCCAGTTTCGTGAGGGTGCCGGAGCATTTTTTATTTAATGAATAGCACAGGTGGAGTTCCCTGCTGTGCACCAAGTTTGTATATGTGAGGCACATGGTTTATCAAAACTGTTGATCCGATGGCCCCATCAGAATTGACGAGGAGTCAAGTGATCTAACTTTTCTATTATTGGCATGCAAATGAATAGCAAGAAAGAAATGCACGAGTAATGCACATTCAATTGTAAGACTAAAAATAAAAATAAAAATAGTAAGACTAAAGATTTCATTGCAAGGATATTCTCATGGCGAAGATGGACCAGAAAAGGTCCGATTGAAGGCGAAAGTGATCAGGACCATCAGAACCTAAAGCAAGCGTATATCGCAACCCAGAATCCATGGCTGATGCGGGTAAGCTCCTCCCATATTGCAATCTCCATGATTAGGATGCACGGATTCGAAACCAATAAAGGCCAGCTGAAGTAAAGAAAGCCCTCCGTTTAGAATTAGTCTGGTCTGTTAGATATGTAGATGGAAGAGTAAATAGACTTCATTCTGTCGAGCCAAATATAAGGCTAACTACACCGCAGGTGAAGCTGGGATGCAAGGAAATGTAAAATCCCCCTTCTGAAAGGTATCGTTAAGCTCTTCCATGTCCGTTAGCCATGTCGGGTGGCTGGTGCGTAGTGGGGACTCTAGTCTGTGGAATCAGGCGAGCACTAGTAGGGTCTTTCATTTACTGTCAGATCTTCCCCAAACCATCCATGACAAGTTGTTTCTTGATCAGGTGGGGCTGGGGAGCATCAGGGAGGCTAGAGGCCTAGCTTAGTGCCTTGAGGTATATTTTTTAAGGATATGAGAGGCGAGCCCTAGCTTTTTTGGTTGTTGGGGTTAACCCGAATGTTTAGGCTAGCTGCTTATTCCTGTTTATATGAAGATGGAGACAACGATTTCTTAAAATAAATAAATAAAAAGCTACCATAGAATGAGACCGGACTGGACTAACTTAGCTGTGCTTATGTACACCGTATGTGTTGAATCCGGTGAGGTGGTGTTGAAGACTGTGCACTATAAACAGCCTTTTTTTTTTTCTATTAAAATTATTCTTATCTCCATTTCTACCCTACAAAGGGGTAGGGCTGTACACGAACCGAATTAGCTCGGTTAGCTCACTCGACTTGACTCGAAAAAGCTCGATTTGACTTGGTTCGAAACTGAGTTCGAGCTGAGTTGAGCTGATTTTTTTAGCTTGAAAAAAGTTCGAACTGAGTTCGAGCTTGTCCAAGCTCGACTCGACTTGGATCGAACCCCAACTCGAATCAAACTTGGATCGAACCAGTTCAGTGACTCTGTTTCTTTGATATTGATGTTACTCACTAAGTGTTTGATGAAATTACTCAATGTAGTGTCGGCTGCTAGTAAGGAATGTACGTATACAAAACAAATGCCCTTTTTTCTTGATTTTGATGTTGCCTGCAAGTTATTTGATGAAATACCTATAAAACCACTGCTGTTGTTTTACAGACAATGAGAATTCGAAGGTGCAGTGCATGTGTCTATGAAAATGTTGTACAAGCAAACTCGACTCAATCTTAACTCGAACTCAGATCCAACTGGCCCGAGCTGCTGATCAAACCGTACGGGGATTGGCTATTGACAGGTTGAGTAGTGAGACCGCCACTGAAGTGACGTCACCAAGTTCCGTGGGCTTCACCATGATGTATGTTTTGTATCCAGGCCATCCATCCATCTGGAGAGATGGGTAAGATCCAAAGAATGAGTCACATCCAAAGCTCCAATGGACCCCACCACAAAAAACAGTGGGGAGAGTGATGCCATCGTTAAAATCTTCCAAAGGCCACAAAAGTTTTCGATCAAGTTGATATTTGTGTTTTCCCTTCTTTAATGTCTTTTTAACTTTTGAACAGGTTGGATTTCAAAAAAAAAAAAAAAAAAATCATGGTGGGCCTTAGGAAGGTTTCAACGGTGGGCATCAATCTTCCCACTATTTTCTGTGATGGTGTCCACTAGACCTTTGGATCCGTCTCATTCTTTAGCTCATGCCTTAAAATGATATCTCCAAATGGATGGACGTTGTGGATACAACACATACATCATAGTGGGGTCCACATAACTTGATGACGTCACTTCAATAACGAGTCTCGCTACTCAACCTGTCAGTATTTAATCCACGTCTGATCGAACCGAGCCAAGTTCAAGCTAGGGTCAACTAGAGGGCCCAGCTCGACTCGTGTACACCTCTACACAGGGGTTTCAATGGCTGGGTTAGGGCTAGGCCAAGCTCTGCCCAAGCCTGATCCTTATCTTTTAATCTAGGCCCAACACTAGCTTGATCCCATGATTAGCCAAAAATCCAGCCCAAACCATCACGGAATTTTTATATGGGGGCCTAGCCCAGCAGAGCACAATGAAATTTGAAAAAAAATAATAATAATAAATAAATAAAGGAATGCACACCCTTAATTTTTCAAGGGCCCACCTTGATGTGTATGTAAGATCTACTGCTATCATTAGATGCAAAGGAATCAGGTTTATCTATGATTCAAGTTAGTTGCAAGAGAGACATCACCATGATGATTATATTAATTAAATTCACTCCAACTGTTAGATGCCACACTAATATTTAGACACTAGGCCTAAAAATCAGGCCCATCCTTGATTCGTGTGGGCCACATTAAGGAAAATTGTACGGAGGGTGAACCTTGCCTTGTGTAACTTTTCATAGCATGCCCACCCTTTATTTTCTAGGCCTTATTATGTACGTGAGTTTCACTCCAACCATTAGATGTGTGATCCTATGATTCAGGTGTGCCACACCAAGGAAAACAGTTGGGAGAGATATTACACCCTTATACTTATGGGGTCCACTGTGATGATAATATAAAATCCACTCCAACTCTTAGATACTATACAAAAGCTTGAGCCTGGGCTAACCATCAGGCCCATCCATTATTTAGGTGATCCAAGTGAAGGGAAACTGTCCTGTACACCGGAATGAATGGGACACAGGTTAAGTGATGGGTGAGGCCCTGACCATGGGCCCAACTCTATATGTCGTATATCCACATTGTCCATTCTTTTTCTAGCTCATATTAAGGCATGGTCTCAAAAATGATGTAAATTCAAATCTAAGTGGACCATAGAGCAAGGATTAAACTCCCATGGTTGAAAACTTCTTAGGAGGCATAGAAGTTTGAATCTTGTGATTTCCTTTTATCCAAGTCCATGTGACCTTTTCAATAGGTTATATAGAAAATAAAGGCTGTACGGAGTTTTTATTGGTAGGTGTTTAATTACCACTGATTTCCTCTAGTGTGATAATCTAAGATTTAGATCGGTCTCATTTTGTTACCATGCCCTAAAATGAACGACTGTAACAGGTGGACGTCGTTGATATACAACTCATAAAACAAGATGGACCCCACGATCAGGGCCTCACCCGCTATGCTGTTACATTGCCTCACTTAATCTACGCTGGAAGTTTACAAAGGGGCTTAAAATTCAAACCCGAGACTGGCCCAGGCCTCATCCGCTCGCTCAAGCCCAGCCCGATGCGGGGCAGGCCCGGAAACCTAGTGGGCCGCACATTTACACCCTAGTTGACGAATTTTTGCCCTTACAGTTAGAATTCAGTGGGGGTAAAATCGTCATAAAAATATAAAGATATTTTTGCCCTTACAGTTAAGATTCAGAGGGGATAAATTCGTTGTAAAAATATAAATGGTTGGGAGGGAACAGTTGAGATTTTACCACACAATGGATGGCTTGGATTCAACCTGCTTACTTCCCTTAACCCGCACGAAGAGGAAACGGAGTTTGATGAAGTATCGTATGCTAAGAACAGTTGTACTTCCACAAACGAGCAATGGCTGAGTTAATGAAATCAATGGCTATGGTTATGGAGAAGGAAAAGAAATGCTATTTAGCGAGGAATTCAATATCGATTCATTGGAAGAACCCCTAATATCAGCTGTACTTCTCACCTTCTGCAATGATTCCATCTTCGTTGACCCTAATTTTGGCACGTAGTGATGGGTTTATTCATTTAAAATTTGGAGGTAGTTCTATCTAATAATCCTACGCTAATTTGATAAAGGTATATTCTCAAGTGCTCTTCGAGAGCTGTAAACTTAAGTTCTCCTATTTGCATTGGGCTACTTTAACATTCCAATCGATTGATCTATGTTGTACATTAGGTTTTAAAAAAATTTCATAGGCTAACTTGCAAATATAAAGCCAATTTGATGGTGGTAACCATCTGATGAATAGTCTCTAACATGAACAGTCAATATCATTTGTACAAAAATAGGTCTAACAAATGATTCGATCAATCTATTTGATAGATCCTATCATGGATTGCTTATGATTCAAAAGAATCACTTGTATCAGACAACCATAACAATCATATCCATGAGTTGGAAATAAGGACGGCTATATAAAATAGGCCAATAAATATAGATTTGATCATACAATCAATCTTATTATTACATGGTAAAACATGTAACGTGTTCTAGACTTAATGAACAGTTTAGATGGACTGATTGGACTGTCCAAGTTATCCGATCCAAAACTCAGAAGGGCTTAACTCAAGGAAAAGTGTTAAATCAGGCCTAAAACTACTAAATTCTAGGCCAGGTTGCCACATGAGTTTTAAAATCCCATAAATTTCAAGATGTTCCTTTGTTGAGGTGGACCGTACATGGTAGATGCATGGAATATTGGATGGTACATGCATATCAAGATAGGACACAAAAACAGTCTGTAAGATTTTAACGAGTGGGTATTCCCTCTTAATTCTTTCATGTCGTGTAGGTCATCTTAAACTGGGTCTACCTGAGTTTTGGGTTCCAGCCCAAACGTGTGAGGGTTCACCTGATGGTCGGAGTGGATGTCATGCACAGACCACATGAGCCCACCATAGCTAATCACCAAACTAATAACATTCTCACAGCGTATGCTACGAATAGGCCGTCCCACAATTTTCTCTGTAGAAAAATCCCACCACAGGTGGCTCCCACCGTTGTCGCTATCCGTGAACATTTAACAACGAGGTCCAACTCATCCACCCTACATGGGAAACGGATGGGATAGATGGTGGTCGGTGCTATGTGGCCCCACCATGATGTATGTGTTTCATCCATGCCGTCCATCTGTTTTTATAGACCATTTTGTGGCTTGAGACCAAAAATGAGGTACATACCAATCTCAAGTGGACCACATTAGAGGAAATAGTATTGAATGACCGTAGACCATCAAAAACTTTTCGGAGGCTATAAAAGTCCGCAAAAAGTTTTGGATCAAGCTGATATTTGTTTTTTCCATTCATCTAATAAACAGATTGGATGTCAAATAAACAGTACATTGGGCCTTAGGAGGATTTTAATGGTGGATATCCAATCACTATTGTTTACCTGTGGTGTGGTCCACATGAGATTTATAACCCTCTAATTTTTGGATCAAGCTCTAAAATGATCTGTAAAAATTGATGGACGGAAGGGATGAAAAACGTACATTATGGTGGGGCCCACATAGCACCAACCATCAGCCACCGGGCTGGTGGCAGGGAGAGTAGCCAATTCGTTCTCCCCTACATGTGCCCTTCGTTGATGTCATGGGCTCCATTGTGAATGGGGACGCGGTTTGGCTAGTGAGTCCGTGACGCTGCCTCAAGCCAGCGGCTAGTGGTCGGTGCTATGTGGACACCACCATGATCTATATGTTTTATCTCCGCCGTCCATTCATTTTGGAAGATAATTTTAAGGCTTTATCTCAAAAATTATATGGATCTAAATCTCAGGTGGACCACACTATGGGAAAACAGTAGTGATTGAATTTCCACCATTAAAAACCTCCAAGGGCCCACTGTAATGGTTATTTGACATCTAACCTGTTGATTAGGTCATACAGACTTGAATGAAGGGAAAAAGTATATATCAGCTTGATCCAAAACTTTTGTGGCCCCAAGAAGTTTTTAATGGTGGGCGTTCAATCAACACTATGCGGTCCACTTGAGATTTGATCAAGCTCATTTTTGGGATCATACCATAAAATGGTATGCAAGAATGGGTGGACGGCATGGATGAAACACATACATCATGGTGGGCCCCAGAGCACCCACCACTAGCCATTGGCTAGTGGCAGGGTCAGTAGCCAATCAGTTTCCTGTGGATGGTACAGGGCCCAAAAATCACTTCGATTAAACAAGCTTCATCATTTGATTTTACCCATTGAATTCTTACCTCTGATCATTTTCGTTCCAATTGTCCAATATTCGTAGGTCATTGATTGGCTGGCTTGGATAGTCCAACATTGTGATTTTCTGGCCATGCTGCATCCACACTAGGGATCACCATTTCAACGGTCCATAATAATGTTCATTTGTACTGTAATGAATTACCTAATTGAAAATAAAAATTAAAAAAATTTACCGGTTGATCTAAGTTCAACTCCAACCTCCTACTTATCAATGGCCTGAATCTTTGACACGTGTTGTCTCCTCGAAAAGGGGGAGATATGATGGGGATTTTCTCCTCATTACTGGGTTCAATGAAATCGAATCAGTTTCGATATCATCGATAATTGTCGGATTTTTCACCGCTGGTCGCTGGACAGTTTTGGTCTTGTTTTGATATCATCGAAGGACCTTAAATGATATCGAAGGCTGTCATCGAGAATTGCTCAATGACATCGATAATTGTCAGAATTTTTCACCCCTGATCGCTAGACAGTTTTAGTCCTGTTTTGATATCATCGAAGGACCTTAGATGATATCGAAGGCTGTCATCGAGAGAGACCGTCGATATCATCGAAGAGTTATGCAGATGCGATTGCGGAAATGCAGATTCTGCGGAAATTGTTTCCTATTTTGATTCTACCTCTTTCTATTCTTATATAAAGTGGTGTATGCGGGATTGGGGGGTATTCCAGGATTTTCTAAGGTTTTCTAAAGGTGCTCTAAGAGGGCTTAGGGCTATTAAAGGGAAGAGAGAGAGAGAGAGAGAGAGAGAGAGAGAGGAAGCTTATGGAATTGAGATTCTGCTCATATAGGTGATCTACTTCACAGTCGACGTCTCAGCGCTTCTACGTCCTCGTGATCGGTGAGATCCCTCTGTTTTTCATTATTCTCTTATTGTTCATCTACTCTTGCGTAAGTGAAGAAGGTTTGATCCAAGCGGTGTTTACTTGTGATCTGTTGTAACGTTCTGCTTTATAGTGGATTGTTGATCTAGACGAGGTCCCGTGGTTTTTACCTCTTTGAGGGTTTTTCCACATAAAATTCCTTAGTGTCGTGTGATTTATGCTTTGATTTATTTCATTGCTTAATTATCTCATAATTCTGGTTTGTTTTAGGAGGCTAGATCCTAAGGTTTTGTGCAAGGCCCCCAACAAAGTGGTATCAAAGCTAAGTTCATTGAACGGGTAGGATCGGTTTTGAATTATGGAAGGTGTCTCAGCAATGATGATCAACCTCAATGGTTCTAATTGGACCATATGGAAGGCTAAGATGGAGGACTTTCTTTATTGCAAGGACCTATATTCTCCAATTTTAAGCATATTAGCAAAATCCAAGGATATGTCTGATGATGATTGTAAGAAGATGGACCAGAAGGCGGTGAGGTTTATTAGACAATGGTTGGATGATTCCATATTCCACCATGTGTCTACAGAGACCTTAGCCGCTAGCATATGGGTAAAATTGGAAGGGTTGTATGAGAGGAAGACAGCCAGCAATAAGACCTTCCTGATAAGACGAATTGTGAATCTCAAGTTCAAATATGGTGGTTCTGTGGCCGAGCACATGAATGAGGTCAACAATATAGTGAATCAACTCTCTTCTATGAAGATGGTCCTGGATGATGAATTTCATGCTTTATTATTGCTTAGTTCATTACCTGACAGTTGGAAGACATTGGTGGTGTCTCTAAGTAACTCTGCGCCAAACGGAAAGATTTCCATGAAACAGGTTACTAGTTGTCTCTTCAATGAGGAGACAAGGAGGAAGTCTCTGGGGTCTACTTAGCAAGAGACCCTTATGACATAGGAACGGGAGAGAGGAAAGAACAGAAAGGGCGAGAAGGCCTGAGATAAATCAAGAGACAAGTTGAGTACCAAGAAGGATGTTGAATACTGTAATTGTGGCAACAAGGGCCACTATAAGCATGAATGTCGTAAGACTAAGAATGACAAGAAAGGAAAAGGAAAGGAAAAGGAAGATGAATCAGATTCTAATGCGGTCGCTTCATATGGTGACGTTGTAGTTATTCTTTCAGCAGATCACGATGTATGTCTCACGGCTACGAGTCAGGACACTGACTGGGTGATAGACTCGAGAGCCTCGTTTCATGTGACTCTACACAAGGAATTCTTCACAAGATACAAGTCAGGTGACTATGAGACCGTGAAAATGGGAAATTATGGCGTATCGAAGATCGTGAGAGTCGGTGATATTTGTGTGAAGACCGATGTGGGCTGCACATTAGTTCTCAGGGATGTGAGGCATATCCTAGACCTTTTCCTCAACTTTATGTCGTGGAAAGGTTGGATGATGATAGCTATGAAAGCCAGTTTGCTGGTGGGCGATGGAAGCTCATCAAGGGTTTGTTGATCGTACCTAAAAGAAAGAAGTGTTGCACTATTTACCAGGCAAGTGTCAGTATGTGCAAGGGTGGGTTGAACGCGGCGGAAAATTCAGCTATTAACATGTGGCATAGGCGTCTAGGCCACATGAGTGAAAAAAGGGCTTCAGCTATTAGTGAGGAAGCGACTCCTTCCAGACGTGACAGGTATGCCTCTCAAAACCTGTATTGATTGTTTATCAAGGAAACAGTATAGAGTTTCATTTATTAAATCTGCTTCTCATGTTAATAAAGTGCATGCATTAGATTTGGTTTATTCTGATGTTTGTGGTCCTATGAGGACAAAAACCTTGGGTGGGGCATTTTATTTTGTCACTTTTATGGATGATGCATCTAAGAGGGTTTGAGTTTATGCTTTAAAATCCAAGGACGAGGTCTTTGGTGTGTTTAAATTGTTTCATACTATGGTCGAGAAAGAGATAGGTAGATCATTGAAGTACATCCGCACTGACAATGGTGGTGAATACATTGGCGACTTTTATGATATTGCAAGTTCCTGCGTATACGGTATGAACAGATGGTTCCCGAGACCCCCCAGCATAATGGTGTAGCTGAGCGAATGAAACGCACCATTGTAGAGAGAATCAGATACATGTTATCCCATGCGAAATTGTCCAAGACATTTTGGGGAGGAGCAATGCACACAGTAGTTTATCTGATAAATAGGCCTCTATCAGCCCCGTTGAATGGAAAAGTACCTGAGAAGGTGTGGACTGGACAGGATCCATCGTACAGTCATCTCAGGGTGTGTGGATGCAGGGCATCTGTTCACGTACCAAAGGATGAGAGGTCTAAGCTCGATATGAAGATCAGGCAGTGTGTGTTCTTGGGGTACGGTGATGAAAAGTTCGGTTACAGATTGTGGGATCCGACCGAGAGGAAGCTCTTCAGGAGCAGAGATGTGGTTTTCTTTGAAGATCAGTGTATAGAAGACATTGGTAAGACAGAGAAGAACCAGCCTAGTTCGGGTGAGCTAGAAGACATGGATCCGGTTATTCCTCCCGTGGTGCCTGATGATCAGGGAGTACAGCAAGGTGTAGAGGACGAGGGAGTTTCTTTAGAAGATGGACTAGGGGAGCAGCCCCCACTTGATCCACCTGTTAAGCCATAGGTGAGAAGGTCATCTAGGGACAGACAACCGTCCAAGAGGTAATCACTGCATGAGTACATTATGCTCACTGATGGGGTAAAGCCAGAAGATTATTCTGAGGCCCTAACCGACGAGCAGAAAGGGGAGTGATTGAAAGCTATGCAAGAGGAGATGAGATCCTTGTATAAGAATCACACCTATGATATGGTGAAGTGGATACTGCGATATCTAAGAGGCTCATCCAGGTTGAGCCTATGCTTAGTGACAGAAAACTTGTGTTAGAGGGTTACACAGATGCAGATATGGCAGGTGACATAGACTCCAAGAAGTCTACATCGGGGTTCATGTTTACATTTGCAAGGAGAGCGGTTTCTTGGCAGAGCATGCTACAGAAGGTTGTAACATTGTCACGATAGAAGCTGAGTACATTGTAGTCACAGAGGCATGTAAAGAGATGCTGTGGATGAAGAGGTTTCTACAGGAACTTAGCCTGAAGCAGGAGCAGTACGTGGTCTATTACGATAGCCAAAGTGCTATTCACTAGAGCAAGAATCCAAGTCAGCACTCCAAGTCGAAGCACATAGAGATTCGGTATCACTAGATCAGGGATACTTTGGGATAGAAGGTGTTATGCCTTGAGAAGGTCCACATGGACGATAATGGGTTAGACATGATGACTAAGGCTTTGTTCAAGGACAAGTTCGAGGTTTGTAATTACCAGGCTGGCTTGAAGAAGGTGAATTCCTCCTGAGTCGAAAATGGAAAGATTTGATGGAAATTTTCTCCTCATTGGTAGGTTCGATGAAATCGAACCAGTTTCGATATCATCGATAATTGTCGAAAATTTTCACTGTTGGTCGCTAGACAATTTTGGTCATGTTTCGATATCATCAAAGGATCTTTGATCATATCGAAGGCTGTCACCGAGAGTTGCTCGATAACATCGATAATTGTCAGAATTTTTCACCCCTAGTCGCTGGACAGTTTTGGTCCTATTTTGATATCATCGAAGGACCTTAGATGATATCGAAGGTTGTCATCGAGAGACGTCGATATCATTGAAGAGTTATGCAGATGCGATTGCGGAAACGCAGATTCTGCAGAAATTGTTTCCTATTTTGATTCTACCTCTTTCTATTCTTATATAAAGGAGTGTATGGGGGATTGGGGGGTATTCCATGGTTTTATAAGGTTTCCTAAAGGTACTCTAAGAGGGATTTGGGCTATCAAAGGAGAGAGAGAGAGAGAGAGAGAGAGAGAGAGAGAGAGAGAGAGAGAGAGGAAGCTTGTGGAAGGGAGATTATGCTCGTAGAGGTGATCTACTTCGCAGTACACGTCTTAGCGCTTCTACGTCCTCGTGATCGGTGAGATCCCTCTTTTTTTTATTATTCTCTTATTGTTCATCCACTCCTGCGTGAGTGAAGAATGTTTGATCTAAGCGGTATGTGCTTGTGATCGGTTGTACGTTCTGCTTTACAGTGGATTGTTGATCTGGACGAAGTCCCGTGGTTTTTACCTCTTTGAGGGTTTTTTCACGTAAAATTCACCGGTGTCGTGTGGTTTATGCTTTGATTTATTTCATTGCTTAATTATCCCATAATTCTGGTTTGTTTTGGGAGGCTAGATCCTAAGGTTTTGTGCAAGGCTCCCAACATCATATCCTATTGTGGTCTTTAAGAATAGATGGATGGAGTGGATTTGTCACGGAAGTCTCTATGGGCCCCAAAACATGTATATTTATGTGCTGGGGGCACATGCAATGTACTCTTATGCATGCTTTTCCAAAAATAAAATCTGATCCAATCAGCATGTTGACCTAATATTATAAATATGTGGATGAATTAGAAAGCTTACGTCAATTTTTAGAGGCTTGTTTGTCATAAAAACTGTTGACCACTTGATCAATGGCCAACCCTTGGCCAGGGCATCAATATGTCAGTGCCACTGACATGATGGATGGATTGGTTCTCAAACCTATCGTTTCATTCCGGCACGTGTGGCATGAATATGAACTTTAGTACACACTTTAACTTTGGTATGCATTGCATATCAAGGTTGATACCAAATAACTCTGCTCACTATGACCAAGTAGTGAAAAAATAACATAATACTAGGTTTTATGACAAACTTCATCCATCCTAAAAAAAATCTTGGTTTCACCCGGTCACACTTTGCTGCACAATGTCCATCGTAAAATTAAAATAAATAAATAAATAAATAAAATAAAAAATGCCGTCCTAATTCAGTCCCACGAGCATAAATTTGAGTGGAGTTTTTACGACATACTAGATTCCGTCGCAATTTATTAATTTGCAATGTATTGAACCGTCAGAAATTTAATTTGTGACGAATAAATCCATCATGAAATTACTTTTTTTTTAGCCACCCAGCCTTCCTCTTATCAACATACTTCCTGATGATATTTCTCAAATTCAGCTTGGGCAACTCGGAATATACTTCTTGCCGTGTCTTACTTCTCAAAGTTATTCTAGAAGGATGATTCTCCATCGCCATTCTCCTTCACAGATTCTATCCCTGGGCTGGTGTCTGACGAAGAGATTGCTCAGATGGTGGTGTCCATTTCTCTAGAGGAGCTGAAAATGGTTGTGTCCTCCATCCCTATTGATGGGGCAACTAGGCCGGACGGCTTTTTATGCCGCCTTCTTTGCCCACTGCTAGCCGATAATGGGGGAGGATATTCTGCGTGCTGCATAGAGTTTTCTGGATGGCAGCCCACTCCCTAGAGGGTATTCAGCATCGCTGATCTGTCTGATTCCAAAAACTACTTCGGCCTCACCCTTCAACGATTTTCGCCTCATAAGTCTGTGTAATGTGATCTACAAGATTTTATCCAAGGTGCTTGCCTCCCGTCTCACAAGTATCCTTCCCAATCTGATCTCGGCTGAACAAGCAGCATTTGTTCACGGGCGTGCCATCACTAGGAATATTACTTATGCGTAAGAGGTTTTTAGAGACTTAAACCGGAAAGTCCGAGTGGTAATATCATGCTCAAACTGGACCTTGAGAAGGCGTATGATAGGGTGTGTTGGGATTTATTGAAGAAGGTGCTTCTGGTTTCAGAGACAAATGGGTTGCCATCTTGAAGAATTGTTGAAGCAACATCTAGTTCTCAGTGTTGATAAATGGCGAAGCAGCAAGATTTTTCAATTCATCTAGAGGGCTTCTCCAAGGAGAACCCATTTCCCCGAGTTTATTCATTCTTGCTGCGGAGGTGTTCTCTAGAAATTTCAGACCCTTCGTGGAAATTAGGAGGTGCAAACCTTTTCATATGAGAAGGGGTTGCCCCCTCGCCTCTCATATGCTCTTCGCCGACGACACGTTACTTTTCCTGAATGGGAGCAAGTCATCCCTTCAAGCGGTCAAGTCTTTCCTAGATTTCTTCCAACAAGCCTCCAGCCAGAAAATCAATCGTAGGAAAAGCTATTTCATGTGTTCTAACAAGTTAGTGGAGGATTGGGTTAGATCGATCAAACGTCAGCTCGAGATAGTCAGATCAAGTGGTTCTTTCTCTTACTTAGGAGTCCCTTTTATAGGAGGGAGAGTCAGAGTTGCTGACTTCCAGTTCTTACAGGACAAGGTGCAGGCTAGAATCAGCGGTTGGAAGGCTAGGCACCTGTCCCAAGCCGGGAGAGCTACGTTGATAAGACATGTCTAGAGCAGTATTCCTTTGCATGTCATGGCTGCGGCGGTGGTCCCTTCGCAAGTCCTTGCTAATTTGGAATGAAGTTTTGCCAAGTTCTTTTGGGGTTGGGTTGATGGGTCTCAAAAGCTCCAGTGGGTTGCTTGGAAAAAGATCACTAGCCCATTTCAGGAAGAGGGCCAGGGGATTAGAAAGCTTAAAGATGTGGTAAAAGCTACAAGGTTGAAGTCGGCTTGGGACGTAAAATATTGGGAAGACAATGGGCCATAGATTCGGCTAATGAAAACCAAATATCATGCTGAGTTTCGTCAAGGGAACTCGAGCTCCATTCTTTCTTTTGCGTCGCCGTTATAGAAAAACATCAGGGGCCTCTTCTCTCAGGTGGATGAGAACATCCAATGGCTAGTTCGAGACGGTTCCAGAAATTTATGGGCTGACAATTGGATGGGCCTTGGCCCCTTACTGCAGAGAACGGTCTGGCAAGTGCCTAGAGACCTCATGGACCTAAAAATTCAGGATTTCTTGGGCCCCTTCGGCCCTCTTCCCCTTTTGTCGGTGTTTTCCTTCCTGTCTCAGTCAGATATCGATCATGTCTTCCAGGGTGGGTTCGCCACCTCTGTCGGTCCTGACATATGCATATGGCCTCAAGCCTAATCGGGGAAGATTGCAGTCAAGTCAGCCTGGGAATTTAGCAGGCAGAGAACTGGTGGCGGGGACTGGATTTTCTAACCCAGGCAGAAGAAGTGGCCTCCGAAGATTTC
The DNA here is from genome assembly GCA_030180095.1 of Magnolia changhungtana. Lineage (NCBI taxonomy): Eukaryota > Viridiplantae > Streptophyta > Magnoliopsida > Magnoliales > Magnoliaceae > Magnolia > Magnolia changhungtana. Next base: position 4,191,595 of record JASAUF010000434.1, on the reverse strand, counting down.
AAATTTTATTTGGAGGCTGATCGAAGGGGCTGTGTCGGTAGACACTCGAGTGCAAGATAAGGGCGTGTCTCTCGCTTCCAGGTGCGTATGCTGCGAGATAAGCCCCATGTTTAGTCCCAACATCGAATCCTTAGAGCATCTATTCCTCAACAACGCACTGGTGGTAGCAGTTTGGTCCCATTTCAATATCATTTTCGGCATCTCCGCTCTCCCCAACCAGTCTATCTTTTCTAGATTGAGTCAGTGGAGGACTGCAGCTTCAGCGGGAGGAGGGTCGGCCCAGTCTCATGTCTTCGCAGCTTGCTGTATCTTGTGGAGCTCTAGTTGACTAGAAACAGGGCTAGGTATGATCTCAAGCCTGTGAGAGCTGCGGTGACCACCGTTAGGGTGGATTGGTGGATCAAGTGGATGTCTTCTAGATCAGCCAATGCTGGGCCGGCTAATTGGGGAGGTGAGCAAAGGGACCGTAATAAGGAAAATCCTAGTCAGCGTCTAGTGGAAATTGTTAGATGGACCGGGCAGCCTGCCAACTGGATGAAGCTTAATATCGATGGGTCCTCTTGTGGAAATCTTGGGCCCTCTTGGGGAGGGGGAATCGTCAGAAATGAGTGCGGTGAGTTCCACCATGCCTTTTGGTCGCCCTATGGGGTGTGATCCAACAACAAGGCTGAGATGAGAGCCGTGTATGACAGCCTTTTACTGTCCCTCAACTCAGGCATCTGCAACATCGAGATTGAATCAGACTCCAAGGTTACGGTAGATATATTGTTGGGTAAAGCCTCATTTGGTTGGAGTATCGATTTCTGGGTCTCTAGGATCAAAGCCCTCATGAGGAATAGCAATATCTCCATCAAACTCATTAGGAGAGAAGGCAATGGCTCTACAGATGGATTGGCACGTATTTCCAGTGAGAGCTAGTTGTCCTTCATGTGCCATCACACTCATAATCTTCCGGCTCACATAAGAGGTCTTATCCTTCTAGAGAAAGCGGGTCTTGCGTCTATCTACATGTCTTCTGTGGGCCCTTGAAGGGGTCTCTCGTGTATAGCTTATGATAGGCAGGGCTGTTTTTATTGTTTGCGGCCCTGCCCGAATTAGTCCAAGTTGTAAATTTCCGTTTGTTTATGAACTAGGGAATCCCTAAGAATTGGGCTCTCTCCCTAAAAATAAAAAAAAATAATAAAAAAATAATAAAAAAAAAACTCATAAAGCCCAACAGATGAAGAGTTATACTCAAACTATATAGATAGTAGAAATGAAATTGAAATAGGATTCAACCATCGATCTGATGATATTTCTCAAATTCGGCGTGGGCAACCTGGCATAGCGGGTTGGGTGGCTAAAGTAACACATTCTAGCCCAAAATCATAAATGGTATGTCGAATAACTCATTCCGGTTTGCGAGATATGCCCGATTTAAGGTCCTAACGGTCTACTTCACTTCTGCTTGTGATCGGGCCTCTTCTAGTCCATCTCGACCATGAAATTGTCTGCGACCTGCTCAACATCACTAACCCAAGGATCCACTCACCCAATCCACCAAAACCATGTCCATATTAGCCAGTCACCACGACTAATAACGTTCTCACATCCTATGATACCTAAATGTCAATTGCTTCATATTTTGGTCATCAATTTCTACTCTTTTATATAGATGGTTAGAAACTTAGCATATGAGCAGACTTGATGCAGACCACTTATGGTTATTTATTAAAAAGAATTTTTTTTTTTAAAATGAAATGCAAGTAAGAAGAAGCACTACAAAAAAGAGGGTTTTTAGCGACGAAACTACTTTTCATCGCCAAAAGTCATTTTTAGCGACGAAATAAATTTTCGTCGCTAAAAGCGCACTTTTAGCGATAAAACTTTTAGCGACGAAAATTTTCGTAGCTAAAAAATAGGACATTAGACTTTTAGCAACGAAAATTTTCGTCGCTAAATACTTTATTAATTTTCGCAACTAAAAATACTATATGAGACCTTTAGCGACGAAAATTTTCGTCGCTAAAAACTCAGAACATTTTCTTAAACTTTCAAAGAAATAAAATATTCACTGTTAGAAGTCTTGTAAGGTACAAGACTTTTAGCGGCGAAAAGTTTCGCTGCTAAAAGTCTTGTACCTTAGAAGACTTCTAGCAGCGAATATTTTCGCTGCTAAAAATAAGCTAAAATATCTTTTAGCGACGAAACTTGTCGTCGCCTAAGGTTTCTTTTTTAAAAAAAAAATATTCCAATTCAAAATCCGTACAAATTTTCTGATATACACCTGTTAACAATTAATTTCATCATATTCATCCTGATATCAACATTTTATCATATTCACTACATAAACTTTTAGCTGCAAAAATTATCGTCGCTAAAAACACTATTCAAAACTTTTAGCAGTGAAAATTTTTCTTTAAAACTAAACTAGCATATCTTTTAGCAACGAAAATTTTCGTTGCCAAAAGTTTCTTTAAAAAAATATATTCTAACTCAAAATCCGTACAAAATTCCTGATATACATCTATTAACAATATATTTTATCATATTCGCATTCACATCGAACTAAACCCAAACTACATAAAGTTTTAGCAGCAAAAATGTTCGTCGCTAAAAAATACTATACAAGACTTTTAGCCGCGAAAAGTTTCGCTGCTAAAAATAAACTGACATATCTTTTAACAACGAAAATTTTCGTCGCAAACGTTTCTTTTAAAAAACAAATATTTCAGCTCAAAATCGGTACAAAATTCCTGATATACATCGATTAACAATATATTCCATCATATTCATATTCACATTCACATCCGTCTAAACCCAAACTACATAAAGTTTTAGCGGCGAAAATGTTCGTCGCTAAAAAATACTATACAAGACTTTTAGCAACGAAAATGTTCGCTGCTAAAAATTATCTTTTAGCAACAAAAATTTTCGTCGCCAAAAGTTTCCTTTAAAAAAAATTATTCCCCCTCAAAATCCGTACAAAATTCCTGATTTACATCTGTTAATAGTATATTCCATCATATTCACATTCACATCCATCTAAACTCAAACTAAATAAAGTTTTAGCGGCGAGAATTTTCGTCGCTAAAAAATACTATACAAGACTTTTAGCAGCGAAAATTTTTGCTGCTAAAAATAAATTGACATATCTTTTAGCAACGAAAATTTTCGTTGCCAAAAGTTTCTTTTTTGAAAAAAATATTCCAGCTCAAAATCCGTAAAAATTCCTGATATACACCTGTTAACAATATATTTCATCATATTCATCATGATATACACATTTCATCATATTCACATTCACATCCATCTAAACCCAAACTACATAAACTATATTCATCCAAACACAAACAATCTTATCCGTATCACATTCATTCATGCATAAATACATATAAACTTAACATCATAAACAAATAAACAAAAAATCACAAAGATGAAGATGGAGGTGGTGGGGCATCGGTGGGTAAGCGTGCAGCGAAAGCCTGAAACATCTCCGTCATTCGTCGCTCATGCTCCACCCGCATCTTTACCATCCTCCTCTCCTGCTCCTCCCTCTGCCTCACCAACTCTTCCTTCATCCTCCTTTGCCTCGCCAGCTGATCCTCTATCCTCCTCTCCTGCTCCTCCCTCTGCCTCGCCAGCTCCTCCAGGTTTAGGTTTAGGTTATAAGTATAGGTTCTGGGATTTGAGAATAGGTTTAGGGTTTAGGGTTTAGGAAATCGGGTTTGGATTCGGGATCGGGTTTAGGTTTGGGTTTTCAAGTTTAAGCTTAGGTTAAGGTTAGGGAGTTGAGACTAGGATTAGGTGCAGGTGTAGGTTTAGGTTTAGGGATTTGAGAATACATTTAGGTTTTAGGTTATAGGTTTAGGTTTAGGTTTTAGGTTTAGGTTACTGTTAGGTTATAGGTTATAAGTTTAGGTTTTGGTTTAGGTTTAGGTTATAGGTTTAGGTTTAGTTTTAGTTAAGGTTTAGGTTTAGGTTATAAGCTATAGGTTTAAGGAATTGAGAATTGGTTAAGGTTTAAGTTTAGGTAATCGGGTTTGGGTTCGGGATCTGGTTTAGGCTTGGGTTTTCATGTTTACGTTTAGGTTTAGGTTTAGGTTGGGGAGTTGAGATTGGGATTAGGTGTAGGTTTAGGTTTATGGATTTGAGAATAAGTTAATGTTTAGGTATAGGTTTAGGTTTAGGTTTTAGCTTATAGGTTTAGGTTTTGGTTTTAGGTTTAGGTTATAGGTTAAGGTATAGGTTATAGGTTTTCGTTTAGGTTGAGGCTATAGGTTTTGGTTTTAGGTTAAGGTATAGGTTATAGGTTTTGTTTAGGTTGAGGTTATAGGTTTTGGTTTAGGTTTAGGTAGCGTTTAGGTTTTAGTTTATAGGTTTAGGTTATAGGTCATAGGTTTAGGTTAAGGTTTAGGTTACAGGTTTTTGGTTTAGGTTAAGGTTATAGGCTTTGGTTTAGGTTAAGGTTTAGGTTTTGGGTTTATGTTAAGGTTATAGGTTTAGGTTAGGTTTAGGTTTAGGTTAGGTTAGGTTATAGCTTTGGGAATTGAAAATAGGTTAAGGTTTAGGTTTAGGAAATCGGGTTCGGGTTCGGGTTCGGGATCGGGTTTAGGCTTGGCTTTTCATATTTAGGTTTAGGTTTAGTTTAGGGAGTTGAGATTGGGATTTGGTGTAGGTTTAGGTTTAGGGATTTGAGAATAGGTTAAGGTTTAGGTATAGGTTTAGGAAATCGGGTTCGAGTTCGGGATCGGGTTTACGCTTGGCTTTTCATGTTTAGGTTTAGGTTTAGGTTAGGGAATTGAGATTGGGATTTGGTGTAGGTATAATTTTAGAGATTTGAGAATAGGTTAAGGTTTAGGTATAGGTTTAGAAATCGGGTTCGGGTTGGAGATCGGGTTTAGGCTTGGGTTTTCAAGTTTAGGTTTAGGTTTAGGTTTAGGTTAGGGAGTTGATATTGGGATCGGTGTGTAGGTTTAGGGATTTGAGAATAGGTTAAGGTTTAGGTATAGGTATAGGTTTAGGTTTTAGCTTATAGGTTTAGGTTATAGGTTTAGGTTTTGGTTTTAGGTTTAGGTTTTGGTTATAAGTTTAGGTTAAGGTCATAAGTTTAGGTTATAGGTTATAAGTTATAGGTTAGGTTTAGGTTATAGGTTATAGGTTTAGGTTTAGGTTTTAGGTTTAGGTTTAAGGTTATAGGTTAGAGTTTTAGGTTATAGGTTTAGGTTTAGGTTTTTTAGTTTATAGGTTTACGTTTTAGTTTTAGGTTAAGGTTTAGGTTACGGGTTTTGGTTTAGGTTAAGGTTATAGGCTTTGGTTTAGGTTAAGGTTTAGGTTTTGGGTTTATGTTAAGGTTATAGGTTAAGGTTATAGGTTTAGGTTAGGTTTAGGTTTAGGTTATAGGTTATAGCTTTGGGAATTGAGAATAGGTTAAGGTTTAGGTTTAGGAAATCGGGTTTGGGTTCGGGATCGGGTTTAGGCTTGGGTTTTCAAGTTTAGATTTAGGTTTAGGTTAGTGAGTTGAGATTGGGATAAGGTGTAGGTTTAGTTTTAGGGATTTGAGAATAGGTTAAGGTTTAGGTATAGGTTTAGGTTTAGGTTTTAGCTTATAGATTTAGGTTTTGGTTCTAGGTTTAGGTTAAGGTTATAAGTTTAGGTTATAGGTTAAGGTTTAGGTTAAGGTTATAGGTTTTTGTTTAGGTTTAGGTTTTAGTTTATAGGTTTAGGTTATAGGTTTAGGTTTTGGTTTTAGGTTTAGGTTAAGGGTATAAGTTGAGGTTAAGGTTTAGGTTACTGAGGTTTTGGTTTAGGTTAAGGTTATAGGTTTTGGTTTAGGTTAAGGTTTTGGTTTTGGGTTTATGTTAAGGTTATAGGTTAAGGTTATAGGCTTAGGTTAGGTTTAGGTTTAGGTTATAGGTTATAGCTTCGAGATTTGAGAATAGGTTAAGGTTTAGGTTTAGGAAATCAAGTTCGGGTTCGGGATCGGGTTTAGGCTTGGGTTTTCATGTTTAGGTTTAGGTTTAGGTTTAGGTTAGAGAGAGATTGGGATTTGGTGTAGGTTTAGGTTTGGGGATTTGAGAATAGGTTAAGGTTTAGGTTTAGGAAATCGGGTTCGGGTTCGGGATCGGGTTTTGAAGTTTAGGTTTAGGTTGGGGAGTTGAGATTGGGATTGGGATTAGGTTTAGGTTTAGGGATTTGAGAATACATTTAGGTTTTAGGTTTAGGTTTAGGTTTTAGCTTATAGGTTTAGGTTATAGGTTTAGGTTATAGGTTTTAGGTTTAGGTTATGGGTTATAGGTTAAGGTTTGGGTTATAGGTTTTTGTTTTGGTTAAGGTTATAGGTTTTGGTTTAGGTTTAGGTTTAGGTTTTAGTTTATAGGTTTTGGTTATAGATTTAGGTTTTGGTTTTAGGTTTAGGTTAAGGTTATAAGTTTAGGTTAAGGTTTAGGTTTTTAGGTTAAGGTTATAGGTTTTGGTTTAGGTTAAGGTTTAGGTTTTGGGTTTATGTTAAGGTTATAGGTTTAGGTTGGGTTTAGCTTTAGGTTATAGGTTATAGGTTATAGCTTTGGGAATTGAGAATAGGTTAAGGTTTAGGTTTAGGAAATCGGGTTTTAGTTCGGGATCGAGTTTAGGCTTGGGTTTTCATGTTTAGGTTTAGGTTTAGGTTAGGGAGTTGAGATTGGGATTTGGTGTAGGTTTAGGTTTAGGGATTTGAGAATAGGTTAAGGTTTATGTTTAGGAAATCGGGTTCAGGTTCGGGATCGGGTTTTGAAGTTTAGGTTTAGGTTTAGGTTGGGGACGTGAGATTGGGATTGGGATTAGGTTTAGGTTTAGGGATTTGAGAATACAATTAGGTTTTAGGCTTCCATTTAGGTTTTAGCTTATAAGTTTAGGTTTTGGTTATATGTTTAGGTTATAGGTTAAGGTTATAGGTTTAGGTTCGGTTCGGTTCGTGTTATAGGTTATAGCTTTGGGAATTGAGAATAGGTTAAGGTTTAGGTTTAGAAAACTTGGGTTCGGTTCGGGATCGGGTTTAGGTTTGGGTTTTCAAGTTCAGGTTTAGGTTTAGGTTAGAGAGTTGAGATTAGGATTTGGTGTAGGTTTAGGTTTAGGGATTTGAGAATAGGTTAAGGTTTAGGTTTAGGAAATCGGGTTCGGGTTCGGGATCGGGTTTAGGCTTGGGTTTTCATTTTTAGGTTTAGGGAATCGGGTGTAGTTTTAAGTTCGAAAGTTTAGGTTTAGGTTATAAGGTATAGGTTTAGGGAATTGAGAATTGGTTTAGGTTTAGGTTTAGGAATCGGGTTCGGGTTCGGGATCGAGTTTAGGCTTGGGTTTTCAAGTTTAGGTTAGGTTTAGGTTAGGGAGTTGAGATTACAATTAGGTGTAGGTTTAGGTTTAGGGATTTGAGAATACATTTAGGTTTTAGGTTTAGGTTTAGATCTTAGGTTATAGGTTAAGGTTTAGGATTTAGGTTTAGGTGAATGGTAGGTAATAGGTTATAAGGTTTAGGTTTAGGTTTAGGTTTTAGGTCATAGGTTTTGGTTTAGGTTAAGGTTATAGGTTTAGGTTAAGGTTTAGGTTTAGTTTTAGGTTCGGTTCAAGTTTAGGTTTAGGTTATAAGGTATATGTTTAAGGAATTGAGAATTGGTTTGGGTTTAGGCTTAGGGAATCGGGTTTAGTTTTAGGTTCGGTGTTTAGGTTTAGGTTATAAGGTATAGGTTTAGGGAATTGAGAATTGGTTTAGGTTTAGGTTTAGGGAATCGGGTTCGGGTTCGAGATCGGGTTTAGGCTTGGGTTTTCAAGTTTAGGTTTAGGTTTAGGTTAGGGAGTTGAGATTAGGATTAGGTGTAGGTTTAGGTTTAGGGATTTGAAAATACATTTAGGTTTTAGGTTTAGGTTTAGGTTTTAGGTTATAGGTTAAGGTTTAGGTTTTATGTTTAGGTTCTTGTTAGGTTATAGGTTATAAGTTTAGGTTATAGGTAATAGGTTTCGGTTTAGGTTAAGGTAATAGGTTTAGGTTTAGGTTAAGGTTAAGGTTTAGGTTTAGGTTATAAGCTATTGGTTTAGGGAATTGAGAATTGGTTAAGGTTTAGGTTTAGGGAATCGGGTTCGGGTTCAGAATCTGGTTTAGGCTTGGGTTTTCATGTTTACAATTAGGTTTAGGTTAGGGAGTTGAGATTGGGATTAGGTGTAGGTTTAGGTTTAGGGATTTGAGAATAGGTTAATGTTTAGGTTTAGGTTATAGGTTTAGGTTTTGGTTTTAGGTTTAGGTTAAGGTTATAAGTTTAGGTTATAGGTTATAGGTTAAGGTTTAGGTTATAGGTTTTTGTTTAGGTTGAGGTTATAGGTTTTGGTTTAGGTTATAGGTTTAGGTTTAGGTTTTAGTTTATAGGTTTAGGTTATAAGTTATAGGTTTAGGTTCGGGTTTTAGGTTTAGGTTCGAGTTTAGGTTACTGAGTTTTTAGGTTTAGGTTAAGGTTATAGGCTTTGGTTTAGGTTAAGGTTTAGGTTTTGGGTTTAGGTTAAGGTTATAGGTTTAGGTTAGGTTTAGGTTTAGGTTATAGGTTATAGGTTATAGCTTTGGGAATTGAGAATAGGTTAAGGTTTAGGTTTAGGAAACTGGGTTCGGGTTCCTGGATCGGGTTTAGGTTTGGGTTTTCAGATTAGGTTTAGGTTTAGGGATTTGAGAATAGGATTAGGTTATAGGTATAGGTTTAGGTTGGGTTATAGGTTTAGGTTAAGGGTGTGGTACCTGCAAATACAGACATAAATACGGCCTGTCCAAATGGCCAGTGCCTTTCTCAATGTCGTTCCATAGGAAATGGACAGCTTCATCATGGTCATAACAAATGGTTCCCACCTTCCAGGACCCCCGCTCTTCCGAATAGCTCCGACGCACATCCGGGCTCCGCTCCATTAATTTCGAGCAAATACATAAATACGGCCTGTCCAAATGGCCAGGCCCTTCCAATGCTGTCCATAGGAAATGGACAGCTTCATCATGGTTATAACAGTGGTTCCCACCTTCCAGGGACCCCCGCTCTTCCGGATAGCTCCGACGCACATCCGGGTCTGCTCCATTAATTTTGATTCCCACCCGATCAGTGGCTCAACCTGATTTAATAGAGGTGAGTAAGCCACTGTTTTCTCAGCTAGGGTGTTCTACATGTGTGACATTTTTGCAGAAAATGTGGTCTAGCATGATAAGCATAGCTGTGTATACTCATCCTTTGCAAGGATGGTGGGAAAGAAAGCTCAGGCAAAGTCATCTTGCAACAAGGAAATTTACCTGTGTAAAATATGTAATCAACTGTGCCAATGAAATCTCAAGTGTAGTTTGTGAACTACGATTCATTAGTCATGGGGTCCATTCTCCTTCTTTGTTGCTCCAAACCAATTCCAACTCCCACCATCCTTGCAAAGGATGAGTATGCACTGACCTGCAATAAAAGCCTAGCAATGTAAAAGAAAAGACTTATGTGAATAAATGTCAATGCCTAACAATGTAAAAGAAAAGAAAATGACACAACTCACCTTGACGCCCTTTTCGCTCAGAGAAGATTCGAAGAAGTATCTTCTTCCATCTTGGAGAATTTACAGTTACGAGTGCTCCTGTGTTTTGTTGAAGTTGAAGCCTTTGCAAATGTTTTAAAGAAATTCATCTACTGCATTGATCTTAGAATATCACTTCCAAAGCTGAAAACCATGTAGAGAACATCATAATTTCTAACTCACTGTTAATTTAGAAGGAATACAATAGAACGCATAGCTTGGGTGTCAAGTAGGCAGTGGGATTACACAGAGAAACAAGATACAAAAAACCTGCATGTAGAAATTTCTTCTCAATGACCCACCCACAGCCTTGTGAAAGGAGTTCAACTGAATTTTTCATTTCATACTTGTAAATGATATAATTTTTAGAACAAAAGAAGGCCCCGTCACTTTATTTATGTAATACAACTAAGTTCTGCACACTTAAGTGTGACAGTTTTTCCATGATGCTACCAGGAAAAAATTCGAATGCAATTTACATAACAAAGCACTCTCCCAAAGCCTAATAATCAATACAAGATGGTTCAGCCACTTGTGCAATTAGGGAAGGTTCAAAAGGACATACATATTTATTATTTTTTAGTGATTTAATTGCTTATGGGAGATATGTAACACTTTAAAATGCATCTCCAATCAAGATTTTGGAATTGGGGTTTGATGAAATGATTGCTGATTTTATTTGAATTCTTCTGTTTTTCCTATGCTTATGGTTCTTTTCAGTAATTGAAATGCATATGTATGTCTTTCTTTTTTTCGTGCATGTGAATGATATAAAGCATTATAATTCAAGGTTCTTGTAGTCTGGTCCGATGAATTAATAGTGGGATTGTGTGATTTGTGCCATTGCTATGATTCTGTTTTTTTTTTTTTTTATATATATATATATATATATATATATATATATATATATATAGTGATACCAATGCTTGTGGGAGATTGGCATAGCTCTTTATAGTACATGTAAATGCCATAAAACATCTAAATTCATGGCTTTACTTCTATGGGTCTGATTGAATGAAAAGGATTTCTATGAATGTTAGTGTCTTTCTATCAAAAAAGAAAAAAAAAAGAAAAGAAAAGAAAAAGGAACTGTTTTTATCTGGCTCTCTCTCTCTCTCTCTCTCTCTCTCTCTCTCTTCTCTCTTCTTCTTCTTCTTCTTCTTCTTCTTCTTCTTCTTCTTCTTCCAAATGATTTTAAATGCTTCCGTGAGATGGTTATGTAGCTGTTTTAAGTACATGTAAACACTATAAATTAATCCATGGGTTTACTATCAGGATCTGATGAAACAATGCCAAGAATTGTATCGATTCTGCTATTTTTGTTACAATTCTGTTTTTTATTTAGTTTTTCTCAAATGAAAAATTAATGAAAAAATAAATAAACAAATCACATAATTACCAAAATATGAAAACCAAATTCACATCATTAAGCAAACAAAATTTTCTGTTACAGTGGAAATTGCTTTTTGTTTATCTTAATCATCTTTCGGTCAACCAAATTGAAATCACTGGAAGAGCTTACCAAAGAAGGATCTTTCATCATGTTCTGTTGCCCCATAGATGCTGAATCCTTGGATGCATGCAGTCGTTGCAACTGATAATCAGTTTCAGGTCAACGACAGATTTTTCTTAGTGGTACTACTTCCTACAATAAAAAAGAGAGGAAACAAGTATTGAATAACTGCCTCAAGACTACAAGGTTACCAAATGGAGTTTTGGTTTAGCATATGTAGCAAAACAATCAGCTTTAACTAACTTGAACAACTAATTGGTCCATAATTGTATATCTTCTCATATATAACTTTTTCAAATGAGAAAGAGGGGGAGGCAGGGAGGGAGAGGGCAGAATTTCAAAATGGAAGCATGGAACGAAAACAATAAAAATGATGATGATGAAGAACAAGAGATCAACGTGCATGTGGGTCCACACACACAAACAAAACATCCAAATTCATCATATTTCTTATCAAAAAATAAAAAGAGAGAGCATTCTCATTTTGCCTTCTTTATGAAAATTCCACATTCAAATTCACCATTGCTTAAGCACCTTTTTCATTTTGATCTCCTCCAAACATCAAAACCCACATCCAAATTCTTCATTTTATAGCTAAGAAAAGTGCATCATCGAACATTTACAAAGTGCAAACCAAAACAGAAAATTGTGAATCTGTTTGCTTAAATTCATTTTTTTAACAATTTCTATATGTTCTACTTCCATTTGGTTGCAGTTGCTTCCAAGCCTGCTTGGTAGACGTCTAAAAATGAGTTAAGATACAAAGGTAAAAAAGAATGTTTTCCTATATTTATGTGGGAGATGGCCTCATATCCCAATAACTCTGTTTTTTTTTTTTTTTTTCTGTTATCATTGAAACCTTAATATTAATTAAATGTGTCCGCTTGTTTTTCTCAAGTCCAACTTGAAATCGACAGAATTACAATTTAGAAGTCAGCCTGTCGAGTGCGTTTGGATGCACTATCAAATTGAATCTCAAAACCTCTGTGGGTTCCACCATGATGTATGTATCTTATCCACGCCGTCCATTCATGTTGCGAGCTCATTTTAGGGAATGAGACCAAAAAATGAGACAGATCCAAAGCTCATGTGGGCCACACCACCGTGGAAACCTTCCTAGTGCCCACTCAGAATGTTTATTTTCCATCGGACCTCTTCATAAAGTCACGTAAACCTGGATGAAGGCAAAACAGAAAAATCTGCTTTATCCAAAACTTTTGTAGCTCACTGGAAGTTTTCGACAGTAGGAATTCAATCTCCACTGTTTATGTGGTGTGCTCCACTTGAGCTTTGGATCTGCTTCACTTCTGTGATGATGATCTAAAATGACCTGGAAAAATGGATGAACTGCATGAATGGTTGGCACTAGAGGATCACTACAGAATCTGAGTCCTCTCACCTCATTCCTCTCTCTTTAATCACTTTATGTTAAAGCTAAAGGTGGCTTCTTTTGACCGATCTCCGACGACAAAACCCCTTAAAATAATAATAATAATAATAATAATAATAATAATAAGAAGAAGCAGAAATCACTGAAACCTACCTTTGTTTTTCACCGCAGTTGAGCTTTATAATATGACAGAAGAATCAACAAGCATCTCAAAATGTGAAATTTCAAATGCCATTTTGATATGCATGTGAAAGACTCTCAACTCTGCATCTATCAGTAAGAACTATGTGATTTTAAATTGGAGGGATAAGGAGCCATTCAGTCTCTTATATTTCAAATCCAAAACCTCCAGATTGCATGTTTGGAAGTGTGACTGAGGCATGGCCACTGAATCCATTTCAAAATATTGTTTTAAACTGATGTTATCAATCTAGATTTAATTTCTTAAAATGGCCAGCCAGCCAAATTCCTAAAATCCTCACATCCTTTATTCATAAAATCCCCAAACCCCCAATTTTTAAAATCAGAAAATCCACAATTTCAAAAGTCCTCAAATCCCCAAAATTCTAAAATCCCTAAATCCCCAATTTGTAAAATCAGAAAAACCCATTTTGGAACATTCAAATCGAGAATCTACAGACTACTAACTCCCAATTTCCTAAATCCATTTTGGATTCGTACCAAATGTCATCTCAGTCTCGTTTTCACATCCACAAACCCTAAAGCCAAATCCATACAAATCCGAAACAGAGTACAGACAAACAAAGCACATGAATGCGGGAGCCAAAGAGAAAGAAGATATCAAAACCCTGGAAAAGGAGAGAATGAGAGAGAAAACCTTGCTTCATCCGCTTCGAACCGACGCCATTTCCATTGAAAGCATCCGGCCTTACCCTCTTGTGTGCTTGGATCCATCGAGCTGACGAATAGATATCCGAACGAAGATACCCTCCTGCGTGTTGGATCCATCAGCGTCTCCTCCTCTCTCTCTCTCTCTCTCTCTCTGTGGCAAGGTAAGCCCTAACCCTTGTTCGTTTTTCTTTTTTCTTTTTTTCTATTTTCCTTTCCCCTCTCCTTCTGCGTAAAACATGAAACGGCGCTGTTTTGCAGGGGCGATTTCGAATGCCTAACTGCAGGGCCCACAGTTATGTACTTTCCTTACATCCACACCGTCCATCCGTATTGAAAGCTCATTTTAGGAGATGATCAAAAAAATGAAGCTGACCCAAATCTCAAGTGGGCCACCCAACAAGAAACAATCTCAACTAAATTCCTACCATTAAAAACATCACGGGTCCACTTAAATATTCATGTGCCATCCCGGGTAATTTTAGGAATTGAGCCCAAAAATGAAGCATGTATAATTTTCAAATGTACCACACCATAGGAAACAATGGACTTGAACTTGTACCATTGAAAATTTCTTAGGGCCACGATAAGTTTTGGATCAGCTTAAATTTTTGTTTCCTATACGTATGTTTGTATAATCTTATAAACTGGTTGGATGACAAATAAACATTATTGTCAGGCCTAAAAAGGTTTCACAAGTGGAAATCACTATCCTAATTGTCATGTGGTATGATCCACTTCATTTTTTTATGTGCGTCAATTTTGGGCTTAACCCCTTAAATTAGATGGAAAAACGTATGGACGGCATGGATAGACCACATACGTTCAAGGTGGGCCCAACCGAGTTTACTCGGTGCGATAAGAGCGTACCGAGTAACTCAGTACTCAATCCGATTTACCATCCAACCTATTGACAAAGAAATCAGATCTTTTATCGTACCGAGTAAACTTAGTTGGCCCACGATGAATGTATATGATTTATCCATGTCGTCCATCTATTTTTCCGGCTTATTTATGGGATTGAGACCAAAATTGAAGCAGATACAGAGCTCAGGTGGATCATACCACATGAAGCAGTGGGAATAATGATTTCCACCACTGAAACCTTGTTAGGCCTCATAGTCATGTTTATTTGACAACCAACATGTTCATAAGATCGTACAAACATGGACGAAGAGAAAAATCAAATATAAGCTTGATCCAAAACTTCTATGGCCCCCGATGATTTTTCTACGGTAGAAGTTCAATTCATATTGTTTCCTATTGTGTGGCTCATTTGATATTTTGATATTTTTCATTTTTGGGATCAAGATTTAATTTTATATGGTAAAATGGATGGATGGATGCGGCCGAAAATTGGTCTGACCCCTCATCCAAGTGGGACATAGATAATGAGTGGGTTGGATACACATCATATAGTTACCAGCATCAACCTGTACCCTCAGACCTTTTTTTGATATCTTGTCTGAAATGATTTCAGGAAATAGGATGGGTGCCTCGGCATCTTATTGCTTAGGATAAACCTGCTTAGTTGTAGAATTAGCTTGTTCTGCTAATGTTGCAGAAAAACCATAAGAAAATACGTGGTTTTAGTATTTATTTTGTTAATATAAATCTTATTGCAATGTTGCAACCTAGGTGATTAACTAAATGGCCATATTCAAGGATGCATATTGAACACCAACACCTATGGCTTAAATGATCCAAAAAAACGTGTCTTATTTATCCTGTCCATCCATTTTGCCAACTTATTTTAGCCAATGAGGCCAAAAATAGGGCAAATCCAAATCTTTGGAAAATTATGGAAACTTTTTGGGGCCACAAAAATTATGCATCATGCTGATATATGTGTTTTCCTTTCATCTATGCCTGTGATGTTATCAACAGGTTATATGAGAAATAAACATTACAGTAGGCCATAGGAAGTTTTTAAATGTTGACGTTCGATCATCATTGTTTTCCTGTGGTGTGGTCCACTTGAGATTTTAATCTAATTCATTTTTGAACTTATGCCCTAACTTTATATAGAAAAATGGATGGACGATGTGGATAAAACACATACATCATCGTAGCCTATAGAGCTTTGACTCATGGACTGCTGGTGTTGGGGTCACTTGCCAAACCGTGTGCAAATCATATACCTCCACTCTGTCCATCTATTTTAACATATCATTTTAGGTTATGATACCAAAAAGGAGGCAGATAGGAGACTTTGGTGGACCACACCACAGGAAACAGGGGTTACAGCTGTAGTCATTTAGGCGGGGCCTATATAGTTCCAAAATAATGTCCACCACAAAAATTCATCTATATAGATCATTTCAGGGCATCGGTCAAAGAAGGAGGCGATCAAAATCTTAAGTTGATCCACCACAAAAAAAAAAAAAAAAAAAAAAAAAAAATGTGGGGATTGAACGCTTACTAATAAAAATTTTAAGGACTACAGAAGTCTTGGATCAAGCTGATATTTGATTTTTCTCTTCATCCATGTCTTTTTTTAATTTATTAACAGGTTAGATCTCAAATAAACATCATAGTGACCCTAAGAAAGTCTCAACGGTGGGTGTCACTTGTCCCTGGCAGGGCCACTTAAGATATGGATCTGACTCGTTCTTTTGATCATCTCATAAAATGATCTCTCCAAATGAATGGATGGGACCTATATAATACATACATCATGGTGGGGCACATAGATCTGACTCATTTTTTGGATCAATTGTTAAAATATTCTGTTAAAATGAATGGATGAAGTGGATAAATAACATACATTACGGTGGGCCCCACAAGACTTAAAAACTAGGAGACGGATTAGCTACTCCCCCTGACACCAGCCCGTGGCTGGTGGTCGGTGCTCCGTGGGGCCCACCATGATGTATGTATTTCATCCATTCCATTCATCCATTTTTACAGATCATTTTAGTAATTTACAGAAAAAAAATTATAGGATATAAATCTTAGGTGGACCACACCACTGAAAAAAAATAATGATTGGATAGCCACTATTAAAATCCTCCAAAGGCTTAATGTATTGTTTATTTGACATCCAATCTGTTGAGTAGGTCATAAATACCTAGATGAAGGGAAAAAATAAATATCAGCTTGATCCAAAACTTTTATGCCCCCAAAACGTTTTATTGGTCAATGTTCAGTAACTATTTCCTGTAATGTGGTCCACTTGAGATTGAGATATAACTCATTTTTTCATAGGAAATTGTGGGAATAATGTTTCTACCATTGAAACCTTTCTATGGCCCCCGGTGATGCTTATTTGTCATCCAACCCGTCCCTAATATCACAAAGACATGGATGAAATGAAAACACAAATATTACATTGATCTAAAACTTTTGTGGCCCCCATGAAATATCATCCATGTCGTCCATATATTTTTACAAATAATTTTACAATATGAGACCAAAAATGAGACATATCCAAATCTCAAGTGGACCACGTTACAGGAAACAATGTTGAATGAGCGTCGACCATTAAAAACATTTTGGTAGCCATAAAAGTTTTCGATCAAGCTGATTTTTGTTTTTTCCCTTCATCTGATCCTGTATGACCAAATCAACAGATTGGATGTCAAATAAACAATACAGTGGGCCTTAGGAGGATTTTAATGGTGGATATCCAATCACTATTGTTCTCATCTGGTGTGGACCACCTGAGATTTATATCCCTCTAATTTTTGGCATAAGGCTCTAAAATGATCTTTAAAAATGAATGAACGGATTGGATGAAACACATACATCATGGTAGGGCCCACAGAGCACCGTCCATGGTCCCGTCCAAATTGGGCGCGTGCTCAAAATAGAGTCGCGCCCAATCTCCCCCCAATCTTTCACTCGCCGCCCTCCCTCTTCCTTCTCTCTCTCTCTCTCTCTCTCTCTCTCTCTCTCTCTCTCTCTTCCTCTCTCTGCCCTCTGCCTTCTCTCACCGCCTCCCTCTCGCCTCTCTCTCTCTCTCTCTCTCTCTCTCTCTCTCTCTCTCTCTCTCTCTCTCTCTCTCTCTCTCTTAGCCCCCGCAAAACCCATTGCTTTGCCACCATCGTCTCAAGGCGTTCAAAACCCTGTCCGATGCAACCCACCATCATTCAAAACCCCATCCTCTACATCCCGATTCAAACCATAGCCGCCATTACTGAAACACCCTACTCACCAACCCATCATCCAAACCCATTTGAACCCACCTTCTGCTCTGGCGATCAATGCCGCTAGTATTACAGTCCCTTTCGCTATTCCCGCATGCGATTCCCGCTTCCCACAACTCTAACCCTTTCCTTGCCATTACTCATGCAAGATGTCCTCTGCCATTGCTTGCACAAAGTTGTTCCTCATCCCAGATTCGATGATTAACTCCTAGATTTGAGTTTCAAGAGGTGACAGCCCTCTCTCTCTCTCTCTATTTGGCCATTTGTATTGTCAAATCTCTAATTGGGAATTTGTATTGTCAAATCCCTAATTAGGGATTTACAATTTTCGAAATCTAAATAATGGTAGGCTTTTGACTTGTATATGCATGTGGGCTTAGGAAAGCTCTATAAAATTTGTTGTTGAACATTATAGATAGCTGTAACTGAATGTTTTCACTGCAATATACCATATTGAGGCATGCTAACTCATAATGGAAATGACAGTGTCAACTCCGATTCACCCACAAGTCTTATGTCTCTTACAATTGCCTGGAATCATTGTTTTCTAACTTCATAAATATGCTCTCTATGTTGTTGAACATGTCTATTATTTACTGTTATGAGTTGTGTACACTCAACCATTGCTGTTGTGCATCAGGTTAGCCTAGCTATGGAGATAATGTGGTCTAAAATTCAGGATGGTCCACTCGTTAGGTTAGCCTATTCTTTTGAGAGCAATAGAGGCCCATCTTTCTATCTTCAATCAGAATGCATTTAAAACAAATATTGTTTCTTTAAAAAATAAAATGAAGTAAAAATAGAAGAAAATGGAGTGGTAATGTGGCCAATTTCTTCTCACTAAGAAGTTCAATTTCTTCTTCCCTAATCACTATTGTTGTTGTCATGAGTTTTTGTTTGATGATTCTATTGGATGTCTATGAACTTATCCACTATTAAGGTTTTGAAAAGTTGGCCAGTTTTTTTTTTTCTAAAGAACATCACGACAGTGATGCCTTTTTTATTTTAATATATCAAATATATGATAGCTTGATTAATACAATGGTCATGATGGTCTTTATATCACTCATGACAGTCCAACACTTCATTTAATTATTTTTTTTTTTTTTTTTTTTTTTTTTTTTTTTTTTGCAAAGAATCGATGTCATATATGTTAAACCACCACCATATGTTGGAGATTGGAGATGCATCGGCAATTGAGGAATAAATGGTTTACACTTTCTGTTCTCCTTAAGCACATGCAACAACTGATCAATCAATTAATTAATAGCTCTCTAATTAATCTCTAGTAATCATCATGCCATGATGTTTCCCATATATTTGACTGTTCCAGATGTATGTGTTTTATCCACCCAATCTATCCATTTTGACAAATCAATTTAGGTGATGTCGCAAAAAATGAGGCAATTGGTGGACCAAGTTGTAGGATCAATTGTCTTACTTGGCCAATAGTGCTTTGCATTAAAAAGTCTCCTTTTGATTTGACTTTCAAAGTCATTATATTGTCAGATTGTTGTAATTTGGCAAGTTCCTGTTTTATGTTATTGCTTGATTTATAGTGGCTAGTGGGTTCCTTTTTGTTGGAAAATTCTTAGAGAATGATGGTCAAGGATCTATTGGAATTAAGGATTATTTTGTTGGAACTTTTAGGTTATGGTGTATGATATTTTAGGTTGTTTATTGCAGAACTTTTACGGTTTTTGCTATTGAATTGATATTAGAACTTTTGGGAGCAGTTCAAATCTTGTCTGATGGACTGCCAGAAGCTCTCCTTGGAAGCCCGCACGCATGCCACTCAAAATCAACAAGGTTATGGTGTATGATAATTTCTTTTTGCCAAAGTTGGTTTATTTTAGAGTCCTAGAGGTATCAGCTCTTTTATTCTCTTCCAGTTAATTATGTTGCTACAAAATTGTGCTATCCAAGCAGAGCATTTATGCGTTTTTTTTTTCCACAAATTGATATGCATATATCTGCATGCCACTCAAAATCAACAAGGTTGATGCTTTGGTTGGTTTAGTAGGACATGAAGGCCTCCCCCATCTCATTTGTCTTTGAAGTAATTTGATATATTTACAGGATTTCAGCCCAACGGGCAAGCTCCCATCTCCTCTACTGACAAGCCACTGACACCTCATCTTCATGCTAGTGGTGTCGATGTTGTAGAGTTCTCAACTCCGCGGCGGTTAAGGACAGATGAAATTCCTCAAGTCGTCCACGATTTTAGAGTTGTTGCTAGGAATGCCATAGAGGCAGGTAAGAGGTTCATTTCATCCACAGTGGGAGAAGAGAATTTCAAAATTATAGATTCAATTTCGTTTATAGTCGTATTAAAAAAGTTTATGAATGATCTGTATAGTATTGTTTAATTAATGAGTTATGGCATGTTCCATCCAGTGGATGGGACAGAGCTCTATAACCATGCAAAACAAACTTTGTCTAATTGGTGCAAACATATTGGCCATTAAAAACAAATATGTCGGCCATCCACATTCAATGGTTCAAAGTCGACATGATGCTCCACTTGTTATCTGGTTGTTATATGATATTTGCATCATGGCCCATAAACATAGATATCGATGAACAGATCCCGCTTGCCAGACCATTTTGGCCACTTGTTTTTTGTTTGCATCTAGAATAATCGCATTTCGTTGATCTTTCATGTGTTGTAGTTTCCTCTACATGAGCAAAGATAGTAATGTGATTGCGACATTGTTCTGAACGTCAGAAATAAGCTTGCATCCCTTTCAATTAGCATATACTATTGTATTATTATTATTATTTTCTTGTAGTGGATTTTGAGTTTCTAATGAATAGATTTGGCAGTTGGAGAGATATCGGATTTGCAAGTATCTCATCATATCCTATTTGTATTATTATTATTATTTTCCATTGCGGCGGAGCTTGATTGAGATGTTCACATTGTCCACTACGCCAAAATTGCTGTTTTGCGACGGACCAAATCCGTCGTAAAACCAAAGAAACGACGGACTTCGTCCGTCGCTGTTTAATGGGTCTTTTTGGTTTTACGACGGATTTTATCCGTCGTTTTATCTGCGACGAATAAGGTCCGTCGCATAATAGCGACGGATAAAATCCGTCGTAAAAAATAAAAAATCCGTCGGTAATATTCAAAAAATTAGTCGTTACTAAAAATATTAGCGACGGATAAGATCCGTCGCTAATAGGAGTAGCGTCGGACCTCGAATCCATCATAATTTTGAATGTTCAGAAATTAACGACGGATTTGGTCCGTCGCTAAAATATCTGTAAAAATAAAAATATCAATTATTTATTATTATTATTTTTTTGATCTTGCACCTAATAGTCATTCAAAAAATAATTCGATCACACTATTATTTGATAAGAATCCTATTCACAAATTTGGTAGCAACTCAATTCAATAAAAGAGGAAACGACCCAAATGGCCCACTCCAACAAAAATTGACTTTAACCCTGCTAACTAAACACTTTCCCCCCAAACTAGGACCCATACAAAAGAAATTACCCGGAACTTCAACTGTTAGCTATGCCTTGCCTTGAATTGGCTACTTCATATCTTCTCTTGTTCAACCTTCTTTTGAGCCCTTCCTACATATATTACAAACAACCAGATTCAATCCAAGAAAAGGCAAGTTTAGTCAACCCTTCGTATATTATAAGTAACTAGCTCAAATCCATGAAAAGTGAATAGTTTAATCAACTGAAACCAATTAACAAAATAAAATATTAGAATTCATCCTAGCCATTAGATGTTCAGGTATGAGCTTTTCTTAACTTCATAGCATTCACTGGGAGAGCACAATATAGTTTGAAAAGATCTTTAGATGTTGGAATCAATACAGAACAGCGCAATGCAATCTGCATTTAATGCACTAGTGTCTAACAAAATGACCAAATGAAAGTGTAGGAACTGCGAAATTCCTATTTCCCAACAAGATGCACCTGCATAATCAGAAGATAGCAACAACTGTCAGTGCTTGTAATGCTTTCATTTATGAAACTGCATCTCTATTACCATTTGGTCCATGAAACCAAACCCAAAAAAATATCTTTGATTCCCCCATCCATCCATTCAACCATCATACAGCTATATTCATAAATACATACCGTGAAACTCTAACCCATCCACCGACAACATCATCATTACCTTAAAACTAGTTCCATCCCTTTTAATCCCACCTAATGCAACCGACAAACATGCCCCTAATGTCATTGGGGCACAATCCTTGAAATAACAAATTGGAAAACATACATTAGATGATACAACTCTTTAAGCAAGCCATTCGTAAAGTTCCTTCTATGCATCATATACGTGTTGAAAGATGCATGTGTTGCTTAACCAATGCTTGGAAAATGGGCACATACATAGTATAGCATACAAGTACATGAAGTGGGAAATGGGATAAAATGACTGAAGAGCATCAAAAGACTTGAGAGCATCAAAAGACTCTAGGCCAATGAGATTGCAATTCTCAATCAATAAAAACAGGACACCTAAGCACTGCTACTCTGTCATATGAATCCTTGTAAGATCCCATGATTAATATGCATAACGTGCAAACCATCTACATACCAAGAAGCCTCATAGAAAGAGGGAGCTCTGCCTTTAGCAACTTGGTAGCATAGTTTAAGATACCCTCCCTTGAGCAAATATACCTTTGCAAAGACATGGCTCTAGTCCGAACCTGCAAATTGTATATTTAAGTAAATTTGTTAGTAAAAAAAAATCAAATACTAAGCCATTGTTAACATAGGGTTAGAAGCACTACTAAGACGAGCATAAAGAATTCTGTAATTTAAACCGTTCACAAGGGTTTGTAATGAATAAAAACGGTGCAATTGCATAGAATCATTTCACAAAATCTGTAATTTAAAAGAATTCTGTAGTACAAAATGGCACTAGTGTGTAACCAAAAGTAGAAAGGGAAGGGTCTTTGCTAGCACAGTGTGGTACAAAAATAAAAATAAGAACTCTTCTCGTTGGAATATTCTAACCTCTGGATTATTCAAAGCCCTTATATATTCGGTGGTTAAGCCGACTCCCTATATTCAAAGGAAAAGAGTTTTTATTTTTGAGCTTGGATGGAAAATTACGTACCATTCTCATTTTATATGGCCATGAAACCATGGATTGACCAGAAAATCCAAACGTCTTGGCGCTTCGATGAGTTATCTGAAAAATGAAAATAACATAAACTTCCTTAGAAAGGAACATATATATAGTCTATATAGAAAACAATCATATAAAAAGGACAAACAAATAAGGACCATTGAAAGTAAAACTAAAAAATTTCTCCATAGGTTAGAGGTTTCCTAGCCCCACACTTACCTTGCAAGTAGAACATGAGTTGTACACGAGTCAAGTTAGCTCGGTCAACTCACTCGACTCACCTCAGCTTGAAACTGGATTCTACGAGTTGAGTCGGTTTTGGAGCTTGAAAAAAATTCAAGCCGAGTTCGAGCTTGCCCGAGCTCAAATCATCTGTTATTGCCTATCAAAATTAACTGTAGCTTTTAATCATTGCCGATAGAAACTTTCTAACCACTCTTAGAATAAAAGGAAGAAAACAGTAGACCACATTCATGTATGCATCCAAATCAAAGTCGGCAACTATTTTGGCTTTTCAGGGTATTTTAATATAGCTTTGTATTGCATGACCTAATTTCTAACACTTTAGAGGATTAAAATCTATTGAGTTGTTACATGTTGGGTACCTTGAATTGAAAGAAAAACCATACATGTTTAAAATCATGCCAATGCATGTGGTAAAAAAGGTTAATAGGTAAATTCAGATAACTTTTGAGTTCAACATGTGAAGGGTTGTTTTTGCCAGTTCAAAACAATCACCATGTTCTCTGTCCCTAATGTTTTTTAACGGATCTGAATGTCTGTGTGATTCACATGTGTACAGCCATCATCCATTTTGTTGGTCTTAAACAATTTTTCTCAATTGATCAAGAGCAGGAAACTTACATGGGATGTGTTAACATAAAGCTTGGGACCCATGAGAGAGAACTGAAGTGAAGGCGAGGCATTCTTCTTGCGTTGTGGCCCAAGAGGGAGCTCACCATAAACTGGAGCCCATTGCCTAGGTAGTTGGAACTCTAAAAATTGATGACGCTCATCTATGGGTGGCTTGTCTGAATTAAGAACAAGAGCCAAACTATTAGGAATAAGGCGCCATACAATAAAAACAGAGATACTGTTTCCCCTGTTTTTACAGCCAACCAAATACACGTGGCAAAAATATACCTCTTGTAGCTAAAAGTAACAAATATAGGAAACATATCTAGAGAACAAAAATATGGTAATACAATATGGATATTGGGAGCTGATCCATTGCCTTTGGAGGCTGGACAATTTCATGGCTCTAGATCGTGTATCACACATGTGGCACCTATGTCATGATCTTAGCCAGGGATCTTGTGGTCTCTGTCATTGATTAACCAATAATAATAAAAAATACTTTGCTTCTAGAATTGTACTATTCTAACCATCTAATTAATGGACCTTTTCTCAATTAGTGTGAGCCATTGCTGACTTTTGTCTTTGTTGTTGTTTTGTGCCACTGATTAAAGGGTTGGATTGTCCAAAAGTATGATTTTGGACCTATTTGACTTGTTAAATGAATGGTTTCAATCTAGTCCATGTATGCGGACTTGCATCAATGACACGGAGGCAAAGTTCCTCCCATTACTCCAGAGGCATTTGGTCCAGACTGAATAGAAAATTCAACTACAGTAATAATTTTAAAAAATGATAATTGAGGATTTTCTTCAAACAGTCAAATTGAAGTGGACATGTCAAATTTGAAAAAAGTGGAGTCTTCTTGTCACGTGGGTGCTTGGAATAGGGTGCAATTAGTTTGTGGGATCCAAACTTTTCACGAGTGAATTCCTTTATGCATCTTGTGCATGGTTAATGTAGTGATATCCATCTAGTAACCTTCAAATTTAACATGTATAATTGGTCATTTCATGCACAACATACCACTGTTTTCTGTAGTGTTACATCATACCCACATGGAATATCCTGGCAACTTCTCATTTCTAACTTGGATATTTTGGCAGCATACAAATTTTGCATTTCACAATGGCTTATCCAAACATATGATCATTTTTATGAAATAATAAAACAAATTGACTTGGAAAGGAAGGCTTAAGAAATGTAAGATGTTTCATGAAATGAGATATTTTGCGTCTCTTAACAGAAGTGAAAAGTGGCAATTATGACAATTTTATTGCAATATTATCAGGGTGACATTTTATTGCGTCTTCAAAATACTATTAAATATCACAAGTTCACCATGTTTCAGAATATCAGGGATATTTTTTTTCTATGACTTAACAGGGGTAAGTGAACGTACTTACAGCGAAGGTACAGATTCATTGCATGGCTTAGGAACCCACTACCTCGAACACCATTCAAGAGAGAAATTACAGGCACAAAAGACATGGATATCACATCAGGGGCTGTGAAATTGTAGATAACCACTGGCTATGACTTTGACCATTATCAATACCTCCCTTCTAGCACGAATGATTACTAAATCCTGCATGTAAGAGAAATGAGGCATTAAGCACATTGAAGTTAGACTGCTCTCTTGACTCTTGAGGTTGCATATATGAATAACTTCTACCAAAGAAAAGAGAAGAGGCTTACATCCTTCTTTGAATGTGACACTATGGGCCTAATAGAATTTGCCATTCCTGGATAGTGTTCCCGACAGCCTAATCAAGCTTGTTTGTCCCGAAAAGATTCAAGGAAATCATTTCAAACTTAAGAGAATATACAAACCTTGAAGCGGAAAAATGCTGAAGTGTATTGACACCACATACCCTTGTAAAGAAAGTAAATTTATGAAGAAAGAAAAGGACAAACCCTTGCTACAACAAGATTAACCCCCAGAAATACAACCAGACAACCTTAAGACACTGACAGAAGTGGATTCCTTACACATAGGAAGCAACTTTTGAAAGAGTATCATTGATCTCCTAAAAAACGTCATTAACTCTCGAAAAGTAGCTATTTAGCCATGATCAGCACAAGAAATGATAGTAGAGAAAAATCCTAAATCTGTGAGAAGATATATTGAAGATGACTTGACAACAGATTTTTAGTACAAAAGGTTGCACTTAAAGAGTTTCATTTTTGTTGTTTTGACATTGTCTCCGCAACTTTCCTGCTTTCTCTTGATACATCTCATTAATCTCTTTTCCAGACGCTAATATTCAATGAATATGTTTCCATCATAACTCTATTTATTACCTTTTGCTTTCTTGTTGATTCGTTGGAGTCCAGGATGAAGCTTCGTTAACATCTTGAGAATTTCTCATCACTAACTTCTTCATAACTTTCAACCTCGGTCTATTTGAAGAAGTGACTTTTGTTCTTTAGCTTAATATGAATCATATCTTTACCCCCATCTTTACACCAACAATAACATGAGTACCATATTTTCTAATGAACCTGGAAAACCATGAAGTGGGAAAGAAGCTTAAAACCCGACAAGCACACCGCCAAGCCGATATTGGAAAAGAGGTATCATACAATCTTCAGCAAATGAAGAGATTGTGCAAAGACCTTTTGAGTTTTCGATTGCACCAAGAGGGCCATTGTTCAGGTGGTCCAACCCGTTAATATTATTGGCCCCGATATGAGTAGTCCATGCACCAAATCATCTAGATGGAAAATCCTCAACCTTTCAACAAAAATAAAAAGAAACGGTGAAGAGAGAGACACAGCAACAATTCCCATTCAATTGATAAAAGGCCAAAAATTCAATGGCTAGGATTTTCTAGTCTGGGAATTTTTGGGGAACGAGACATCCATTGTGAGTTCCTCAAATCCTCCAAAGTGTTAGAAATTAGAAAAGGGACAAAAGATCATGCAGTACAAAGCCATATTAAAATACCCTGAAAACTTAACAAATGATCATCATAATTATGTCCCATCAATTAAAATACAAATCCAAGAGAAGCAAGACCTCCTTAGAAATGGTTCGATGTATTTGTTGCTTATCAACCACCCTTTGCAGCAAGTCCCTCTTTTGTCACATGTTGCAGTAACAAAAAAAAAAAAAAAAAAAAAAAACAACAACAACAACGCACATTTTCTTCCAAATTAACTTTGTTTGTAGAAGTAAGATTTGAAAATAAAATGAGATCTAGAGTTTTCTTTTTTTTAAATCAGTAAAATGGGATCTAGAGATTCACAATGTGATGGTAAGTAAAGCCTCATACACATCATTTATTAGTAGTCATGTTTTGTTTGTACTGCCGTTTACATATTTTTTCTTCCATAGTTCCATGTGCCATCAAACAATATGCATAAACTGGCTTTGTTTGCCCATACCTGCAAGAAAGCAATACATTTTAGAAACAAAGAACAATAACGAGAAAACTGCGCTCCAACAGATTAAGCATTAATTTTTTTTTAGAAAATAAATATCTCGATTATGTCATACCTCCAAACCTGAGCCTGAAGATCATAAGTAGGGTTCCACGAACCGTCAACAATGATTACATGGTTAGCAACGTGAAGGTTGATGCCTCATCCCATGATTCAAACAACTCCAAGCAACCTAGCTCCTTCCAGAGATGCAACTGTACTTCACCACAACCTGAGAAATGCAATTGGGTTTGAGCTGCAAGAGAAAATGGTTGGATTTTCTTACCAAAAGATTTCTGGGTTTTCTCTAGAAATGGCCCAAGATCTCTGAGAAATATTGGCACCACAGTTCAACATCATATTTGTTGTAATGCTTGGGATGGGCATCATTTTCTGGCACACAATCATATCAAATGAAGGACAGAATGTGAAAATCAATTTGCATGTATAAAAATGGAGCGAATAAAGGAAACCATTTACCATTTCAACTTTTGACTTCCTATATACCAGCTGCCAACCTGAGTGACCTAAAGCAAAATAAGGAAGACCATCATTATCATCACTTAACCCTTATCCCAACTAATTGGGGTCAGCTACATGAATCCTTTTCCACCATCATTATCATAACTTGCTTTTGAGTGCTTGTCACTTACCACATCAACCTACAAATCATAAATCATGGACCTCAATTGCTCGGCAACAAAATAACTCCATTAGAAAAACCTTATTTCACGATGAGGCATGAGCAAAAATTGAATAGCACTAAGGAAATTGAATAAAGATAAAGAACAACTGATAACATCTTATAAAAGAATATGCTTTGAAGAACGATTGCATACTGATGCAGAAAATTTTCTAAATTATATCAACAAAATAACACAAACCTTGACTCTAAAGAAAGAAGAAAACGATACATAGAAATGCAGAACTAGCTTCATGAATTGGAGGAACCGAAAGATAATGGAAAGACAAATGAGAAACAATACATTTGGAAAATAAACGAAAGTAAGCGATAATGGAGAGACAAAATAGTTAATGCGTAATTGTAAATGGTCCATAATCGGGGGCAATTCAAACTAGAAAATGTAGTGGTGTTGGCAATTTAGGTAACATTGTTGTGTCAGAATATTTCAAACGTATGTAGGCTATTGGCTATCAAAGGAGACTGCAACTTATTAGGACAAGAAATAAACACACATTCCGGGTTATGGGTCGAAGAATCACATCAAGAAGACCTGTATAAGGTGCAAAAATAAAATAAAATAGTCAACATGGAAAACCAACTCCCGAATCAGATATCATGGAAAACATTTCCAACATGCCTCTTTATAAAGTATAAATCAATCATGACGCTCTACATGGTTAAAGCCTATACAATAGTGCCATGATATTCAATATTTCACATGGGATGGGAGCCCATAAAACAGAGTTATGTAAATTGCCTAAGCCAAGTCCTAATTATTGGTTGAAAAAGGGAAGGGAAGTCTTATTCACCGGTTTTGTGGAAAGATTAAAAAAAACAAATGCACCTAAATAGCTCATTTATATCTATCCACCTGGCAACAAAGAGAGCACGTATCTTTCAAAGATTATCGAAATCATTCTTGGAGTTGGCTCACAAAGGCGAAATTTTGTGTATCACACCATTTAGCGATATCCGCTTTGTCTTGGGAATTGGGAGCAAAGAATCTTTAACTAGTAAATGAATTTTGTGTTAATTAATCTACATATGAATACTAGTCCAAATAAAGTGACACTACACATGGATATCTAACAGAAATCAAAATGCCTGAATTTTCTTGGTTATTGGACTGAAACTTCTGAAGCTGTTTTCCCTATGGTGCACTGACCTGATTTGAATGACATAATCTTCATGGTTGGGGCCCATTTTTTCAATGCTTTGATTTGACCCACATTTGACATGGTATGCATGTCCTGCATGGACAGTAACGTACCAACCATTGAGGCATATGTTATCACTAGTAACATAACAATGCCCAAAAACTCAGACAAATAGTATCCAACATATGCTAGAAAATGTGAGACAGATACCATATGACTGGAACTCTCCCCACCAAGGTAATCAATTACAATGATCAGGTTGAAAGGTAACTCAAGGAGCTCATACTGGCAGGAAGCAATAGCAAGACAACCAGTTCCAGAATGATATATTATCTTTTTCTATATTTCCTTCTTTTCTCAAATCCAAAAGCGGATGGAAAATTGGATACTTTAAATTCCGAATTCTTTTTTTAAAAAAATAAAAATAAAAAATCTCTACCTAGCAATGTATAATGGTTATGTCTCCTAAGTTTTTGTTTTAATAGATGTCAGACCTATTAAGATGAGCTAATCCCTCTTAAACTAATCGTTTGATGAACTTTCAAAACAACTGATGAGAAAGTTATGCTAATTGAAAAATCTGCTCAAAAAAATCACACATGAAATCTCACAATGCAAATCAAATGTGAAGCAAAATCACGGTGTGTCTTGTGCTTCAACTTCGGCTCATGCAAAGAAATGCAATTTGTCAAAGAGCGAGCAACATAGTAACTGTAAGAACCAGGTCTAGTGCAAGAAGCTGAACAGAGAAACCTATATAAGCACCAATGACAGGTTGAGGCAAGTTATAAAAAAAAATAGAAAATTTAAAAACCACCATCTTTAACAAGACTTTACCTGTGTTTTTACTGTCTCATCCACACTTAGAATAAGACAAACTGCTTCAGTTGCAGCATTTATAGCATTAATCTGTAAAAGATGGTTTCCATGGTCAATAGTTAATAGTGAAATTAAGTTACCACTTAACAAATTGAATGTGAGATTGACCGTACCTTTACATTCAATTCATGCCAAGCCAAACAAGTGTTACTGAATCCCAATTGGGCGTATTGTTCCACACTTCAACATTTGTCCTTATTTGTGGTCTGAAAATAATATCCACGTTAAAAATCCAGTCACAAGACTCAAAATCCAAATCACAAGACTCACAACCATGATTGGTGATCTTTGTTTTTCAAGATGAAGTGCGATTAAGGGTAATCACTGAAATTTGTCCATGCAATATATTAAGAAATTGTTTCATGAAAAGGCCATATGCTACCACAAAAAAGTCAAGGCAGATTGGTTTTGAAGAAATGGGGTTGTCCATGTAGTAGGATCTGAAGAAAAGAATATAAAAGAAAAAAAAAAGTAAATTATCAAAAGCATAATACAGTTCAATAGAGATATTGACTGACGTAATAGGTGCTTGGTGACAATTTTGAAACATGATAAAAAAATGCAATAAAACTAAATGAAGTAAATGAAGGATAAGAAATATGACGAGGAAAAAGAGTACGATAATGTAATTCATAAACTTTGATTTACTTCACTTTGTACTTGCTCAATCTTAGATTCCTTTCTCATCTAAACATGCCAAGCCCGGACCATTAGGAGAAGAAATGAAAAAAGGTAAAAAAAAAAAAGAAGAAGGTACTTCTTAATCATTCTTGTACAATTAGACTAGTGTCAAAAGCCATGCAAACCTTCAGCTCTGTATACTTATCATGAAGCTTGGAGTAAAGCAACTGCATCTCCATCTGCATCGAAATTAGAAGACCTTTGTAAAAGATGAGTGGTTATCACAATTATTGGAATCACTTCCATCAATTGATGACCATAGTCAATATCATTTGGTGGGCCATTTTGGTTTGCCAGTGAAAGATGTTTCTCAAATATTCCACAGAAAATGACATAATTCGTACAAGCCACTTCCTAATTCCAAAAATAAATCTGAATTTCAAAACAGAAGAGGATCTCCCAAATAACGAAGATTAATCAAATACAAAGGAACATGATAATGTGAACACATAATTGGCGATAAGATTACGGAGGCATTTCCATATCCAACAGATAACTATATCCATCCTTTCTACCTTTAGTCATACAATATTACAAAGGTCAGATCTTGTTGTGAAAAACCAAAAGTGAAAAGGATGGATGTATTCATTAGTCAGAACAGGTGTAGATAGCGGTTCCCGGATTAATCATGGCAGAACCATAGGGCATGGTAGAGACTAGAGAGTGAAACATTGAGACTTCAAATGAACTTCAAGCATATTTAGTAAAAGAAAGAAACAAAGAAATCAGAAAGTGATCAATTGTTTCCAATTGGGGTTCACCATTTATAGGCTTGTGCTTTGATTTTTTGATGCACGAAACAATATTATGAATTAAACCGATATTCCTATATTGGTACCAAGCATTTGAGAAAACCAACCAGAGAAATTATAACAACTTACCCCATATTCCGATATTGGAATTCCTTGTTGAGCATGTAGAAAATGTGCTTCCTCCATGTTGTGGCCCACCTCACAAGCTTCCCCCACCTTTTAAATTATTCGCCCTTCATTAATGTTGAAAAGCAACATTCCATTCATTAATGCAAGAACAAATAAAAATCATAACAAAATTAAAACATAAAAAACCATTTCAGATTCAATCAAGTGAATGTAAAAAATCACAACTATTGCATTCAAAAAAAAAAAAAAAAAAAAAGGATGTGACTTTTGCAATCCTTCAAAATAGCATAGTTATACATATGCTATCAATCAGTTTCTTAAATGGTGCATTTAGCATTCATGTATGTCACAAGACCATCCAGATGTTTGGGCCAGTAGCACATACCTTGCACATGATTGGAGGGCGAGTTGCGTTCGCAAAATCATCACATACAACAACTGTATATGAACTTTCACATTCTGCATTTTTTCCCACCGAGTTGCGTTTGCAAAATATTCAATACACACAAAAGGTGAGTCACATACCATGAAACCTGTTATAGAAATTGAGCCAATCTACTCATTGGGTAGGATATAAGTCAAAATCAATGGCCAGCTAATGGACATCTAGCTAATCACATGACTAAATGTAATTGTCCCACCGACATGGTAAGTGGATTGGCCTAAAGTTCAAACCAAGTAACCATCATTTTGTCCCGGATAGGATATTCTACACATGAAAAGTTGGTTAGGAAGAAATGGTTGTCTAAGATAGTTCACATACAGCCTGCTGCGTGACCATTTCTCCTGAAGAAAAGAAAAAGGAAAAAAAAAAAAACAAAAGGAAACCTCCAAAGCTCTGTGAGCCGCCTTTCTTCACGATCAATCGAGTCATTGTTGAAATCTTCTCCAGAAGTTCCATCCTGCAAATGTAAAATCTCAGTTGCAAGAACATCCAATGGCCCAATATATCCCCTTAAAAATTTCTAATTAAGAGTTTTGAATTTTGAATCCCTAATTAGGGATTTTCAGTTTTTAATCTATAATCCACAATTAGGGAATCGACACCACATGAGTAAGCCGGAGAAAAACAAAAAGCAACATTTCTATTAGTTAATGGATCAGATTTTGATCATAGACTACACAACAATGAGGCCTCAAAATCATTATTAACTTTTCAAGGTTTTTTCCTGCAACAGCTACACCAACATTTTCAAGATTTCAACTTCCATAAAACCAACATGCATATAAATAAATAAATAAAAGAAAACTATAGAAGTTGCATTTTGTACCCGACTATTAGTCAACGAAAAGAATCTACAATGACAAAAGTATATATCTTTAACATTTAAAATATAATAATTTAAAGAGGCAGCCTCACACATGACAAGTTAGACCTAGAGCATAAATTCCAAAGTGTCAAGTGTGTACAGCATCCCACTCGTCCAAAAGGTTTGGCCCCCACCACGAAGAATGCTCAACATAAAAATCAGGCTCGTCCACTCATCATGTGGCCTACACCAATGAAAATAATTGGCAGATAACTACCAATTTGATAATCCTAACAAGATTCATGTGTTGAAGTTTTGCAAAAAAAAAAAAAAAAAAAAACCTCATTTTTGAATTCTTCATTCCTTTGCCCCAAATTCTTGGAAAGCATTTTCCCTGCTATTTCCTAACCATTCATCAGCTTACCCTGAAAGTAACCATCCACCAAATTTGGGTTTTAATTACAATCAAGAAGCACATAAATCCATCCATTCTTAAAATGATCATGTAATAGCAAATTTGGCAGTGAAAGTGGCAA
This sequence comes from Magnolia changhungtana, assembly GCA_030180095.1. Lineage (NCBI taxonomy): Eukaryota > Viridiplantae > Streptophyta > Magnoliopsida > Magnoliales > Magnoliaceae > Magnolia > Magnolia changhungtana. Next base: position 4,158,701 of record JASAUF010000434.1, on the reverse strand, counting down.
AAAAATAATAATAATAAATAAATAAAAATAAAAATCTAGTTCAGTCAGCTAGCCCTTTGTACAAAATAGACGTATCACATCACACTATTTACCTTAAGACGATCGGGATCTCATAATTCCTGTGTTTAACCATAATCACCATCCGCAAACTCATGAATAGCCAAACCAACCATTGTAAGGTGTAGGAAGTAATCAGGCATAACAGGGCATCATATATATAACCTACACAACATATATATTTATTTATAATAAAGCACATAAGCTACAATCATACCACAACTAGGAAAGGTAAACACATCAAACCACCTTATTTACTTAGAGAGCGATCACCTACAACCATCGTATTCTTACTTGTGATGCAGCCAACTCTTGTTTGAAACACGTCTTCCATCATTTTACAACCAAATACATGATCGAATCAGGTAAGGAATCCTATTAGATTGCGCCAAATACCAGAAAAAAAAAAGATCTAATATCCAAACTTAATTTATAACTTCAAAAACCTAAAGATCTCTCCATAAACCATGAAAAACATCATTCAGGGAAAGAATATGTATGCTCTATCCCCAAACGTCGTATGTATGCTCTGTCCCCAAACGGGCCATTTCTTTTCGACGGCATTGGAGTAGCAAATCCCAGATCCCCAATAAATAAATAAAACACGAAGGTGAAATCCCCAATTCCAAAATCCTCGGATCCCCAAAATCCTAATATCCCCAAATCCCTAATTTGTAAAATCGTAAAAAACCCCAATTCGGGGTCCACATTCAAATCAGAAGCCTAAAATCCCCAAATCCCTAAATGAGGGTCCACATCAAATAAAAAATCCATAAATTACTAAATCCCCAAATTCCTAAATCGACATTGAGAGAGAGAGAGAGAGAGAGAGAGAGAGAGACCTCACGTTCGACAAATAGTCGTCAACCGAGCTTCGAGAGAGCGAGGGGGTGCGTGGGGGTGGCGTTCGTGCATCAAAGACACAGGAAAGGTGAGTGAGAGAGAGAGCAGGAGAGGGGATTAGGACGAGAGAGAGACAGAGAGAGAGAGAGAGAGAGAGAGAGCGGATTAGGGCCAGAGAAGAGGGGACGCCGATTTTCTACTGACAGGTTGTGTAGCGAGACTTGCTACTGAAGTGAGGTCACCAAGTTCTGTGGGGCCCATTACGATGTATGTGTTGTATCCACACCGTCCATCCATTTGGCCGGAGATATCATTTTAGGGCGTTATTCAAAGAATGAGGCAGATCCAAAGCTTTAATAGACCCCACGACAGAAAACAGTGGAGAGAGTGATTCCCACCGTTGAAACCTTCCTAAGGCCGACCATGATGTTTATTTGAAATCCAAACTGTTCACAGGTTAAAAAAGACATGAAAAAAGGTAAAACACAAGTATCAGCTTGATCGAAAACTTTTACAGGCCTTAAAAGTTTTTAATGGTGGAGTCACGCTCCCCACTCTTTTCTGTGGTGTGGTCCACTGGAGGTTTGGGTTAGACTCACTCTTTGTGTATTTCCCTAAAATGATCTCTCCAAATAGATGGACGGAGTAGATACAAAGAATACATCATCACGGGGCTTACATAAATTGGTGATGTTAATCTCCCTACTCTATCCGTCAGTGGCTGATCCGCGTGAGTGGGAAGGATTCGTGCGAAAGCCTTTAACATGAAGTTCTTGTACAAGGATGTTGGGTGGGGCCCACCTAGATGTTTGTGAGAAATCCACCCTGTCCATCCATTTTATGAGACCATTTTAGGATGTGTGACGAAAAATTAGGTGTATCCAACACTCAAATGGACCACACGAGAGGAAACCGTGGGAATTCAGTGAGTACCATACACATTCAATCAATATTGTTTCCAATGATCTACCTCATTTATGTGATATAGTATTAAAATGATGTGCAAAAATTGATGGACGGTGTGGGTTGATCCGAAATTTATGGGCCTAACAAAAAATTGTGGTCCAATCCATCCCCTTATTGGTGGTGTGGTCCATTTAATATTTGGAAATGATTCATTTTTTGGATCATTCTCTAAAATGATCTCGAAAAATAGATGAATGGTGTGGGTTGATCCCAAAATTTCGGTAAATCCAAAATTCAAGTGGACCATGCCACACGAAACAGTGTAGAATAATGATCTCCACTATTAATACCTTCTTAGGCCCACGGTAACGTTTATTTGCCATCGAACCTGTTCATAATATCAAAAAGATACGAATGAAGAGAAAACACAAACATCAGCTTGATCCAAAACTTCTATGGCCTTCAAGAATTTTTCAATGGTAGAGGTTAAATCACACTATTTCCTGTGGTGTGGTCCACTTGAGCTTTGGATATGCTTCGTTTTTGTTCTTTAGACCTCAAATTATCTGTTAACATGGATGAATGGAGTAGATAAAATAAATAAATAACGGTGGACCCCAGAGTTTACTCTGATAAAGGTAACGAGTAACTCACCTAAACGTAGTGGAGTGGGGTTTACTTGAAACATTCGTAATTATATATTGGGCTTGCCTAAATGTGATTCACATATCCAACCCACTAATATGTGTGTCCCACTTGGATGGGGGCCCAGACCAAGTTTTAGCCGCATCCAAAACTCATGTGGGCTCCACCAAGTGCTTTTATATTTTTAGGATGTCTTCACATGGTTTTAGATGATAAGGCTCACCTCGAGTTTCGTATACGAATAATTTTTGAGATATCTCATAACCTAAACGGGACATATCAAATGCACAGTGTTGATGTTCGACACACATCATGACGGGGCCCACAAAACTTACTAACATCAATTCTCAGGTTCTCGCAAGGTCAATAAGTTGTGTCACAATTTTGACCAGAATATTTGGCCTATTTTACATGTCTGGTCCATTTACTCTATTTTACTGATCAATACTCTAAATTTGACTAATTACTTACCCCAATCAGGCTAACTACATATGAGAAAGAAATTGGGCATACAATATTGATCAACAATTTGAGTAAAATTTGATTTAAACATTTGAAGTTATTTATTCTTCAATTTGGACTAATTACATTGTCCAAAAATGGTTTAATGTTCAATTGGTGGATGTGCCTAATAATTTATTATTATTTTTTCATAGATAAATTTCAATTTCCATTTAAAAATAACATTTTTTTCAAAATGTATATTTTTTTATTCTTAATTTTTCATTGAAAACTTTTAACAAAATATCATTTTTATTATAAAATATTTCAAAAAAATATGCAAATTATGAATTTTTATTTTCAAAATCTCTAAAATTTTCACAAATTTTATTTTTTTTCCCCAAAAATTCCAAAATGCCGATTTTTTTTTCTTCAAAAGCATCATTTTGTTTTCAACTTTTCAATTTTCTTTTTTAAAATGATATTTTTTTTTTCAAAATCTCAGTGTCTTTATAAATAACTTTCTTTTAATTTTAAATTTTGAACATTTTCAATTATTTTTCAAAATCACAAATTTTTTCAACTACTTTATTTTTCGTTTCAAAATATTTGTTTTTCGATAAAGTATCGATTTTTTTAATATCATTTTATTTAAAAATTTTCAATTCTTTCTAATTTCTCCATTTTTTTAAAGCATTTTTTAGACTGTCAATTTTATCAAACTTCTCGATTTTATTTTATTTTTCAAAATACCAACTCTCATTTTCTTTTTCAAAATATTTTCATTTTCCAACATTGTGAAAATTTTCACAATTTTTAAAATTTTTTTAATTTTCTTTTTCAGGATATTATTTTTTTCTCAAAATCAAATGCTTTTTTTTTTTTTTCAAATTTATCAACTTTATTAAATAGTCTTTTTGGTTCCCACAAAATAGATTTTTATTAAATCATGATTTTTATTTTTTCAAAATCTAATTTTTTCTCAAACATTGTTAAAATTTTTCAACTTCTCAATATTCTTTTTCATGTGATATTACAAATAATTTAAATATTAGTTTTAAATTCAAAAATAAAAATAAAAATTCCACTCATTAGATATAAAAACAAATTAAATTTTCTTTTTGCATTCAATCAATTGTTAAAAAATAGTCTTATATACAAATATGTACAATTAAACTACTTAAATTCTATTAAAAAACAATTATTAGACTATAAAAAAACTTAATTTTCCACCATATTCTAAAAAAAATAAAAAATAAAAAAATGTTAAAAGGCAAAAGTTCTTTTACGACGGACCTGATCCGTCGCAAAATCAACTGAAAAGCGCGCAATTTTGGTATTTTGGGCGGGAATTTGCACGGTTCAGTTTCCGTCGCCAAATCAAAATTGGCGACGGATTTTGTCCGTCGCCTATTTACGACGGACAAAAATCCGTCGTCAATCCGTCTTAAATCAGATTTTAGCGACGGATTTTGGTCCGTCGCAAAATTTTGCGACGTTCGGGCAACGGATTTTCAAGAAAGACGAACTTAGCGACGGACATTTTCCGTTAGCGACGGATTAAATCCGTCGTTAAACCAAGAGATTTTTGCGACGGATTTCAAAATACGTCGCAAATTGCCCTTTTTGGCATAGTGGTCGGGATTTCTGGCTAGGTTCATGGTTCATTACTTACATGGGTGGTCTTTGAATAATGATATTCATGGGCTCCTCTGCAGAGGATTTCTTGCTCTCTATACATAGATGAGGGGAAGTGCTATTTAGACCCCACGTTTTTGCGATGAGGCAGTCCTCTTTTTCTACTTTTGTGATAGGCGTCTAATATACCGCACTTATGTCTAGTAGCAAAAGTAGAAAAGGTGTATCAACAAAAAGTGTGTTGAATAAATGGCTCTAAAAAGTCGTTTAATCATAATTACATGGTAATCTGTTTTTATACTTTTTGTCTTTTGTTTGTTTGATCTTTGAATTTAATAAAAAATTATATAATATAATATCTGATATTATCTATGAATTTGCATTTGCATCTTCTGAGTTTGCTTCTTTTTTTTTTTTTTTTTTTTTTTTTCTTTTTAAATTCTTATATTAAACAGTTCATGTTATTCTATAATCAATCTGATTGGACATTGAAATCTGCACCCACATATTTTATAAATCCAACCCATCTTTCCATTTGTTGTGATATAGTAGTACAACTCTTCTAATGTTTACTTACCAAAAGTAGAAACTAGTGCTGTTGGAAAAGTGCTATCTTCTTGTTAATTTTTATATTTTTATATTTATGTCATTTTATAATCAATCCACACCATCTACTTCTCATATCATCATGTCAATAGGTGTTGATATCTACACCCACCCTTTTTTTATAAATCCATCCTTTTCTTTCCAATTTTGTGCAGTAGTACAATTACTGCTATTGGGAAATCTTATAAAGTATTATTTTATATAGTTCATGTCATTCCTAGAATCAATCAACGCCATGTATATCTTCTATCATGATGTTGATATGTACATCCACCCATTTTATAATTCCACCATATTATTTCCAGTTTCATGATTTAATGGTACATCCACCCATGTATATCTCGCTAACTGTTTTCCCAAAACAACACCCCATGCTTTGTACCTGCACCACAAAACCTCTCAAAGATATGAGCACACAGAAATAAACAGATTCAATTCATCCACAAAAAGATAGAAATTGTGCCAAATGTAAAATTCTTGAATTCATATTTCTACTGCCAATTTAGAAACATTAAATTAAGTGCCTTCATAGGTATAAAATGACTTCAAGATTATGTCAATTAGGGGATGGTGCAAATGCACGTCTTGCAACAATGATGGTGATCATCTATCTCTTCCATTTTACCTTCTGGTATCATTTTGTATGTCCCAAGTTAGTTACCTACCAAAAGGCAAAGTCAAACAGGTTTAATAGTCACCAAGGTTGGAAGTTGAAGAACAACAGACTCATTAGAGCCATCAAGTCCAATCGATTATGCACAAGATCAAGGGCTAATGATTAAAAAAAAAATGGAGGGAAGGTAAAAATTTTTTTTTTTAAAAAAAAGGTCTCTTCATCAAGTACTCGAGGGTACTTGAGAACAGGTAATTCCTTAGTTGGAATGGCCATTCTTAGTGGCCAAAATTTGCACTTCAAGTTCTAAAATCATGCTACACATCATATCCTTTTGGGAATGATTCCTTCATTACTAGTTTCTATGCCATCGCAAATGCATCCATCTTCTTGGATTATTACAACAAAGTCATTAATTTCATAAAATGCTCTTGTTCTATGAAATCCCAAAAGCTGGACATCAACTTGATGTCCAGTTCAGCCAGATTTACTTTGACACTATGTCAAACCTTACAGAACTCGACTTCGATCTATCGTGGATTACCAGTTAGGACAGAGTGTAGCAGATCTATATTGGGTTATGGTGGATGTATGGTGTTCATGTTCAAAGAATTAGGCTTTCTTGTCTGCTTGTGATGGATCTATAGTTGGGATCAAGAACACGGCTGCGTCCACTTACAATGCTTAAAGTACAAACAACTACACTTGTTAGATTACTCATAAGTTTCATTCCCAAACAAGTCGCAATATACATGTGTGTGAGACAAGTACATGCAGCAAAATGCAACAACATTGTAGTGGATGTTACTCATCCACCTCACTGCCTAACTTGTGATAAGATCTTCACCACTTGCTACAAATTATGATGCAACAACCATTTCAATTGAGTTTCTCTATTTGATTTTCATTTTGTTTTCATATTTTTATATTTTTTTGGTAGGCTTTTTAACATCGTCACATCACTATTATCATCTATGCCTTAGCCCAATTAATTGGGGCTGGCCACATGAATCTTGTTTGGCCATTCCACTCTATCAAGGGCTAGACCTTCAGTTAGTTTTTTGGTGAGCTTTATATTTTTTATAATTGTCCACTTTTGCTCATTCTTTTCCACCAAATGTCTGCCTGTTAGAATCTCATCTATGACTATATGCTAGTGTAAAGGACTGCAGTAAGTGTTGCAAACAAGTCCCAAATCAATCAGGTCTTCTCATCTTAAACCTATGAAGCTAGACAATTGCTCTATGTGCAAGATGGGACAGCTTCTATACTTGGATACCAGGGAAATGCATGCAATATTCCACTTCCTTAGACATGTTTCACATGCTCCATAACGCTCAATAATTGAGAAACAAAAAATATTCACTGTCTTTCTGTTCTTCACTTTGTTATTGTTTGAGGAAAATCTTCTTTTATTGGATTAAAAATGTAATTTTTCATCCATTCTACTGAAATATTAGACAAGTTTTAGAGTCATTCAAAAAAAAAGAAAAAAAAGATCTTGACTTTCAATATTATTTTAATGGTTTTTGTACAGTTCTTGATTTTGATATGGTTTCTTGGATAGTTGTTATCTTGCTTGTTGATTGGTATTCTTGTTCTTTACTCCTCTAACTGCCTGTTGTTGTATCTTTATTTTATTTGTATTGTTTAATATAGTGCTTTCAGAACCTTTCCCCAATCCTTTTGAGTTGTTTGTTTTTTATGATTATTTATTTTCACACTCCTTTGTTGCGTTTGATCTGTGCAAGCAGAATTCACAAGGAAGAATGGCTAATTGCTAGTAGTTTGAGCTGCTAGCACAAAAAGAGGAAGATGTAAGATAGTTTTCATTTCAATCATTTAGATATGAATTTCGTTTCATAGATGGATTTTGCAATCGGGATTTTGAATTTTTTTTTTTTTTTTTAATTCCATTTTCTTTTATGGTGGGTGTTATTTGATGTTTTAACCAGTTCTCTATATGAGATTTCGGCTTTTCAGTACACAGTAAGGGTGGTATTTGGTCTTTCAATGGCGGATTGTATTGGGCCACGACTGTACAGTTGCTACAATTGCGGAAACCATGTTTCCCTTCACGATGACATCATTTCAAAAGCTTTCCAGGTGCGGAGCTAATCTGATATCTGTGAATTTTTGTTGATTTTTTCTAAAATTCAGAGATTGGATGTATCCAAATTTTCATTTAATGCTTGTTTTGGTCTGTCATGCTTTCTGTTGATTTTTTTTTAAAGATAAAAACTTTATTAAGGCACAAAGCCAAAGAAGACAAACAAAACACAAAACCAAAAACAAAAGCAAACAAACGAAAAGAAAATACAACCCTGCCCAAAAAACCTCAGGGCAACCAATCAGACAAACTGAGAAAGCCCGGCTAAAACAATCATGCTTTCTGTTGATGAACTGATATAATGAGAAAATTAAGAAATATGGTAGAGGGTATGGATCGAAGGGCTTGTTTGATACTGTTAAGATTGGATTAAATAGGTTATGTTTAAAACTTTAAGTTTAAATATATATGGACCCATTTCTCTTTGCTCTTCCACTTTTTTGAGAAATACCATTGATTCCAAATGTTTTGTAAAATATTCTTTAGGGGAGAAATGGCCGAGCCTTTCTGTTTGCCCATGCAATGAACATAGATATAGGGCCGAAAGAAGACAGGCAGCTCATGACCGGATTGCACACAGTCGCTGATGTTTACTGTTGTGATTGCCGTGAAGTGTTGGGTTGGAAGTATGTAAGAGCTTATGAGGAAACACAAAAGTACAAAGAAGGGAAGTACATACTTGAGAAGTCAAAGATTGTTAAGGAAAACTGGTAGCTTCCACGGCTTGATGTTGGTAAAGCTTGCAAATTCCAAGTTCCTGGTTCTTTGGTGATGTAGGTGTGTTTATGCATTCATCAGTTTGTTTTGTACACAAATCCTCATCGATTGAAAGATTTAGTCGTTGATGATTGTTCACTGTTGTTGCCATGCCATGTCTGGAAATTGTGTAGTGGACTGTGGAGACTTTATCAATTTCGCTGTGAATAAAATTGTGTGGCGTTGTTCATTTTGCCTATTATTGTCAAATTTTGATTGCATTTCTGATGGAATTTCACCATTGAAGCACTGATTTTGCATTCATATATTTATTGACATATAATGAAATTATTAAAATTTCAATAGGAGAATGCAAATACATCTGATCTAGGCTGCTAGTCTGCAATACAAAGACATGATTCAACACACACCCTCTCTCACGAGTCACAACAGTTTCTGCATGATGTTTCACATATTGGGCCACCCGAGTAAATGAAATGTTTAATCCATAAGCAAGAGTGGTCTCATTGTAATGAAAGCAAACTTCCATGGGAATCTACTGTTTCTTGAAGCCCAAGCGGTAAACATTCATTGGTTGTGCATCAAAAAATGAGGTTTTTGGAAAACAAAGCAGCAAAGATTTGTAACGCTTCTCTCAATCCAAAGCTTCTGTCATATCCATCTCGTCCACTCCTGCTGGGCCACTGAAAGTCTTGTAATTGATTCCTTTGTCATTAAGAATGATGCTTCCAATCCCAGCTGGGCCTGTGTTCTCTAAGAACTGTCAACATTCAGCTTCAGGCAGCTCCATGAGACTTTAGTTTGGTCTTTCGTGGTTTGTGTATTGATTGAATTGCTACACGCCTGGTATGTTATGGGTAAACTGGCTAATTTGTAACCAACAAGAACTCAGCTATGGCAGAAGAATGGATTATTTAAATGAGAACATCAATTGGCACTTTATTGTTGAAGATCTGTTCAGGTCAAGGTGTTCCAAAACGGTAATGGTGGCCGTAACGGCCACCACCATTACCATTATGATACGGGCTGTAATGGACGTTACGGCCCCCGTATCGGCCTTTACGTCCCTTTTTAATTTTTTGAAAAAACTGTTATAGGGCCTTTATGGCTTTTTTTTTTTTTCCCTGTAATGGCCGTCATGGCCATTTTGACCCCTTAATGCATAATGGTTATGACCATTACTGTTATGTAATGGCCGTTATGGCGGTTACGTAACTGATTTTGAATACCTTGGTTCAGGCCTTACCTTCCAATTTCATACTAAAGGAAACAGCCAACAGAGGGCTTGCCACCCTTTCCTTAAATTGGTTGCTAGCCCAACTTGTGCAAGTTTGAGCCACGACGCCTTTATACACACAATTCATTCCAGTCTTTGCCACCTTGCAATGGATGAAGAGGCGTGCCTTACATTCCTCGTATTTGCAGATGATAAATTTTTTTGCATTGATTTCTCTGACCCACACCTTAGTAGGATCTAGAAGACCTGAACTACACTGCCACTTCTCATGACAGTAGCTATTGAGAAATCTTACAGTAGCTATTTGAGGAATGTATCACACGCTCCATGAATGACATGGTGTATTTGTATGACGTGAGTTTTGTTTTTAGCATTCTTTGAGTTGCTTGATTTGGAGATAAGTTTTGAAACATCTGTTCTAAGATACCTTTGTACAAAGATTCCTATTGCATTTGTTTTTTCTCCCATGGTGTTTTGCATTTAAATCTTGGTCATTTTTCCAGGGAAAATTTTCTGCATGGCACATATTGAGGAATTATGTACAAAGCCTGCTTCTGTATGCAATGGTTTTTTTTTTTTTTTTTTTTTTTTTTTTTTAAGTTTGGAACTGTGTTCTTCACTTGTGTAGGAAGAAGAGGCTTTCATTTCAGCTCATAGAAAAAAAATTGAAGAGACGATGGAGATTGTGCGTGGAGTAAGTCTATCCTACATCGGCTCTCTGCTACCCTTTTAACTGTCGATATGGACTCCACTATAAATTATTGCTAATGGCGAGTTCTTCTTCTTTGTAGATGCTTTACGGACTACCGAACAAGTCAGTAGTTGTTCATCAGCCAAGCAAAAGTCATACCCAAATCTTGCGTTGTGAATTTGTATTATTTGTGGAACCTAATGTTGTGTAATAGTTTGATTGAGTTTGTTTTGAAAACTTTAAATAGTAAATAAGTGAGATTGATTATTTGTTTGAGTTGTTAACTATTTTGTTGGTATTATGGCTTTCATGATTGATTGTTTCATGAGTAGATTGAATGAATGGATTAGTAGTTTAAATAAATATTTTAAAAAATTAAACATTTTTAGCCTCTATTTGTAACCGAGGCTTGGATGGATTTACTAGTTTGGGTTTAGTTGGATGTGAATGTGAATATGATGAAATATATTATATAACAGGTGTATATTAGGATGAATATGACGAAATATATTGTTAACAGGTGTATATTAGGAATTTTGTGCAGAATTTTGAGCTATATATTTTTTTAAAAAAGATACTTTTAGCGATGAAAATTTTCGTCGCTAAAAGTGGAACGAATTTTTGTAGCAGCGCAAATTTTCGCTGCTAAAAATCTTGGAAATTTTTTTGGTGGCGAAAATTTTCGCTGCTAAAGGTCTTGGAAAGTTTTTGGCAGCGAAAATTTTTGTTGCTAAAATCTTGAAAATTTTTTTTTGCAGCGAAACTTTTCGCTGCTAAAGTTTTGGATGTTTTTGGCGGCGAAAATCTTTGCCGCTAAAACGTCTTGGAAGTTTTTTAGCAGTGAAACTTTTCGCTGCTAAAAGTCTTGTAATTTTTTTGCAGCGAAAATTTTCGCAGCTAAAAGTTTTGGAAAATTTTTTTGCGGCGACCATTTTCGCTGCTAAAAGTCTTGGATATTTTTGGGCTCTTGGAAAATATTTTTGGCTACGAAAATTTTCGCTGCTAAAAGTCTTGTAAAATTTTTTTGCAAATAACTTTTCATTGCTAAAAGTTTTAGATATTTTTTGTGCTAAAATTTTATTCATTAAAAAAGTCTTGTAAGTTTTTTGGCGGCGAAAAGTTTCGCTGCTAAAAGTTTTGAAATTTTTTTTGGCGGCGAAAATTTTCGATGCTAAAAGTCTTGAAATTTTTTTTGGCGGCGAAAATTTTCGATGCTAAAGTCTTGAAATTTTTTTGGCAGCAAAAATTTTCGCTGCTAAAAGTCTTGAAAATTTTTTTTAGCAACGAAAAGTTTCGTCGCTAAAAAGCTTGCATTTAGCGACGAAATAAATTTTTCGCTGCTAAAAGCCTTGCCCATCGGTCTTTTAGCGACGAATTTATCTACGAAAATTTTCGTCGCTAAAATGTTTTAGCTGCGAAAATATGACTTTTAGCAAGGAAAAATTTCGTTGCTAAAAGTGATGTTTCTTGTAGTGAAGCTCCCTGAAGTCTACGCCCACGGGCAAAATATTCTATCACTATCGATGACAACTCATTCATAGCTGAGACCGACACTTTCAGGGGACTAGATTAACTTACATATGCGTATGTATGTATATAATATATGTGTTGAAACCATTGACTACGTACTGGAGAACGTGCACCATAAACAGCTCGTCTTTATCTGAAATGATTATTTTAATTCTCTCTATCTATACTACCCAGATGAATATTTTTACCCCTTGCAATTACGCTACACAACAATGGAAGGCTTTTGATTGAACCGATTCCTACTTAATGCGGACAGCCTAGCCTGCACGAAGAGAAGACCAGATGCCAGTCTGTAGGATACATCATGTAAATCCATTCCATCCATCAGGTGAGAATTATCATTTGAACTGTACATACAAAGATGATCAGTCCTATAACAAATTACATTGATCATGCCACTAAGAATAGTGGAAAATTTCTCCTAAAGCCGAAAAGTTCATCTAGTAATTTAGACCACATGAGTTTTTTGTTTTTCAAATCGGGCCGTTCATCCGTTTTGACAGTTCACTATAAGGCATGATCCAAAAAATAAGAAGATCCAAATCTCAAAGTGACCCGTACCACATGAAGCAATGGTTGATCCTTTAAAACCTTTAATGAGCCACGAAAGTTTGGTCAAGCTGATATTTATGTAGTCCATCTAGGTCTTTGTGACCTTATCAATAAGTTGGATGGTAAATAAATATTTTGATTGTCCCGAAGTAATTTTTAATGGTGGGTATTCAATCACCACTGTTTCCTGTGTGGTCAGCCTAAGATTTTGATCTGTTTCATTTTTATAATCATCTCCTAAAATGAGTTGTAAGGCAAATACATCAGGGTGGATCCCTCAGTTAGGGATCCCCGAATTCACCCATTCGAGTACAGGAAAAAGGGCTCTAGGTGGAGTATTTGGTCCAAATAGCCATATATACTGGGATCTGGGATATGGGGGTGACAAGAGGTTCTTTTCAAACCTAAGTTTTTATAGCCCTCAAATCATTTTATTTCATTTTTTTTAGCACGAAAATACTTCTATATCATTATGGTGGGCCTAACCCATCAGGGATCCACCCACCCAATCCACCAAAGCCATGTCCACAACAGCGAGTCACCACCAGTACTAATAACGCTATCACATCCTATGCTACCTAAGTGTCAATTGCTTCATATTTTCACCATCAATTTCTACTCTTTTATATAGATTGTTAGAATCTTAGCATATGAGCAGACTTGATGCAGGCCACTTGTGGTTATTTATTAATAAGAACAAATAAATAAATAAATGAAATGCAAGTAGGAAGAAGCTGCCTGACTACGCCCACTGCCAAAATATTCTATCACAATCAATGACAACTCATTCATAGCTGAGACCCGACTCATTCATAAATTACATATGTGCATGTATGTATATAATATATGTGTTGAAACCATTGACTATGTACTGGAGAACGTGCACCATAAACAGCTCGTCTTTCTCTGAAATGATTATTTTAATTCTCTCTACCTATACTATCCAGATGAATATTTTTACCCCATGCAATTACGCTTCACAACAATGGATTGCAATTACGCTTCACAACAATGGACGGCTTTTGATTAAACCCGATTCCTACTTAATGCGGACATGCAGCCAGCACCTCTGCCTATAGCCTGCACGAAGAGGAGACCAGATGTCAGTCTATAGAATCCATCACGTAAAATCCATTCCATCCATCAGGTGAGAATTATCATTTGAACTGGTATATACAAAGATCAGTCTCATAAAAAGTTACATTGATCATGCCACTAAGAATAATGGAAAATTTCTCCTGAAGCCGCTAAGTTCATCCAGCAATTTAGACCACCTAAGTTTTTTTTTTCAGCTGATATTTGTAACTTACCTTCATCCTTGTAATTTAGACCTGATTAATAGTTTGATGAAAGATACACCTGATTAATAGGTTTGATGAAAGATACACCGTGGTGACCCACAAGCAAACCTATGGTCAACATTTCATTCCTACTGGCCCACTAGTGTGGTGCATATTGGTTGTGAATCAATAACATGATGAACGGAGTGGAGTTTACATTTAAATATGGTGAGCCTGCGGACTTGAGTGTTTGACACGGGAAAAGATTGTGTTATCCAGGTAACATGCTCACGTGGGTCTTACGCTGGCCAAGGGGCCACGTTCATGTATTTGTATATACATGCCGTCTATTAGTTTTTCAGCTAATTTCAGGGCATGATCTCGAAAATGAAGCAGATCCTGATTTCAAGTGAACCACACCGCCGGAAACAGTGGTCATTGAACGCCTACCATTAAAAACTTTATAGGGCCCACTGTTATGTTTGTTTGCCATCTAACCTGTTGATAAGGTCACATAGACCTGTATGAAGGGTAAACACAAAAATCTTGATCGTAAACTTTTGTGGCCTTCAAGAAACTTTTAATGGTGGGCATTCAATCCCAGCCATGTTATGTACTTGTATTTGAATATTCTGTAATTTTTTGTACCCTAAAAATGAATTGGAAAAACTGGTGGATGGCATGAATATACAATACATACCTCAATATGTGGCCCTCACAATCAGGAAAACAGCCACTAATTGTCACTCCAGTTACACGTAATCCGCTCCATTTTGATATTGTTGCAGAGGACTTGTTCCCCAACCTCTCCATCTCTCCCCTCTTCTCAGTCTCTCCCCTAGGGCTGTCATCGGGCTGGTTGGCCCATCGGGCTTCCAGGCCTGGCCCACAGCAGGTCAGGCTTCGGCTAAAGTATCGGACTAGGTGCTGTTTTTAAATCGGGTTGGCATCCAAAGTCCTGTTACCCCAGCCCAACCCAATAGAGTTTAAAACTTATAAAATTCAAATGTGATTTCGAATGTCATTCGCTCCCATAGCTGCCAGTAAAAATCTATTTCACGTTTCCCAAAAGGAGTTGCTAGTAATTTGGATGGCCTCACCGTGGTGTTTATGTGAAACCCTTATGTTAGGCTTATGAACCAAAAATCAGTCTCTTCTATATTTCAAGTAGACCACATAAGGAGAAAGGTGCATAGGATAATATCTCCTTCCAAACTCTTTCCCTTGGTGTGGCCCATCTAAATAATGGATGGGTTTTATGTTTGGGCCCTAAGCCTATGTTTTGGTGTAGTATATAATGGTTGGAGTGAATTTTATGTAATTATCATGTAGGCCCTATAAATAACAAGGATGGACCTCTCTCTCCTGATTATTTTCCTTAGTGTGGCCCACTTGAATCATGGGTCATCTGATTTTTTCACCATGGGCATAACTTAGTATTACACATCTATTGGTAGGAGTGGATCTCACATACATATCATGGTGGGTCTCCTCAAAAAATAAATGGTGGGTTTCCAAGGAAAGTTATTTCATACACAACGGGGGTGGCTGTCCATAGCAAAGAATTTTTTTTATATGATTTTTAGGGAATCTGATGTAGAACGTGTCACAGATAGGTTCCTAGCATGGTTGGGCCAAAAGAAGATGGACCCTAAATTGACCATAACTTTTGATCCGGGTATCGTTACAAGGCTCACAACCTATCAATCTTTACTGAAACGGGCCATCCGAGGTGAACTGACCCACAACATGGGTCGTATCTGTCCGTTTCGTCAAAAAATGCGCACTTTCAGCTCAAAAACGAATTTTTAGAAAAATTTTACTATTTTTAGTAATTCTGAATTTTTAAAATATTTTTAGAGTTTTAGATTTTCTTTCCTTTTATAAATAACTTTTAGTTATACTAGGACTCTTCTAGAGAAAGTTTATTTGTAATTTTTATTTTTAGAAATTAGACCTTAGAAGAGTTTTATTAGAATTAGGATTTTTATTAGAGTTAGAATTTTGCTATTTTTGGTAATTACGAATTTTAGTTTATTTTTTCTTTATTAATGGTGTAAGGAGACGCATTAGAGGATTATCAATTATTCATTAATCTATTTCGAATTTATTTAGAATTTATTTCTATTTTATGCTCTCTTTTCTCGTGGATTCGAGAAGTCTCTGTGAGGAGTCCAGAGAAGTTTCGTGGATTCGGAATAGTTATCCTCTTGAGGAAGACGGTGCTCGACCTCATGTCCTCCCCTGCGTCAGTTTGGTATCAGAGCAAGGTTTCTCCTTAGATTGATGACTTCTAACGATGGGTCGGGCAACAATCCCATGGGCGGTGCTCTAGGAAATTTACCTTTAACGGCGGCAGCTTTCGAAGTAGTGCAACGAGAGAATCAGCAAGCCATGCAAGGGCTGCAGGCTTCCATCGACCGCATAGCGGATCTCTTAGCTGAAAACCTAAGGTAACTCCGTGTTCATGGTGGTCATCCACCCCCAGCAATTGTTGGAATTCATAATTATACTGATCGTAGGGCGATGCTATCAATGAACCACAGGATGGTTCAAGAATTCAAGATGAAAGTCGATCTTCCTAGTTTTAATGGCCAACTCTACTTCAAGGACTTCCTCGATTGGTTGTTTGAAGTCGAACGTTTCTTCGATTACATGAACATCGTAGAAGAAAAGAAAGTTAAACTCGTGGCATACAAGTTAACGGGCAGAGCTTCAGATTGGTGGGAACAACTTTAACTCGAGCGGGCGAGACAAATGAAGGCACCAATATGCATGTGGTCGCGGATGAAGAAGTTATTGTGCATGCGATTTCTCCCTCGAGATTACGATCAGATATTATTCCAACAAAACCAAAATTATTATCAGGATAGTCGATCAGTAAGAGGTTATGCAAAAAAAATCCTATTATTGGTCCGTGAGAAACGACTTCATCAAAACGGAGTTGCAACAGACCACGAGATCATCAGTGGTGAACATGTGACCTCTATAGGAATGGAGAACGAACCCAAGACTTCTAAAGTGGAGGGACAATATCTTATCACTGAACAGGCCTTTGTTAAACAATCTGAAGAAACGGGAAATATATATTCATTAGTTGAAAAGAAAAAATATGTGAAGCCCGTGAATATCCTAGAAGATTTGGAACCAGTATCACAGGAGTTTAAGAGGGTTGTGCTCGATGAACTCCCTGATAAATTACCTCCCATACTAGATATACAAAATCACGTTGATCCCGTCTCAGGGGCAAGTCCGCCTAATTGCCCACATTATCAGAAAAAATATGAGATCTCGAAAGCAGATGTGAAGAAGCCGATCGATATTAGTCAAGTCAAGGAAAGCATGAGTACGTGTATTGTGTCAACTCAAGAGCTTAATGCCAAGTACAAAAAAATGGCTAATGAACATCGGCGTCAGAAGTTATCTCAAACTCATGTGTCAGGTCTCCTGCGTAACTCGAGGACGAGTTTTTTTTCAAGTGGAGGGGTCTGATGTAGAACGTGTCACAAATAGGTTCCTAGCATGGTTGGGCCAAAAGAAGATGGACCCTAAATTGACCATAACTTTTGATCCGGGTATCGTTACAGGGCTCACAACCTATCAATCTTTACTGAAACGGGCCATCCGAGGTGAACTGACCCACAACGTGGGTCATATCTGTCCGTTTCGTCAGAAAATGCGCGCTTTCAGCTCAAAAATGAATTTTTAGGAAAATTTTACTATTTTTAGTAATTCCAAATTTTTTAAATATTTTTAGAGTTTTAGATTTTCTTTCCTTTTATAAATAACTTTTAGTTATACTAAGACTCTTCTAGAGAAAGTTTATTTGCAATTTTTATTTTTAGAAATTAGACCTTAGAAGAGTTTTATTAGAATTAGGATTTTTATTAGAGTTAGAATTTTGCTATTTTTGGTAATTACGAATTTTAGTTTATTTTTTCTTTATTAATGGTGTAAGGAGACGCATTAGAGGATTATCAATTATTCATTAATCTATTTCAAATTTATTTAGAATTTATTTCTATTTTATGCTCTCTTTTCTCGTGGATTCGAGAAGTCTCTGTGAGGAGTCCAGAGAAGTTCTGTGGATTCAGAATAGTTATCCTCTTGAGGAAGACGGTGCTCGACCTCACGTCCTCCCCTACGTCAGAATCATGTCACAGCTTGAGTAGGCTCCACGTTATTGTTGATGTGAAATCTACCCTGACCATTAGGTGCATGTGTCACACCGTTTTATGCCTATGGGCAGAAATTCAGTCCCATTCGTATTTCAAGTGGACCACATGATTGCAAATGAAATAAAAGACAATATTGACTATCTAAACTATTTCCCTTAGTGTGGCCCCTTGAAGCATAGATGGGCCTAATTTTTGGGATCTATGGCTAAATATTGGTGTGGCATGTAATGGTTAGAGTGGATTTTATATAATCATCATAGTAGTCCTCGTAAGAATTAAGGTTGATCGTCTCTCGCAATCATTTCCTTTTGTGTGGCCCTCT
Source organism: Magnolia changhungtana (assembly GCA_030180095.1). Taxonomy (NCBI): domain Eukaryota; kingdom Viridiplantae; phylum Streptophyta; class Magnoliopsida; order Magnoliales; family Magnoliaceae; genus Magnolia; species Magnolia changhungtana. Next base: position 4,140,335 of record JASAUF010000434.1, on the reverse strand, counting down.
TGAATCATAGGTCAAACTAAATTTTCACCCTTGGCCTAAGGAAGGATCACAAATGTAATGATTGTAGTAGATCTAACATATACATCATGGTTGGCCCCAAAATAATCAAGGTTGTGCTTATATATATATAAATATATATATATATATATATATATATATATATTCTAGAGATGCCCGAGATGCCCGTCATTAATTTTTAATGGGGAACATCTTAATGAGGTAGGTAAAATCCACTCTGACTATTAGATGTATAATACTACTCTATATCAATGGCAAAAAAATAGGCTAACAAGTGATTCAAGTGGGCCACATAAAGGGAACAGCTAGGAGAGACATCCACCCTATATATTCACAGCCTACCATAAGGATTATAAAAAATCCAAACAAACATGTAGGCCTGAAGCCCAAACTTTAGCCCAATGCTTTATTCTCGTTAGGCCAAAATAGCAAAAAATCTGGATGGAGACTGTCGTAAAATGTAGTTAACGACGGTCTCCATCTGTCGCATGGTCCGTCGAATTCTGCTATCACAAAATATAAACGACGGATAGGGTTTGTCGGGAAAAAATAAAAATAAAAAATGACGGATCTAATCAAATATCATTCAAAGAATTGTGTTGCTAGACAATTCCAAATCAAACTAAATCGTCAATAACTATAATAAGAAAACAAAGTTTCTTAATAATCAATCATATATACAATTCATCCATCCAACATAGCGAGTTCGTATTCTGCTAGATATGACCATTGGTCCTACGTCTTATCCTCCAAATGAGCCTTAGTACCTGACACTTGGTTTTGATTTTCTATCTCATTCGCCTCTGTACAGTTGTCAATCCACAGCGTTAGCTGGCCAGGCTAGTGAGTGAATTTATCATGGTTCATACACCACACAATTAAAGAGAGCATAAACAACAATAAATCATATACATGCAAGTATGCGTATATATATAGAGATGTCATGAAATGCATGCCAAATGGGATATTTTTCCACTTGTTTGGGTTGATATCTGTTAACTCACTTGTGCACCTGACATGCTTCTACTATATGTAAGTGAAAATTGATCGAGTAAACATGAAAATTGACCGAGTGTAGGTGAAAATTGACCAAGTACATGTAAAGTTTGACCACGTACAGGTCAAAATTCACCGAGTATAAGTGAAAATCCACCGAGTACTATTGAGGGTCAAATATTGCATATTATCCCCTATTTATATCTTGGTTTTATGAACATGATAATGTTTAATGTTCTATTTCACTCATGTTTATGTTGCAAGGTGAATTTAAGAGCTTGGATTGAAATGACGATAAAAGCATGGATTGATGCTCAAGAATACCTAGGCAAGGGATGGATCTTAGGAGGCCAAGATTGAAGAATTCACATACTAAAGATCTAAGAAAACCAAGTGAGGAATTGATAGAATCAAATATTTGAAGCGAAGAAAAGGAATCCTGAAAATAAACATATTCCTGAAGTTGTCCAAAAGAAACATATTCTGAAACCCTCAGTTATTCTATGAAATTGCGCAGAATGAAGTCTATTTTGGAAAACTGCGTAAATTTAAGGCGGTTTCTAAAGTTTTCCAACTAGGTGTGAAAGTTGGAGCTCCACAATTACAAATAGGACTCCCTAGAATGTTCATAGGCATCTTCTAGGATTTAAGGAGTAGAGCAAACGCGTGAAGAAGCCGTCGCCAAGAGTTTTTCTTTCTATTTCTTAGTCGTTTTTATGTTTTTCTTAAGAGATTTTAATTCAATCATGTCTATGGTTGGCTAAACTTCTTAGCTAGGGCTAAGAGGTGAAGCTTGTAGTGTGATAGGATATTTTCTATTGCTTTGATTCATGTTTAAGTTGAACTATCTTTTATTATAGTTTGATATTAAAGAAATACTTTTAGTTTTTAATGGTTTGTTATGACTCAAATTATAATAGATCTGCGATATCTTTGAGTATGTTCTTTTCTTATATTGAGATTATAAAATTAGAAAATTCCGTTGTTCACCATCGTCCCTTGGGCATGGTTGGATGATGGAATCCTTCCTAACTTTCACACTTCTCTCATGTTGGTTGTGAGATTGGTAAATCTTGTTGTTTGTCTTGTCTCCTAAGCATGGTTTTGTGATGGGATCACTTCCAGTTCTCACACCTCTCATCTATTGAGAATTACGTTAAACGAAGTTCAATTTGATTTTACTAAGATATCTACCAATTGGATAAGATAGGACTCTGATTCTAGTTGTGTCCTTGAATCAAGCATAGATCTCCCTGATCTCTACAAGTGAATCCTTGGAAACCTTAGTTCCCACATTTGAATTTATTAAGTTTTTCCATTAAATCTCTCACAATTACTCTCTATACTTCCATATTTAGATTTAGATATTTTTATAGTTCTTCTTCTAGTTGCTTTCAAAATTACTCACGATATTAGTCCCTGTGAATTTGACTTCGGTCTCACCGACATTATTACTACATCGCGACCCTACACTTGGGTTGTGAACAAGTACAAGTGATTATTGACTGAGTACAGGTGAAAATTCACCGAGTAGGTGAATATTGACCGAACACGTGAAAATTCACCAAATACAAGTGAATATTAACTGAGTACAGGTAAAATTCACCAAGTACAGGGTGAATATTGACCGAGTATAGGTGAAAATTCACCAAAGTGGAATTTCTCCGAAATGATTATACCTGCAATGCGTGACTTCTTGGATGGAGGCACCATCTTCTTCCTCTTTTATTTCTTTAAATCCCTCTTCAACATAACTAGTTTGAAACAATGAAGAAAATGAAGTAAAGATTTCAAGAAGAAAATGAAGTGGAAATTTCAAGAAGAAAAACAAAGAGATAATTTGAAGAAGAAATATAAAGAGACGAGACGATTTCAGGAAGAAATACGAAGATACAAATTGGTCGTCAACTTCGTTAATATGATGTATCCTTGCAAGGCCATTAATAAGCTGTGTCATTAGGGGTAAAACTCTAAATTTCAAATATAACTTGAGAATTTACTCACTTATGGTTGGGGATTCACTCACATGGATACAAGAGGACTCACTCACTCTCAATGATCAATAGATCTCATAAAAGAAAAGAAAAATGCACTAGTGACTTCTTATTGCATACAAACTATATTTATAGAGATGAGAAAATAGACGAAAGAGAGCCGTTAGAGAGAGAGAGAGAGAGAGAGAGAGAGAGAGAGAGAGAGAGAGAGAGAGAGAGAGAGAGAGAGAGAGAGAGAGAGAGAGAGTTATTGGGGTGGGCGCCCAAGGCAGCTGTTGGTATTGGTTGAGTGGTATGGTTTTTTAAAAATATAAGAGAAAGAGAGAAAGCTTGAGTAAAAAGTGCTTTGAACTTTCTTTGGTTTTTGCTTGTGGAAATAGTCCTACGTTGGAAAGAAATGAGAGATATTTCTCCTTAATTTATATATAGGAGCATGTGGTAAGCTTATGTTGAGCTCTTGAGAATATCATGCTATGGACCACACATGCGGGCGCTTATCAGCCCACCCCGTCATATCATGTGAGTGGGCCAGGCATGGGCTTGGGCTTGTATACATGATTCCTTTTTCTTTTCCATTGTTTTGTTATTTATTTATTTTTTTTTTTTTTTTTTAAATTTTCGACCAAGTCTATTGCTACAATACATGGCATTTCTTTGCAACGTTTTTGTAACTGTTTGTAAAACTAATGTTTAGGTTGGTTGACACCTTAGCGTCAGGTGTCTAGGGGTGCACACGGGTCAGTTTGGTCCGGTTCCGGGGTAAAACCGGAACCAAACCGTTCCTAACGGTTCTAGGATTTTTGGAACCGGAACCGAACCGTTAGCACACTAGAACCGAACCAGAACCGGACCGTGAAAACCGGTTCAGTTTCGGATCGGTTCCACGGTTCTGGGTTTTTCAAATATGGACAGGTAGATAACCCCATTTTTCCTCACTTTTTGTTGAAAAGGGGAACGTCCCTTGGGACATTTTTGAGCACCCTACATGATGGACGGTTCAGATCGCAAAAAGGGATGATGGGTGGGGCCCACTGTCAAAACCCAATCCATGCACGTCCGTCCCTGGATGGACGTTTTTGCATGGTTTGAATATTTTGAAAAAAAAAAAAAAAAAAGTGGGGCCACTTCTTATGGCATTCTCAGAGATCTGCTCCGTTCATCCTCTTCGTAGTAATGACTAACGTGTAAGAAGAGGTGGGGACTATAGTTCTACGGTTCGGGTCGATTCTACCCGCCCCTAATCCGGAACCGAACCGTATTCAACTGTTCTTGTAATTTTGGAACTGGAACCGGAACCGGTGTTGTCCAGAACCGGACCAAACCGGACCGATCCAACAGTTCCGGTCCGGTTCCACGGTTCTACCAGTTAAATGTGCACCCCTACAGGTGTCTGCCACATAAGCCATATGATTACTATAAATAGTATTTTCGAAAGAAAACTTAGCAAACCAATAGCCACTCTATTATCTTTTCCAAAATAGATCTTTCTCTTTTTTTCCTTAAAAAATCCCCATTGTTTTTCCCTTTTATATATATAAAAAAAGTTGAGGTATTGTGAGCATCAATCATTTGGTGTTTAAGTTGGCCGTTCCTAACCGATTGGTGGTTGTATTCCAAAGGCTTTTCATTTCAGAAGATCTACATCGATCATCTAAGTCATTAAAAAGGTGCGAACAGTCTTCAAGAAAGCAACATGAATCCACGCCTCTACTAAGTTTGTTGACACTATCTTCTTATCATTTTATTCATTCATTGATCTAAGTGCTCATCTTCTATTATATTATGTGTATTCTTAATCTTATAATTTTCCATTAATCTCTGTTAATATTTATACATTTTTATTTCTGGTTAATAATTTGTGTGCATTGAAATAATAGTTGGCCCCATTTAATGCAGCAGCTGCTGCTCTGCATCAGGTCCACTACAGATGAGGGTACCCTAAGATGTCCCATAATGGAAGATCCTAAACCTTCAGCATTGGACCTTTCTTCCATTGATGTGAACATTTTCTGTATTTTTTAATCATTTATTAGGAACTTTCTCCATCTGTGTGGCAGCCCGCTAAATGAATGGTTTGGATCATCAAAACATGATGCCTAAATGTAAAGAATCTTGTGTAGTAACAAACCATATTCAAAAGATAAAAATAAAAATCTATATACATGATGATATATACATGATGATATGATGATGAACAAAACCTATTATTCCTTATTTCTAAGATGGATGCATCATGAACAGCGTGACCCTATCTTATTATTAATCGGGCCGAAGTATTAGGGTTACGCCCAGCCCATCACTTAACTGAGCCTTTGAATTTAGGGACAAGTCTGCTCTGGCGTTGCCTTAATAGACAGCATCTTTTAGCAATTTGTTTCAAAATCAGGCCCATACCTGGCCCACCCTACCACAAACCCCAACTCCAAAACCCAATGGGCCAAACCTGACCCTTCACTGACATGGTTAATAGATTTAGTGACTCCGGTTGACTCATTCAGCCCTAAGTTGATTCGGGGGTGACTATATTGTTCAAAAACTCAAAAAACTCGACTCAATTTCTAGTCAGGCTGGGCCAATTGGAAGAATGGATGAGTATGTGGTTTTCTGAAATGATTTTTTTTTTTTTTTTTCAATTAAACTTATAATATTTAATGCATTTAAATATTTTTGAAAAAAGGTAAATTGATAAAATTACCCAAAATACAACATAACTAGCTTTGAGAGATGAGATTGGCTCTTCGATTCCTTTTCATGTCTTTAATTTGAAAACAAGAGCAGTATGACGGAGTCAGTGACTCAGTCCAGCTGATTCGTATTAAGTCTATTCATTAAATGCACACGTGTGTAATAAATCTTTTACATATGCTTCATATGTGCCAGCATGGCACATAGGTGCTAGAAAATCCATCCCTCAGGTTGGTCTGACCTTATATATTTTTGAAATAAAATCTAATCTGATGAGCATGTGGGTCCAATATTTGAAAATTGTGGATGGGTTAGAAAGCTTCAGCCAATTTTTCCAAAGGTGCACGTTTGTCTTGAAAATTGTGGACCACATGACCAGTGGGACAACCTAACTCTTGGTCGATGGATTAATATAGTGGTGCCCCTCTGATGGATGGATTGGATCTGGCATCTATCGGGCCATGCTAGCACGTGTGGTATAAGTTTTAGTGCACACGACATGTGGGCTTATTAAAGCTTATATATGCTATGTGTACAAGTTATAGATGCATGCATACCAAGGGTAACTCTGCCAGAGTATCAAATAACTCCGCTTACACAATTGCTCTGCAACTCATGCATACCTGTTAATCCTTCCTTCTTCGTATGCATGAACATGTCACTTTTTCAGCACATTCTATTTCTGATATAGGATGTGTATCAAGCAATTTCCCAGCATATATGGGTCAAAAGAAGCCCAAAGAGAAATCAATAAAATTCGGCATAATTTGACCAATCGACTAATCAGGTTAACAGGTTGAAATTCTGTCAAAAACTCCAAATTGGTTGCTTGACAATTTCTGCCAGTTTCGATAAGTCGACAGATCTGGTTGGCAGGTCGAAGGACCTGTTCAACCCGTCAACCAATTGGTTTGACAGGTCAAAATTCACAGAATTTTTAATTTTAGTCTCTGGCCATTTTTTAGTCAGTTCTATTGATCGACTCAATTGGTGGACGATAAATTGGCAGACAGCAGAATTTTCTATGATTTCCAAAATTTGTTTCCTCATTTGATTATGACTCTTTTGATTACATTTTAAGGTTTGTTTAAGGTTATGTAAGTATACTAAATTCTTTTATTTTAGAAGAATCTATCAATTAAAATTCTCATTTTTTTAACGCATGCACACACACCTCCACACACTCACGCCGTAGTGGGATTTCACCACCTATGGATACTCATAACCTTTGACCAGGTTTTGAAACTCCTTCTCTCATGGATTCGAAAAAAATTCTCTTGTGGTTTCAAGAGTGTCTTGTGAGTTTAATGTGTTTATCGATAGCGGAAGACCATGATCGGCCTCATAACATCCTTCCCTACATCAATTTTGCAAATAAAGCATTTTTAATTGAGTAGATCTAACATAACTAGTTGAACACCAGTGTCCTGCATGGTAGTCCTGGTGTTGTGGGTGTATGACATCCAACCCATCCAGCTAGTTGGCCCCACCGTACCTAACACATCAGGCCAATCCACTCATCGAGTGGGACCCAAAGTAAATGCATGATTTGAATAAAATGAGCAGTTGCTCATTCTTTATTTTGGTGAGGCAACCACAAAAAACGGGCATGCCTAGCCTATAATATATTTGAACACAGATGGATCTATTAAATGGCCCTTACAAGATTACCACCAAAAAAACGAAAACACAGAACTACAAGGCTCAGAGAAAAATATAACCCCAAAACTGTGTCAGCAGATAGCTTCCCTCCGGGCAGAACATAGCGTCGGGAGTTTAGAGCATCCTGGCTTGAAATAAGTTTCCCGATTAGAAAACTTCTGCGAACATTTAATAAATAGACATTTTTTTTTCCAGTTAAATCAGGCCTACTTGGCTAGTAGAGTGACCTGATTCTTGGGCTAAGAAATCTACATGGAGGCATATTTTCTTATTTGTGGGCTTGAATGTTGCACTTGCTCCTTGCGCTAGTATATGCGGTGGCATGTACATTAGCTCACTTGTACAGGCAAAACAGGAATAAACGATGCTCAAGAGTTATAACACACCTAATGCGTAGAATCACCAGCATAAGAAATTAATCTAATATCATGTGGTACAATGGCGCACATATTAAAACTGATAAAAATAGATAGCACACTTGATCTAAGAAAAATTCAGACTGGATCCTTTCTAAAATTAATCTAACAATCCTAAGAAATAACTATTAAAAAGTATTTCTACCTTGACAATGACTCTCACTAATTCATTTCTTGGAAAAGGGGAAGAAAATAGGACTTGATGCTATCCTCTTCCCACTCTAAACTATCCCACCATTCTTTATCACCACGTATCTGCGTTAGAGAATCGTGGGCGCTATGGAGAGAAAGAGGGAGCCTTTTCAAATTTGGGCAACGAAACACATCGATTACCTCCAAGGAGCCCTTTATCTCCAACTTCAACATCAGCAATGGCCGTATCTATTACTTCTTCTAGCTCATTGGCCTGTTCTATCTCAATTTTTTCAAGACTTTCAAGTTGTAGTAAACCATAAATTTTCTTCAACTTGAAACACGAGAAAATCTTTATGGTGTGAAGGTTTCTGAAGCATCCGGGGCCCACCCGAATGCAATTTAAGCAGGGGAGTTGCCAAAGGACTAGCCATTCTAGGCTCGAAACAGGATAATCATTGTCCTTCTTCGCATCCACACTAATCATCACCTCCACCAACCCATTGCAGCGATTAAAATTAAGCCCATGAAGACCTTTCATTGCAGTAAAAAGGGATGATAGTTGGTTGGAGATACTCAGATCATCACATCTGTTCAGAATTAGATACCGAGTCACCTTGCGCAGCTGGCTAGAGCAGAGCAACCTTTTAAGAGCATGCACAGTTGATAAGGTGAGATCAAGATGGATTAAACGTTCCAAGCCTTCCAACTCACTCATATTTAATCCCTCACTCCCTTCTTCACACTTTGAATAACTATAATATAGGCTCATTACTCTTAATTCAGAAAGCCTGGAGATTGCCCCTTGCGGAATTGTGTTCAACTCCAAGTCCAAGTGCTTCAGCTTTACCAGATTTCCTCTCTTCAGGCAATCTTGTGATCTTCGTGTTTAATAGATTGAGATATCGTAGCTCTGCCAAGTTACCGATCCCTGCAGGAAGCTCCTTTAAAAATGAATTACCTGACAGATCCAAGACCCTGAGAAGAGGCAAGAACTGAAAAAAATCAGTGTGGACCTTTCCAAAATCCCGATTCCATTGGAGCATCAAGGTTAAGAGGTTGGGGCATTGAGGTGTCTCTGTTACTTCTTTTATGTCATTATTCATTAGAGATATCCTCTCGGCCTCCTTCCACCTTTCAACCTCTGGTGCATGCCTCAGTCCCACGCTAGCTCTCACCAAAAACCTCTTCTTATTCTTCCCGCACTCAGAAGCTATCCATAACGCCAGATCACGTATCACGTCATGCAACTTTACCTCTCTTTCTTCATCAGAACCACTCTCCAACAAGCATGCAGCCTTTAATCTTCCAACGATATCATGTCCCTTGTTATGGGCTGTATCAAGATCATCACCCCACCCATCTAAGAATCCTTCACCCATCCATTAATCTATAAGTTGTTCTTTGCCAATGGAATAGTCCTCTGGAAACAGTGCGCAGTACAGGAAACACGATTTAATCGTGTCACCACCAAGATTATCATAACTGAATTTCAAGCACAAAAGCATTTTATCATTCATACCTGATATATCCGATGGTGGCTTGCTTGTGCTCAGAACTGATATTGCATGCTTCCATTCCTGTGGTGTCTTCTTACATGCCATGGCCCGCCCAATGGTGATCAGCGCAAGGGGCAGACCCTTGCACTCTTTAGCTACACTCTTGGCAACGATCGGCATCTCCGGATGGGATTTCATGGCCTCTTCACCAACATTGCGTAGAAATAGATTCATTGCTTCTTGCTCTGGGAGACATTCTACTTTGATCTTCTTGTTGGCAGCCATGTGGCCACAGACGTCCTCAAATCGTGTAGTGAAAATGACCTTGCTCATGTTTTGGCTGCTTGGATGAGGAATTCCGACCTTCTCTAAATCCAACCATTCCCAAATATCATCCAACAACAACATGAATTTCTTACTACTCAAGACCTTATGAATGTCATGAGACCGTGTCTGGTTGTAGCTTTTTTTTTTTTTGCCCATTGAATTCTTACCTCTGATCATTTTCGTTTCAATTGTCCTTCGTAGGTCATTGATTGACTGGCTTGGATAGTCCATCCATCGTGATTTTCTGGCCATGCTGCATCCAAACTAGGGATCACCATTTCAACGATCCAGATCAATGTTCATTTGTGCTGTAATGAATTACCTAATTGAAAAATAAAATAAAATCCAACCGGTTGATCTAACTTCAACCGCCTACTTTCAATGGCCCGAATCTTTGACACGTGTTGTCTTCTAAGATTTCTAGACATGTCCCCCTCAAATGAGGTCCTCATTGAATTAAGACATGCAGAACATTTTCAGTAGGGGATTGTTGACACGTTGGGTCTATTTTAGTCGTCGAAGCAATTTACATGATTTCCCCAAAATATCCAATGTGGGAAGATACTAATCCTCCGGCGTTGAACCATTCTAAACGCGGTCCTTGCTGTATTCTTTTTCTCTTAATCATCTATCAGTAACTTTCTCTGTCCGTGCTGCTTTCCACTAAATGAATGATTTGGATCATCAAAACACAGCCCCAGATGTAGAGAATCTTGCATGATAATAGACCATATTAAAAAAATAAAAATAAAAATCTATGCACATGTTGGTGAGCAAGACCTACTATTCATTCTTTCCAAGAGGCATACATCAAAATTAGCATGACCCAACCTGATTATTAGGCGGGTCTAAGTGTTAGGGCCAGGCTCACTGCATTACTTAACTGGGCCTTTGATTTTAGGGCCAGACCTACTATTCAATGACAACTATTTACTGTAGTGTGGTCACTAGAGATTTGGATCGATGTGCTTCATTTTTTAGACTGTTATCTTAAAATGATCTGCAAATCCTGATGAACCACGCGGACATTCAAGGCATATATCAAGGTGGGCTCAACGGTGGGTAAACACATAATCCGTTCTCCGCTTTCCCATGTGATCCTTCCTTTGTTTTCTCCAAGTGTCCAAGGATCGAAACTTCATTGAATGGCGTGAAGGAACGGTGGATAGAGTTGCCCCAAAAGTACAAGTGAGACCAGAAACACAGTATACACCCATGTTAGTACACACACACTCTATGTTAGCCACCCCCTAGGGATCAATACCAAGACCTCAAGTGTTCAAACGAGGTATCTCCACTCAGTCTGCCAGTTGAGCTATGGACCTGGGTGTGAAACACTTGGATCTTGTTGTTGCCTTTGAATTTTTAAAATATTAACAGTGACAGATGGACTAACATTATTGGGGGCATTTTGAATTATTAAGGACATGCTATATGCATTTATTTATTTATTTGATGGTCCATTTCTTTACACATTACAGGTCCACGTGAAGAAGGGCTAGCTGTCAAAGGGGATTGAGAGAAATTTTATGTTAAAGGATTTCATGATATATGCATATTCAGGTTTCATTTCCAACAAGTGGGGCCCATGTTTTGGCGATCAAAACTAAATTGGTCTGTTGTATTCTACGGTGGATGGAGTATAAGTTAAAAATTACATCGATGGGACAATCTTAACCCTTTGATCTATGGCTGAAAACTACACAAATAAGAAAAAAAATTACAACTTGATCCACATAGCGAGACTCGCTACTGAAGTTACGTCACCACATTAGGTGGGCACCACCATGATTTATGTGTTGTATCAACACCATCCATCCATTTGGAGAGATTATTTTAGAGGTAGATCTAAAGTTCAAGTGGACCCCACCACAAAAAAATGGGGACAGTGACGCCCACCATTGAAATCTTCTTAGGGTCCACCCTGATGTTTATTTGAGATCCAACCTATTTATAGGTTAACACAGACATGAATAAGGAAAAACACAAATATCAGCTTGAACGAAAACTTTGGTGGCTCAAAGAATTTTTTAATGGTAGAGGTTCAATCCTCACTGTTTTCCGTGGTGGGGTCCACTTGAGCTTTGGATCTTACTAGTTCTTTGCATCATTCTCTAAAATGATCTCGCCAAATGGATGGGCCGTGTGGATATAACACATTCATCATGGTGGGGTTCACAGAACGTGGCGACGTCACTTCAGTAGGAGACATGCTACTGCCTAGTTCAGTAGCTAATCCGGGTCCTGTGTCACTCACACTCCCATCTCTCTCTCTCTCTCTCTCTCTCTCTCTCTCTCTCTCTCTCTCTCTCTCTCTCTCTCTCTCGCTTGGGCTTAAAAAAACATTTCAGGCCGGGCTCGGCTGGACTGTTTCGGCTTGTCTTATGCCTAACCCTCAGGCACAGATGTAGTATGAACATTTCAAGTGGGGCTTAGCTGGATTATTTTGGCTCGTCAAGAGCCTGGGCCAGGATAGGCTCCAACCTGATCAACCCGCAGGCTCAGCCCCAGGATAACCATTTCATTTTGGGCTGGACTTGGCTGGACTATTGTGGCCTATCACAGGCTCAAGTGTATCTTGAACAATGCGAGCTAGGGTTCAACAGAGCTTGCCCAGCCCTACGTCACAATGAATGAACACAACTCTCACACATCCATGCACGAGGAGAGAGAAAATAGAAATAAATTCTAATAAAATTGAAAATAAATTGATTGATAATAAAAACGAGTTCAGGCTCCCTTAAATATTGATATCAACCCTTGGAAGAAGTTTCAGAATCAAACTATAACTTAAACTCTCTAAAATTGTGACTTAACATAAATAGTAAATTTACTATTTACAAACTATCATAATTTCCACTAGACTTCATGGTTTTCAGCCAAAAATAGTAAGTGTCCAATTTGGCCTGACCACATTATTCCCCTAATTTTTCTAAACCCTTTACATGATGGGCTCAACTTCTAAAACTCAATGGATCAAAAGTTATGATCAAATTAAAACTTATTATAAATAGTAAAAATAGAAATAAAATGGATCTCCGACGGTCGATCTGATGGAATCTCGCAAATTCGGCATGGGCTTATGATGGTCCGGATCACTTCTGCCTCTGATCGGGCTTTCTCTAGTCCATCTTGGGCCATGAAATTGTCTGCGACCCGCTCTACTTCAGCGAGTGGGAGCAGTAACATGAAGAATAAATGATGATTTCTATATTATATGAAAGGCCGGGCTCAGGGCTGTTGTAGATGGTCCAAAACCAACCCATTCAGAAACGAGCCTAAATTTTAAGCTTGAGCTTGGCCCTCAGGCCTGATACTCCAGCCCAATCCCAGCCTATGATGGGTTGGGCCTGGTCTGGCCCATCAACAATCCAGATGTTAGACTGTAGGACTCCTAGACAAATGTGGCTACAACTTTCTCGATGGTGGAAGTGGCAATTCAAACGGGATCCCACAGACAGCTTTGGAACAGTTAGTTCCTGCACCAGTCGCCAGAAAATTTAAATGGATTTCTAAACTCACTAGGGCAGGCATGAAAATGAAATCAATTGATATAAATTATCATTTATTGGCATTGCCAAAATAATCCCATTCCAATATTGTATAAGCTATCTTCCCCAAGTACTAGAAAAATGCATTATTGATGTTGGTCCACATAAATCAACACCTTACACGGTACTGTTGTAGTAGTCGTTGACTATTGTGTGAAATAGCACATTAATTTTGAGCATCCCGTCTTGGGCCTTAACACATGGTGCAAAACAAAATGATCAGTCGTTCATGTTCTACATGCGAAGGTCTTTGATCAAACGGTTCAGATAGTTCAGTCATCCTGGGTTCATTTTTTGGCCAATCCCCGTTGATGTTTTTCATCGGTAGTCTCATCAGCTGCACATGTTTTTCATCGGTAGTCTCATCAGCTGCACATGTTGGTGATGGGAGGACGAAGTAGGACGAGATATTTTGATTACAATCTGCCTCACCATCTTTTGAAGTAGGACGAAGTCAAGGACATTCTCATCGACGGCCAAGATCCAGGCAATTGAGAAAAAATTAAGGTTTCATGCGCATTACAACTTCCATGCACTAGCCTTAACTTGGCAACTAGTCATGGGCTTCGTTGATACAATGTATCCTTGCAAGGCCATTAATAAGTTTTGTATCATTTGGAGTAAAAATCTAAAATTTAAATATGACTTGAGGATTTATTCACCCTGATACAAGACTCGCATCAATGATCAATATATCTCACAAAAGAAAAGAAAAATGTACTAGTGACTTAATCTTCCATATAAACTATATTTATAGAGATGGGGAAATAGAAGAGAGAGCCATGAGAGAGAGAGAGAGCAGTTGGTGTTGGTTTAATAATGGTATGATTTTTTAGTTTTTATTTAAATAAAAGAGAGAAAGTTTGAGCAAAAAGTACTTTGAGCTATCTTTGCTTTTTGCAGGTAGGAATAGTCCCACATTGGAGATATAAGAAAACTATTTCTCCTTTATGTATAGCGGCATATGATAAATTTATGTTGCACTTTTGAGAATGTTATGCCATGAACCATACATCGTGTGTCCTTGGGTTTGTATACATGATTCCTTTTTTCTTTGTTGTTGTTTTGTCCTTTCTTTTCTTTGATCGAGTCTTGGGTTTGTATATATGATTCCTATTTCTTTGCTAATGTTTTTTCTTTTCTTTTCTTTGATCGAGTCTATTGCTACAATATGTGACATTTTTTTGTTACATTTTTGTAACAGTTTGTAAAACTAATGTTTACGTTTGCCGACACCTTAGCGTCAGGTGTCCGCCACATGATACATATGATTACTATATATAGTATTTTCTAGAAAAAAACTTAGCAAACGGTTAGCTGCTCTAATATCTTTTCCAAAAGAGGTCTTTCTCTTTTTTCTTTAAAAATTCTCCAATTTTTCCTTAAAAAGTGAATGTACTATGAGCATCAATCACTCGGTGTTTGAGTCGGCCGTTCCTAGCCCATTGGTAGTTGTTTCCCAAAGTTTTTATTTATTATTATTATATTATATATTTTTTTTTTGCAGGAGATCCGAATTGGTCATTTATGTCATCAAATGGATGCGAATAATTTTCAGTAAAGCGATATAGATCCATGCTTCTACTGAGTTTGTTGACACTATCTTCTTATCATTTCATTCGTTCTTTGATACAGGAGCTTTACTTCTATTATATTCTGTGAATTTCTGATCTCATAATTTGTCATTAATCTCTGTTAATATTTATACATATTTATCTATGGTTAATAATTTTTGTGCATTGAAATAACAGTTAGCCTCCCATTTAATGCAGCAGCTGCTGCTGCTCTGCACCAGGTCCATTACAGATGAGGGTACCCTAAGATATCCCATAATGGAAGATCCTAAAACTTCAGCATTGGACATTTCTTCCATTGATGTGGGCCTTTTCTATATATATTTCTCTCTTAATCATCTATTATATAGGAACTTTCTCCATCCGTGCCACAACCCACTAAAGGAATGGTTTGGATAATCAAAACATGATGCCAAGATGTAAAGTATCTTGTGTAGAATAAATCATATTTGAAAGATAAAATAAAAATCTATATACATGTTGATGAGCAAGACCTACTATTCCTTCTTTCTAAGATGGATGCACCATGATCAGCATGACCCTATCTGATTAATAATCAGCCCTAAGTATTAAGGCCAAGCCCAACCCATCACTTAACTGGGCCTTTGAATTTAGTGACAAGCCTGCTCCGGCATGGCTTCAATAGACCGGATCTTTTACCAATTTGCTTCAAAATCAAGCCCATACCTGGCCCACCTACCTCTACTATAAACCCCAGCTCCGAAACCCAATGGGCCAAACCTGGAGCCCACTGACCCGGTTAAAAGAGTCGGTGACTCATTCAGCCCTAAGTTGAGTATAGGGGGTGACTATAGTTCAAAATCTCGAAAACTCTACTCGACTCAATTGCTAGTCAGGTTGGGCCAACTGGAAGACTGGATGAGTCGATTTTTATTTATTTATTTATTTTTACAATTAAGTTTATAATATTTAATGCATTTAAATATTTTTGAATAAAGTTAAATTGATAAAAATATCCAAAATAAAACATAACTAGCTTCGAGAGATGAGATTGGCTCTTCGATTTTTATTTTCTTTCATCTTTAGTTTGAAAACAAGAGTTGTATGACGGGGTCAGTGACTCAGTCCAGCTGATTCGTATTGAGTCTATCCATTAAATGCACACGTGTATATAATAAAGCTCTTGCACATGTTCCACATGTGCCAGCATGGCACGTAGGCGCTAGAACTAATCCATCCCTCGGGTTTGGTCAGACCTCATATATATTTTTCCAAAAATAAAATCTAGTCTAATCAGCATGTGGGTCCAATATTTGAAAATTGTGGATGGGTTAGAAAGCTTCAGCCAATTTTTCCAAAGGTGCACGTTTGTCTTGAAAACTGTGGACCACCTGACCGGTGGGACAACCTAACACTTGGTCTATGGGTCAATATAGTGGTGCCCATCTGATGGATGGGTTGGATCTTGGATCTATCGTGCCATGCTGGCACATATGTGGCATAAGTTTTATTGCACACTACATATGGGCTGATCAAAGCTTATATATGTTTTGTACAAGTTATAGATGCATGCATATGAAGGGTATCAAATAACTCCACTTGCACAATTGCTCTGCAACTTCTCTTGCTGCATTTTGTTAATCCTTCCTTTTTCTATATGCATGAATCTGCTATTTTTTCAGCACATTTTATTTTTGATGTAGGATGATGTAGGTTAAGCATGTTCCTAACGTACATGTATCAGAAGAAACGCAAAAAAAAATTGACAAAATTCAGCATAATTCGACCAATCAACCGAATGGGTTGACATGTCAAAATTCCGCTAGAAACTACTCCAGATTGATCGTTGGATAATTTCTGTTAGTTTCGACAAGTCAACAGATCTGGTTGACAGATCGAAGGCCCTATTCAACAGGTTGACCAATCAGTTCAATAGTTCAAAATTCATAGAATTTTTAGTTTTAGTCTCTGGACGTTTTTGAGCCCGTTTGACCGATCGACTTTTGAGTCGATGACACGACAAAAATTTCTATGATTTTCAAAATTTGTTTCCTTATTTGATTAGGACTTTTAATTATATTTTAGGATTTGTTTATGGTTATTTAATCATGCTAAATATATTTATTTTGGAAGAATTTATTAATTAAAATTCTGATAATTACATTATTTCTCTCATGGATTCTAGAAAATTCTGTTATGAATTTAAGAGTACTTTGTGAATTTAAGATTTTTATTAATTGAGAAAGATGGTAATCAACTTCATCACATCTTTCCTTGCATAAATTTCGCAAATAAAGCATTTTTAATTAAGTAGATCTAACATAACAAGTTGGACACCAATGTCCTGTATGTTGCCCACGTGTTGTAAGGGTATGACATCCAACCGATCCAGCTAATTGGCCCCACCATACCCAACACAAGAATCAGGCCAATCCACTCATCAAGTGGGACCCAAAGTAAATGCATACTTGGAATAAAATGCGCAGTTGCTCGTTCTTTACTATGGTGGGTCAACAAAAACAGCATCAGCAGATAGCTTCCCTCTAGACAGAACATAGCGTCGGAAGCCTAAAGCATCCTGGCTGGATATTGCACTTGCTCCTTGGCGTGTACATTACCTCACTTGTACGTACACACAAAACAGGCGTAATCAATGCTCAAGAGTTATAGTTCACCTCATGCGTAGAATCATCAACATAAGAAATTAATCTAATTTCAAGTGGTACATTAATGGCACATATATTACATATTAAACTGATAATAATACATAGCACACTTGATCTAAGAAAAATTCAGTCTCCTTTCTAAAATTAATCTCACAATACTAAGAAATAACTATTAAAAAGTATTTCTACTTTGACAATGACACTCAATAATTCTATTCATCGACGAAAAAAACGAAGAAAATAGGACTTGATGCCATCTTCTTCCCACTCTAAATTATCCCACCATTCGTTCATACCACTTATCTTCCTTAGAGAATTGTGTGCTCTATGGAGGGAAAGAGGGAGCTTTTTCAACTTTGGGCAATTAAGGACTTCGATTTCTTCCAAGGAAGGAAAGTGCAGTGCATAGCTACAGATGCTCGTTAGTTCTGGAAGGTTCCAAAGTGTTAAACGTTTTAGTTGCATTAGCCCTGCTTCATCATCAGGAATGACCGTACCTATTACTTCTTCTAGCACATCGCAAAAAACTATTTCAATAATTTCAACACTTTCAAGTTGTAGTAAACCATAAATTCTCTTCAACTTGGAACACCGCCCAATCGATATGGCGCGAAGGTTTCTGAAGCGTCCACGGCCCACCCGAATGCAATTTAAGTCATGGAGATCAAGAAGGTTGAGCCATTCTAGGCTCGAAACAGGATAATCGTCATCCTTCTTCGCATACCCACTAATTGTCATCTCCACCAACCCATTGCAGCGGAAAAAAGTAAGCTGTTGAAGACTTTTCATTGCAGTAAAAAGGGATGATAGTTGGTTGGAGATGGTCAGATCATGACAGCTGTCCAGTATTAGATATCGAGTCACGTTCCGCAGCTTGCTAGAGCAGAGCAACCTTTGAAGAGCAAGCACATTTGATAAGGTGAGAGTAAGATGGTTTAAACGTTCCAGGCCTTCCAACTCACTCATATTTAATCCCTCGCTCCCTTCTTCCCACTTTGAATAACTATTTTCTAGTTTGATCACTCTTAACTCAGAAAGCCTGGAGATTACCCCTCGAGGAATTCTGCCCAAAGTAAGTATAACCACCAACTCCAGATGCTTCAGCTTCACCAGATTTCCTATCTCTTCAGGCAATGATGTAATCTTCGTGCGAGATAGATTGAGATACCGCAGCTCTGCCAAGTTACCGATCGCTGCAGGAAGCTCCTCTAGACGTGAACCCTGAAACTCCAAGTGCTGCATCTTTACCAGATTTCCTATCTCTTCAGGCAATGATGTAATCTGCGTGTAAGATAGATTGAGATACCGTAGCTCTGCCAAGTTACCGATCGCTGCAGGAAGCTCTACTATCCTTGAAAATGACAGATCCAAGACCCTAAGAAGAGGCATGAACTGAAAAAAATCAGTATGGAACTTTGTAAAATTCCAATTCCGTTGGAGCAGCAAGGTTAAGAGGTTGGGGCATTGAGGTGTCCCTCTCACTTCTTTTATGTAATTTTCCATTACAGATATCCTCTTGGCCTCCTTCCACCTTTCAAATTCTGGTGCCTGCGTCAGTCCCACGCCAGCTCTCACCAAAAACCTGTTCTTCTTCTTCCCGCACTCTGAAGCTATCCATAATGCCAGATCACGAATCACGTCATGCAACTTTACCTCTGTTTTTTCATCAGAACCACTCTCCAACAAGCATGCAGCCTTTAATCTTCCAATGATATCATGTCCCTTGTTATGGGCTTCATCAAGATCATCATCCCACCCATCTAAGAATCCTTCGCCTATCCAGTAATCTATTAGTTGTTCTTTGCTAATGGAGTAGTCCTCCGGAAACAGCGCGCAGTACAGGAAACACGATTTAATCGTGTCACCATCGAGATTATCATAACTGAATTTCAAGCGCAAAAGCATTTCATCATTCATACCTGATATCTCCGATGGTGGATTGCTTTTGCTCAGAACTGATATTGCATGATTCCATTCCTGTGGTGTCTTCTTAAATGCCATGGCTTGCCCGATGGTGATGAGCACAAGGGGCAGACCCTTGCACTCTTTAGCGACGCTCTTGGCAAGGATCGGTATCTCCGGATGGGATTTCAAGGCCTCTTCACCAACTTTCCGTAGAAATAGATCCATTGCTTCTTTCTCTGGGAGACATTCTACGATGAGGAATTCCAACCATATCTAGATCCAACCGTTCCCAAATATCATCCAACAACAGCATGAATTTCTTACTGCTCAAGACCTTGCGAATGTCATGAGCCCGTCTCTCGCTGTAGCTTTCATTCTCTGCCCAAGGCAAGCCCAATCGCTTGCCAATATCCATCTGAATCTTTCCCACATTTAATTCTTTAGACACCACCACCCAAATCACAACATTGAAATCATCATTTCTTTTAAGGAAGTGGTTGTTGATATCATTCAGGAGTGTTGTTTTCCCCACACCCCCCATTCCATATATTCCAATAATTCCCACTTTGCCTTGGCCAATCCAGTTTAGAACCTTCTTCAACACAAAGTCCCTGCCCACAGCTAATGTAAGAGGCTTCTCTTCAACAGCATCGGGAAGCTGCTTGTTCGCCACCTCTTTGAAGGAATCACTTTTGCTCTTCAGCACAGCTACATCTTTCAGCTTCTTCTCCGCCCACTTGCTAAGCTTGTAGGCCAACCAACAATTTGGATGGAAATTCCAAAGACACCTCATCATTTGCTTGAAAGTTTCTTCCATTGCATTCACTTCTCCTTCGGCTTCTTCTACCTTTTTTAGCCATAATTGAACTTCTTCCTTGCATTTGAGAAGCTCCCGCTCTGCAACATCCACCCTTGTCTTCACGTCATTCCTCACGCATTTCAATTCTTCCATTGCTTCCTTTAGGGAGCTGAAGTTGTCTTCAAGCTCAATGATGGGACGAGCGATCGGATCCCACCATCCAGATATGATGTTGATGATTTGACTGATGCACTCCATGTCTGTGGAGGGAAAAAGAAAATGGGTGGAAATGAGCTCTCAAAATGCAATTGAGGAGTTCAATGTTAATTCATTTGGAAGAACTTATATGAACAGTTTAGATGGAAAATAAACCTCCCTAAGAAGGTTTCAACGGTAGCTTGTTTACTCTCCACTGGTTTATGTGGTGTAGTCCATTTGAACTTTGGATGTGTACTTTTGTTTTTAGGCTCGTGCTCTAAAATGATATGGACAAATGGATGAACCGTGTGGATCTAATACATAAATGATGGTAGGGCAACATAAGTTCTATACGATTAAAAATCTACCTGTTTTCTGAGCTGGTGTAATCGGCCATGGATGGACGGTGTTTACCAATGGTGTGGGGCCACAGAAGTTCGAATTCCCTTCGCCTTCAACACATATGCGGATGGTCTACGTTGAAGGCACTGAAAAAATTCAGTACCATCCGTTCCCAATATTAGTCCACTTGGTCGTGGATGACTACAAGCTAATAATTTCTCTCTCCCGTAAGGCCGGTTTCTTTTTCTCTGTGGTCCCGCCAGAATAGCCTAGTTGTGTAATCCTTTGCCACATTAATGAATTGCTTATTTTGAGGAAAAAAAAAATGTTTTAGATCCACAGGGTTCATTAATTTTTATAGATCTTTCTAAGAGCACAAGCCAAAAAATGAAGTACATCCAAATCTCAAGTGGACCTCACCACATAAAATAGCGGGGATTGAATTACTACAGTTGAAACCTTCTTAGGGTCCACTGTGAGGTTTATCTGCTGGATGTATAATGGAAAACACAAATATTATCTTGATCATAGCCTTAGGTGCACCCAAGAAATTTTCAATAGTTTTTGTCAAGTTCCTAGTGTTTTTGTAGTGTAGCCAAGCCCACTTGAGCTTTGGATTTGCCTCGTTTTTTTTCCTAATTCATAAAATGATATGAAAAAAATGAATGGACCGTGTGGATCTCATCTAATACACGCGTCATGATGGGCCAAGTACACTTCCGGTTTTCTTCTCTCCCCATGGAATGGGCTACACCACCGGAGCCGATTTGGTGAGACCTGGCATGGCAAGACGGTGCTGCCCTTATCATGGTACCCACCTTGACATGTATATTACGTATCCATCCCAATCCCATCCATTCTTTTTTTCTTATTTTAGGGCATTATGCAAAAAATAAGGAGCTACAATTATTAGATGGACCATATCATAAGAAAAGTGGTGATTGACCATTAATGGGTCACAAAAGTTTTGGAACAAATTGATATATGTTTTTTCTCTACATCCGGGCTTATGTGAACTTATCAAGAGATTGGATCAAAAGTAACTTATCAACAGATTGGATCAAAAGTAAAAACTGCATGCAGAGACATTAAGTGAAGCCTAGGAAGTTTTTAATGATAGGGTGTTCAATCACCACTATTTCCTAGAGTATGGTCTACTTTTTTAATTTTATTTTGATGTAAGAACCATCTATTCATATATATTGCAAAGAAGAGATGTACACTTTATGGTTGCGTCTGCTGGAAAAAAAGAAGAAGCAAGCCCACAAAGCAAGCTGAGGCCACAACGCCTTCTACCAAATAGCATAGGCCTACTTTCTCTAAGAAATTAAAGGACGCCTCTGAGGAGGGCGGGAAGTTCTGACGTGGGTCTGACAGCTACTACCCCTTCGAGTCAGCCAATCTACAACCGCGTTAGCCTCTCTAGGGGAGTAGGAGATAGAGACTTCCATGCTGGCAATGAGGGCTTTGATTCTGACCCACCAATATGGTCCACTTGATAATTGGATCTTCTTAATTTATAGTATAATGCTCTAAACTTTTATGTAAAAACGATGGACATAATAGATAAAGAATAGACACATCAGGGTGGGCTCCACGGTAAGGGCTGCACCCTCTTGGGTGAGGCTGGGTCTTATCTAATCCACTCCCCGGCACCACACAGCAAGCAACAGTGTGAAATTTACATGGGCCCAAGATAATGTATTTATTAGATTCACGGTCCATACATTTTTTTTTCCGATCATTTTAAGATACAAACAAAAAAGCAATGCAAATCCAAAGCTAAAGTGAACCACACAGAAGGTGGTAGGCATTCATGCTACTGTTGAAAATTTTTTGGGTCACAGAAGGCTTTGATCAAGTTGATATTTGTATTTTAACTTCATCCAGTTAGGTATAATCTTATGAACAAGTCATATGGAAAATAAGCCTCACGGTTTACCCTAGGAAGGTTCAACGCTAGTTTGTTCAATTCCCATTATTTTATGTGGTGTGATCCTATTGAGCTTTGGATGTACCTCATTTTGAGGGTCGTGCTCTAAAATTATCTGAAATTTTTGATGGAAGGTGTAGATCTAACATAAAAATTACGGTAGAACTAATGAGAAGACACGGGACTGGAATTTCTTATGCCTTCAACGAATGGACAACCCGCACTCAAAGAGAGATGCTCAAGGGTAAGATCTCTCACACAATTGTAAGTTATTTTTTTTTTTTTTTGGTTAGTACACCCACTGTCAGATCTCACTTCACTGTTAGCCACCCCCACTATGCCAATACCTCAGTGTTGAAATGATGTATCTTTCACTCAGTCTACCACTTGAGCTATATATGGATCTCTCACACAATTGTAAGGTTAGTTCTCCTAGTTGCTTGGGAAACTTAAACAATTTATTCCGTTGATCTTGACTGTCCATCAAGTTCAACAAAAAAAATCATGGGCTAGCATGGAAATATCAGGAAAAATAAAGTGTAACCAACAATGCCATCTATCTATTAGATTGCTCCCATCATAGATTGCTTTTGATTCTAAAGAATCACTTGTGTTTGACAATCATAACTATCCTACACGTGAGTCCCAACGGCTATAAAAAAAAATGGTCAATTAAGATGGATTTGATCAATTAAGCAGACTCACTTATAATATATTGTAGCCCTTGAAAAGTGTCGTAGACTTAATGTGTTTTATTCACCCTGTCCATTCATTTTTCAGCTCATTTTAGACATAAGCCAAAAAATGGGTGCATCTTAATTCGGTGGAACCCTAGATCCATTATGGTAGGTGGAGCCTTGTGATGGCCGACCATAATGTATGTACCTTACATCCACACTATCCATCTGTTTTGACAGCTCAGGTGGACGACACAACAGAAAACAGTGGTGATTGACTTTTGTGGGCCATACAAGTTTTGGACCAAGCTGATATTTCCATGGTCCCTTCATCCATGTACGTGACCTTATCAATAGGTTGGATGGGAAATAAGTATTATGGTAGCTATGGTGGCCCCAAGAAGTTTTTAACGGTGGGTACTCAATCACTGTTGTTTCCTGTAGTGTGGCCCACCTAAGATTTGAATGTGCTTCATATATTTGGAATCATGCACTAAAATGAACTATCAAAATGGATGGACAGTGTAAATGTAAGGCATGTAAGGCACATACATCATAGTGGTCCCCACAGACAGGGTATTCACAGAAGCCGTGCCCCCAAAAAAGAGATCCAAATCTCAGTGGACTACACCCCAGCGGTGATTGAACCCTCACCATTAAAAATTTACCTGGGGCGCTATGAAAGTTTTGGATGAAGCTGATGTATATTTTATCTCCATCTAGGTCTATGTGACCTAATTAACAGGTTAGATGTCATATAAACATTACAGTGGACCCTAAGGAAGTTTTTAATGGTGGGTGTTCAATCACTGCCGTTTTTTATAGTGTGGTCCACGTGAGATTTTGATTTACCTCATTTTTTGGGCTCATACCCTCAGATGGGCTAAAATAATGGCTAGATAGAGTGGATAAAATGCATACATCATGGTGGGGCCATGGAGCTTTTCCAGTAGCAGACAGTACCAACGTGATATTGTTTGCTAAAGTACTACTGCAATACAAGTATGCTGCAAGAATGGATTATTACTGCCCCTGTTAATGCGGACATTGCTGTGACTTTATGTCATGGGATTTGACTGGGCAACCTCGCATAAGGAGGCTCGATCAAATAGTTCTTACATCAGGTCACCAGGAATGTCGGTGGTGACAGGGGAATACTCAATCCGCATCAGCTCTTCCTTCTCTAAAATGATTATTATATTCATTTGTGAGACAATCGCTATCATCTTGGATGATGGCAGCTCTGAATATTTTTGCCTGTGCGATTAGGATTTGCAAAATTCATTAAGAGAAGGTAAATTTGTTATAAATTTTGTAGATCATTGGTAAGGATCGGTTGAAAATTTTCTACAAAAATGGATGGCTTAGATTATCCTTCCCTTGTTGGGGGCCTTGCACAAAACCTTAGGATCTAGCCCTCCAGAACAAACCAGAATTATGGATAAAGCAATGAAATAAATCAAAGCATCAATCACACACCACACAAGAGATTTTTACGTGGAAAACCCTCAAAGAGGTAAAAACCACGGGACCTCGTCCAGATCAACAATCCACTATGAAGTAGAACGTTACAATCTTCTTCACTCACGCGGTGGATAAACAATAAGAGAAATAGAAAACGGAGAGATCTAACCGATTACGAGGACATAGAAGCGGCCGAGATGTAGATTGCAAAGTAGAGAACCTCCAGAGCGAGAACCTCCCTTCTATAAGCTTCCTCTCTCTCTTTCTCCCTCTCTCTCACCTTTGATAGCCCTAAACCCTTTAGCAAATCCCTTGCAAAGCTTTAGGAAACCCTCTTGCTATTTTGTGATACTCATAATACCTAGAAAAACCCTAGGCAACCCCTTTTATAGTTTTGGGAAACTCCTTTCCGCATCCCAGTTGCGAAAGGACACAAATCCGCAGTTTCGCGCAAAATCGCGGAACAATCTGCGTAACCTACGACCAGTCCTGGCTCTCCTACGACCGGTCGTAGACCACCTACGACTGGTCGTAGCTCTCCACGACCTGTCCTAGCTACAGTAAAAAACAGCACGAACTCGCTGGACTTCGAGTCGTGCCAGGGCTCGAACCCACGACCGGTCGAGCACCTCCCACGACCGGGTCGAGCGGGACTCAGGGACCGGTCGTGACAGGGGCAAAAACCCCATCAAATCTCCCCTTTTGACCCGGGAGGGATCCACCTTCTTCAAGCCGGCCGGGTTTCTACAAACCTCGAACTTGCCTTGAGCAAAGCCTTGGTCATCATGTCGACCCATTATCGTCCGTGTGGACCTTCTCAAGTTGTAACACCTTTTGTTCCAAAGTATCCTCGATCCAGGTGATCCGAATCTCTATGTGCTTCGACTTGGAATGCTTGACTTGGATTCTTGCTCAAGTGTATAGCACTCGACTATCGCATGATAGACCACGTGCTCCTCTGCTTTAGGCTAAGTTCCCGTAGAACCTTTTCATCCAAAGCATCTCTTTACATGCTTCTGTAGGTGACCGCAATGATATTCGGCCTCTGTCGTCGACAATGCTACGACCTTCTCGTAGCTTGCTCTGCGCCAAGAAACCGCTCCCCACGCAAATGTGAACATGAACCCCGATGTGACTTCCTGAAGTCTATGTCACCTGCCATATCTGCATCTGTGTAGCCCTCTAACACATGTTTTCCGTCACCATAGCATAGGCTCAACCTGGATGAGCCTCTTAGATCCGTAGTATCCATTTCACCGCTGCCTAATGCTCTTTGCCAGGATTGGCAAGATACCGGCTGACAACACCAACCGCATATGCTATGTAATTGGGCGTGTACACACCATAGCATACATCAAACTTCCTACCGCTGACGCGTAGGGTATCTTCTGCATCTCTTCCACTTCTGCCTTCGTCTTGGGACACTGCCTGTCGCTCAATCTGAAGTGACCATCTAGTGGAGTATTGGCCAGACAAGCTTATTTGCATTCATATTGAACCGCTCTGGACTTTCTCAATATACCGTTCTTGTGACAGCCAAAGCTTCCTGTAACTACATCACGGGTTATCTCCATTCTGGATCTGTCTGGCCCAGGCCCAAGTCTTTCATCGCAAAGACTTGTCCAACTCTGTTTCAAACTGTCAATCTTCTTGATGTCTTTTCCCATGATGAGCATGTCATCAACGTATAATAAATGAGAACTAAGAAATCACCATCGGAGAACTTGCGCGTGAACACACGGTGGTCAGGCTCAGTTCTGTCATACCCATCTTTGTAACATGAACGAATCGAACTTCTTGTACCATTGCTTGTGGAGCTTGTTTCACCCATACAAGCTCTTCCTCGGCCTACACACCATATGCTCCTTGCCCTTGACTTGAACCCTCTGGTTGGTGCATGTAGATCTCTTCTTCCAGGTCACCATGGAGAAAGGCAGTTTTAACATCTAACTGCTCTATCTTCAGATCCATGCTAGCCGCTAACCCAAGCAACACCCGTATAGATTTCATCTTCACCACTGGTGAGAATATCTCCTCGAAGTCTATGCCTTTCCTCTGACCAAACCCTTTCACCACAAGTCTGGCCTTGAACCTCGTCTGTGAATTCTTCTGCTCAACCTTCTTTCTGAACACCCACTTGTTGCTCGAGCTTTCTTGCCCTGGCGGTTTCACCATATCATAGGTGTGGTTCTTATGCGCAAGGATTCCATCTCCTCTTGCATAGCTTTCAACCACTCCCCTTATGCTCGTCGGCTAGGGCCTCGAAATAATCTTCGGCTCTCCCCATCGGTTAGCATAATGTACTCATGCGGCGAGTACCTCTTGACGGTACATCTGTCCCTAGATGACCTCCTCACACCGTGGCTCAGCAGGTGGATCAAGTGGGGGTTTGCTCCCTGGTCCATCTTCTCCGAAGGAACTCCCTCGTCCTCTCGCACCTTCTTTGTACTCCCCCGTCATCGGGCACCACGGAGAGGAGTAATCGGATCCATGTCCTCTAGCTCACACTGAACTAGGTGGTTATTCTGCAGCTTACCAATGTCTTCGATACACCGATCTTCAAAGAAAACCACATCTCGCTCCCGACGAGCTTCTTCTCGGTCGGATCCCATAACACTCAGTAACCGAATTTTTCATCACCGCACCCTAAGAACACACACTTGCACGATCTTCATATCGAGCTTGGACCTCTCGTCCTTTGAGTACGTGAACGGATGCCACATCCAAACACCTGAATGACCGTACGATGGATCATGTCCAGGTCCACACCTTCTCGGGCACTTCTCCATTCAACGGGGCTGATGGAGACATATTTATCAAATACACTGCCGTGCGCATTGCTTCTCCCCAGAACGTCTTGGGCAACTTCGCATGGGATAACATGCATCTGATTCTCTCAACAATGGTGCGATTCATTCGCTCAGCTACACCATTTTACTGGGGGGTCTTGGGAACTGTCTGTTCATGCCGTATACCCCAGGACTTGCAGTACTCATGAAAGTCGCCAATGTATTCACCACCATTGTCAGTGCGGATGCACTTGAATGGTCTACTGTCTCTCTCTCGACCATAGCATGAAACAATTTAAACACACCAAAGACCTCGTCCTTGGATTTCAAAGCATAAACCCAAACCCTCTAGATGCATCATCTATAAAAGTAACAAAATACAATGCCCCACCCAAGGTTTTTGTCCTCATAGGGACCACAAACATCGAGAATAAACCAAATCTAATGCATGCAC
The DNA here is from genome assembly GCA_030180095.1 of Magnolia changhungtana. Classification (NCBI taxonomy): domain Eukaryota; kingdom Viridiplantae; phylum Streptophyta; class Magnoliopsida; order Magnoliales; family Magnoliaceae; genus Magnolia; species Magnolia changhungtana. The sequence goes on along the minus strand of JASAUF010000434.1, from coordinate 4,112,293 downwards.
TTTATTAACATGAGAAGCGGTTTTAATAAATGAAACTCTATCTTGTTTCCACGATAAACAATCAAGACAGGGTTTTGAGAGGCATACCATGTCACACGTCTCGGAAGGAGCTGCTTCCTCGCTAGTAAATGAAGCCCTTTTTCACTCATGTGGCCTAGGCGCTGCCACATGTCAATAGCTGAATCTTCCGCGTTGCGTCAATCCACCCTTGCACATACGACACTTGCCTTGTACGGTGCGACACTTCTTTCCTCTAGCCACGATCAACGAACCCTTGATGAGTTTCCATCGCCCACCGACAAACCGGCTTTCATAGCCATCATCATCCAGACCTTCCCCGTCGACATCAAGTTGAGGCGAAGGTGCGGGATATGCCTCACATCCACGAGAACCAATGTGCGGCCCACATCGGTTTCACACAAATATCACCAACTCCCACGATCTTTGATCGCGAATTTCCCATCTTCACGGTCCCATAGTCACCGACTTGTGGCTTGTGAAGGAGTCCTGTGTGGAGTCGCATGAAAGAAGCTCCCGAGTCATCACCCGGTCGGTGCCCCGACTCGTAGCCGTGAGACATACATCGTGATCTGTAGAAAGAATAACTACCATGTCGCCATCGAGAAGCGACCGCATGGAATCAGATTCTTCTTCCTTCCCTTTTCCTTTCTTGTCGTTTTTCTTACCACGACATTCATGCTTGTAGTGGCCCTTCTTTTGCCACAATTCCGGCATTCAACCTCTTTTACGTTATTCGACTTGCCTCTTGATTTATCTCGGGCCTTCCCGCCCTTCCCCTGTTCTTTCCTCTCCCGTTCTGCGTCACAAGAGCCTCTTCTTTGAGTAGACCCCGAGACTTCCTCCTTGTCTCTTCATTAAAGAGACACTAGTTACCCGTTCCATGGATATCTTTCCGTCCGGCGCGGAGTTACTTAGAGACACCACCAATGTCTCCCAACCGTCGAGCAATGAACTAAGCAATAGTAAAGCCTCGCAATTCATCATCCAGGACCATCTTCATAGAGGTGAGTTGGTTCACTATATTCTTGACCTCATTCATATGCTCGAACCACAGAACCACCATCCTTGAACTTGAGATTCACAAGTCGCCTTATCGAAATATCTTATTACCTACTGTCTTCCTCTCATACTGACACAGTAATTTTAGCCATAGGCTTTGGTTTGAGGTTTCCGTAGACACATGGTGGAACACGAATCATCCAACCATTGTCGATAAACCCCACCGCCTTTCGGTCCATCTTCTTCCAATCATCATCGGTCATATCCTTGGATTTTGGCGATATGCTCGAGATTGGAGAATATAGTCCTTGCAATAAAGCAAGTCCTCCATCTTAGCCTTCCATATGGTCCAGTTAGAACCATTGAGGCGATCATCCTTGAGCCACCTTCCATAATTCAAACCGATCCTACCCGTTCAATGAACTTAGCTCGATACCACTTTGTTGGGGCCTTGCACAAAACCTTAGGATCTAGCCCTCCGGAACAAACCAGAATTATGGATAAAGCAATGAAATAAATCAAAGCATCAATCACACACCACACAGAGATTTTACGTGGAAAACCCTCAAAGAGGTAAAACCACGGGACCTCGTCCCGGATCAACAATCCACACTATGAAGTAGAACGTTACAATCTTCTTCACTCACACGTGGAGTGGATAAACAATAAGAGAAATAGAGAAAACGGAGAGATCTAACCGAGGTACGAGGACATAGAAGCGGCGAGATGTAGATGCAAAGTAGAGAACCTCCACGAGCAGAACCTCCCTTCTATAAGCTTCCTCTCTCTCTTTCTCCTCTCTCTCACCTTTGATAGCCTAAACCCTTTAGCAAATCCTTGCAAAGCTTTAGGAAACCCTCTTGCTATTTTGTGATACTCATAATACCTAGAAAAACCCTAGGCAACCCTTTTATAGTTTTGGGAAACTCCTTTCCGCATCCCGGTTGCGAAAAGGACACAAATCCGCGTTTCGCGCAAAATCGCGGAACAATCTGCGTAACCTACGACCGATCCTGGCTCTCCCTACGACCGGGTCGTAGACCACCTACGACTGGTCGTAGCTCTCCACGACCTCGTCCTAGCTACAGTAAAAAACAGCACGAACTCGCTGGACTTCGAGTCGTGCCAGGGCTCGAACCCACGACCGGTCGAGCACCTCCCACGACCGGTCGAGCGGGACTCAGGACCGGTCGTAGACGGGGCAAAAAACCCCATCATCCCTTAATGTGGGGAGACCGCACGAGTACATTCCGTCCTTCAGTTGAGAATAATTCTTATTTAAATTGCAAATACAAATATTAGCCTGATAAAAAGTTGTTAAAGAAAGTGCCCATAAGCTGCTCGTGTTTTTATTTTTATTATTTTTTTAATGATTTTTATCTCTATTTCTACAATACACGGTGCCAGCAGCTTTGGATATTTTTGCCATTGCAATTAGGCTTCACAACATACCTTGAGAGAGGATAAATTCATCATAAAATGGTTGGCAGGAAATAGTTGAGATTTTACCGCACAATAGATGGCTGTGGATTCAACCCGATTCCTTCACGTAATGCAGGGAGTGAGAACCTCCACTAGTTGTTTGCACAAACAGGGGTTGACTACGTATCGTATGCGTACAGTGGTGGGACCCCACAAGCCAGAAACAATGTCGATGATGACTGGGCTAATGAAATCTGTAGCTGTGGAGGGAGAAGAGAAAAAGTGTGGAAATGAGCCCTCATAAATGTTGTTAAGGAGTTCAATGTCAATATTTCATTTGGAAGAACCCCTTATATTAGCTGTATTTCTCAGATATGTTAATGGTCTCATATTTCTCTCAGAATGATTCCATCTTAGTTGACCAATTTGTTTTTTTTTTTTTAAAAAAAAGAAAAAACCTTAATATTGTATTTCATCTGGGGAAGAGCACAAGGCTGTAAAAAAAGCTGTTCGGGCAGGGCCAACAACAAAAGGGCATCGGCCCCCTATCATGAGAGACGCTCAAGTGCTTAGTTCTCCTATTTGCATTGGGATACTTAAACACTCCCGTTGATTGATATGGAATGTCCATTAGGTTCAACAAAAATTTCATGAGTTATCATGCAAATATCACGCCAATACAATACAACGATCATAACCCATGTGATCAATGACCTCTAATATGGACAGTCATGATCATTTGTACAAAAATAGGTCTAACCAACAATTCAATCCATCTATTTGATAACCCCCATCGTAGATTGCTTATGATTCCAAAGAATCACTTCTAATAAACAATCATAACAATCTTATCATATCCATGAGACGGCTACAAAAGATGGCCCAATCAAGATGGATTTGACCATCCAAGAAGTCTTGCTTATGCATGGTAGTCCTTGAAACATGGTTTAGGCTTAATGAACAATTTAGATGTAGCTTGTTGGACTGTCAAAGTTATCCAAATACAACTGAGAGCAATGTAACTTACGGTGTCATAAGGGTGCTAGAGCACACTTTTATTTATTTATTTATTTATTTTATTTTAATAAATAGCATGTTGTAAAAAGATGTCTTAAATCTTGTATTCACCGCGCTGCTTGACTGATCGAGGGGATTGCAGAACCGATCGAGAGAGTTGCTCGACCAGTCGAGGCTCGCTCGACTCGAAGTCCAGCGAATATGTATTTTGGGTGTCCGGGATGCTCGACCAGTCGAGGGTCAGGCTTAGGGCTGTACACGAGTCAAACTAGCTCGACTTAGCTCGACTTAGCTCGGATTGACTCGGCTTGAAAGGCCGACTCAAGGCAAGTCAAGCTTGTTTACTAAAGCTCGAGTTGAGTTCAAGTCAAGTTCGACCATGGTGTATTTCAACTCGACTTGAAGCTCGAGCTCGAATCTGCTTGAGTAATATATTTCACTAATATATATTATATTAATATTAAATATAATATATATATATATATATAAGTTTTTTTTTTAAAAAGTTAAAACTTAAAATTTTTTACTAAAAACCCTACCCATCCCCATTCCCTCTTTTTCTTTCCCTTACCCTACCGAGGTAAACTTGACTCGACTCGAGATAAACTTGACTGGACTTGAATCACTAGCTCGACTTGAACTCAACTCAAAAGCTTTAGCAAACAAGCCAAGCTTCAATGCTGAGCTCAAGGGCGAGCTCGAACTCGAGTAAAGCATGGACGAGTCAGGCTGAGCTTGGCCCACCTCGACTCGACTCGACTCGACTCGGCTCGATGTATAGCCCTAATCAAGCTCGACCGGTCGAGGGTGCCCTTCGATCAATTGAGGCTCTGACTCGACTAGTCAAGGGTTATACCGATCCTACGCGGACTGCGTAAATTTGAGGCAGTTTCCGGAATTTTTCAAAGGAGGTGCATAAGTGGAGTTTCCTAGACTATAAATAGGGGTCCCTAGGGTTATTGTAGGGTATGCTAACGTTTTTTAAAGGGGTTCGAAGGGTTCTTAAAAGGGTTTTAGGGTTTCTAAAGGGTGTAGCAAGGGTGAGATTCGAGGTTGTTCGAATCGGGTGAGTCCTCTCTATTTGTAATTTCTGCTTTCATAGTGGAATTCTATCGCTTTGTGCCGTAGTTTTTTCTGCAAGAATTTTTCATGTTAAATCTTTGTGTTCTCTTGTGTTTGCTTGGTACCATTAGATTGCTATCCTACATCTAGATTTGTGTGATTCCGCGGCACAAATTCCAACAAGTGGTATCAAAGTAATCGTTGGGGCACAGATCTGAATCTGAAGGATTAACATCAATGGGAAGCACTAGGTATGATATTGAGATTTAATCGTGTCACCATCGAGATTATCATAACTGAATTTCAAGCGCAAAAGCATTTCATCATTCATACCTAATATCTCCGATGGTGGCTTGCTTTTGCTCAGAACTGATATTACATGATTCCATTCCTGTGGTGTCTTCTTAAATGCATGTCATGGCTTGCCCGATGGTGATGAGCACAAGGGGCAGACCCTTGCACTCTTTAGTGACGCTCTTGGCATAGGATCAATGCATGAAGGGGCTTGTACAACCAATGCATGATGGGGCTTGTACAACCAATGCTAATGCAATGCAAGTAATGTCAGTGCTCATATCCAAACCACAAGTCATGTACATTTCCGATCATAAGGAAATCACCGGGGTCTATTACACTGCTGAATGACTGCCGCTCTACAGACCCCGCACAGTCAAACGAGCGTAAGAGACCTTACTACCCGCCTGTGGACAGCCAATCACCAACAAGCCCTGAAGGTAGCGGACCCATTTACGAGCTGGTCAGACTCAGCCTAACAATGCCTCCTCATATCAGGAAGGTAAGGCCACACCCCTATCCAACCGACTACACGACAGTGGGAGTTGCAGCCTAATGGTATAAGGCCCTCGTGCGCTCATATATTCCACCCGGTCACAACGTTGGAGCAGATCCTTGGTACCATGAAAGTTTTAGAAATTTCACCCATGGGCATCCTATGCACCCGGTATGCTCAACTAATATTTCCGGTGTCCACACATACGACCATCCATGAATACCCCTGTGGAGGCAAGGCCCTGATGAAGTAAGGGCGGATATCCATATGCTATGTAATGCCAGATGCATGAATCACACAATCACCCATGCATCAATCCCAAACATCTATCTCTCGGGTAGATACCAACATGTCCTATACAATGACACAACCATGACCAATCATACCTCAACTAAGCATGCATATGATGCGTATGAGAGTGGGCCATGAAGATGAATAGGGGTGCCAATGAGGTAAAGATGAACTCTCTACTTAATCATGAAGGGTCTAGGTACTCAACCAATTCCTCATAAGGAATACAACCTCTAGTGGGGGCCCATATATCTGAGGTAGCCCACGAGACTAAGGAGAACAATGATATGGGCCTAAATAGATGAAACGAGCCTGACAAGGGTCTATGGTGGGCCTTTAACCACCCATAGAAGCCCATGGGCCTACCTTAGGGCCACCAATGTGGACATCCAACCACAATTGGTCCTCAAGAGGTAGCCCATCTCTAATTGATCACAGATCAAGGCCCAAGGCCCACACAACATTAGAAATAAGAAATGGGCAGCCATTACATACCACATACATTCATGTTGGGCTTCAGAAAGGCGGCCCAAGGCCTATCCAAAACATGGGTCCAAGGGGAACACACATAGCCCAACCCATATATACTACTATGGGCCCATAGGGGAAAGGTTAGGGCCCAACATAAAGGCCACTAATCCCATATATTATGGTGGCCTAGTGGGCAGCTCATTGCTCAAATCACATGGGCAAATGTCATGCTCTTAGTCAAGTAAGTTGGGCCTACAACCCGGCCCAAGTATAAAGTTGATTTGGTGAGCAACCAAGGGCCCATATACTTGTATAATCTGGCCCACTAATCCAACACAATAGTATGGTAAAAATGGCCCAAAAGTTAAATAGGCCTATCTGGAAAGTTCTAGCCCAATTGGGCCTAAAGAGTTCAACAACTAGCCACATTCATGGACCCAATTAAATTCAACTGTGGTGGGCCTCAACAGTGCATTTATTAAGCCCAACATTTAAGGAACTAAAGGTATAAATTATTACCTTTAAGATTGTTCACAATGTGGTGGGCCCCACTCCTCGAAATTTCAGCCCAAAGGCCAAGCATAATTATAACATATTGTTGTCCTAAATTTGGGCACTCCATTGGAGTGGGTCTAGGGCCTCTAAAACTCTGGAAATTGAGGGCCAAGGTCCCTCATCATGCATACAATAAGAGGAAATGCAAAAAGGTGGCCAACCATCCGAGGAAACATTTTTGAATTTTAGTTTTTATCAAGGCATATTGCTGGACTGCATTGTAGAAAAATCTGACAGTCTAACCATCTTGGCCCATTCTTTTGGATGCCCAAATGGAGTCAGTTGGGGTTGAAATTTTACAGAGTGACACTTCCATATGTGGGTCACACCCCCACAAAATTTTAGAATTTTTGGATATTCTTATATATTTTAATTAATTTAGACAAAACAGTCTGTCCAAAAAATCGGACAGACCTGGACGTCCTAACGTGGTGGGCCAGTCCGGCCCTCGTCACGGTGTGCACAGGTTCTATTGGCCCTAAAATTTTGTAAGTGGGTCCTGCCATGAGTGGACCACCTCCCTATAAATTTTCATAATTTTTAAACACCCAAAAGTATTTTAATAAATTTCGGAATTCCAACCTGTCTAGGGTGGAATGTTGCTGGAACAGTGTAGAAAATCCAGACTGTCCACCTCACTTGGATCACACCTTTGGGACCCCAATGAAGGTCAGATGGGGCTGAAATTTGGGGGACATCAAGATGAGATCTCCACCTTTTAGAAAAGTATATTTGATGGGTATAAAAAGTCCCCTAATCAGTCCCAAATTCAAGCCCAAGTCCAGAAAAAATCTGTCCAAAAATTTCTGGACAGCAATACATGACTGGACACATCAGCCTATATCTCAATAATCTCAGCCATAAAAAGGGTGTGTGGCCTTCCTCAGTGGGCCCCACACACATCATTATCCACACATCAAAGAAGATAGAAGAAGAAAAGAAGGTAATCCGGCCATGGGGGTAGGGCCCGGCCACTAATGGGCCCTCCCAAGAATGAATCATACCCATACAACTACATTGATTGTGCATGCAACATAAAATCACTATATGCATGATCTATAATTGCTATGGATAGTTGGGATGCCTTCCCAATATGATCCTTAAATCTAGATAACCTTAAGATGGAGTGGATCATTACATACATCATGATGGGGTCCATGGAGAATAGCCTCATTATGGATCATGACATGCATGTAGGATGGGCCAAAGGGCCACATCCATGGGATCAAATGGGATCCCCACCATGGATTGGTGGGTCCCATATGATTCATCCATGAAGAAATAATAAGATTAAAGAAAATAAAGGAATTCAACAAAAGAATAGTCACCCACATTAAAGATGACCACCAAACTTCCACACTAAGGTCCTTTAGCACCAAGGGAGATAGATCAATGGTAGAGATAGGGTTTCAAGGGTTAAATGGTGGGGGATTAAGGAGGAAGGTGGCTGGAAAAATGGAGGAAAATGGGCTGGAGAAATTGAGGAAAATTGCTAGAGAAGAAGAGAAGAGAGAGAGAAATGAGAGGGAAAGAAAGGGAAAAGCTTTTTAAGGGAAGTAATCATAACCTATGGTGATATAAACAATATTTGTTAGGGTAGGTTAGGTGTGGGTGGTGTGTGAGGTCTTGGTAGTGTGAGTTATAGAGATTTAGGTGGTGTGTGTAGTGTGTATGGGGACTTGTGCCATAGGTGATGGTGGTCCACATGCATTCCACCTAAGTGGGTCACATAATCAATGGTCATATAATGAAATGTACACAACTTTTGATCTACATATCGGATTTATGCACGAGATGCGGTGTTGGAACCGTAGCGACGATGCGGTCGTAATGGCATAGGTCTCGGGTCAATCCGAGTCGAGTCTACATGACCGAACTAAAGGATAACCGCAAACACTATCCAAAGGTCGTGGGTCATCGGGATTCGACTGGTAGGACCGCGAGACCATGATGAACAAGATGCATACTCACACACACACATGCACACATGCAAACTCGGTTCGAGTCTCACATAGGTTGGGTTTATAAGTTTCAGATATCATAACAATCAATGATTTTATGTATTGCATCTCTCAAAATAACAAATTGAATATTTTAAATTTGGACTCACAGACATAATGTTATTTAAAGAATTTTAACATTCGAATCAAAAGCCAGACTGACTTGAAATTTGGAAAGTATGTCATTAATTATAGAGTGAAAAAAAGAAAAGAAAAATCAGATTAAAATTATTACTTTTACTAAGGTTTCCATCGCTGCTAAAGGGGAAAAAAAATCCTACTGTCCAACAGTCGTTTCTATTGTTTACAGCTTAGTGCTTAAATGTTTATAATATCTTTACAATTCAAATCATCGTAAAATTTTATAGAGTTGTTCAGGGGTATATATATGACAAAAAAAATTATTATTATTATTTTTTAGCAATAATTTTATTTGGTTTGATCAGGGATGCTAAACTAGTCCAGATTTTCACTTTATAATGTTGAAATTTGTTAGAAAATTAGAAATAAATTAACCATACCTTAAATTTTGGGGAAGATGTTGTCCTATACCTAAAAAAGATTCTAGTGAGTTTGATATTTATTTATTTATTTTTTTCTTTTTGTATTTTTTTTTCACCAAATATGTACTTATGATCCTATTAGAAGGAATTTTTAAAATTTAGTAGAGATTATGGTTTTTTTTTCTTTAAACGAAGTACTTCAAATAAAAAAATATTTATTTAATCAAAGGTAATTATCAAAATGAAAAATTCTGTTAATTCAAATATATAGAAAGTCAGTATGGGCAAATTGATTTTTAGTTTGATGACTGTTGTTTATATTACATTTTATTATACTTTAAAATTTCAGATTAGGTTAAAAATTTATATGGAGATCTTATTATAAGTTTACTGTCTCTGTAAAATCTTAGCTAAAAATTCCAACTGTGAAATTTTTTAAATTCTATGATCGATCTGTCTGAAATTTGATAATTTATGACCAGCCTGTACTAACTCACTGGATCAGTATAGTTAATATGAGATTCAAATTTTATTATTATTTTTATCTTAATTTAGACTTGTCTATCTTCGATCGGGCTTTTGAATCGTCTCAATCGGAATAATACTTTTATAGTTATGAATTTTACAAGTTGGGTAATTCTTGTTGCCCATTGCTGTCCAGCAAAATTTTGTGAATTAAAATATCTTTAAAATTTATATTTAATTCATAATAACTAATGTCAATGTAAAACACATTCAATTTTGGTGCATGAAATTTAGATTTTTTTTTAATTTTATAATAAAATTTAATCCAAACTTTACAACCTACAATTAAGTTTTTTTTTTTTTTTTTTTTTTTTTTTAAATCACCACCATTAGAATTTTATATATATATATATAAAAAATATATATATATATATATAGGGAAAAGGTACTATGCGCTCGAGCGTAAAGTGGTCTCCATGAGGTCGAGCTGGGGTGGGCCCCACCGTGATGCCGTTCAAACATCTACCCCCTCAGTCCGATGCACCATCCCTAGACAGGCCCACACGGCTGAAAATCACCTCAATCCGTGACTTTTGTGGGCCACATCACGTACAGAAGTGGAGAGGGGCCGTGCACCATTGAAACATTCAAAACCAGTTGTGGGGGCCTTTCGAGAGGTTTCTTCATGATCAAAACTGATGTAGAGCGGGTCGCGGACAATTACATGGCAAAGATGGATCAGAAAAGGCCCGGTCGGCGAAAGAAGTGATCTGGACCATCAGACCTTAAATCAGGGGTTTCTCGCAATTCCGAGCGTCGCAACCCGGCGTAGCTGGGTTGGTTGGCTAAAGTAGCTCGTTCTACCCCAAAATCATATATTTTTCGTCGGCTAACTCATCCCGGATTGTGAGATACGCTGATTTAAGGTCGATGGTCCGGATCACTTCTTTCGCCGACCGGGCCTTTTCTCGATCCATCTTTGCCATGTAATTGTCCGCGACCCGCTCTACATCGATCTCCTCCACTTCAAAGAACTCGTCCTCGAGTTATCATTATGCACCGTAGCTCATGATACTCGGTCGGTCACGCGACATTGAAAGTTCGTGAGATCGCCATATCATCTGGAAGATCAACAACATAAGCGTTGTCATTGATCTTTCGGATGATTGGTACAGATCCAATCTTTTTATTCTTCAGCTTGTTGTACGCGTTAGGTCGGAAATCTTTCTTTGCGCGGAGATGGACCATTACTTGTCGCCCACCTCGAACACTTTTTGTCGCCGATGCTTGTCAGCTTGCTCCTTGTACTTTTCGTTCGAGGCATGTAGCTTGTTCTCGTACCTCCGCATGAATGCCCATGATTTTGTCTCGCCATATGTTCTCTGCTGCAATGCTCATGCACAGGAGCTTGGGCGAGGGACCAAGTCTAGTGTATGGCGAGGTACTCGTCCGTAGATAACTGGAACGGAGATTTTCCTGTCGAGCGGTTCACCATGTTGTTGAATGCAAACTCCGCTTGAGACAAGGCCAAATCCCACTGCTTCGGTTTTTCTCCTGAAATACATCGAAGGAGGTTTCCCAATGTACGATTCACAACCTCAGTTTGACCGTCAGTCTGTGGGTGGTACGCGCTGCTGAACTGAAGGCGTGTATCGAATCGAGTCCACAAAGTCCGCCAAAAGTGGCTTATGAACTTCGTGTCACGGTCGGAAGTAATAGTCTTGGGAACCCCGTGTAGCCGCACAATTTCTCTGAAGAATAAATTCACCACGTGTGTTGCATCGAGAGTTTTCTTGCATGGAATAAAGTGCGCCATCTTGGAAAAACGATCTACTACCACGAACACCGAATCCATGCCGCGTTGTGTTCGTGGGAGACCAAGCACAAAGTCCATAGATAAATCCTCCCAAGGGCCGTCAGCACAGTAGCAACGGGTGTAGAGGCCGTATTATGAGATTGTCCCTTGGAAATCGACAAATATAACGACGTTGGACCGCCTTTCCCACATCACGTACCAATTGCGCGCATATGTCGCTCTTCCACAAGAGCTCGCGTCTTGTCTCGCCCAAGGTGTCCACCGAGGCCACCTCCATGTAGCTCTTGAATTATCTGTTCCTTAGCGAACTCTTTGGGATACATAGTCGATTTCCCTTAAAAGGAACCCGTCTTGTATATGTAAGTCACCGGGGTGACCTTCACATCTAACCCATGCGTCCTTGAAGTCATCGTCGTCGATATATGTCTTTGAGGCGATCGAACCCGACAACTTCATTGCTCATAGTGACTAACAAAGTCCACATGGCGACTCAGGCGCATCGGCTACTTTGTTCTGTTGCCACCGACTTATGCTTTAGCACGAATGTGAATTCTGCAAAAATGAGATCCATCTAGCATGCACACGGTTAATGTTAGCTTGACTATTAATAAACTTGAGGGCTTGATGGTCCGTGTAAAGTATGAATTCTCTTTGAATCAAATAATGTCGCCAGTGTCGCGGTGGCTGGACCACCGCGTACAACTCGATCTCATATGTAGACCACTTCTTGCGTGCATCACTAAGTTTTCACTTTGTAGAAGGCAACCGGCCTACCTTCTTGAGATAAAACTCCCCAATCCCGACATATGAGGCATCACATTCGACTTCAAAGCGGTTTGTCGAAGTTGGGGAGTACAAGAACCGGGTCGTGGATAATCTGCGCTTGATTTCACCAAAGCTCTTGTCGGCTTCGTCGATCCACCGAAAGCGCCCTTTCTTCATGCAATCTGTTATCGGTGACACAATGCTTCTTGAAATTTTTCACGAACCGACGATAGAATGTCGCTAGTCCATGGAAACTTCGCGCTTGAATATTTTTAGGAACAAGCCATTCTCGATTGTCTTCACCTTTTCCTCATCCACTCGAATGCCCGTGGATGTAACCACAAAACCCGAAACAATAGGCTATCACCATGAAGCTACATTTTTAAATTGAGGTACAGTTTATTTTCGATGAGCACTTGAAGGACCTTCTTGAGATGCTCCATATGGGTGGTTTCGTCTTGATTTGTATATCAAAATATCATCAAAATAAACCACAACGAACATGCCAATGAAAGGTTTGAACTTGGTTCATCAACCTCATGAATGTGCTAGGCGCATTAGAAAGACCGAAAGGCATGACCATCCATTCGTACAATCCTTCCTTGGTCTTGAAGGCTGTTTTCCACTCATCACCTGGCCGTATTCGAATCTGATGGTAGCCGCTCCTTAAGTCCAATTTAGAGAATAATTTTGCGCCCTCTAACATATCCAACATATCATCCAACCGTGGTATAGGAAACCTGTATTTTATGGTGATCTTGTTGATGGCCCGTCTGTCGACACACATGCGCCAACTGCCATCTTTCTTTGGAGTTAGCAGAGCTCGAGTACAGCACATGGGCTCATGCTTTCTCGAATAAGACCCTTACGGATCGGTTCCTCCACTTGTCCTGCGAATCTCGCACTCATTCGGGCTCATTCGATAATGAGGACGATTAGGTAAGCTTGGACCCGGGGACAAGGTCAATATGGTGTTGGATATCTCGCATGGGGGCAACCCATCGGGAAGGTCCTCGGGCCGATTTCTTGAAATTCATGTAACAAGGGCCTTAGTCTATCGGGGATGATGGTAGGCTCGAGTTCTTCCCCTTTTACAATTAATGCATAAGTCATCTGTTTCTTTGGATTCTTCCACGAAGTCCCAGAATGGTTAAGAGAAAACGACCCTCCACTTTAGAAGTTTTAGGTGGTTCTTACGGATCCATAGGGGCCAATATGGTCTTCCGCCGTCCTTGACGAAGATATATATGTTATCTCGCCCTTTATGAGTGGCGTCACGGTCGGTGCCGGGGTCGGCCGAGTAGTATGTGACATGCTTCCATGTCAACCACATCGCATACTACTTCATCCTTATAATGTTTGCCAATTGAAAAAGATATGGTGCACCGTTTCGGTTACCTTTGTCTCGTGACCTTCTTGATCCAACCGATTGTATATGGAGAGGATGACGCTCTGTTTTCAATTGCAATTTTTCCACCATGATCTTGGATACGATATTCTCGCTCCCCACTTCGATGATCACGTCACAAACCTTTCGATTCACCGTACATCTAGTGCGGAAGATGTTATGCCGTTGTGGATGCACTTCTTTTCTTGGCGCATATAATAGTCGCCTCACGATGAGCGACTCGCCATGATCTTGTTGAACCCAACCTTGAATCATCTGTCTCATCCTCGATGGTATGCTCTGTTCTTCAATATCCGGATCTTCATAAGCGTTATCGCACCACCATCATTGATGGCGAGGTTTGCTTACTTTTCGGCCGGGACAAGCATTTGATAGGTGGCCGGTTGGCCACAACGATAGCGGTTGTCGGGCCTTGGCCGAGCATAGGGATTCGGATTCTACTTGGACCGGCGGCGGTCGATATGCCCCTTTGAGGTCTAGTCGATCTCGGTTCTCGGGCGTAGGAGGTTGAGTACGAGCTCCTACGGGCTCCTTTCCTTGGGCATGCGGTTCTGGGGTGGACACCCACGGGATCCTTGCGATAGGATAGGTCCGTGTGTTAGGACGTTCAAGTTGCGCGCCGCCGAGTAGCCAACTTGATCGCATCATTCATCGTCCAAACGGATTTGCATCTGGACCCGATCTGGATAGCTATACGCAACCCACCATTGAATCGGGCGACTTGCTGCGATTCGGTCTCGACTAAATCGTTACGCGCGCGCCAGGGCAGTAGTAAATTCTTCGCATATTCTCTCACCGACCGACTACCACATGTCCGCAATTTTGGTATTCTTTGGAATAATACCCGATCGTAATCGCTAGGGAGGAATCGGGCACGTAGTAGCCGCTTCATCCGCCGCCAGTGCGGATTGGTGCTTTCGTCTGCACTGGTTCGCGCGAGTTGCGATTGTTCCCACCAAGCCGTGAGCTCCTCCTTTCGGCTTGTAGGCCACAAGCTTGACCTTCTTTGCTTCAGGGATGTCCATATAGTCGAAAAATCGCTCAACTTGAAAAGCCAATCGAGAAAATCCTCAATGTGTAGTTGGCCATTGAAGCTAGGAATATCAACCCGCATCTTAAATTCTCGATCCGTTCGATCTACTCGATCGGCGCCATGTCCGGGGTGTTGAAAAATTATGTCGTCGATCTCCTCCTCATGGAGCCCCGGTCCTCGGGCATGACCCTTGGATGCACTTCCAGAGTCTATCCTGCGATCGGTGCCGACATTACGAGTCTCAGCAATTGGCGGTGGAGGATTACCACCAGGAACACGGAGTTGCCCTAGGGTCTCTGCCAAGAGATTCGCTATGCGGTCCATGGAAGCCTGCAGCCCTTGCATGGCTTGCTGATTCTCTTGTTGCGCTGCTTGGAAAGCTTCCGCCGTTAAAGGAAAATTTCTGGAGCACCGCCTTTGGGATTGTTGCCCAACCCGTCGTTAGAAGCCATCGACAGGAGAAACCTCGCTTTGATACCAAACTGACGCAGGGGAGGACGTGAGGTCGAGCACCGTCTTCCTCAAGAGGATAATTATTCCGAATCCACGGAACTTCTCTGGACTCCTCACAGAGACTTTCTCGAATCCACGAGAAAAGAGAGCAGGAAATAGAAATAAATTCTAAATAAATTCGAAATAGATTAATGAATCCATAAAAACGAGTTCACAACCCTTTAAATAAGGGTACTAAGCAATGGGAAAGAAATCAGAATCAAACTACAACTAGGACTCCTAGAATTCGCGACTTACTATAAATAGTAAACTTACTATTTATAAATTACGGTCGTGATGTCTACTAGTGCGCAAGAGTTTTCGGCCAAAAATAGTAAGTGTCCTATTTGGCTTCACCAAACCGTTCCCTAATTATTCTAAGCTCTTTTCACGTTGGACGCAACTCCTAAAGCCCGACGGATGAAGAGTTATAAACAAACTAAAACTTACTATTTATAGTAAAAACGAAATTGAAACAGGGAAACGACCATCAAATCAGGGGTTTCTCGCAATTCCGGCGTCGCAACCACTAACGTAGGCTGGGTTGGTTAGCTAAAAGTAGCTCGTTCTACCCCAAAATCATATATTTTTCGTCGGCTAACTCATCCCGGATTGTGAGATACGCCTGATTTAAGGTCTGATGGTCCAGATCACTTCTTTCGCCGACCGGGCCTTTTCTGATCCATCTTTGCCATGTAATTGTCCGCGACCCGCTCTACATCAAAAACCGTCCATCATGTGTGTCCCACTTAAATGTAATTTTAAACCACTTTTCAGGTGGTATCCACATCTTAGGTGGACCCCACCAAGTGATTTTACATGTTTTCACGTATATACTTATGTTTTCAGAAGGTATGGCCCACCTGAGTTCTGTGAACGGTCGATTTCCAGCCGTGTGGGTCCCACTTGGAGCGGTGCATCTGGTGGACGGTGTGGATCTTCGAAAGGAATCACGGTGGGGCCCACCCCAGCTTGACCTCATAGACGACCGCTTTACGCTCGAGCGCATAGTACCTTTTCCCATATATATATATATATATATTTATAGTTACGATTTTTACAATCAGAGTGACTACTGTTGTCCATTTCTGTATAGCAGGATTTTGGGAAATTTAATGTTTTTAGATAATATTTGATGGTTCAAATAATATTAAATTAGAATATAGGGAAACATCCTAACGTTGTTTTATACATTCATTTAAAAAAAAAAATACATCAATGAATATGGATCATTTATTTATTTATTTATTTTTCTACATTTTTTTTTTCCTAATACACAATAGTTAAATAGGGAATCCTAAGTGTATAATTTCTAATTAAAGGGGATCTACCAATTATGCAGGTATGTGGGATCATAAGTTACAGGTCACACTAAATTTAGAACGAGCATCTCTCTGATACCATTTTGTCACACGCTGAAATTCGAGTACAGAGTGTGCACCCTCAGACTCGAGTTTCGGCCCATGACACGTACACCGAGTGTACTAATTTCATTCAATTATACAATTATTCATCTACCTAGTAGCTCTACCATAGATCTATATTCCATTCATATTCAACGACATCTCAAAAAATAAGAAACGATTATTTATTTCAATAATCAATCATAAACATAACTAAGGACCCTCTCAATCGGGATCTTACGAAATGAAATAAACATGTCCAACAACTTGAAAGAATTAATTTACAATCTAAGAAAAATAATTATAATTAAAGTAAAAATATCATGATTAGCCTAAGATAGCAACTTCTTCCTCTGTCAAGTAGGGCCACGTATCCCTTAAGTCCTTTCCGACTTGACCACATATTCCTTTCTTGAGCCACCGGCTCACTCTCATTCACATCTATACGGTTTTTCCATCAATAAAAATATAAGCTGGTCAGGCTTAATGATATAACCCAGCATGGTTCATAATCATATCAATTAAAATAATACAAAAAATACATATACAATGATATGAATGTAAAATGCTATATGAATGCATCAGATGGGATGATCGTCCATCTGCTTGGGTTGGAGGTCGTCAACCCACATCCACCCGTTGGGTAGGCTTCCACCTTTCGGTAGGCTTAGGCATAGACCGCATCTAGTAACGCTCTACCAGGATCGACATTTCTTCCAGGGAGGGCCCCTAGGATCAACCATGCATTATGTGATTACAATGAATTATGGATGATATATAAATGCATATTTTTCATATATAACATAGATGTCTTGATCAGAATATTCACCTATGAATTTAGCATACCATTATCATATCAAAATATTCAAACCAGTAAATCAATCAAACAATCACAATGATTTATTTTAATTTTAATGAATTATAAGACAAGTTGGGTCACTCACCTGAATCTGGTAGTGTAGAATCCATAGGGTAATTAGGTTGGTTTGAATTCAGAAATTCTATCAGTTATATCAACAACATTATTATTCATATATTTTTATTACATGGTGGGGCCCACCTCTGATTAATATCCTAAGTGACCAGATCTAAAATAATCAAATAATTAAAATTTATATTCTATTTTTTTTCTTTTTTAAGATTATAAAATTGTATGATAATTACTTGATCAGGGTGGTCCATCGGATGGTCAGATCATTCAGATTCTTGAGGTCTTGTCATGTTTTACCTTTATACATTTGAAGAGTGGTGTGGATCTAACCACACATTCACCAATGACACAACTCAACCTTCTATGTCAAGTGATAGCAACACTTGTGCAAAATATCTAAGTTTCCTTTATCAAACACTTCTAGGTCTAACTAATGTGGCCTATCTGATTGTCAGATTGATCTAAAAATTATGGGCATTTTATATTTTGGCCTTAGGGATCATATGATCCGTGCAGATCTATCTTAGCACAATCAGATTCCATCCATTCAATATATTCATAAAATAATACTAACTAGATCTGAAATCATAAAAATATCACTTTATTAAAATTGACTCTACACACTTATACGATGATGGTGTGGATGATCCACACCATCCATTGTATAAATTAAGAAGAAATTAACAACATAATAAAAAATTAAAAAGATCTAACAATTAGAACTTACCTGATCGAGTTTTATTAAAAAATTATTATTACTACTCCAAGAATCGAACCTTAAACCTCTCTCTCTCAATTAAGAATGTCTCTACCAACTCAACTATTGACTTGTTTTTACTTTTATCTAAAAATAAAATTTTTAAATATTTATTTTAATTTTTTTTAATGCACAAAAAATTAGGGTTGTTACAGTATGCACATTTGATAAGGTGAGATTAAGATGGTTTAAACGTTCCAGGCCTTCCAACTCACTCATATTTAATCCCTCACTCCCTTCTTCCCACTTTGAATAACTCCATTTTAGTTTGATCACTCTTAACTCAGAAAGCCTGGAGATTACCCCTTAGGAATTATGCCCAAAGTAGATATAGTCTCCAACTCCAAATGCTTCAGCTTCACCAGATTTCCTATCTCTTCAGGCAATGATGTGATCTCCGTGTGAGATAGATTGAGATATCGTAGCTCTGCCAAGTTACCGATCCCTGCAGGAAGCTCTACTATGGATGAAAATGACAGATCCAAGACCCTAAGAAGAGGCATGAACTGAAAAAAATCAGCATGGACCTTTCCAAAATTCCAATTCAATTGGAGCATCAAGGTTAAGAGGTTGGGGCATTGAGGTGCCCCTGTAAAGTCTTCTATCTCATTATTCATAAGAGATATCCTCTCGGCCTCCTTCCACCTTTCAAATTCTGGTGCATGCGTCAGTCCCACACAAGCTCTCACCAAAAACCTATTCTTCTTCTTCCCGCACTCTGAAGCTATCCATAATGCCAGATCACGAATCACGTCATGCAACTTTACCTCTGTTTTTTCAACAGAACCACTCTCCAACAAGCATGCAGCCTTTAATCTTCCAATGATATCATGTCCCTTGTTATGGGCTTCATCAAGATCATCATCCCACCCATCTAAGAATCCTTCACCAATCCAGTATTCTATAAGTTCTTCTTTGTGAATGGAGTAGTCCTCCGGAAACTGTTGGGGGCTTTGCACAAAACCTTAGGATCTAGCCCTCCAGAACAAACCATAATGATGGATAATAAAGCAATGAAAACAATCAATGCATCAATCACACACCACACAAGAGATTTTTACGTGGAAAACCCTCAAAGTGGTAAAAACCACGGGACCTCATCCAGATCAACAATCCACTATGAAGTAGAATGTTTACAACCTTCTTCACTCATGTAGGAGTGGATAAACAATAAGAGAAATAGAGAAAATGGAGAGATCTAACCGATTACGAGGACATAGAAGCGCTGAGATATAGATTGCATAGTAGATAACCTCCACGAGCAGAACCTCCCTTCTATGAGCTTCCTCTCTCTCTTTCTTCCTCTCTCTCACCTTTGATAACCCTAAACCCTTTAACAAATCCCTTATAAAGCTTTAGGAAATTCTCTTGTTATTTTCTTCACACAACATACCCTAGAAAAACCCTAGGGACCCTTTTTTATAGTTTTAGGAAACTCCTTTCCACATCCTAGTTGCGAAAGGACTTGCGCATCCCAGTTGCGAAAGGACTTGCGCATCCCAGTTGTGAAAGGACGATAGGTCAAAAAAACCCATCAAATCTCCTCCTTTTTGACCTAGGAGGGATTCGCCTTCTTTAAACCAGCCAGGTTTCTACAAACCTCAAACTTGCCCTTGATCAAGGCCTTGGTCATCATATCTGACCCATTATCATCCGTGTGGACCTTCTCAAGCTGTAACACCTTCTGTTCCAAAGTATCCCTGATCCAGTGATACCGAATCTTTATGTGCTTTGACTTGGAATGCTGACTTAGATTCTTGCTCAAGTGTATAGCACTCTGACTATCGCGATAGACCACGTGCTCCTCCTGCTTTAAGCTAAGTTCCTGTAGGAACCTTTTTATCCAAAACATCTCTTTACATGCATCTGTGACTGCAATGTATTCGGCATCTGTCGTCGACAATGCTACGACCTTCTGTAGCTTGCTCTGCCAAGAAACCGCTCCCCCTGCAAACATGAACATGAACCCCGATGTAGACTTCCTGGAGTCTATGTCACCTGCCATATCTGCATCTATGTAGCCCTTTAACACAGGTTTACCGTCACCATAGCATAGGCTCAACCTGGATGAGCCTCTTAGATACCGCAATATCCACTTCACTACTACCCAATGCTCTTTATCAGGATTGGCAAGATACCGGCTGACAACACCAACCGCATATGCTATGTCTAGACGTGTACACACCATAGCATACATCAAACTTCCTACAGCTGATGCGTAGGGTATCTTCTGCATCTCTTCCACCTCTGCCTTCGTCTTAGGACACTGTATGTTGCTCAATCTGAAGTGACCATCTAGTGAAGTACTGACCGACTTCGCTGCATTCATATTGAACCGCTCTAGGACTTTCTCAATATACCGCTCTTGTGACGAGCCCAGAGCTTCTGCTTTATACATCACGGGTTATCTCCATTCTAGGATCACTAGTAGCGGCCCAAATCTTTCTTCGCAAAGACTTGCCCAACTCCTGTTTCAGCCTGTCGATCTTCTTGATGTCTTTTCCTATGATGAGCATGTCATCAACGTATAATAACAGAACTAAGAAATCACCATCTGAGAACTTGCACGTGAACACACAGTGGTCCGACTCCGTTCTGTCATACCCATGTTTCAACATAAACGAGTTGAACTTTTTGTACCATTGTCGTGGAGCTTGTTTCAGCCCATACAAACTCTTCCTCAGCCTACACACAATATGCTCCTTGCCCTTGACTTCGAACCCCTCTGGTTGGTGCATGTAGATCTCTTCTTCCAGGTCACCATGGAGAAAGCGGTTTAACATCTAACTGCTCTATCTCCAGATCCATGCTAGCCGCCAACCCAAGCAACACCCGTATGGATGTCATCTTCACCACTGGTGAGAATATCTCCTCGAAGTCTATGCCTTTCCTCTGACCAAAACCTTTCACCACAAGTCTAGCCTTAACTTTGTCTGTGAATTTTTCTGCTCAACCTTCTTTCTGAACACCCACTTGTTGCTCAAAACTTTCTTGCCCTTAGGCAGCTTCACCATGTCATAAGTGTGGTTCTTATGCAAGGATTTCATCTCCTCTTGCATAGCTTTCAACCACTCCCCCTTATGCTCGTCGGCTAGGGCCTTAGAATAATCTTCTGGCTCTCCCCCATCAGTCAGCATAATGTACTCATGTGGCAAGTACCTCTTGGACGGCTGTCTGTCCCTAGATGACCTCCTCACCTGTGGCTTAACAGGTGGATTAAGTGGGGGTTGCTCCCCTGTTCCATCTTCTGAAGGAACTCCCTCG
The DNA here is from genome assembly GCA_030180095.1 of Magnolia changhungtana. Lineage (NCBI taxonomy): Eukaryota > Viridiplantae > Streptophyta > Magnoliopsida > Magnoliales > Magnoliaceae > Magnolia > Magnolia changhungtana. Next base: position 4,090,828 of record JASAUF010000434.1, on the reverse strand, counting down.
TCCTCTACACCTTGCTGTACTCCCCCGTTATCAGGCACCACGGGAGGAATAATCGGATCCATGTCCTCTAGCTCACCTGAACTAGGCTGATTCTTCTCTGACTTACCAATGTCTTCTATACACTGATCTTCAAAGAAAACCACATCTCTGCTCCTGACGAGCTTCCTCTCGGTCGGATCCCACAATCTATAACCGAACTTTTCATCACCGTACCCCAAGAACACACACTGCCTGATCTTTATATCGAGCTTGGACCTCTCGTCCTTTGGTACGTGAACGGATGCCCTGCATCCAAACACCCTGAGATGACTATACGATGGATCCTGTCCAGTCCACACCTTCTCAGGTACTTCTCCATTCAACGGGGCTGATGGAGACCTGTTTATCAAATACACTGTCGTGTGCATTGCTTCTCCCCAGAACGTCTTGGGCAATTTTGCATGGGATAACATGCATCTGATTCTCTCAACAATTGTGCGATTCATTCGCTCAGCTACACCATTATGCTGGGGGGTCTTGGAAACCGTCTGTTCATGACGTATACCTAGGGACTTGCAGTACTCGTGAAAGTCGCCAATATATTCACCACCATTGTCAGTGCAGATGCACTTCAATGGTCTACCTGTCTCTCTCTCGACCATAGCATGAAACAATTTAAACACACCAAAGACCTCGTCCTTGGATTTCAAAGCATAAGCCCAAACCCTCCTAGATGCATCATCTATAAAAGTAACAAAATACAATGCCCCATCCAAGGTTTTTGTCCTCATAGGACCACAAACATCAGAATAAACCAAATCTAATGCATGCACTTTATTAACATGAGAAGCAGTTTTAACAAATAAAACTCTATGTTGTTTCCCTGATAAACAATCAAGACAGGTTTTGAGAGGTGTACCTGTCACGTCTGGAAGGAGTCGCTTCTTTGCTAGTACCTGAAGCCCTTTTTCACTCATGTGGCCTAGACGCCTGTGTCACATGCCAATAGCTGAATCTTCCGCTGCGTTCAACCCACCCTTGCACATACTGACACTTGCCTTGTAAAGGGTGCAACACTTCTTTCCTCTTGCCACGATCAATGAACCCTTAATGAGCTTCCATCGCCCACCAGCAAACCGGCTTTTATAACCATCATCATCCAACCTTTCCGTCGACATCAAGTTGAGGCGAAGGTTTGGGATATGCCTCACATTCCTGAGAACCAATGTGCAGCCCACATCGGTCTTCACACAAATATCACCAACTCCCACGATCTTCGATACGCCAGAATTTTCCATCCTCACAGTCCCACAGTCACCTGACTTGTAGCTTGTGAAGAAGTCCCTGTGTGGAGTTGCATGAAAAGAAGCTCCCGAGTCTATCACCCAGTCGGTGTCCTGACTCGTAGCCGTGAGACATACGTCATGATCTGCAGAAAGAATAACTACAACGTCGTCATCTGAAGCGACCGCAGTGGAATCTGATTCATCTTCCTTCCCTTTTCCCTTCTTGTCATTTTTCTTACCACGACATTCATGCTTGTAGTAGCCCTTCTTGCCACAATTCCAGCATTCAACATCTTTTTTGTTACTCGACTTGCCTCTTGATTTATCTCGGGCCTTCCCGCCCTTCTTGTTCTTTCTTCTCCCCCGTTCCTGTGTCACAAGAGCCTCTTGCTGAGTAGACCCCTGAGACTTCCTCCTTGTCTCTTCATTGAAGAGACAGCTAGTCACCTGTTCCATGGATATCTTTCCGTCTGGTGCGGAGTTACTTAGAGACACCACCAATGTCACCCAACTGTCAGGCAATGAACTAAGCAATAGTAAAGCCTGCAATTCATCATCCAGGACCATCTTCATAGAGGTGAGTTGGTTCACTATATTGCTGACCTCATTCATGTGCTCGCCACATAACCACCATCTTTGAATTTGAGATTCACAAGTCGCTTTATCGAGAAAAAATCTTATTCTTGGTTTGTCTTCCTCTCATACGACCCTTGTAATTTCAAATATAAGCTAGCGGCTGAGGTTTCTGTAGACACATGGTGGAACACAGAATCATCCAACCATTGTCTAATAAACCCCACCGCCTTTCGGTCCGTCTTCTTCCAATCATCATCACCATATCCTTGGATTTTGGCTTTGATATGCCTAAGATTGGAGAATATAGGTCCTTGCAATAAAGCAAGTCCTCCATCTTAGCCTTCCATATGGTCCAGTTAGAACCATTGAGGCTGATCATCCTTGAGCCACCTTCCATAATTTAAAACCGATCCTTACCCGTTCAATGAACTTAGCTCTGATACCACTTTGTTGGGGGCTTTGCACAAAACCTTAGGATCTAGCCCTCCAGAACAAACCAGAATTATGGATAATAAAGCAATGAAAACAATCAATGCATCAATCACACACCACACAAGAGATTTTTACGTGGAAAACCCTCAAAGAGGTAAAAACTACGGGACCTCATCCAGATCAACAATCCACTATGAACTAGAACGTTTACAACATTCTTTACTCACGCAGGAGTGGATAAACAATAAGAGAAATAGAGAAAACGGAGAGATCTAACCGATTACGAGGACATAGAAGCGCTGAGATATAGATTGCACAGTAGATAACCTCCACGAGCAGAACCTCCCTTTTATGAGCTTCCTCTCTCTCTTTCTCCCTCTCTCTCACCTTTGATAGCCCTAAACCCTTTAACAAATCCCTTGTAAAGCTTTAGGAAATCCTCTTGTTATTTTCTTCACACAACATACCCTAGAAAGACCCTAGGGACCCTTTTTTATAGTTTTAGGAAACTCCTTTCCGCATCCTAGTTGCGAAAGGACTTGCGCATCCCAGTTGCGAAATGACGACAGGTCAAAAAAACCCATCAGAAACAGGGCACAGTACAGGAAACATGATTTAATCATGTCACCACCGAGATTATCATAACTGAATTTCAAACGCAAAAGCATTTCATCATCCATACCTGATATCTTTGATGGTGGCTTGCTTGTGCTCAGAACTGATATTGCATGCTTCCATTCATGTGGTGTCTTTTTATATGCCATGGCCCGCCCGATGGTGATGAGCGCAAGGGGCAGACCCTTGCACTTTTTAGCGACGCTATTGGCAAGGATCGGTATCTCCGGATGGGAATTCATGGCCTCTTCACCAACATTCCATAGAAATAGATTCATTGCTTCTCGCTCTGGGAGACATTCTACTTTGATCTTCTTGTTGGCAGTCATGTGGCCTCAGACGTCCTCAAATCGTGTAGTGAAAATGACCTTGCTCATGTTTTGGCTGCTTGGATGAGGAATTCCGACCTTATCTAGATCCAACGGTTCCCAAATATCATCCAACAACGGCATGAATTTCTTACTACTCAAGACCTTGCGATTGTCATGAGCCCGAGAGTGTCTCGCTGTAGCTTTCATTCTCTGCCCAAGGCAAGCCCAATCGCTTGCAGAGAACGACGAAAATTTCTATGATTTTCAGAATTTGTTTTCTTATTTGATTAGGACTCTTTTCATTATGTTTTAGCATTTGTTTATGGTTATTTAATCACACTAAATTAATTTATTTTGGAAGAATCTATTAATTACAATTCTGATATTTATATTATTTCTCTCATGGATTCAAGAAAATTCTCTTGTGAATTTAAAAGTACCTTGTGAATTCAAGGTGTTTATTAATCGATAAAAATGGTGATCAACTTCATCACATCTTTCTTTTCGTCAATTTCACAAATAAAACATTTTTAATTAAGTAGATCTAACATAACTACCTGGACACCAATGTCCTGCATGTTGCCCTCGTGTTGTGAGGGTATGACATCCAACCTATCCAGCTAATTGGCCCCACCGTACCTAACACAAGAATCAGGCCGATCCAGTCATCAAGTGGGACCCAAAGTAAATGCATACTTGGAATAAAATGCACAGTTGCTCGTTCTTTACTACGTTGGGTCAACACAAAAGGGAGCTCTTTGCGCTGGTATAAATTAGCTCACTTGTACAGAGGTGTAAACAATGCTCAAGAGTTACAATACACCTCATGCGAAGAATTGCCAACATAAGAAATTAATATAATATCATGTGGTACAATGACACACATATTACATATTAAACTCATAAAAATGCATAGCACACTTGATCTAAGAAAAATTCAGACACCTTTCTAAAACTAACCTAACGTCCACCGGAAAAAAAAATCCCACCCTGCCATCACGTGGAAAAAAGGACGAAAATAGGACTCGATGCCATCTTCTTCCCACTCTAAATTGTCCCACCATTCTTTCGAACCATTTATCTCCCTTAGAGAATTGTGAGCGCTATGGAGAGAAAGAGGGAGCTTTTTCAACTTTGGGCAATTACTGACGTCGATTTCCTCCAAGGAAGGAAAATGCAGTGCATAGCTACAGATGCTCGTTAGTTCTGGAAGGTTCCAGAGTTGTATACGTTTGACTTGCATTAGCCCTTCATCATCAGGAATGACCGTACCTATTACTTCTTCTAGCTCATCGCAATCTTCTATCGAAATTGTTTCCAGACTTTCAAGTTGTAGTAAACCATAAATTTTCTTCAACTTGGAACACGACAAAATTCTTATGGTGTGAAGGTTTCTGAAGCATCCGCGGCCCACCCGAATGCAATTTAAGTCACACCATTCAATACTTATGGTGTGAAGGCTGAGCCATTCTAGGCTCGAAACAGGATAATCGTCATCCTTCTTTGCATACCCACTAATTGTCACCTCCACCAACCCATTGCAGCGGTGAAGAGTAAGTCGTTGAAGACTTTTCATTGCAGTAAAAAGGAATGATCGTTGGTTGGAGATTGTCAGATCCCTAAGAAGTAGATCCCGAGTCACGTTCCGTGGCTTGCTAGAGCAGAGCAACCTTTCAAGAGCATGCACATTTGATAAGGTGAGATTAAGATGGTTTAAACGTTCCAGGCCTTCCAACTCACTCATATTTAATCCCTCACTCCCTTCTTCCCACTTTGAATAACTTCCAAATAGTTTTAGCACTCTTAACTCAGAAAGCCTGGAGATTACCCCTTGAGGAATTCTGAGCAAAGTATATAAAAACCCCAACTCCAAATGCTTCAGCTTCACCAGATTTCCTATCTCTTCAGGCAATGATGTGATCTTCGTCTGTGATAGATTGAGATACCGTAGCTCTGCCAAGTTACCAATCGCTGCAGGAAGCTCCTGTAGACGTGAACTCTGAAACTCCAAGTGCTGCATCTTTACCAGATTTCCTATCTCTTCAGGCAATGATGTAATCTGCGTGACAGATAGATTGAGATACCGTAGCTCTGCCAAGTTACTGATCGCAGTAGGAAGCTCTACTATGGATGAAAATGACAGATCCAAGACCCTAAGAAGAGGCATGAATTGAAAAAAATCGGTGTGGACTTTTCGAAATTTTAAATTCAATTGGAGCATCAAGGTTAAGAGGTTGGGGCATTGAGGTATCTCTGTTACTTTTATTATCCCATTATCCATTAGAGATATCCTCTCGGCCTCCTTCCACCTTTCAACCTCTGGTGTATGCGTCAGTCCCACGCCAGCTCTCACCAAAAACATATTCTTCTTCTTCCCGCACTCTGAAGCTATCCATAATGCCAGATCACGAATCACGTCATGCAGCTTTACCTCTGTTTTTTCATCAGAACCAGTCTCCAACAAGCACGCAGCCTTTAATCTTCCAATGATATCATGTCCCTTGTTATGGGCTTCATCAAGATCATCATCCCACCCATCTAAGAATCCTTCGCCTATCCAGTAATCTATTAGTTGTTCTTTGCTAATGGAGTAGTCCTCTGGAAACAGCGCGCAGTACAGGAAACACGATTTAATCGTGTCACCATCGAGATTATCATAACTGAATTTCAAGCGCAAAAGCATTTCATCATTCATACCTGATATCTCCGATGGTGGCTTGCTTTTGCTCAGAACTGATATTGCATGATTCCATTCCTGTGGTGTCTTCTTAAATGCCATGGCTTGCCCGATGGTGATGAGCACAAGGGGCAGACCCTTGCACTCTTTAGCGACGCTCTTGGCAAGGATCGGTATCTCCGGATGGGATTTCAAGGCCTCTTCACCAACATTCCGTAGAAATAGATCCATTGCTTCTTTCTCTGGGAGACATTCTACTTTGATCTTCTTGTCCGCAGCCATGCGTCCACAGACGTCCTCAAATCGTGTAGTGAAAACGACCTTGCTCATGCTTTGGCTGCTTGGATGAGGAATTCCGACCATCTCTAGATCCAACGATTCCCAAATATCGTCCACCAATAGAATGAATTTCTTACTGCTCAAGACCTTGCGAATGTCATGAGCCCGTGTCTCGCTATAGCTTTCATTCTCTGCCCAAGGCAAGCCCAATCGCTTGCCAATATCCATCTGAATCTTTCCCACATTTAATTCTTTAGACACCACCACCCAAATCACAACATAGAAATCATCATTTCTTTTAAGGAATTTGTTGTTGATATCATTCAGGAGTGTTGTTTTCCCCACACCCCCCATTCCATATATGCCAATAACTCCCACTTTACCTTCGCCAATCCAGTTTAGAACCTTCTCCAACACCAAGTCCCTGCCCACAGATAATGTAACAGACTTCTCTTCAACAGCATCGGGAAGCTGCTTGTTCGCCACCTCTTTGAAGGAATCACCTTTGCTCTTCAGCACAGCTACATCTTTCTGCTTCTTCTCCACCCACTTGCTAAGCTTGTAGGCCGACCAACAATTTGGATGGAAATTCCAAAGACACCTCATCATTTGCTTGAAAGTTTCTTCCATTGCATTCACTTCTCCTTCGGCTTCTTCTACCTTTTTTATCCAAAATTGAACCTCGTCCTTGCATTTGAGCAGCTCCCGCTCAGCGAGATCCACCCTTGTCTTCACGTCATTCCTCACGCATTTCAATTCTTCCATGGCTTCCTTTAGGGAGCTGAAGTTGTCTTCAAGCTCAATGATGGGACGAGCGATCGGATCCCACCATCCAGATATGATGTTGATGATTTGACTGATGCACTCCATGTCTGTGGAGGGAAAAAGAAAATGGGTGGAAATGAGCTCTCAAAATGCAATTGAGGAGTTCAATGTTAATTCATTTGGAAGAACTTATATGAACAGTTTAGATGGCAAATAAACCTCCCTAAGAAGGTTTCAACGGTAGCTTGTTTACCCTCCACTGGTTTCTGTGGTGTAGTCCATTTGAACTTTGGATGTGTTTTGTTTTTAGGCTCATGCTCTAAAATGATATGGACAAATGGATTAACAGTGGATATAATAGGTAAATCATAATAGAGCTACATAAGTTCCACACATTAAAAGTTGTGTTGTATAGTATGCAACCTGTTGGGGGGAGAGAATTTTGCGTGATTTGTGAGCTGGTGTGATCGGCAATGGATGGACGGTGTTTACCAATGGTGGGGCCACAGAAGTTCGAATTCCCTTAGCCTTCAACACAGATGCGGATAGTCATGTTGAAGGCACGGGAAAATTCAGTACCATCCGTTCTCATTAGTACACGTCCTCGCTGATGACTACCAGCTAACAAGATAGGCGGATTTCTCTCTCCCAAGTAGATTACGTCCTACATAATATGACTTTTAATGTATTGAACTTCTCTACGCCCCCATAATGATTTATGTTTTATATCCGGTCTCCATCAATTTTTAAAGATATTTCTAAAAGCATGAACCCAAAAATGAGGTACATCCAAATCTCAAGTGGACCTCACCACAGAAGATAGCAGGGATTGGATTACTACCGTTGGAACCTTCCAGGATTTCATCATGAGGTTAATCTGCCATATAACCCAAAACACAAATATTAGCTTGATCAGAACCTTATGTGCCCCCAAGAATCCAATTCCTAGTATTTCGGTAGTGTGGCCTGGCCCACTTGAGCCTCAGAACTACCTCGTTTTTATCTTATTTCATAAAATGGTACGAAAAAAAAAAAAAGAAAAAAAGAAAAAAGAATGGACCTTACATCCAGGTTGTGATTCTAGATTTGATGTGTGTTTTATTCTGGCTGTCCATTCATTTTTCAGATCATTTTAGATGTACTTCAAAAAATGGGTGCAGCTACGGTGGAACCCGAGATCCACTATGGTCGGAGTAGCCTTTTGGAGGCCTAACATGATGTATGTACCTTACATCCACACTATCCATCTGTTTTGACAGCTAAGGTGGACCACAGAACAGGACACACAGTAGTGATTAACCATTAAAAACTTTTTGTGGGCCACAAAAGTTTTGGATCAAGCTGATATCTCCGTGGTCCCTTCATCCAAGTCTGTGACTTTATCAATAGGTTGGATGGGAAATAAGTATAATGGTGGCTATGATGTCCTCTGAGAAGTTTTTAATGGTGGGTATTTGATCACTTCGTTTCCTGTGGTGTGGCCCACCTAAGATATGAATATTCATGGTATTTTTGGGATCATGCACTAAAATAAGCTGTCAAAATGGATGGACAGTGTAGATGTTAAGCACATACATCATAGTGGGTCCCACAGTAAGTGATTCACCCAAGCCGTGCCCCCCAAAAATGAGATCCAAATCTAAGGTGGACCACACCCCAGCGGTGATTGAACCGTCACCATTAAAAATTCACTTGGGGCTACGTAAGTTTTGGATGAAGCTGATGTGTATTTTATCTCCGCTAAATCTGTGTGACTTAATTAATAGAATGGATGGCAAATAAACATTATAGTGGGCGTAAGGAAGTTTTTAATGGTGGGTGTTAAATCACCACTGTTTCTTGTGGAGTGGTCCATCCGAGATTTTGATTTGCCTCATTTTTGGGCCTATGAATTTAGATGGGATGAAAAAAAGTGGAAAGATAGAGTTGATAAAATGCGTACATCATGGTGGGCCCACATTGCTTTTCCAGTAGCAGACAGTACCAACGTAGCATTTGCTACGCTCCCTGTATTCCGGGGACGCGGATTTCCTGAGAAAGCCTTCCGTGGGAAGTTCCTGCGCTGGGATGCTAAGTGGGGTCCACCGTAATATTTGTGATAAATCCATCCTGTCCATCCATTTTCCGAGATCATTTTAGGACGATCAACCAAAAATGAAGTGGATTCAAAACTCAAGTGGGGCATACAAGAGGAAAAATTGGGGAAATAGTTTTCTACTGTTGAAACCTTCCTGAGCTCCACCTTGATTTTTATATGCCATCCTAACGGTTTTTAAGGTCATTACCACTGGGATGAAGTGAAAATACCGAAACATTAGCATGATAATTAGAGACTTTTGTGGCCTTTAAAATGTTTCAATGGTGGTGACTGAATCACAACTGTTTCCTCTCTCGCAGCCCAGCTGAGTTTTGAACCGTCCTAAAATGATCTCGGAAAACAAATGGATAGGATAGATTTATCACAAACATCACGGTGACCCCACTTAGCATCTCAGCGCAGGAACTTCCTACGGAAGGCTTTCTCAGTAAATCCGGATCCCGGAATACAGAGTAGCTTAGCAAACACCGTGATGTTTCAATGGTCGAATGTCCTGAAATGATCTCAGGAGATGAATGGACAGGATGGATTTATTACTAACATCATGCTAGACCCACTTAGCATCTCAGCCCCAGAAGCCTTTCGCTGGAAATCCCCGTCCGTATTCCGTTGACTTTATGTCATGGGATTTGATTGGGCAACCTCGCGTCAGGAGACTCAATCAAATCAGAAGCGGATTGCGTCCTAGCCCCACCTGGACGGTAATCCGTCCGGGCTGGGCTCTGTGGGGCCCACCATGATATAACTGTTTTATCCACGTTGTTCATTGTTTTTCTAGTATCATTTTAACATGTGCGAAAAAACGAGGCAGGTAAATGGTTTTAAATGGACCACAAAGTGGGGACTGAACATACACCATTAAAAACTTCTTGGGAGCTGGAGAAGCTTCAGATCAAGCTAATATTTGTTTTTTCACTTCATCCACGTCCACGTGACCTTATAAATAGGTTGGATGGTAAAATAACATTACGGTGGACCTTAGAAAGGTTTCAATGATGAGTGTCATTATCACTGGAGGTTCCTTTGGTGTGGTCCACTGGATCTGTGGACCTGCTTCATTTTTATGATCATACCTTAAAATGATATTAGAAAAGCGAATATGGTGGGTCCCATAGAGCTCTGCCCAGACGAATTACCGTCCCGGTGGGGATAGGACGGAATCCGCATCCAATCAAATCGTGCTTACATCAAGTAATCAAAAATGTGGGTGGTGACAGGGAATACTCCATCCGCATCTTGAGAGAGCGGGCAATGCACCAGAAATAGCTCTTCATTCTCTAAAATGATTATTATATCTATATGTGAGACAATCTCTATCATCTCTAATGATGGCAGCTTTGGATATTTTTGCCTGGCCAGTAGGGTTTAAAAAATTCACTAAAAGAGGGTAAATTTATCCTAAATTTGTGGATGGTAGGGAACTATTGAGAATTTTCTACAAAATACACGGCTTAGAGTACCTTTCCCTTAATGTGGGGAGCCGGCACGAGTACTACATGAAGAGGAGATGGGGTTACACTCTGTAAGGTCCACTATGTTGCACATGTAAAAGTCCATTCCATCCTTATTTAATTAAATTGCAAATACAAATTAATATTAGCATATAAAAAGTTGCATAAATGACATCAATTGGAATAATGAGAATTTTCTTCCAAAGCCCACTAAGTTCACAAGGTGTGGTCTACTTGAGTTTTTTAACAGGCTGATATTTGTATCTTCTATTCATCCACCCTGATTGATGGGTTTGATGAGAGATACACCACATGGTGACCACAAGCAAAGCTATGGTCCGCATTCCATTCCACAAGCAAGGATGGATTGCAAGTAGGAAGAAGCTACCTAGTCTGACATCAATGGCAGCTCATTCACACTGAGAAGGACAGTTTCAATCAACAGCCTGGATTAACTCACATGTGCACATGTATACAGTATATATGTTGAAACCAGTGGGTAGGTGTTGAAGAAAGTGCCCATAAGCTGCTCTTCTTTTCCTCTCTCTCTCTCTCTCTCTCTCTCTCTCTCTCTCTCTAGCTTTATCTTCATCTTTTTTTCTTCTTTTTTTTGTTCTTTTTTTTTTTTAATGATTTTTATCTCTATTTCTACAATACACGAATGCCAGCAGCTTTGGATATTTTTGCCATTGCAATTAGGCTTCAACATACCTTAAAAGTGGATAAATTCATCATAAAAATATAATGGTTGGCAGGAAATAGTTGAGATTTTACCACACAATAGATGGCTTTGGATTCAATCCGATTCCTTCGCTTAATGCAAAGAGTGAGCACCTCCACTAGTAGTTTGCAGGTTGACAACGTATCGTATGCGTACAGTGGTGGGACCCCATGTTAGATTTTGATAGATAAATAATACACAACGGAGGATAGAAGAAAACAATAACGAAACGATCAGATCTGTCAGGTTCAAGGCTTGACTTCTATAATCAATTTCTCAAGACAGATTTGCTGCCCTTTTTCTGGAATTTCCAAGTGCAAACAAAGGAAGTCATAAATTGTCTTGGGATACAATGAACACTCAATCCGATTTTCAACACGAAAATTTGCACATTTAAGTGTTGCCTGATCTCTAGTTTTGACAGATATGCCTTAAGACGTTCGAGAGAAAAACTTCGATAAGAGATTAAATCGAGTAATTGCACGAAGATGATCTAATCTTAATGATTTTTTGAGTATATCTTCCGGATTATAGAATCCGAGGATTTATATCAATTGAAAGGTTATGGATTTCATCCTGAAGAGGTGCAAAGTGCCTCTTCAAGAAATCCATACCCATTCACAACAAATAATTGCCTTCCATGAAAGGACATGACTCTTTGTCCTATGGCAATTATTTACTGTACCCATTCGAGAAACAGATTATCAACGGAAAATCGTATCCACATAAGCGACACATGGCATAAGTGCCATATGTACAACAGGAAAAACTGTATCCACATAAGCTACACATGGCATAAGTGCCACATGTACAATTACTCTCAATTAATAAAAAAGGTAATAAATCATCAGGGTACCATGGCCCAAAAAATTTGAACCGAGTGCTAAAAAGACTAAGGTTCTTATTGCTCCTTGCGACGATGCGCACGTGCGAAGTGCTAAGTGCGCCTAATAAAGCGCCACATGCATCAGCATGACGGATGCTTAGTGCACCGTCCTCGAGGAGATTTGAACCACAGGTTGCATAAGCAAAACCCTTTCTCTTACCGACTGGCTATACACACTATTTATGGAAAGTTTAAATAATTAATATATTTATTTACTTTCTAAAAATAACTTTTATTTTTGAAATTTATTTTTTTATTTTTAAAAAACACAACAATCCCCCTCAATTTCAAAATAAAATCAGATTCTGCAACGAATGGCATATCAGTATAAATAGGTGCATAAGTGAAGGTATCTTTTGGATTTGAACCTTTACTTTAGTGTATATGTATCAAAGTTATGCAGTACTTAGTGACCCATTAGTCTTGAACTAAGGACCTTATATGACTCACCGGACACATAACACACATCTATTCATATATAACGGAGATCTTTAAGTTCGCACATTTACGGCCTTGTGCGTATCCTTATTTCATGAGTATTCTAGAGACGATCCCAATCTCTTCAAAAGCGGCCTCACTTCTCTACTCATATAGGTAGATCTATCAAAGATAATTACGCTTCATCTCGAAAAAGTCTGCTTATAGATCTATTAAGAGTTAGTACTCGACCTCTTATGAAATGCTGAAACCAAACACTAGACTTTTAGGAATGAGACTCAAATTTTCTTTTTCTAGTGTATATTTCGATCACATACTTGACTTGTTTGTCCCTTTGAACCTAGCCTATATTTCAAAACATAGGTAGGGTTGCCATCGAAGTGAAAGTTACATCTTTATGGATCTTAGTCCCATTCCTTTAGTGGTTCTTCTTATCGATCTCTTGATAAACCTTTTGTCGAGGATCTGCTAAGTTCGGGATGGATTTAACATATTCCACCGTGATTACTCCATCTCGAGCAATCCTTTAACAAAGTTATGCCTTAGACCTACATTTCTAGACTTACCATTATAAGTCTTACTCATAGCACGACAAAGAGTAGCACGACTATCACAAAAGATAGATATGGCGGGAGTAGGTTTCGGCCAATACGGGATTTCCAACGATGGGTATCTTAGCCATTCACCTTCTTTACAAGCGGCACCAAGTGCAATAAACTCACTTTCCATTGTAGAGTGAGATATGCACGTTGTTTCTTAGATGCCCATGATATTGCTCCTCCTCCAAGAGTGAATATCCGACCACTTGTAGATTTTGATTCTATGCTATCTCGCATTCCGGCTTGCATCGTTGAACCCTTCAAGTACAATGGATATGATTTATAATGCGAGTCCATAGTCTATGGTTCCTCTTAGATACTTTAAAACTCTCGAAATCGCATTCAGTGTACTTGTCTGGATTCTTGGTATACACAGCTTAGCATTCCTACTTGTGAATGCTATATCGGGTCTAGTGCAATTCATTGCATACATTAAACTCCCAATAGCACTTTTCGCATATTCTTGTTGTGCTTTACTTCTACCAGTATTTTTTACCAATTTAATACTTGGATCAAATGGGGTTGAAACCGGTTTACTATCGTAATGATTAAACTTCTTTAACACTTTCTCTAGATAATGAGATTGTGTTAAGGCTATTCCATCATTAAGATTATAAATCTTAATACCTAATATTACATCGGCTTTACCCATATCCTTCATGTCGAAATTGGTACTTAGAAACTTTTTAGTTTCTTTCACCTGATCCTCATTTGGTCCAAATATTAACATATCATCTACGTATAAGCAGATAATGATTTGACCTTTAATATATATGCACTTATCTGCTTGGTTTACTCTAAAACCATTAGATTGCACTACTTGATCAAACTTCTCATGCCATTGTTTAGGTGCTTGCTTGAGCCCATAGAGAGATTTGACTAGTTTACACACTTTCTTCTCTTGCCCAGTTGAACAAACCCTTCAGGTTGTTCCATATAGACTTCCTCATCTAGATCACCATTTAAAAATGCCGTTTTGACATCCATTTGATGGATTACTAGGTGGTGAATTCTTTGAAGAGCAATTAAAGTCCTAATGGAAGATATTCGAGCAACAGAGCATATGTATCGAAAAAATCGATACCTTCCTTTTGTCTAAATCCTTTGGCTACCAATCGAGCTTTAAACTTATTTATGGTTCCATCGATTGAACTTTCTTTTAAAAATCCACTTACATCCTATAGGCTTTGAACCTGGTGGAAGATCAACCAAACACCATGTGTTATTAGAGACTATGGAATCCATTTCATCGTTGATGGCTTCCCTCCAAAACTGTACATCAGGAGATAAGAGAACTTCACTAAGTGTTGATGGATCACTTTCAGTACTTAGCGGTAGAGTAATCTCTTTTCTTATTTCATTTCTATCTCCTTCTATAAGGAACATATAGAAATCTGGGCCAAAAGATGTTTCTTTTCTTGCCCTTTTCGATCTTCTTAGTTCATTTCCCTCTGGATGAATTTTAGATTTATCATGAAAGTTATTATGCTCTTCGTTCATTGGTTCTATTATATTTTCATCAACCTGTCTTTTTGTATGATTATTCATATAGTCTTTATATATTATATTTTCAAAAAATATAGCATCCCTAGACTCTATAATCATGTTTTTGTCAGCAAAAGAAGTTTGTTCTAGAACCAGGAATCTATATACGGGACTATGAATCCCATAACCCACAAAAGCACACCTGATTCCTCTAGGACCTAACTTTACTCTCTTAGAATCAATAATCCTGACTTCTGCTATACTTCCCCACACTTTGAAGTAATGAAGATATGGTTTCTTCTTTTTCCATAATTCATATGGGGAGATATCTAATTTTTTGTGTGGGATGACATTTAGAATACGGTTTGCTGTTAACAATGCTTCCCCCCACAAATTTAGTGGTAATCCAGAATTTAATATCATACAGTTGATCATCTCAACTAATGTCCTATTTTTGCGTTCCGCTAGGCCATTTTGCTGAGGTGTGTAAGGTGCCGTAAATTCATGGATTATACCATTTGATTCACAGAAGTCGTTGAATTCATTAGAAGAGTACTCACCCCCTCTATCACTTCTGAGGGCTTTAATCCTTACATTTAACTGATTTTCCACTTCGGCCTTATAAAGCTTAAACTTTTCAAAGGCTTCATCCTTAGATTTTATCAAGTATACATAGGAAAATCTAGTGAAGTCATCGATAAATGTGATAAAATACATTTTTCCTCCACGAGTTAAGGTATTATTTAAATCACAAATATCGGAATGAATTAGCTCCAAGGGTTGTGATTTTTTCATGCCAGTCCCAAACGGTTTTCTGGTTATTTTAGAATGGGCACACACATCACATTTCCCTTCTTGTTGTATTTCATATTTTGGTATAAGTCCCAGGATCATCATTCTTTTCATTGAATGATAATTAACATGACCTAGTCTAGCATGCCATAAAGATATAGAATCCACTATATAAACGGAAACATCATTATTATTATTATTATTATTCAGTTTAATCATACCATTACATGAATATCCTTTGCCAACAAACATACCATTCTTGGTGATAATCAACTTATCAGATTCAATCACCATTTTGAATCCTCTCTTATTGAGAAGATCGCCTGACACTAGATTTTTAGACATGTCAGGTACATGCAATACATTTGTTAGTGTCGATCTTTTGCCTGATGAAAAGAAGCTCGACTTGTTCCTTTTCCAACAACGTTCGCACGAACGTTATTACCCATCTTTACTTCTTGTCAGTTGTAATACTTTCATAGGTCTTGAAGAAGTTTCGGTCCTTCGATATGTGAATAGTTGCACCAGTATCTAGCCACCATCCACCATCGGATATTACTGTGTTAGCTTCAAGAACCATTGCTACAAGTTGGTCTTCGCCATGTTAGCTTTGAGCTTTCGATTGTTTCTTCTGTGTCGACATTCCTTTATGTAGTGTCCAGAGCTTATTGCGAAGTGACACTTGCCCTTTTTCTTTCCCTTTTTCTTAAACTCTGTATCTTTCTTTGGGGAATAGATTTGGAGTTACGCATTTTGGCTTGTCATCTTCTACAATATTTGCTTTGGAATGATTTTTCAAGCACTTTCTTTCTTGTCTCGGTTTGGACTCTTCTTCTATACGAAGATGTCGTTGAAGCCCTTCAAGAGTGTATTTCCTTTCATCATGTTTCGGTTTCTTTTTATAATCAAACCATGATGAGGGTAATTTTGCAATTACCACAGACCGCCAGGAATTCTTCGGAAGATCTATACCACCAATCTTCAATTCATCAACCAAGTTACGTAGTTCGGTTACTTGGGAGAGAATTGATCATTTTTAAACTTGAAGTGGACATAATTGTCGATCGAAATTTACGAGTGCTGATCTCTTCGATTATATATTTTTGATCTAATTTTGTCCACAGAGATCTTTAGCAGATGATATTTTACGGTATGAGTTATAGATGGAATTAGAGAGGGCGTTTAAGATATGACCTTTGCATAGAAAATCGTCCTCCTTCCTTTTCTTCCGTTCTGCCTTCACTTGATCTGAGTCATCGTCAGTTGGCTCGGTCAGAGAGAAGGCAGATCATCATCTAGGATATAAGATAACTTCAGAGTTGTCAAAAAGAAAAGCATCTTCTGCTGCCATCTTGAGAAGAATTGACCGTCGAAACGATCCAGTCGCACAAAGTCTTGGTTCATAACTTGAATGGAATGAATTGCCTCCATTGTGAAAAGAGTTAAAATCTGTCTTGAATGTTAGATTTTGATAGATAAATAATACACAACGGAGGATAGAAGAAAACAATAACGAAACGATCAGATCTGTCAGGTTCAAGGCTTGACTTCTATAATCAATTTCTCAAGAATGATTTCTTTGCCCTTTTGGAATTTCAAAGTAAGTGCAAACAAAGGAAGTCTGCAAATTGTCTTGAGGATACAATGAACACTCAATCCGATTTTCAACACGAAAATTTGCACATTTAAGTGTTGCACAGATCTCTAGTTTTGACACCGATATGCCTTAAGACGTTCAGAGAAAAACTCAGTAAGAGATTAAATCGAGAGTAATTGCACAGAAGATGATCTAATCTTAATGATTTTTTTGAGTATATCTTCTGGATTATAGAATCCAGGATTTATATCAATTGAAAGGTTATGGATTTCATCCTGAAGAGGTGCAAAAGTGCCTCTTCAAGAAATCCATACCCATTCACAGCAAATAATTGCCTTCCATGAAAGGACATGACTCTTTGTCCTATGGCAGTTATTTCTGTACCCATTCAGACAGAAACAGTTATCCAACAGGAAAAACTGTATCCACATAAGCGACACATGGCATAAGTGCCATATGTACAACAGGAAAAACTGTATCCACATAAGCTACACATGGCATAAGTGCCACATGTACAATTACTCTCAATTAATAAAAAAGGTAATAAATCATCAGGGTACCATGGCCCAAAAAATTTGAACCGAGTGCTAAAAAGACTAAGGTTCTTATTGCTCCTTGCGACGATGCGCACGTGCGAAGTGCTAAGTGCGCCTAATAAAGCGCCAAAAAGCGCCCGCGCCCTTCTATATGCCTGATGACGGTGCCATACCGTCCTCGAGGAGATTTGAACCACAGTTGCATAAGCAAAACCCTTTCTCTTACCGACAGGTTATACACACTATTTATGGAAAGTTTAAATAATTAATATATTTATTTACTTTCTAAAAATAACTTTTATTTTTGAAATTTATTTTTTTATTTTTAAAAAACACAACACCCCACAAGCCAGAAACAATGTCAATGACTGGGCTAATGAAATCTATGGCTGTAGAGGGGGAAGAGAAAAAGGGTGGAAATGAGCTCTCAAAAATGTTATTAAGGAGTTCAATGTCAATATTTCAATGTTATATTAGCTTTATTTCTGAGGTATGTTAGTGGTCTCATATTTCTCTCAGAATGATTATGAGGTATGTTAGTGGTCTCATATCTCTCAGAATGATTCCATCTTCTGAGACTCTAAATTTCAGTCGTAATGGCTGGTTTATTCATTTAAAATCAGGAGGAAGCTCTCCCAAACCAATTCTGATTTAATAATGAGAGACGCTCAAGTGTTCTTAGAGCACTGTAAGCTTTAGTTCTCCTATTTGCGTTGGGATACTTAAACAGTCCAATCGATTGATATAGACTGTCCATTAGGTTCAACAAAAATTCCATGAGCTATCATGCAAATATCACACCAATAGGATACAATGATCATAACCATGTGATCAGTGGCCTCTAATATAGACAGTCATGATCATTTGTACAAAAATAGGTCTAAGCAACAATGCAATCCATCTATTTGATAGCTCCCATCATCGATTGCTTATGATTCTAAAGAATCACTTCTAATAGACAATCATAACAATCCTATCCATGAGATGGCTACAAAAGATGGCCCAATCAAGATGGATTTGACCATCCAAGAAGTCTTGCTTATATATGGTAGCCTTTGAAACATGTTTTAGGCTTAATGAGCGGTTTAGATGGACTTGTTGGACTGTCAAAGTAATCCAAATACAACTGGGAACACGGCAACTTACAGTTTCTTGAGGGCGCCGGAGCATTTTTTATTTAATGAATAGCACAGGTCGAGTTCCCTGTTGTGCACCAAGTTTGTGTATGTGAGGCACGTGGTTTATCAAAACTGTTGATCTGATGGCCCCATCAGGATCGACAATGAGTCAAGTGATCTAACTTTTCTATTGTTGGCATGCAAATGAATAGCAAGAAAGAAATGCACGAGTAATACACATTCAATTGTAAGACTAAAGATTTCATTGCAAGGATATTCTCATGGCGAAGATCGACCAGAAAAGGCCTGATCGAAGGTGAAAGTGATCAGGACCATCAGAACCTAAAGCAAGCGTATATCGCAACCCAGAATCCATGGCTGATGCGGGTAAGCTCCTCCCATATTGCAATCTCCATGATTAGGATGCATGGATTCGAATCCAATAAAGGCCAGCTGAAGTAAAGAAAGCCCTCCGTTTTGAATTGGTCTGGTCTGTTAGATATGTAGACGGAAGAGTAAATAGACCTCCTTCTGTCAAGCCAAAGATAAGGCTAACTACACCGCAGGTGAAGCTGGGATGCGAGGAAATGTAAAATCCCCCTTCTGAAAGGTATCATTAAGCTCTTCCATGTCCGTTAGCCATGTCAGGTGGCTAGTGCGTAGTGGGGACTCTAGTATGTGGAATCAGGCGAGCCCTAGTGATGCAGGGATGAACGTGATGAGAATAACTACTCCGAATCCACAGAGCTTGTCTGGACTCCTCACGGAGACTTTTCGAATCCACGAGGAAGGAAAGTAGGAAATAGAAATAATATTCTAATAAATTCGAACTTGATTAATTGATCATTGATAATTGCCTAATGTGTCTCTTTACACCATTAATATAGAAAAAAATTAATATAAAATTCGTAATTACCAAAAATAACAAAATTCCAACTCTAATAAAAATCCTAATTCTAATAAAACTCTTCTAAGGTCTAATTTCTAAAAATAAAAATTGCAAATAAACTTTCTCTGGAAGAGTCCTAGTATAACTAAAAGTTATTTCTATAAGGAAAGAAAATCTAAAATTCTAAAAAATATTAAAAAATCAGAATTACTAAAAATAGTAAAAATTTTCTAAAAATTCGTTTTTGAGCTGAAAGCGCGCGTTTTCTAATGAAACGGACAGATGCGACCCACTTTGTGGGTCGGTTCACCTCGGATGGCCCGTTTCAGTAAAGATTGATAGGTTGTACGCCCCATAACAATACCTGGATCAAAAGTTATGGTCAATTTACGGTCCACCTCCTTTTGGCTCAACCATGCTGGGAATATCTCTGTGACATGTTCTACATCAGACCCCTCTACTTGAAAAAAAACTCGTCCTCGAGTTATGCAAGAGACTTGGCACATGAGTCTGAGATAACTTCTGACGCCGATGTTCATTAGCTCTTTTTTTTTTTTTATACTTGGCATTAAGCTCTTGAGCTGACACAATACATGTACTCATGCATTCCTTGACTTGAGTAATATTGATCAGTTCCTTCACATCTGTCTTTAAGATCTCATATTTTTTCTTATAATGTGGGCAATCAGGCGGACTTGCCCCTGAGATGGGATCAACATGATTTTGTATATCTCGTATGGGAGGCAACTTATCGGGGAGTTCATCGAGCACAATCTCCTTGAACTCTTGCAACATTGGCTTCAAATCTTATGGGATATTCAAAGGCTCCATATATTCTTTCTTTTCAACTAATGAATATATATATCTTATTGCCTCAGATTATTTAACAAAAGCCTGTTCAGTTGTAAGATATTGTTCCTCAACTTTAGAAATCTTGGGTTGGTTCTCCCTTCCCATAGGGCCGAGGATAATCTTTTTACCATCTTTAATAAAGATAAATAGGTTATCCCGATGCCTATGTGTAGCATTAATATTATTTTGCCAGGGTTAACCAAGTAACATGTGGCAAGCTTCCATGTCGACCACGTCATACATTACTTCATCCTTATAATATTTACCAATGGAAAAAGATATACGACATCGTTCAGTTACCTCTGTTTTGTTGACCTCGTTGATCCATCTAATTATGTATGGAGGTGGGTGTCTTTCTGTTTTCAGTTGTAGCTTTTTCACCATTATTTTCGACACGAAATTCCCATCGCTCCTGACATCGATGATCATATTGCAGACTTTTTTGTATGTAGTGCACCTTGTTTGAAAGATGTTGTCTCGTTGTAATTCTATTTCTACGTTTGGCATGTATAACGACTTCCTCATAATCGAAGTGGCAGCCTATGATTTACCATCATCTGATGGTGCTTTATAGAAATTGGGGTTGTGTCGTACAGTGGCCATGGGCGGTTGAGCATCACTTTGAACTCGGGGCGGAATTAGCGCATCGCAATACGGTTGAGGGTTGCCTGCAGCCCTTGCATGGTCAAATAACTCTCCCGGTGGAAAGCTTTCATTCTTTCCGCAAGATAACGAATCCCTGGATCTTCATCCACAGGATTTTGATTCATACCTTCATTATTTACCATCGGCCGGAGGGAAAACCTCGCTCTGATTCCAATTAACATAGGGATGAACGTGATGAGGATAACTACTCCGAACCACGGAGCTTCTCTGGACTCCTCACAGAGACTTCTCGAATCCACGAGGAAGGAAAGCAGGAAATAGAAATAATATTCTAATAAATTCGAACTTGATTAATTGATCATTGATAATTGCCTAATGTGTCTCCTTATACCATTAATATAGAAAAAAAATAAACTAAAATTCGTAATTACCAAAAATAGCAAAATTCTAATTCTAATAAAAATCCTAATTCTAATAAAGCTCTTCTAAGGCCTAATTTCTAAAAATAAAAATTGCAAATAAACTTTCTCTAGAAGAGTCCTAGTATAACTAAAAGTTATTTCTATAAGGAAAGAAAATCTAAAATTCTAAAAAATATTAAAAAATCAGAATTACTAAAAATAGTAAAAAAAATTTAAAAATTCATTTTTGAGCTGAAAGCGCGCGTTTTCTGACAAAGCGGACAAATGCAACCCACTTTATGGGTCAGTTCACCTCGGATGGCCCGTTTCAGTAAAGATTGATAGGTTGTAGGGGTGCACACGGTTCGGTTCGGTTCGGTTCTGGGGTAAAACCGGAACTGAACCATTCCCAACGGTTCTAGGATTTGCGGAACCGGAACCGGACCGTTAGCATACTAGAATCGAACCAGAACCGGACCGTGAAAACCGGTTCGGTTCCACGGTTCTCAGTTTTTAGAAAATTCAACAATGAATGCCAAAGAGCTTATTTAACTGACAGAGTTGATTACCGTTCTTCAGAATCACTTCAGAATTTACAAATCCTTTTAGACGAAACAAAGCCTACAGGAAATGTTTGTAATGTAGTTTCCGATATACATGCTCCAGCTGCACGAAATCCAATGAACCTATCGTTTACAACATCAGATTGTTTGGAACAAATGCATCTGCTAGATGAGCAGTCAAATTATGACTCTTAAGTTTCAAAAGGATTTGCTTGGAGAGCCCCATCTTCCAATAGGTAGTAAAGGTAATGGGTCCACAGAATTAGAAACAGATGTTTCTAACATAGAACACAGCAAGCAAGACCATAATTCTGGATCATTCATTCAGAAGTGGGTTCCCATACAGAAAAAAGATGCACTGTTGTTGAACACAAGCAGAAAAAAGATGTCTCTCCGATTCTTGAACGAACATATAGTGTTCAAAACTGCAGGACTTGTTCAGGAGATCAGCTAATAGGAGATTCTTTGTGCATGCATCAGATACCTAATGTTTTTCTGGGAAACTTTTGGCAGTGGTACGAAGGACCTGAGAGTTATGGATTGGAAGTGAAGGCAGAGGAGTATCAGAATCCAAAGAGATAGTCATACATGAACGATGGGATTAGTAGGCTGTAAATGGGCCGAGGAAGCAAGGTATAAAAAATAAAAAATGGAATGGTTCTGGATCAACGGTTCGGATCCAAGGTTCAGATCCACAGTTCTGGGCCACGGTTCAATGGATCGGTTCCATGGTTCGGTTAACGGTTAACGGTTCGGTTCTTCATACCCCTAAACCGGAACCGAACCGAATCCAACGGTTCTTGCACTTTTGGAACCGGAACTGGAATTGGTGTTGTCTAGAACCGGACCAAACCAAACCGATCCAACGGTTCCGGTCCGGTTCCACGGTTCTACCAGTTAAATGTACACCCCTAATAGGTTGTACGCCCCGTAACGATACCCGGATCAAAAGTTATGGTCAATTGACGGTCCACCTCCTTTTGGCTCAACCATGCTGGGAATATCTCTGTGACACGTTCTACATCACCTAGTAGGGTCTTTCATTTACTGTCAGATCTTTCCCAATCCATCCATGACAAGTTGTTTCTTGATCAGGTGGGGCTGGGGAGCATCAGGGAGGCTAGAGGCCTAGCTTAGTGCCTTGAGGTATATGTTTTTAAGGATGTGACAGGCGAGCCCTAGCTTTTTTGGTTGCTGGGGTTAACCGGAATGTTTAGGCTAGTTGCTTACCCCTGTTTATATGAAGATAGAGACAACGATTTCTGAAAATAAATAAATAAAAAGCTACCATAGAATGAGATCGGACTAGACTAACTTAGATGTGCTTATGTACACCGTATGTGTTGAATCCGGTGAGGTGGTGTTGAAGACCGTGCACCATAAACAACCTTTTTTTTTCTATTAAAATTATTCTTATCTCCATTTCTACCCTACAAAGGGGTAGGGCTGTACACGAACCGGATTAGCTCGGTTAGCTCACTCGACTCGACTCGAAAAAGCTCGATTCGAGCCTAGTTGATCTGATTTTTTTAGCTTGAAAATTTTTCAAATTGAGTTCGAGCTTGTCCAAGCTCGACTCAACTTGGATCGAACCCCAACTCGAATCAAACTTGGATCGAACCAGTTCAGTGACTCTATTTCTTTGATATTGATGTTACTCATCAAGTGTTTGATGAAATAACTCAATGAAGTGTCGACTGCTGGCAAGGAAGGTATGTATACGAAACAAATGCCCTTTTTTCCGGATTTTGATGTTGCTTGCAAGTTATTTGATGAAATACCTATAAAACCACTGCTGTTGTTTTACATACAGTGAGAATTCGAAGGTGCAGTGCATGTGTTTGTGAGAATGTTGTACAGGTGAACTCGACTCAATCTTAACTCGAACTCAGATCCAACTGGCTCGAGCTGGCGATCAAACCGTATGCGGATTGGCTGTTGACAGGTTGAGTAGCGAGACCGCTACTGAAGTGACGTCACCAAGTTTCGTGGGCTTCACCATGATGTATGTTTTGTATCCACGATGTCCATCCATCTGGAGAGATCATTTTAGGGTAAGATCCAAAGAATGAGTCACATCCAAAGCTCCAATGGACCCCACCACCAAAAAACAGTGGGGAGAGTGATGCCACCGTTAAAAACTTCTAAAGGCCACAAAAGTTTTCGATCAAGCTGATATTTGTGTTTTCCCTTCTTTAATGTCTTTGTTAACTTTTGAGCAGGTTGGATTTCAAAAAAAAAAAAAAAAAAAAAAAAGCATTATAGTTGGCCTTAGGAAGGTTTCAACAGTGGGCATTAATCTTCCCACTATTTTCTGTGATAGTGTCCACTAGAGCTTTGGATCTATCTCATTCTTTGGCTCATGCCTTAAAATGATATCTCCAAATGGCTGGACGTTGTGGATACAACACATACATCATAGTGAGGTCCACATAACTTGATGACGTCACTTCAGTTGTGAGTCTCGCTACTCAACCTGTCAGTATTTAATCCGCATTCTGATCGAACCGAGCCGTGCTGGCCAGTCAGGCTCGAGGACCGAACCGAGTTCAAGCTAGGGTCAACCTGCCAGCTCGACTCGCTTACACCTCTACACAAGGGTTTCAATGGCTGGGTTAGGGCTAGGCCAAGCTCTGTCCAAGCCTGATCCTTATCTTTTAATCTAGGCCCAACACTAGCTTGATCCCATGATTAGCCAAAAATCCAGCCCAAACCCATAACGGAATTTTTATATGGGAGCCTAGCCCAGCAAAGCACAATGAAATTTGAAAAAAAATAATAATAATAAATAAATAAAGGGATGCACACCCTTAATTTTTCAAGGGCCCACCTCGATGTGTATGTAAGATTTACTGCCATCATTAGATGCAAAGGAATTAGGTTTATCTATGATTCAGGTTAGTTGCAAGAGAGACATCACCATGATCATTATATTAAATTCACTCCAACTGTTAGATGCCACACTAATATTTAGACACTAGGCCTTAAAAATCAGGCCCATCCTAGATTCGTGTGGGCCACACTAAGGAAAATTGTACGGAGGATGAACGTTGCCCTGTGTAACTTTTCATTGCACGCCCACCCTTTATTTTCTAGGCCTTATTATATACGTGAGATTCACTCCAACCATTAGATGTGTGATCCTATGTTAGGTCCATGGAAAAAAAAAAAAACCAAGCTGACCTATGATTCAAGTGTGCCGCACCAAGGAAAACAGTTGGGAGAGATTACACCCTTATACTTATGGGGCCCACTGTGATGATAATATAAAATCCACTCCAACTCTTAGATACTATAAAAAAGCTTGAGCGTGGGCCAACCATCAGGCCCATCCATTATTTAGGTGATCCAAGTGAAGGGAAACTGTCCTGTACACTGGAATGAATGGGACACAGATTAAGTGATGGGTGAGGCCATGACCATGGGCACAAATCTATATGTCGTATCTACGTTGTCCATTCTTTTTCTAGCTCATATTAAGGCATGGTTTCAAAAATGATGTAAATTCAAATCTAAGTGGACCATAGAGCAAGGATTAAACTCCCATGGTTAAAAACTTCTTAGGAGCAATAGAAGTTTGAATCTTGTGATTTCCTTTTATCTAGGTCTATGTGACCTTATCAATAGGTTATATACCAAATAAAGGCTGTATGGAGTTTTTAATGGTAGGTGTTTAATTACCACTGCTTTCCTCTAGTGTGATAATCTAAGATTTAGATCTATCTCATTTTTTTACCATGCCCTAAAATGAACTACTGTAACAAGTGGACGTCATTGATATATAACTCATACATCAAGATAGGCCCCACGATCAGGGCCTCACCCACTCTGCCGTTATATTGCCTCGCTTAATCTACGCTGGAAGTTTACAAAGGGGATAAAAATTCAAACCCGAGACTGGCCCAGGCCTCATCCTCTCGCTCAAGCCCAGCCTGATGCGGGACAGGCCCGGAAGCCTAGCGAGCCGCCCATTTACACCCCAGTTAGCGTATTTTTTACCTTACGGTTAGAATTCAGTGGGGGTAAAATCGTCATAAAAATATAAAGATATTTTTGCCCTTACAGTTAAGATTAAGAGTAAATAAGAGGGGATAAGTTCGTCATAAAAATATTGATGGTTGGGAGGGAGCTGTTGAGATTTTACCGCAAAATAGATAGCTTGGATCCAACCCGATTACTTCCTTTAACCCGCACAAAGAGGAAACGGAGTTTGATGACGCATCGTATGCGTAGAACAGTTGTACCTTCACAAGCGAGCAATGACTGAGTTAATGAAATCAATGGCTATGGAGAAGGAAAAGAAATGCTATTTGAGTGTGGAATTCAACATCGATTCATTTGGAAGAACCCCTAATATTATAATATTAGCTGTACTTCTCATCCTCTGCAATGATTCCATCTTCGTTGACCCTAATTTTGGCCCATAATGATGGGTTTATTCATTTAAAATTTGACCCTAAATTTGGCCCGTAATGATTGGTTTATTCATTTACAATTTGGAGGTAGTTATACCTAATCCTACACTAATTTGATTTATACCTAATTCTACACTAATTTGATAAAGACATATTCTTAGGTGCTCTTCAAGAGCTGAAAACTTAAGTTCTCCTATTTGCATTGGGCTATTTTAAAACTCTAATCGATTGATCTACACTAAGGTGTCTCATATCGATATCGGTTGGCGTAACGGTGCCCTTCGAAACCGATACGGATACGGGGGCGTAACGGCCCGTAACGGTGGAAAAAAAAAAAATTTTGTCAAAAAATATGGATTAAATCCAGAATATTCTAAGCATTCCAAATATGCATTCATTTATAAATTGGAACATGTTTATGGTGGTGTAACGGTCCACTCTTTAGTGAGAAGTTGTATCGAACTGTCTGATGAATTTATGAACCAGATAACCTGAATTTGACTATAAAATTCATATATTTAATTTTCTAACTATCTACTATCAATGATAGATATATTAGAATGAATGTAATATGAAAATATCTTATATTTAGGTGTTTGCAATTATTTTTGAGGGCCAAAATTCATACGTAAATAGAAAAAAAATATAAAATGGCACCCCAAATATGTAAAATGCACATTAACATGTTCTACTATGATTATCACATCATATGGCATCATTAAAACAGTAAGAGAATTATTAAAAAATATTTTTCAAATTTTCAAAAAATGACCAAAATAAATGCGTAAATAGAAAAAAATATATAAAATATATAAAATGGCACCCTAAATATGTAAAATGCATATTAACATGTTCTACTATGATTGACACATTATATGGCATCATTAAAACAGCAAAAGAATCATTAAATCATGATTTTTTAAATTTTTTTAAAAAAGGGCCAAAATAAATGCGTAACTAGAAAAAAATATAAAATGACACCCCAAATCAGTAAAATGCACATTAACATGTTCTACTATGATTCACACATCATATGGCATGATTAAAACAATAAAACAACTATTGAAAAATAATTTTTCGAATTTTAGAAAAAGGGGTCAAAATTCATGCGTATATAGAAAAAAATATTAAAAATATATATATAATGTCACCCTAAATCTGTAAAATGCACATTAACATGTTCTACTATGATTAACACATCATATAGCATCATTAAAACAACAAAAGAATTATTAAAAAATGAATTTTCGAATTTTCAAAAAAAAGGGCCAAAATAAATGCGTAAATAGAAAAAAAATATGAAAATAAAAATAAAAAATGGCACCCCAAATCTGTAAAATGCACATTAACATGTTCTACTATGATTAACACATCAAATGGCATGATTAAAATAGGAAAACAACCATTAAAAATTGATTTTTCGAATTTTAAAAAATGGGGCCAAAATTCATGTGTAAATAGAAAAAAAATATTAAAAAAATATTAAATGGCACCCCAAATCTGTAAAATGTACATTAACATATTCTACTATGATTAACACATCATATGGTATGATTAAAACAGCAAAACATATTAAAAAAGTATAAATACCTATTTTTGACGAATTTCTGAAAAATGAACCACCGAGCTTTGATTCAAAAAAATCCGTAATATAATGTGTTTTTATCTCAAATACTCAGCCAAGGTTGGTCGAAATTAGTAATAGAATGAGTGAGAAACAGTTTGGAAGTAAGAGGTTTCAAAAAAACAGCAAAAACAGAGCTTAAAATGAAAAAAAAAAAGTTACCGTAATTCAGCTAATACGGGACCGTAACGGGCCTGTAATAGCCCGTAACGGCCGATACGGGTACAAAATCGGCTAACGGCCGATACGACCCCGAAACGCGTAACGGTTCCTACCATTACCGTTACGTATCGGCCGTAAACGTATCGGTCGTTACGGCCGATACGTAATCATTTTGGCACACCATGATCTACACTGTACATCAGGTTTTACAAAAAATAAAAATAAAAAAAATCATGGGCTAGCTTACAAATTTGAAGCTAATTTGATGATGGCAACTATCTCATGTATAGCCTCTAATATGAACTATCACTACAAAAATATGTTTAACGAATGATGCAATCCGTCTATTTGATAGATCCCATCATGGGTTGCTTATGATTCAAAAGAATCACTTCCATTAGACAACCATAAAAATCATAGCCATGAGTTGGAAATAAGGACGGCTATATAAAATAGGCCAATAAATATATATTTGATCATACAATCAGCCTTATTTTTACATGGTAAAACATGAAACGTGTTGTAGACTTAATGAACGGTTTAGATGGACTGATTGGACTGTTATCCGATCCAAAACTCAAAAGTGCCTAACTTAAGGAAAATTGTTAAATCATGCCTAAAACTACTATAGTCTAGGCCGGGTTGCCACATGAGTTTTAAAACGCCATAAATTTAAGGACGTTCCTTTGTTGAGGTGGAGCATGTTAGATGCATGGATTGGATGGTACATGCATATCATGATGGGACACAGAAACAATAGGTAAGATTTTAATGAGTGGATTTTACATCAACTCCAAGGTGGAGCCCCTCAGTGGCACGACCCCCTTTCCAAAAAGACCTGTGAATCACCCCTCTCTCATTGCGTGAAATGCCTGAGTAAAATATCTCTCATAGCATGCCCAACCTTTATTTTCTAGGAGACCCACCCTAATGTGTATGCGAGATTTACTCCAACCATTAGATTTGTGATCCTGCACTAGGTCTATGGACAAAAAACCAAACTTGACCCATGATTCAGGTGTGCCATACCAAGGGAAACAGTTGGGAGAGATAAGCACACACTTATACTTATGGGACTCCACTGTGATGTTAATATAAAATCCACTCCAACTGTTAGATACCAGACAAAAGCTTGAGCCTGGGCCCAAACATCAGGCCCATCCATTATTTAGGTAAGCCAAGTGAAGGGAAATGGTCCTGTACACTGGAATGAATGGGACATAGACTAAGTGATGGGTGAGGCCCTGACCATGGGGCCCACCTCAATGTATATGTTTTATATCTATGTTGTCTATTTGATGCAGGGAAGGACATGAGGTCCACCACCATCTTCCTCATGGGGAGTAACTGTTCTGAATCCATGACACTTCTTTTGACTCCTCACAGAGATTTCTTGAATGCACGAGAAAAGAAACAAGAAAATATAAATAAATTCTAGAAAATTCGTAATTAGATTGATGATTCCAATAAACGAGTTTACAACCCTTTAAATAGGGATACTAAGTCACGGGGGAAGTTTCGGAATCAAACTACAACTAAAACTCCTAGAATTCGCGACTTACTATAAATAGTAAACTAGATGGTCGTGATGTCTAGTAGTGTGCATGGTTTTCGGCCAAAAATAGTAAGTGTCCTATTTGGTCGAATCATGACGTTCTCCTAATTATTCTAAGCACTTTTCATGTTGGGCACAACTCCTAAAGCCTAACGTATGAAGAGTTGTACTTAAACTAAAACTTATTATAAATAGTAAAAATGAAAATAAAACGGAAATTCGACTGTTGATTTGATGGTATTTGGGTAGCTAAAGTAGCTCGTCCTACTCCAAAATCATATATGGTACGTCGAATGACTCATTCCAAATTGCAAGATACGCCCAATTTAAGGTCCTAACGGTCTGGATCACTTCCGCTTGCGATCAGGCCTTTTCTGGTCCATCTTGGCTATGAAATTATCCGCGACCCATTCTACATCACCATTCTTTTTCCAGCTCATTTTAAGGCATGGTCTAAAAAATGATGTAAATCCAAATCTAAGTAAACTATAGAGCAAGGATTAAACTCCCATGGTTAAAAACTTCTTAGGAGCCACATAAGTTTGGATCTTGTGTTTTCCTTTTTGACGCAGGGAAGGAGGTGAGGTCGACCACCATCTTCCTCAAGAGGATAACTATTCTAAATCAACGGAACTTATCTAAAGTCTTTACAGAGACTTCTTGAATCCACGAGGAAAAAAATAAGAAAATAAAAAATAAATTATATGAAATTTGAAATTGATTAATGAATCAAATAAACGAGTTCACAACCCTTTAAATAGGGATATTAAGCAATGGAAGAAATTTCGGAATCAAACTACGACTAAAACTCCTAAAATTCACAACTTACTATAAATAGTAAACTAGCGGGAAAGGTTAACTACGACTAAAACTCTTAAAATTCTCAACTTGTAAACTAGTGCACAAGGTTTTCGACCAAAAATAGTAAGTGTCCTATTTGGCCGAACCACGACGTTCTCCTCTAAGCTTCTTTCATGTTAGGCGCAACTTTTAACGGATGAAGAGTAATACTAAAACTAAAACATACTATAAATAGTAAAAACATAAATAAAATAGGAATTCTACTGTTGATTTGGCAGTATTTCACAATTTTGGCGTGTGCAACCCTACATAGCGGGGTTGGGTGACTAAATTAGCTCATCCCCCAAAATCATATATGTTATGTCGAATAACTCATTCCAGTTTGCGAGATACGTCTGATTTAAGTTCCGATGGTCCGGATCACTTGTGTCATCGACTAGGCCTTTTCTGATCTATCTTGGCCATGAAACTGTCCGCGACCCGCTTTACATCACTTTTATCCATTTTATTTTATTTTATTATTATTATTATTTTTTAAGGAAAATTCATTCATTGTTGGAAAATATACAAGTATCTGGACATTCGGGCTTTCCCAGGTAAAGGACCTGGCAGAAGCCTATCATGGCCAACAAGAAAGAAGGAAAAGGATATGCAAAAGTGAAAAATAGAAGAGAAAAACGAAACGAAAGAGCGAACAGCCTCGGAGAAGATTCAAGATCTCTCCTTGGAAGGAATCTGCCTAACCGCTCCTAGACCCACTGAATCAAGAAAAAGCAACCCTCTAACCTGTGGCGGTCTATGTGACCTTATCAACAGGTTATATAGCAAATAAATGACAGTACGGAGTTTTTAATGATAGGTGTTTAATCACCACTAATTCCCTCTTGTGTGGTAACCTAAGATTTAAATCTATCTCATTTTTATTTTTTTTTACCATGCCCTAAAATCAACTACTGAAAAAAGTGGACGTAGTCAATATACAACTCATACATCAAGGTGGACCCCACGATCAGGGCCTCACCCTCTATGCTGTCACACTTAAATCTACACTGGAAGTTCACAGAGGGCTTGAAATTCAAGCCTGAGACTGGCCCGGGCCTCATACTCCCGCTCAAGCCCAGCCCGATGCGGGCAGGCCCGGTAACCTAGCGGCCGCCCATTTACACCCCAGTTACGTATTTTTGCCCTTACAGTTAGAATTCAGTGGGGGTAAAATTGTCATAAAAATATAAGGATATTTTTGCCCTTAAAGAGTGGATAAATTCATCGTAAAAATATAAATGGTTGGGAGGGAGCTGTTGAGATTTTACCGCACAATAGATGGCTTGGATTCAACCCGATTCCTTCCCTTAACCCGCACGAAGAGGAAACGGAGTTTGATGAAGTATCGTATGCGAAGAACAGTTGTACCTCCACAAACGAGCAATGGCTGAGTTAATGAAATCAATGGCTATGGAGAAAGAAAAGAAATGCTATTTAGCGAGGAATTCAATATCGATTCATTGGAAGAACCCCTAATATTAGCTGTACTTCTCACCCTCTAATATGATTCCATCTTCGTTGACCCTAATTTTGGCCAGTAGTGATGGGCCTATTCATTTAAAATTTGGAGGTAGTTCTATCCAATCCTACACTAATTTGATAAAGGCATATTCTCAAGTGCTCTTCGAGAGCTGTAAACTTAAGTTCTCCTATTTGCATTGGGCTACTTTAACACTCCAATCGATTGATCTATATTGTACATTAGGTTTTACAAAAATTTCATAGGCTAACTTGCAAATATAAAGCCAATTCGATGATGGTAACCATCTGATGAATAGTCTCTAATATGAACAGTCAATATCATTTGTACAAAAATAGGTCCAACAAATGATTCGATCCATCTATTTGATAGATCCCATCATGGATTGCTTATGATTCAAAAGAATCACTTCTATCAGACAACCATAACAATCATATCCATGAGTTGGAAATAAGGACGGCTATATAAAATAGGCCAATAAATATAGATTTGATCATACAATCAATCTTATTTTTACATGGTAAAACATGCAATGTGTTCTAGACTTAATGAACAGTTTAGATGGACTGATTGGACTAAGTTATCCTATCCAAAACTCAGAAGGGCCTAACTCAAGGAAAAGTGTTAAATCATGCCTAAAACTACTAAATTCTACGCCGGGATGCCACATGAGTTTTAAAATCCCATAAATTAGGATGTTCCTTTGTTGAGGTGGACCATACATGGTAGATGCATGAAATATTGGATGGTACATGCATATCATGATAGGACACAAAAACAGTCTGTAAGATTTTAACGAGTGGGTATTCCCTCTTAATTCTTTCATGTCGTGTGGCTCATCTTAAACTTGGGTCTGCCTGAGTTTTGGGCTCCAGCCCAAACGTGTGAGGGTTCACCTGATGGTCAGAGTGGATGTCATGCACAGACCACATGAACCCACCATAGCTAAAACTAATAACATTCTCACTGCTTATGCTACCTAGTACCGTTGTCCTACTACGAATAGGCCGTCCCACAATTTTCTCTGAAGAATAATCCCACCGCAGGTGGCTCCCACCGTTGTCGCTATCTGTGAACATTTAACAACGAGGTCCAACTCATCCACCCTACATGGGAAACGGATTGGATGGATGGTGGTCCGTGCTATGTATCTGTTTCATCCCTTGCGTCCATCTATTTTTATATACCATTTTATGGCATGAAACCAAAATGAGGTATATACCAATCTCAAGTGGACAACATTAGAGGAAATAGTATTGAATGAACATAGACTATCAAAAACTTTTTGGGGGCTATAAAAGTTTTGGATCAAGCTGATATTTGTTTTTTCCATTCATCTGGGTCTGTATGACCTAATAAACAAATTAGATGTCAAGGCCTTAAGAGGATTTTAATGGGGGATATCCCATCACTATTGTTTTCCTGTGGCGTGGTACACATGAGATTTATATCCCTTTCATTTTTGGATCAAGCTCTAAAATAATTTGTAAAAATGGATGGACGGAAAGGACAAAAAACGTACATTATGGTGGGGCCCACATAGCACCGACCATCAGCCACCGGGCTGGTGGCAGGAAGAGTAGCCAATTCGTTCTCCCCCACATGTGCCCTTCGTGGATGCCGGCCAGTCTGGAGAGTCCATGTCATGGGCTCCATTGTGGATGAGGACGCCGTTTGGCTAGTGAGTCGGTGACGCTGCCTCAAGCCAGCGGTTAGTGGTCGGTGCAATGTAGACCCACCATGATGTATGTGTTTTATCTCCACCGTCCATCCATTTTGGAATATAATTTTAGGGTTTTATCTGAAAAATTATATAGATCTAAATCTCAGGCAGACCACACTATAGGAAAACAGTAGTGATTGAATTTCCACAATTAAAAACCTCAAAAGTCCCACTGTAATGGTTATTTGACATCTAACCTGTTGATTAGGTCATACAGACTTGGATGAAGGGAAAAAATATATATATATATATATATATATATATATATATATATATATATATATATATATATATATATATATATATATATATATATATATATCAGCTTGATCCAAAACTTTTGTGGCCCCAAGAAGTTTTTAATGGTGGCCATTCAATCAACACTATGCGGTCCACCTGAGATTTGATCAAACTCGTTTTTGGGCTCATACCATATAATGATCTGCAAGAATCGGTGGACGGCATGGATGAAACACATACATCGGTGGGGCCCACAGAGCACCCACCACTAGCCATTGGCTGGTGGCAAGGTCAGTAGCCAATCCGTTTCCTGTGGATGGTATAGGGCCCAAGAATCACTTCGATTAAACAAGCTTCATCATTTGATTTTGCCCATTGAATTCTTACCTCTGATCATTTTCGTTCCAATTGTACATTCGTTGGTCATTGATTGGCTGGCTTGGATAGTTCAACCATTGTGATTTTCTGGCCATGCTGCATCCACACTAGGGATCATCATTTCAACGTTCCAGATCAATGTTCATTTGTGCAGTAATGAATTACCTAACTGAAAATAAAAATAAAAAAATCTGACCGGTTGATCGAAGTTCAAATCCAACCTCCTACCTATCAATGGCCTGAATCTTTGACACGTGTCGTCTCCTCGGATTTAGACATGTTCCCTTCAAATGAGGTGCTCATTGAAATGAGACCTGCAAAACATTTTCAGCAAGGGATTCCTTACACGTGGGGTCCATTTTCAGTCATCCAAGCAGTTACATGATGGAGTCCTTACACGTGGGGTCACACTTTGCGGTCACACTTTGCGGCACAATGTCCATCGTAAATTATTATTATTATTTTTTCAAAAGTCGTGCTAAATCAGTCCCACGAGCATAAATTTGAGTGGAGTTTTAACAACATACCAGATTCCGTCGCAATTTATTAATTTGCAACGTATTGAACCGTCGGAAAGTTTGCGACGAATACATCCATCACGAAATTACTTTTTTTTTTTAACCACCCAGCCTTCCTCATATCAACATTTAGCGACGGACTTTTCATCATTGTGCGACGAATTACCGTTCATCGCAAATCTAAACAAATTTCTAACTTTTTTCCCAAACATCATCATCATCATTATTATTATTATTATTATTATTATTTGTAAAATGTGATGGAAATTTATTCTTTATTTTAATCAAAATTTGAATTTTACTAGAATTAGTAACTTTTGAGAAAATTTGAGATTTTGTATAGAATTGATATTTTTAAATAACTGAAATTGAAAATTTTTTACATTTGAAACAAATAGGCACTTTGAAAAACATTATAAGTTAAGAAAATGTAATTTGGAAAAAAAAAAACAAAAACTTGGCATTTTCAAAAAATTGAGAAATTTGAATAGATTAAGAAGTTTGAAAAAAAAAAAAAAAAAAGATTTTGAAAATTGAGAGATATTTTGTATTTCCTAAAAAAAATGAGATAAAAAAATTCGACATTTTGATAATTAAAAAAACATACATTTTGAAAAGGAAAATTGATCGAGAAGTAGAAAAACATGCATTTTTAAAAAATGAAGTTCAAAAGTAGGGGAAAAAAAAAAAAGAAAAGAAAAAAAAAAACAATGTTTGTGAAAAATTGAGATTTAAAAAAGAATTGATATATATTTTTTAAAATAACATCTTAAACAAAAGAATTGGCACTTT
This sequence comes from Magnolia changhungtana, assembly GCA_030180095.1. Taxonomy (NCBI): domain Eukaryota; kingdom Viridiplantae; phylum Streptophyta; class Magnoliopsida; order Magnoliales; family Magnoliaceae; genus Magnolia; species Magnolia changhungtana. The sequence continues at coordinate 4,055,146 of JASAUF010000434.1, read as the reverse complement.
GGAAAAAAAAAAGATAATTTTGAAAGAAAAATTAGATATTAAAATTTTTGGGATTTTAAAAAGAAAATGAGATTTTGTATTTTGAAAAAAATTGAAATGTATCATAATAAAAAATGAGATTGTGGCAAAAATTGTGATTTTGAAAATAATTGGAAAGTTTGAAAGAAATGACATTCTAAAAAAAATGGAGAGATTTGAAAAAAAAAAAAAAAGAGTAGAATTTTGAATAAGTGAGATTAAAATAGTTGAGATTTTGACAAAAAATGACATTTTGAAAAAGAAAATTGAAAAGTTTAAAAAAATTGTGATTTAAAAAAATGACAATGGTAGTGAAAAATTGTAATTTTGAAAAAAAAAAATGAGACTTAAACAAACAATGAGATTTTGACAAAAATAAAAAAAATTTGTCAATTTTTTAAAAGAAATTTGATGCAGGACAATTAACCACTTGCTCTAAAAGCTCGAATTGTTAGAGTATAACGAATTAATCACTTTATCTCATAGCCCAGGCCGCACATCTCATGGGTTTTAGGACCTCGGCCGAACCCCCTTCGTGGGCCCCAAGTGTAAGACCCGTATCCTAGATCGCACTGTTCCGATGAACCCTCGATCCTTTTCGTCGAAGTCCGGCAATCCGCGACTAATAATCGACGTTGCGCACGATCGTAATTCGTATCCTTTAGATTCGAGTCGGTTTAATCCGAGACCTGTATCATTGCGACCGCACCGTCGCCGCGGTTCCAACGCCATGACTGCATCGATCCGATACCCCGACCAGAAGATGTGAGCCGGCGTTTATTTCGAAGAAACGCCGCGCTTTCTCAATCCCGAGAGAATCTCTACATAATGTCAAATCAATCCCATCAATCAATCAATCACATCAATCAATCAATCACTTCAATGTCAAGTACAAAGCACCCATGCTTTCTTTTCCACAAGTTAAGCAAACCCAAAAGTCCACCAATCCATCACCTCACCCATCACTCACATCCATCACCTCACATCACTCACCTCACATCTCCCATCCCTCTCTCCTTACAACTCTCTCTCTCTCTCCCTCTTTTCTCACAACATTTCCAAGCAAGGAGATAGCCCACACGTCCATGGCTTCCAAGTGAGAAAAGGGAGTTTGTGTGGCCCACCATTCCCATTCCAAAACCCATCATCCTAGCCATCCATTTCCCATCTCCACCATCAAAGAGGAGCACAAGGAGGGTGGCGTTCCAACGGACCGAAGAGATCAACCGGTGGGTGCTTATTAGGCTAGATTTTTCATGTTTTTATGGTGGACCAAGTGAGGCCTACCGATCAATGGTATGGATCTCACTTGGGACCTTAAGATGTGGCCGACGGCCCACCTTGATCTTCATGATCATTCCGTGATGGGGCCATTCTCCATGGACCCCATCATGATGTTTACTTTCTTTGCATAACATGGCCATTTAGACCATCCATTTCGGTGGAGAACGGATCTCCACCGTTGATTTTGATCGGTGGGCCCATATGAAATGGGACCCACTTAATGTATGTTGTAGATCATGTAACGGAGGGCCCATAGTGGCGGGGTCCCTCTACCACACGTTTATCTCTCTCCTCTTTCTTTCTTTTTTGTGTGTATATGAGATGATATGGCCTTGTGGCCCACCCGGATGGACCCCACCATGAATCACGTATTTTATCCAAGCCGTCTAAAGGTGGGGCCCACTTTACATATATATTGTAACCACACCACCTCCCCATGTGGTGGCCCACCTATGAAGGGCCCACCTCAAAAGGCGTTGGCACGCCCAAAAAAAAAAAAAAAAAAAAAGAGTCCAGGGACTCTCGGACGTGAAAAGCAAAAGAAAACAAATATTAGCCTTTGTGAAGGCATTGGGAGTGGGCCACCTGTATAGGATCCACCTTGATGATTAGATTTAATCCAAGCTATCCATCCTTTTCCCCGTATCATTTTAGGCGTTGAGCCAAGATATGAGATTAATCGACCCTCAGGCGGACCATACCTTTGGAAATAGAAACTTTCACCGTTGAAAACTTCTCTGATCTTTCTGTACATTGAAAAATACCCAATATTGGGCTTGATGGGTCTGTCCTGATCCCTAAAGACCGATGGATGAGGCGGATTTAACTGATGCGGGCCCTACACCGGAAAAACCACGGAAAAGGCGATTTCAAAAAAAAAAAAAAGCGGCGGCCGCTGCTGCTTGCCCAGCACAAGAAAATGCGGCGGCATGATCAAGGCCGCTAATAGGCGGGCGGGCGGACGCCGGGGCTCCACGGCCCTCGGCCGTGGGCCCCACCATGATGTATATTTTGTATCCACACCGTCCATGAGGTGGACCACCCCCGAGGTGGGTCCCTCCAAATTCTAGATCCATCCATGGCTCAGGTAGCCCACGTCATAGGAAACAGTGTGAATGAACGTTTGCCATTGAAACCCATTTGGGGTCCACGAAGTTTTGGATCAAGCTGGGACTTGTTTTTCCCCTTCTTTCAGGTCTGTGTGACCTTATGAGCGGATTGGATGGAAGGTAAACCTCATGGTGGGCCCCACGTGAGAGGCCACAAAGTGATGTATGTGTCTTATCCCCACCGTCCCGGCGACGGTGAGGCACTGTAATGTATTTGTTTCACTCCACCGTCCAGGTGGACGGTGGGTGTGTATGTGCGTGCATGTGTGGCGTGTGGGCGTGTGACTGTGCACGTGTGTGCATGCATGTGTGAGTGTGCACGTGTATGTGCATGTGTGTATGTGTGTGTGTGTATATATATATATATATATATAATATTATATTATATAGAGTATTGTATGTATACAATATATATAAGTTATATATATTTATATTGCATATACCAGGTGGTGGGCCTTTATGGGCCCTACCATGTTACATGTGTTGCATCCAAACCGTCCACCATTTGGCAAGCCTGTCTTAAGTCTTGAGGCTAAAAAAAAAAATAGGGCAGATCTATAGTTCAAGTGGACCCCACCTTGGTATATATATGAGGCCCATGTTATGGGGCCCATTCGATGTATATGTGGCCGTTATGGAGGCCCACCTTGATGTGTATTTGTGGCCGTTGTTGAGGCCCACCTTGATGTATATATGGCCCATGTGTTTAGGCCCATTTAATGTAATTGTGGCCCATGTTACGAGGCCCATTGTGATGTTTTCAAAGGCCCATGGGTTATGGCCCATTGCAATGTACATAAGGCCCATTGATGTGGCCCACTTGATGAATGTAAGGCCCATGCGATATGGTCCATTTGATGTATTTAAGGCCCAATGGGATGTCCTTAGGGTCCATTGCAATGTGTGATTCCTCCATGGTCTGTATAATGATACTTTATGGCGGGGCTATGCCTTGGGAACAATGCTTTGGTTTGACGTCCACATTGTAAGGATAATGTTGGTTAAATGTCCGCATTGTCACACTCCTTAAGGCCCTCGATAGGTCCATACTTGTACTCTGCAGGCCGTCTAGGCCCATCTCTGTGATACGCAGAGCCCATCCCTATATACATGTTTAGTATAGATTCATGATTCATTATCATACGCATCATATGTATGGTGGTATGAGGAGTGATCGATCATAGCATATGCCTTCGGGCGAACTTTTATGGGCTCCCGATGGGCGGAGTTGCCTACATGAGCGCATGGTTTACGCAGACCGTTGCATGACCGGTAGTGTGACTCATGCACTTGCATTGTGTGATTGTAGTTACTTGTATGCCCCAGCGATACCGGGCCATAACCTCCACAGACACATCGTGGGTGGGCCGGATTGGATACCGAAAATGTTTGGTTCCAGCATACGGGCGCCATAGATGTCCCTGGGTGAAAATTTCTAAACCCGATGGTACCAGAGGATGACTCCAACGTCCAGACCGAGTGGATGTACGAGCGCATGAGGGCCGAATACTAGGAGGCCGCGTCTCCCACTGTGTCATGGTCGGTTGGAAAGGGGTGTGACCTTACCCGCATGAGTGAGGGGGCAATTTCTAGGTTGAGTTTGACCAGCTTGAGGAATCGGTCCGCTATCGACGAGCCGGGCCCGATATTGGCAAAGGGCGGATAGTGAGGTCTCTTTCGCTCTTCCGGTTGTGCGTCCGGATAGGGACGGCAAGCAGCGGCGTAGAGTGTACTTAGACCCCCTAGGTGATTATCCAGACCCGATAACTTGTATTGACATGAGGATTGGCATGCTTGAGCCGCATCTTGCATCGCATGGTCTTGGTATGGCCGATGCACTCATATCTTGTCTTGCATAGCCTTGGTACGGACTGACTGCATTCATGTACTCATTGGCACGATTCCGCATTACTCGACCCTACATTCGAGCACGCTCATATCATACACACACTTACACCACCCTCTAATCTTTCTATAAGCTTATGCACGATTGATGCGTGCAGGTGATGCCAGGACGCAGCCGTAGTCTCGCCGCAGTTGGAGTGTGCAGCCGAGCTTCTGGAGTTTTTGTTATTAACATTATCTTGTATTTCCCTTTCTTACGCCTTGTACTTAAAGTTTTTGTTCATAGTGGATTTTGTGATGGTGTTCTTGTGGTTATTGTTCGTGGGTTATGCATGTGGTTGTGCTCAGATTATTAGAAATCCTCCTTGTAGCATCCCAGGATCGGAACCTGGCGTATGGGCGCTAGGAGCCGAGAATGGGGTTCTACGGAGGCTGTTGGCGCCGGATTCGGCGATCGAGAATTTTGTGAGCCCGGTTTCCGAGTTCGGGGCGTGACACCAAGTCACATGGGTCGCCCACCCCGAGTGTGTCCCTGTATCCCACGGGCTACCCCACTCAAGCCCGGTGTGAAAGGCGCATTAATCACCCTTGGTAAGGAGTCTCGAATACAAGACCTCCTCCGTGAGCAGCACCCACCCCGAGTGTGCTCCTGCATTCCACAAGCGACCCCACTCGAGTCCAGTGTGAAAATGCCCCTGCATTAATCACCCCCGGTGAGGAGTCTCGATCACAAGACCTCCTGCTCTAATACCAATTTGATGCAGGACAATTAACCACTTGCTCTAAAAGCTCGAACTGTTAAAGTATGACGAATTAATCCCTTTATCTCATAGCCCAGGCCCCGCATCTCATGGGTTTTAGGACCTCGGCCGAAACTCCTTCGTGGGCCCCAAATCACATGGGTCGCCCACCCTGAGTGTGTCCTTGCATCTACGAGCTACCCCACTCAAGCTCGGTGTGAAATGCGCATTAATCACCCCTGGTGAGGAGTCTCGAACACAAGACCTCCTCCGTGAGCCGCACCCACCCCAAGTGTGCCCCTGCATCCCACGAGCGACCCCACTCGAGTCCAGTGTGAAAATGCCCCTGCATTAATACCAAATTTGATGTAGGACATGAAAAATTAAACATGACATGCAAGATTTCAGGCTTAGATCCTACCAATTCAGAAACAATCACACAAATTCCACATCCCACATGAAAATCTAAACATTCAATTAAGAAAGGGAATCTATGTGGGTCCAAGCCGACATAAACTAGGGCTGGACCAATAAAAATTATAAGCCAAACGATGTCAAAGGGAAATAAAACCAACCACTTATACATAAAAAATCAGTCTCTAATCCAAGGGATTCCCTAATCTCAATTCAAGGCACCCTAGGATGAGTAAAAAGAGCAAATCAGTGAGGGATAATGTAATCTAGGTATAGGTTATGTAATTAAGTATATAAAAATAAGGAAAAGACGAAAAACCTTAACCCGAGATGCTCCCGGCGTGTGGATAGCGGGCCAGGTGGGGGCGCACGTGCACCTGAAGCTGGCTGCACGTGTGAGGGGGGAGAGAATTCGAAAAAGGATTCCTAGGCCTTGGTAGGCCAGGCCTGGGCTGCAAAACCCCCGATTTTGACGTCGATCCAAGTTCTGATCTCGGCGTGGTGCTCCGTCGAAGTTTCAGCCCCCCTGTGGGCCGAAATCTGAGAACCTACTGTAATGAAAGGAAACTGATGCAACCAAGGACGAACGTGAAGTATGGATGGTGGTGGAAGATCGAAGAAAAGAGATAATGGAGGATGGGGATGAATCGGGGTCAATGTGGCTTCACACCACAGTAATTAGTCATTCAAAAAGGGAGGGCTTCACACCCACTTTTGAATTCTTCCACAACTCATGAAGAGGGCAGAAAAATAAAGCAGAAATTTTTATTAAACTTGAATGAATCAAAAAAACTACAAGGGGTGCCTATTTATAGGAAAAATCCTATACCTCAAAACTCGCACTATGTGCGCAACCTATTACTTGGCGATGAAGTAAACTAAAATAAAAACCAAACAAATAAATCTAAAGCATTCACAATGTTCTAAATAATATCAATAAGTAAAACCTAAAATATGAAATCAATCCGATGAGTGGGCCACGATTATGAGATCCTATGATGGGCTTTTCTTGACTATCAGGCTCACTTTTCTGAACCAAAACTTGTCTTCTACTTAGGAGGCTCTCCCTGGATGTCGTCATCGAGCCAGATTGACGGTGGGGCCCTCCTTTTCCTTGCGTACGTGCGTAGGGGAAGCGGCGTGCGTGCACGTGTGTACGTGATGTCCCCATCAATTCTCCCCGTCTACGAAGATTTTGCCACTGGCGAAATAAAACTCCTGAACCGCTCCAAGATATCAGTATCAAGTCTCCGAAGCTCTTCCTCAGGGAACCACATGTTGTCTGAAGCTGAGCGTGACTTCCATATAATCAGGTACTTCTGAAATCCACCGTCCAACGTTGAAACTATCTGATGGTCCAGGATATCCTCTATTTTCTCTCTGGACGTGTGAAGGCTAGGTATGGGAGGTAGAGGCTGGGAAGAAAGGTCGGGAAGACTAGGTATAGGAGGTAGAGTATGGAAAAATGGATCGGGAATGGTAGGTATAGGAGGTAGAGGCTGAAAAAATGGGCCGAGACGGGTAGGTATGGGACGTAGAAGTTGAAAAAATGGGTCGGGAATGGTAGGTATGAGAGGTAGAGGTTGGAAAAATGGGTCGGGAGGGGTAGGTATGGGACGTAGTAGCTGGGAAGATGGGTCAGGACGGATAGGTATGGGAGGTGGAGGCTAGAAAAATGGGTCAAGAGGGAGCCATAGATCAAGGAAAAGGTCGATGAATCAGAATGGTTAGGCGAAAGGCTGGACAATGCATCAATAGCCCCTTGAAATGCAACTAGATCCTCCACATTGAATGTGGAACTAATTCCCATGCAGGGTGTAAGATTCGCCACATACGCATTGAGACCGTTTCGTTTTATAATTTTGACGGGTCCAGTGCTACGCGCGTGTAACTTATGAACGGCTCTTGGAGGATACTGCTCGGGCCTGATGCGGACCATCACAGAGTCCCTTACATTGAATTCATTGAAATATTTGTACTGGTCTACAGAAATTTTGTAATGTTCATTACTAGTAGTGATCTTCCGCCTGATTTCTTAATGCCATGAATGAATGTGATGCACAAAAGACTCTGCAGGCTCTGATGGCCTATGCGATAGTGACATAGGGACAAGATCAATAGGTTTCACAGGTTTATAATCAGTAACAACTTCATAAGGACTAAGACCTGTGGACCTATCGACAGAATTATTAAACGCAAACTCGGCTGTAGGTATTACGGTGTCCCATGTTCTGATGTACTCTATATCCCTCCTTGAGGGAAACTCATCTGGTAGATCATCAGGAAAGACATCATGAAGCTCATCAACTACCGGAATGGCCTCAGTAGGTAACTCTACACGAGCCTCTGGTGCACTCTCTATAGCCACGAGGTCACACATGTTGTGCCCCTCAAAATAATGGTCTTGATGTCCTTCATGGGGTGGGGGTACGGGTGCATGCCCATGACTGATTCATTGGCCACCTCCATTCACTGGTCTATCCTCCTGGCCACCTGCCTGAGATTGGCCATCTTCCCTAATGCTGGGATTCGTCCCGGCGGAGGCCTTTAGTTGGGTAATGCGCGCATCAAATTGATCACAGCGTTGGTCAATATATTGTTCATAGCGCTTACCCAAATACTCAATCTGCTGGGACAACTTGTTCAATGACTCTAGCAGTTGCTCCATGTTTAGTGTAGGGTGTAAGCCAAAACCATGACGCGTACGTGTGGTCATACACTGGCTAACTTAACCTAAGGACTTTCTATGACGACTATATGTGTCTAAAAACTAAATAACCTTACGAGACTCTATATGAAGGAGACTACACACCGTTACTAAAATTCAGCTAAATGTGCATTAATCACCTCTGGTGAGGAGTCTCGAACACAAGACCTCTTCCGTGAGTCGCGCCCACCCCGAGTGTGCCCCTGCATCTCACAAGTGACCCCACTCGAGTCCAGTGTGAAAATGCCCCTGCATTAATCACCCCCGGTAAGGAGTCTCGAACACGAGACCTCCTGCTCTGATACCAATTTGATGCAGGACAATTAACCACTTGCTCTAAAAGCTCGAACTGTTAGAGTTTGGCGAATTAATCCCTTTATCTCATAGCCCAGGCCCCACATCTCATGGGTTTTAGGACCTCGGCCGAACCTCATTCGTGGGCCCCAAATCACATGGGTCGCCCACCCCGAGTGTGTCCCTGCATCCCACGGGCTACCCCACTCAAGCCCGGTGTGAAATATGCATTAATCACCTCTGGTGAGGAGTCTCGAACACAATACCTCCATGAGCCACACCCACCCCGAGTGTGCCCCTGCATCTCACAAGCGACCCCACTTGAGTCCAATGTGAAAATGCCCCTGCATTAAAATTTGAGAAGTTGAATAAAAATGTTATTTTGAAAATAAAATTAGCTTCCGGAAAATTTTAAGAAGTTTGAAAAAAAAAAAAAAAAAGATTTTAGAAGAAAAAAAATGAAAATTTTGAAAAAGAAATTGAGATTTTGTAAATAGAAAAGTTTGATAACAAATTTGAAATTTTGAAACAGAAATTGAGATATTTGAAAAAAAACATTTTGAAAAAGAAAATGGAGAAGTTTGAAAAGAAATTTTTAATTAAGATTTAAAAAATATCGAGATTTTGACAAAATATTGTCATTTTGAGAAAAAATTTGATAGGTTGAAAAAAAATTTGTGATCTTGAAAAAAGAAAATTGGCATCTTGAAAATTTTGAGAAGTTTGAATAAATTGACAAGTTTTTTAGAAAAATGATTTTGGAAAAAAAAAAATTTTGTATTATGAAAAAAAAATGAAAAGTTTGATAACTAAAATGAGATTTTGTTAAATTTTAAATTTTGAAAAAAAAAAATGAAGAGTTTGAAAAAAATATATATACATTTTGAAAAAGAAAATTGAGGAAGTTGGTACAAAATAGAAATTTAAATAAAAACTGAGATTAAAAATTAAGATTCAATTTGACATTTTGAAAAGGAAAATTGAGAAGTTTTAAGAAATTTTGCTATTTTGAAAAAAAAAAAAAAAAGGGACAATGTTTGAGAAAATTGGAGATATTGAAAAAATAAATAAATTAAGATCTAACAAAAACCAAGATTTTGATAAAAACTTACATTTTGAAAAAGAAAATTAAGAATTTTGAAATGAGTACACCAAATTTTTTGGTGGACATTTGTTGGATGGTTGAAAATGAAAAATTACACTCATTTGGTTAGTCGAATATCAAATTGGTTTGGTTAACATTTATTGATCGATCAAAAATGAAAAGGTCCGATTGAGGAAAAATCCCAAAACAAAAACCAAAACTAAAATATGGTGGTCTTGACAAATGGAAGGTCAAGTAGTATGGGTATCAGTGTCGTGCCCCAAACCTCGCCTCCTGCATGACTGATCTACGATGGCCGGGCTTGGATCACGATGCGTCGAACTCTGAGTTCGGCACCCAGTGCCCACACACCAAGTCCCGAGCTCATCGCCCAACTATAAATTTTAGGAGATTTTTTTTTTTTTGTAATAAATATCTAGCATAAAGATTGGCATTTCCAACCCAAGCAAAATAACCAGCTTCCACTATAAAATTTATTTACAATATAATTGTTTCACAATAGTACATATCCATTAGAATGAATTGGAAGCAGTGTCTAAAGATAACGAGATAGGCACAATCTGGTGCTCCTACTTTTGGTACTGTCCTGAAAAAATTATAAAGGAAAGCTTGAGCTTTTAAAGCCCAGTAAGTACATACATGTGTGTAGTATCCGACATGTAAGCAAGATAAATATGCCACGAAGATATGCCCGAATAACTTATTCTAGTTTGCGAGATACACCCAATTTAAGGACCTGACGGTCCGGATCACTTCGGCTTGCGATCGGGCCTCTTCTGGTCCATGCATGAAATTATTTGCGACCCACTCTACATTAGTCCCCTCCACTTCAAAAGAACTCATCCTCTAATTCTCATCATGGTTTGGTCAGGTCTGTAACGTTGAAAGTACATGAGATCTCTATGTCATCCAGAAGATCGATAACATACGAATTGTCATTGATCTTTTGGATGATTGGTACCGGCCCAATCTTCTTGTTCTTCAGTTTTTTGTAAGTCTCGGTCAAAAATCTCTTATTGTGTAGACGGACCATAACTTGGTCGCCCACCTTAAACACCTTTTGTCATCGATGATATGTTTGTCAGTTTATTCCTTATACTTGTCATTCGAGGTATGTAACTTGGCTTCAACCTCTGCATGAATACCCATAATTCCGTTTGTCATATGTTCTAGTATAATGCCCATGCTTGGAAGCTTAAGCGAAGGGACCAAGTCAAGTGTGTGGCCAAGTACTCGGCCATAAATAACCTGGAATGACCATAAATAACCTGGAATGGAGACTTTCCTATAAAGCGGTTCACCATGTTTTTGAATGCAAAACTCCGCTTGAGACAAGGCCAAATCCCACTGCTTCGACTTTTCTCCTGAAATACATCGAAGGAGGTTCTCCAACGTGCGATTCACAACTTCAGTTTGGTTTATGGATGGTAGGCACCGCTGAACTGAAGTTGTGTACCGAACAGGTTTCACAAAGTCCACCAGAAGTAGCTAATGAATTTCGTATCGCGGTTAGAAGTGATAGTCTCGGGGACCCCGTGTAGCCACACGATCTCTCTTAAGAATAAATTTACCATGTGCGTCGCGTCGAGGGCCTTCTTGCATGGTATGAAGTGTGCCATCTTAGAGAAATGTTTCACCTCCACGAACACTGAATCCATGCTACGCTATGTTCGTGGGAGACTCAACACAAAGTCCATCGATAGGTTCTCCCAAGGGCCGTCAAGTATAGGTAACGGTGTGTAGAGGCCTGTATTCTGATAATGCCCCTTGGAGACCTAACAAATATGACAGCGCTGCACCACTCTACCCACATCACGTACTAACTGTGGCCAGTAGTACCGCTCTTCAACAAGTACTCGCGTCTTGTCCCATCTGAAGTGTCCACTAAGGCCATCTTCATGTAGTTCTTGGATGATCTGCTCCCTCAGCGAGCTTTTAGTGATGCATAGTCGATTCCCTTTGAAAAGGAACCCATCTTGCATATGTAGGTCACTGGGATGACCTTCTTAGCATCTAACCCATGCGTCCGTGAAGTCGTCGTCGTGGGCATATATGTCCTTGAGGCGCTTGAACCCAATAACCTTATTGCTCACAGTGACTAATAAAGTAGCGCGGCGACTTAGTGCATCATTTACTTTGTTTTGCTACCCAGACTTATGTTTCAACAAAAACGTGAATTTTTGCAAAAATAAAACCCACCTAACATGCACATAATTCACGTTAGCTTGGATATTAATGAATTTAAGAGCTTGATGGTCTGCGTAAAGGATGAACTCTCTTTGAATCAAATAATGTCGACAATGTTGCAATGCCTAGACCACCGCATCCAATTCGAGCTCATACGTCTACCATTTTTTGCGTGCATTGCTAAGTTTTTCACTGTAGAATGCCACCGGCTGACCTTCTTGAGACAAGACTCCCCTAATTCCGACATAGGAAGCATCACATTCAACTTCGAATAATTTGTCAAAGTTGGGAAGTACAAGAACCGGGGTTATGGATAACTTGTGTTTAATTTCGGCAAAGCTCCTGTCGACTTCGTCAGTCCACTAAAATTGTCCTTTCTTCATGCAGTCTGTAATTGGAAATACAATGGTGCTAAAATTCGTTATGAACCAATGATAGAATGTCGTCAAACCATGAATACTTCGTACCTCATGGATGTTTGTTGGGACTGGTCATTCCCTTATGACTTTCACCTTTTCCTCATCCACTCGAATACCCGTAGATGTCACAATAAAGTCCAAAAACAACAAGTATCGCTCAAAAAGCTGCACTTTTTAAAATTGAGATAAGACTTGCTTTCAGTGAGCACTTAAACGACCTGCCTGAGGTGTTCTATATGGCTTGCTTCATCCTAATTGTATATTAAGATATCATCGAAGTAAACCATGACAAACTGCCCAACGAATTACTTTAGAACTTAGTTCGTCATCCTTATGAATATATTGGACGCGTTCGAAAGACCAAGGGGCATGACCACCATTCATACAAGCATTCCTTGGTCTTAAAGGCCGTTTTCCACTCATCACCCGATCGTATTCAAATCTAATGGTAGCCGCTCCTTAGGTTCAATTTTGAGAATATTTTTGCATCCTCAAGTATGTCCAACAAATCGTCCAACCGTGGTATGGGAGACCTATATTTTATGGTGATTTTGTTAATGGCCCAGCTGTCAACACACATGCGATAACTCCCATCTTTCTTAGGAGTTAATAGAGTTGAAACGACGCATGGGCTCATACTTTCTCGAATAAGACTCTTATGGGTCAGTTCCTCCACTTGCCCCTGCAGAATCTCGCACTCCTTCGGACTCATCCGATAGTGAGGATGATTAAGTAAGTTGAACCTAGGGACAAGGTCGATTTGGTATTGGATATCTTGCATGGGAGCTAACCCATCGAAAAAATCATTGGGCCAAATTTCTTTGAATTCATGTAACAAGAGATTTAGTCTTTCAGGGATAATGGTAGGCTCGACTTCTTCCCCTTTTACAATTAATGGATAGGTCTATCGTGTTTCTTTGGATTCTTCCACGAAGTCCCGTATGGTTAAGAGAGAATGACCTTCCACTGTAGAAGTTTTAGGTGGCTCTTCTGGATCCATAATGGCTAATATGGTTTTTCGGCCATCCTTAATGAAAATATATATATTATCTCACCCTTTTATGAGTGACGTCATGATTGGATTGCCAAGGTCGACCAAGTAGCATGTGACAGGCCTCCATGTCAACTATATCACATACTACTTCATCTTTATAATGTTTACCAATTGAAGAGGATATGGTGCACTGTTTGGTTACCTTCATTTTGCTAACATTCTTGATCCAACCGATTGTATATGGGGAGGGATGATGCTCTGTCTTTAATTGTAACTTTTCTACCATAACCTTTGAGACGATGTTCTCGCTGCTCCCACTGTCAATGATCACGTCACAAACTTTTCGATTCACCGTACACATAGTTTGGAAGATGTTATGCCATTGTGGGTGTAATTTTTTTCCTAGCCCATACAATAACCTCCTCACGATGAGCGATTCACCACGATCTTGCTGAACTCAACATGTATCATTTGCCTCATCCATTATGGCATGCTCCTATTCCTCAACATCTGGATCTTCATCAGCGTTCTCAGCACTACCATCATTGATGGCAATGTTCACCACTTGTTGTTGGGGACAAGTATTTGATAGGTAACCAGTTGGCCACAACAAAAGAAATTGTCGGGTCTTGGCCGAGCATAGGGGTTTGGGATCCTGCTTGGACCAGCAGCCGTTGATATGCTCCTTTGGGGCCTAGCTTATCCGCTTCCCTAATCTCAGTTCACGGGTGTACAAGGTTGAGTGCGTGCTTCTATAGGCTCCTTCCCTCTTGGTTGTGGAGCTCCATAGGACAGACCCGCCGCGGTGACCCTGGTGGTAGGATAGGTCCATGTGTTGTGGCATTCAAGATGTGCTTTTGCTCGAGTAGCCAATTTGATGGCATCATTCATTGTCTAAATGATCTGCATCTGGACCCAATCCTGAATGGCCACACGTAATCCATTGTTGAATCGGATAACTTGTTGCGATTCATTCTCGACCAAGCCATTAGCCAAGTGGTAGAATTTTTCTGCATAATCTCTCACCAACCTACTACTCTATCGACAATTTTGGTATTGTTGGAATAGTACCTGATCGTAGTCCTTAGGGAGAAATCGCAGCATAGTAACTGTTTCATCCGCTGCCATGTACAGATTGGTGTTTTCGTCTGTCTTGTCCATGCAAGATGTAGTTGCTCCCACCAAGCTGAAGTTCCGCCCTTCAACTTATAGGCCACAAACTTGACCTTCTTCATTTCAGGGACTCCATGTAGTCAAAGAATTGCTCAACTTCAGAAAGTCGATCCAAAGAAATCTTCAATGTGTAGTTAGCTATTGAACCTAGGAATATCGACTCTCATCTTGAACTCCCGATCTGTCCAATTTACTCGATCGCTGCCTTGTTTGGGATATTGGAGGACCATGTCGTTGACCTCCTCATCACAGGATCTCCATTCCTCATGAATGATCCTTTGGTTCATTGCTGGCACTATCCTGCGATCAGGGCGATTACAAGTTCCAACAATAGTTGGTGGTGGATCACTATCGTGAACACGGATCTACCCTAGGGCATTCGTTATACGAACCGCCATACGATCGATAGAAGCATGCATCCCTTGCGTGGCTTGCCGATTCTCTCGTTGCACTGTTTCAAAAGTTGTTGCCATTAAAGATAATTTTCTTAAAGCACCGTCCATGGAATTGTCGCGCCTGACTCATCGTTAGAAGCCATAGATTCGAGGAAAAGCCTCACTCTAATACCAAACTGACGTAGAGAATGATGTGAGGTTAAGCACCGTCTTCCTCAGGGGGTATAATTGTTCCGATTCCACGGAACTTCTCTACACTCCTTACTTAGATTTCTCAAATCCATGAGAAAAGAAACAAGAAAATAGGAATAAATTTTATAAAATTCGTAATTTGATTGATGATTTAATAAACGAGTTTACAACCCTTTAAATAGGGATACTAAGCCATGAGAGAAGTTTCGAAATCAAACTGCAACTAAAACTCCTAGAATTCATGGCTTAATATAAATAATAAACGTACTATTTATAGACGGTCATGATTTCCACTAGGCTTCATGGTTTTCAGCCAAAAATAGTAAGTGTCTTATTTAGCTCAACCATGATATTCTCTTAATTTTCCTAAGTACTTTCCATGTTGGACATAACTTTTAAAGCCCAACAAGCAACTTAGGAGCAGTTCCGAATGATTGGGGGGAGATGGTCGAGAGGCAGAGCTCGAGCCTCATCGCGCAGGGGGGAATAGAACACGTTCGTGCCGGGGAGATGGAGGAAGGGAAACTAGCAGAAGCCGTTCGGCGGGATGCTTCAATGAATCGTAGTTTTCTGGTAGATCGATAGGGGGTTTTAGCCTTTATGTGGGGAATCTGCCCTACGACTGCACGGTGGATGATTTGCTAAAGATATTTCAGAGATATGGGAAGGTAAATGACATATACATTCCGAGATTCAGAGATAGCCATAGCTCTAGAGGATTCGCATTTGTTAGATTCCACTATGAAACGGATGGTAGAGTGGCAATGGGGGTTCTTAATGGTAAGAAAATCAATGGAAGGGTAGCCGTTGTTCAGAGAGCTAACCCTAAGCTATCCAACCCTGCCAAACCCAAAAACTACATTCCATCCGTTCCGCAGGAACCGAATGTAAACTGCAGACCTGTACCTCCACCAGCTACAAATCGAACACATGCAGATTCAGTCAAAGATGGGAAGGTGGACAGAAAGGTTAGCAATGCAGGCGATTTTTGTACGATGGCAAATCCAGGAGTGGTTAGAAGGAAATTGCAATAACTGGAATGGAGTCTAATAGGGAGGGTTTCTGTCGAGGCCCCGTCTATTTTAAGATTGATAGAAGTCATTAGATGCTCTGCCTTCGCATCTGCAGCTATTGACATTATCAGATTATCCCACTTCCAGTTCTTAATCGTGTTGAAATCAGAGAAGGACTTTAAAGACTTTCTGGCAGATGGGGCCTTACACAAGGAAATGGGCCTTGAATTGGTGTCTCCATGGAGCCAAGAGAGTTTGGAGGGTAAGGAAGGTATTTGGATGTCTTCATGGATTTATAGAGTTCCTCCCCCCCCCCCCCCCAAAAAAAAAAAAAAAAAAAAAAAGCTTGGTTTGAAGCTACTATTATGGACCTAGCAAATTTTTTTTGGAAAGGTCCTTCATCTAGATTCCAACTGCAGGTTTGTCCTCTTCCAGATGTATGCTAGAGTGAAAGTTATCCCTCACGCCGGAGCCAACTTAGGTCAAATCCTGAACCTGCAGGTTCTTCAGTCCGTCTACCCTATTTATGCGAGAATTGAGGACAACTAATCAGATTATACGCCCACTTATGTCCATCAGGGATTCGGTAAGCATTCTAGGCAGGAGGAGTCCACAAGAGCTTGGGTAGAAAAGAGGTTTTATGATCAGAAGTCGGGCCAACTGGTCTGCATTCCAACTGTTTGTCTGAGGGCCTCACAGAATATCGCCACAATAGTTGAAGAGATTAAGGAGGGGAACCCGGTGTATATCTCAGTAGAACAAAGAGAAGGTACTCGCAAGTATTGGGAGCCAGCATAAGCTCTGACTTCTCCATCGCCTATTTACTGTATTTATCCCTAGGATCTTCCTCGGATTGGTGATGGACTCTCAGCGGGTGGATCTCGCCCTCAAGCTTATTTTGAAAAAGCCCAACCTTGCAAAGAAGGAACATTGTTCACCCCTTGCCCCCTCTTAACGGGTGAGGAAGGCCCCTTTCCAAGGCAGAGGAAGAGCGGGAGTCGGTCTGTCCAGTCTACAGCAGGGGGCGGGGTCCCTCCCACCAATGTCGGGCAGGCTCCTTGCACTCAGGTTATCCATCCTAATGAGAAGACGCTGACTATTATAGATGGGCAGTGTAGACAGGTTACTAATCAGACAGACAGTACTGCTAACCTTCCAGGTGAATCGACCTCTATAATAGAGCCAATGTCGTTAGGCGACATCGACTGGAACAACGCTCGCATGACCCATCCTCGGGGTAGATCAAAAGGGAATTCTCCCTTCAATAAGTGGGATTTTAGCCCGGTTAAGGACCCTCCCTGGGGGATCGGGAAGGCATGTTTCGGTACCACTGGAATAGAATGTGAGACCTCTCCTATGTCTCAAACATTCGCAGAGGAAAACCGTCTTCACCTAGCAGTTGACCTCTCCCCGTACTTTGACCACTCATCTTTGGGCACTACGGAGCCCTCTGCAAACACCCAATCTGATCCTGGTGAAGTACCAACTACGGACCCCTTCCTTAATCAACACCCGGATCCTAATCCGCTAATCAGTCCATCTCATAATCCTCTAGGTACTGTAACATTAGCCAAACAAATTTTGTCAGTTAGGAAAGCCTCGGAGACAAATCAGGATGTCCCGAAATCAGGAAAAGGGAAAAAGGAAAGATGAGAGGCAGGAAACTTTCAGTCAGACCAGGTGAAGGGGAATGGTACATCAGACTCAGGAGATTGAAGAGACGGGCAGTGAGCTCTGGATGTGTCACTGATGGATGAAACATCATTTGAAATGCTCGAGGAGTGGGTAACTAGTCTACTCAAGCTACTCTAGCGAAGATGATTAATAAGTTCAAGCCCTCTTTACCAGTTATTCTGAAGTCAATGCTCAGGGACTTGAAAAGAGTTGGCTTCAGATTAAAGCTAGTTTTCACAGCTCCTTCTCCAATGTGGGAGAGGGGGGTAAAATATGGGTGTTCCACCATAACTCGTTGGATGTTTCGATAGCCTCTATTTCTAACCAGTCTATTTCCCTCCATGTTACTATTTCAAATTGTAGGGAGCCTATCCTCTTCTCGATTGTGTATGCGAAATGCAACAGAATTCAAAGTAGATCACTGTGGAGGGAAGTGGTGGCTATGAGCAGGATAAACCAGTAGTCGTGGGTGATGGTTGGGGACTTCAATGTTGTCCTTTCGTCTGACGAGAGGCTCAGCTCGGCTAGGCTTAACGTTGCCAGCACGGTAGAATTTTTTACAGCCATTCAGGAAGCTGATATGCTGGACGCGGGATTCTATAGAAATTGCTACAGTTGGAGCAACAATAGGGCTGCCGCGGCTAGAATCTAGGCTAGGTTGGACAAGGTCTTCATCAACGATAGCTGGTTGAGGTCTTTCCCCTCCTTCCGTGTTCAACACTTGGTTCGGTCTAACTCGGACCACGCCCCTCTGCGTCTCCACTTGGCAGGTCCCTCGCTCTCCTCTCTCAGGCCTTTCAGATTCTATAGAATGTGGACTCTCCACGACGGATTCATGCAGGTAATCAAATATGTGTGGGCTGGTTAGCTTTCCCCATCTCCTCTTCTTAACATGCAGCTCAAGCTCAAGAGAGTCCAGCAAGTGTTAAGGCTATGTAACAAGGAAGTGTTCGGCAACATTTTCATTTAAGTGAAGCAGGTAGAGGAAGAGTAGAATGCTATTGAAAGTAGAATGCAGGGCTCAAGGAATGAAGATCTTTAGCAAGAAGGTGTGTCAGCCAGGAAGACCCTGTCAAATCTCGAGCTCACGGAAGAGGTCTTCTAGAAGCAAAAAGCTCATATCAATTGGCTCGAAGAAGGGGACAAAAACACGAAGTTCTTCCATGTCATTGCATCCGAGCGGATTAGGAAGGCAAAGATCAGATCCATAAAATAGGATTCAGGTGTCGAGCTGACTGGTAAAGATGAAATCAAGCAGGCTGCCGTGTCTTACTTCTTAAAGTTATTCCAGAAGGATGATACTCCATCGCCTTCTCCTTCACAGATTCCATCCTTGGGCTGGTGTCTGACGAAGAGAATGCTCATATGGTGGTGGCCATTTCTCTAGAGGAGCCGAAAATGTTTGTGTCCTCCATCCCTATTGATGGGGCAGCTGGGTCGGACAACTTTTCTATAGCCTTCTTTGCCCACTGCTAGTCGATAGTGGGGGAGGATATTCTGCGTGCTGCATAGAGTTTTTCGAATGGCAGCCCACTCCCCAGAAGGTATTTTGCATCACTGATCTGTCTGATTCCAAAAACTCCTTCGGTCTCACCCTTCAACGATTTCCACCCCATAAGTCTGTGTAATGTGATCTACAAGATTTTATCTAAGGTGCTTGCTTCCCGTCTCGCAAGTATCCTACCCAATCTAATCTCGGCTGAACAAGGGGCATTTGATCGCGGGCATGCCATCACTAGAAATATTGCTTATGCGCAAGAGGTTTTTAGAGACTTTAATCGGAAAGTCTAGGGTGGTAATATCATGCTCAAACTGGACCTTGAGAAGGCGTATGATAGGGTGTGTTGGGATTTCTTGAAGAAGGTGCTTCTCAAGTTTGGTTTCAACGACAAATGGGTTGCCATCTTGGAGAATTATTGGAGCAACGTCTGGTTCTCAGTGTTGATAAACAGAGAAGCAACAAGATTTTTCAATTCATCAAGAGGGCTTTGCCAAGGAGACTCCATTTCCCCAAGTTTATTCATTCTTGTTGCGGAGGCGTTCTCTAAAAATTTCAGGTCCTTCGTGGAAATTGGGAGGTGTAAACCTTTTCAGATGAGAAGGGGCTGCCCCCTCGCCTCCCATATGCTCTTCGCCGATGACACGTTACTTTTCCTGAATGGGAGCAAGTCATCCCTTCAAGCAGTCAAGTCTTTCCTAGATTTCTTCCAACAAGCCTCCAACCAAAAAATCAATCGTAGGAAAAGTTGTTTCATGTGTTCTAATAAGTTATTGGAGGGTCGAATCAGATGATCAAACGCCAGCTCGAGATAGGCAGATCGAGTGGTTCCTTCTCTTACTTAGGAGTCCCTTTCATAAGAGGGAGAGTCAGAGTTGCTGACTTCCAGTTCTTACAGGACAAGGTGAAGGATAGAATCGGCGGTTGGAAGGCTAGGCACCTGTCCCAGGCCAGGAGAGCTACGTTGATAAGACATGTCTTAAGCAGTATTCCTCTGCATGTCATGGCTGCGATGGTGGTCCCTTTGCAAGTCCTTGACAATTTGGAACCAAGTTTTGCCATATTCTTTTAGGGTTGGGCTGATGGGTCTCAAAAGCTGTAACAACCCGAAATTTTGGGTGTGAGTTTACCTGTATGTAAGAATGTACGATTACACTTTTACACTTGTTCAACTGTACACTTATAGATCCATTAATATTTATGTAGTTTAACTTAAATCTCAACCATAGAAAGTAATTTTCACCCCTAGATTACGTCAACCGGCTATTGATTAATAGGATAAACTCCAGAATACCAAAGTATTCCTACCCGTTCATCAAACCGACCGTTAAATTAACTATTTACCACTAGATGAAGATATCTAACCGACCACTTTGAATTTGAACCACTTAATCAAAGTAAAGTAACTACTAGAACTTCATATCCACTCGTAAACACGCCAAATTAACATTCTAATCCGTTCACCTTATTTGTCAATTATGAAGATGCTTAATTTACTGTCAAAATCATGATATACGTATTTTACACATGTGAACTAATAACTTGAATCTAACATTATACATTTCTAATATAGATCGTATTCAAAAACTACTTTATACGTATCCATTTATAAAAATGACCATACAATAACCCATAAATATGATTAACATTTTAACCATCTAATTATTTAAAATTTAGACCATCAATTGATCATCCATCACAGTCAGATCTGCCAACTGGGCCATCCAAATATTTAAATGAACCATTGATTAGGTAGATCATAAGATATACATCAAAACTACTGGTTAATGTTTACATAGGATTTTGATAGACGTTGTTTTGAGTTATAAATAGACGCAAGCCGTTAAATAGGCATCTTGGTCATCTCTGAGAGATCAAGGCCCAAACTTGGTCTGTTTGTAGAGCACGTAAAATGGTAATCTTTGGTAAAGTTTCACTCTAAATAAACGGTTTGAATAGAAAATATTTAAGTTTGAAAATATTTATTAGAAATATGATATAAGACTCATTCGTCTCCACGATACAACTACAACGTTTTAAGACGCCTAGCAAACCACGTTTCTTCAAGACTACACTACCTATCGTCCACCTAGTCCAATATCAATCCATCCTTTACTGTCCACCATCTGTTAAGCCAACATATGCATGATCTGGGCCATTCACCTACTAGCCAAGAAGTCATCAACAATCTATATTTAATTTTGAGAGTTTCCTGTCCTATCATGTTGATCAGTACCAGAATATTATATTTGTCTCATCCTTCAACCGATAACATAACATGATATAATGAAGTGGATGGGTGGAGTAGATTTCTCATAAGCAACAGGATGGACCCCACGTATCAAAGGAAAATAAATATGTAACAACTCCAACTTTTTCTGATTCCTTAAATTTTAAAATTTTTAAAGTTTGTTTAAAAAAAAAAAAAAAAAAAAAAAAAGAGAGAGATCAAACCGGTTGCAACCTCCTTTATCGTTATCTTATCCATCTTATCCGAGCAACTCTTTTTTCTTTATAAGGATAGACATTTCTCACCGATCAAAAATAGTAAAAAAATAATAAGATGAAGAAAAAATATAAAATGAGAGAAATTAGTGGAAGAACGGCTTACACCGGTTAGTATTTATTTTATTTTAGATTGTTATTTTTAATATGTTATTATGCTTTGGGTTTATGTGATGGACAGCGTAGATCTACCATGGGTGCAATGCATATGCACATATATCAATATGTGCGCATGTGCACAATGCACCTTGGAACACTTTACGCATGTAATAAGAATTAAAAGGAAACACGTAAATTCTTTTTATTTATTTTACTTGAATTACATATTGGAGTTATTTTGCATATACGGCCCAATCAATTCAGTCCATTAGGTTCTAAGGACCAAAATATGGAAAAGCTCCAAAAATTAGGCTTAATTAACATTTCGGTAGGCCATAATATATAAAATAGAATTCATTAGGCACTCACCGTTGGAATATCCATCGGGGCCGCATGGAGTTCCGATGGAGATACCAATTATTTTGACCATTAAAAAATAATTGGGTAGACCAATGAACAAATTGGATCTAACATAGAAAGTTAGGAGGGTTTGAAATAAAAAATGCATATGTTTTAATGGTGGAAGAACGGTCAGTGTTGATTTATGGTAGTATGATCCATCAGAATAACGAATCTACCTCATTTTTCTACCAATGTCCTAAAACTATGTTAGTAAAGTGGTGAATGGAATAGATCTTATGCACACATATTATGTATGGGTCATCATGACAAAAGTGTAACAATATAGAGTGGGTGTAAAAACACTCCAGCGTACAAAAGTTAAGTTGGGCTATTTACATTACCGAAATTAGTCTGGATTTATGGGCCTTATATGCGGGGCTTTCTTGATGTATGTATCAAATCCGTACCGTCTAATAATCTTGTCACTAATTAAAAGTTTTGGTGTTGAAAAATTTATTCGAAAGAAAACTCATGTGAATCACATCGCCTTAAACAGTAAAAATTAAATGGGCACCTTCAAATATTCTTGTGGGCCACAAAAGTGTTATTTCGAGTAGATTTTTTAGGCTCGTCCTTTATGAGGAGATTACCTATCTCATTCATGGTTTAGATTTTTATGAGACCTATCAAAAAAATTAAATAAATATATAAGTATAAAAAATAAAGTTTGATTGTCAGCGTTAAAACCAAGTGCGGCTTTTAACGTTAGAAACCATCTTGGGTCATCGGATTGTGGACTCACAATGATGTATACATTGTATCCAATCCATCCATTTGATTTAGAAGGTTATAATGGGTTAAGAGTATAAATTTAGGACATATTCAAAATGTGTGTGACCCATACAAAAAAAAAATAATGGTAATTATACAATAATTGTTTAGGGTATTATGGGTCCCACAGATTTCAGATTGGATTGAAATTTCTTCCCAATGGTCAATATAATGGTGATAACTATATAATCAATCCAGATCCCTATAAGTAGGACCCACATAAAAATAAATGTGTTAGATATATATAATTTAATATATTTCAGTATTTGGATGCACAGTAAAACTTATATAAAGTACACGCATGTTTAGGACAAAACATATATTAGCTAAAATTATGTGTCATCATGGCATGCTATTATAAGATCCAAGTCATCCATATGGTGGATCATCTTATAAGATATCTAGCCTACCATTTTTAGCTGAAATAGATAAGATAAACCGTACCTATGAGGTAACCTAAATATCATTCTCATGTATGACCTTAGTTAGTAATCAAAACAAAACAAATACTTTATGAGTTTAATATATATATATTTTTAATATTATGGTGTACTGCATATAGATTATTTATAGGTATTTTCTGATCCGCTCCATCGAATTCCTCTCTAAATCATCAGGTGAGTAATCTCAACATGTTTCCTCTCCATATATTATTAAAATAATTTGTTGTTGCGAATAACTTGATTAAATTGTTTATAAACTGATTATTGCTGAGATATTTTTGGATTATGAACATGTGAAAGGCCTCTCATAAGGAGAGATGTATTTGACTGCTGATATATATGATTACTGCTACATCAAACATTCATGCCTGGCATCATTAATACTTTTGTGCGATTACCTAGGGGACAACCCATTGTACCCACTAGAAGCCCACTATATGTGGAAGCCTGCCCAATGGGGGGGATGCGGGCCTTGCCCATGCTTACCAATGGTAGAAGCCTGCCGAGTGCGGATGCAAGTTGTCGATATCCAACTCAAGCAAGTGGATGGTTTCTATTTATACCCACTTGATGCATCATCAGTACCATTCATAGCATACGCTTTAATTATTTTCATTGTATTTCTGATTTTTATGCTTTACTTGTATGTATTATTTTAATGTATTGTGCACGAACCATGATGGGTTCACTCACTGGGCCTGGCCAGCTGACGGTTTATTGATGAAAAAACTGTACAAATGGAATTGAAGTAGATAGAACGACTTAAGAGCAAGAATATGAAGCCAAACCAGTGGATGATCCACAAGATCAGTGGCCGTATTTAACTGAAGATGAGCTTACATCGTTGGACCAGTAGAACAATTAAATGGGACATCTGTTTCCTATTATTATTTTATTTCTGTTTTAGAATAACTTTAAATTTAAATTTTGTTTTATTTTTTAATAACTTCATGATTCCAATGACTTAAATAACAGTCTCAGTTTATTTTATTTTATTTTTATTTTCTTTTGATGTGTGGTAATGAATGTTTGAGACTAGATCAAGTTGACATGAATGTATTGATAGAGGTTAATGGGAACATAGAATTCAGATTTTATTGTACCTCTATTAAATAATGTGACCCACTGGTTTAAGTACACTAAGTGTACGAGTCGTGGTCCGTAACTCATGTCTGAGGGTGCACACTCAGTACGTGAATTTCGGGGTGTGACAAAAGCTCTAGTGGGTTATTTGGAAAAAGATCACTAGCCCATTTTAGGAAGGGGTTAGGGGATTAGAACGCTTAAAGATGTGGTGAAAGCTACAAGGTTGAAGTTGGCTTGAGATGCAAAATATGGGGAAGACAATGGGCTATAGATTTGGCTAATGAAAGCCAAATATCACGCTGACTTCCATCAAGGGAACTCGAGCTCCATTCTTTCTTTTGCCTCGCCGTTATAGAAAAACATCAGGGGCCTCTTCTCTTAGGTGGATGAGAACATCCAATGGCTAGTTCGAGAAGGTTCCAAAAATTTATGGACTGACGACTGGACGAACCTTGGCCCCTTACTGCAGAGAATGGTTTAGCAAGTGCCTGGAGACCTCCTGGACCTAAAAAATCAGGATTTTGTGGGCCCCTTTGGCCATCTTCCCCTTTCGACAGTGTTTTCCTTCCTGTCTCAATCAGATATCGATCATGTCTTCCAGGGTGGGTTCACCACCTCTGCCGGTCCTGACATATGCATATGGCCTCAAGCCTAATCGGGGAAGATTGCAGTCAACTCAGCCTACGAATTTAGCAGACAAAATCAGTGGCAGGGACTGGATTTTCCAACCCAGGCAGATGAAGTGGCCCCCCAAGATTTCTAATTTTATCTAGAGGCTAATTGAAGGGGCTGTGCCGGTGGACACCCGAGTGAAGGATAAGGGTGTGTCTCTCACTTCCAGGTGCGTATGCTAGGAGATGAGCCCCATGTTCAGTCCCAACATCGAATCCGTAGAGCATCTATTCCTCAACAGCGCGCTGGTGGTAGTAGTTTAGTCCCGTTTCAATATCGTTTTTGGCATCTCCGCTCTCCCCAACCAGCCTATCTTTTCTAGATTGAATTAGTGGAGGAATGCAGCTTTAACAGGAGGAGGGTCAGCCCAATCGCATGTCTTCGCAGCCTGCTATATCTTGTGGGAGCTCTGGTTGACTAGAAACAGGGCCGGGTATGATCTCAAGCATGTGAGAGCTATGGTGACCACCACCAGGGTGGATTGGTGGATCAAGTGGATGTCTTCTATATCAGCCAATGCTGGGCCGACTAATTGGGGAGGTGAGCAAGGGGACCGTAATAAGGAAAATCCTAGTCAGCATCTGGTGGAAATTGTTAGAGGACCACGCTGCCCGCCAACTGGATGAAGCTTAATATCGATGGGTCCTCTCGTGGAAATCCTAGGCCCTCTGAGGGAGGGGGAATTGTCAGAAATGAGTGCGGTGAGTTCCAGCTTGCCTTTTGGTCACCCTATGGGGTGTGTTCCAACAACAAGGCTGAGATGAGAGCCGTGTACGACGGCCTTTTGCTGTCCCTCAACTCAAGCTTCTGCAACGTCGAGATTGAATCAGATTCCAAGGTTACGTACAGTAGATATATTGTCGTCGGGTAAAGCCTCATTTGGTTGGAGAATCGATTTCTGGGTCTCTAGGATCAAAGCTGATGTAGAGCGGGGTCACGGACAATTACATGGCCAAGATGGATTAGAAAAGGCCCGGTTGACGACAGAAGTGATTCAGACCATTGGACCTTAAATCGGGTGTATCTCACAATCCGGAATGAGTTATCTGACATAAAATATATGATTTTGGGGTAGAACGAGCTACTTTAACCAACCAACCCTGCTATGCCAGGTTGCACAGCTCGAATTTGTGAAATACCCCTAGATCGATGGTCGTTTCCCCATTTTAATTTCGTTTTTACTATAAATAGTAAGTTTTAGTTTGATTATAACTCTTCATCCGTCGGGCTTTAGGAGTTGCGTCCAACGTGAAAAGAGCTTAGAAAATTTAGGAGAACGGTTTGGTGAAACAAATAGGACACTTACTATTTTTGGCTGAAAACCTTGCGCACTAGTAGACATCACGACTGTCTATAAATAGTAAGTTTACTATTTATAGTAAGTCGCGGATTCTAGGAGTTTTAGTTATAGTTTGATTCTAATTTCTTTCCCATTGCTTGGTACCCCTATTTAAAGGGTTGTGAACTCATTTTTATTCATTTGATTAATAAATTTGAATTTATTAGAATTTATTTCTATTTTCTTTTCTCGTAGATTCGAGAAGTCTCTGTGAGGAGTCCAGAGAAGTTCTGTGGATTCGGAATAGTTTTCCTCTTGAGGAAGACTGTGCTCGACCTCACGTCCTTCCCTGCGTCAAAAGCCCTCACGAGGAGGGGCAATATCTCCATCAAACTCATTAGGAGAGAAGGCAATGGCCCTGCAGATGGATTGGCACATATTGCCAGTGAGAGTCAGTTGTCCTTCGTGTGCCATCACACTCATAATCGTCCGGCTCACATAAGAGGTCTTATCCTTCTAGAGAAAGTGGGTCTTGGGTCTATCTGCATGTCTTCTATGGGCCCTTGAAGGGGTCTCTCTTTTTTTTTTTGGCAGAGGTTTTTTTTTTTGGAAAGAAAGATTGCATTAACTAGAAAGGGCCAAATTACAGCCTAGCAACTTTGGGCGGGAGCCAAAGAAAAAGGATCTGACCCTCCTATCCTTTTCTATACAAAAAGAAAGAAACCCAAGAACCCTACTAATCAAGCAAACAGAGAACCATAAGAACCGCCAGACCGCAGCCAGACTGGGAGGAAATCCTAATGCTGAGGCCTAGAAGCTTGATCTCTGATTGAGCTAAGGCCCACCTTATTAAGAAGAGAACGGCCTCTAGTGATGCGGGGTAAGGAGGACATGGAATCAAAAATGCAGTTGCACTGTGTCTTGCTGCCGAGTTTCGCCAAAGAATCAGCAGGACCATTAGCTTCCCGAAACACGTGGGATAGACAAAATGAACTTCTGTTGA
Organism: Magnolia changhungtana; assembly: GCA_030180095.1. Lineage (NCBI taxonomy): Eukaryota > Viridiplantae > Streptophyta > Magnoliopsida > Magnoliales > Magnoliaceae > Magnolia > Magnolia changhungtana. Next base: position 4,027,825 of record JASAUF010000434.1, on the reverse strand, counting down.
AGAGGAAAAATTTTCTGAACAATCAATACGTCCACTTCCAGGAGGGGGTGCATTGCATTTGGAGACAGCACACAACCCAGTCAGAGTCCGACTCGACGATGATATTATGAAGGCCCCTTCTTAAACAAAGGAGAATGCCATCGTGGATAGCCCTCATTTCAGCCAAATTGTTTGAGGCATTACCATACCCTTTAGCGAAAGCAAAAATCACATTACCATGGTGGTCACGAACTGTACCCCCAGCACCTGTAGGTCCAGGATTGGACAAGGCCGAACCATCAACATTTAACTTAAGGAAACCCTCCGCCGGTCTGATCCACCTGACAACCGAAACGATACGAGCAGCATCGTGGGAACGGGGAGAGTTGCCAGGTGCAGTCCTAGGCTGAGAAGTGGGAGGCACACCCGAAGATCCAATCGGGAGAAGCGTAGACAACCACCAATTAACCCTTGTGAGCAGCCCTGATGCAGATAGCCGTTTATTGTCAAATCTCGCCTCATTTCTCGTTTTTCAAATTTCCCACAAGATAAAAACCGGAGCTAGCCGAAAACGGTTACGGTTGATGCATGGAGGCAGGGGCCTAATCCACCACCAATTAAGGCGATCCTGAATGGAGGAGTGGCTGAAGAGCTGTAACCCAAACATAGCTGCAACTTAGCGCCAAATGAATGAGGCGAGGGTGCCCTCCAGGAATAGGTGGTCAAGGGATTCGGCACTAGGGCCAGAGGAGTGCTCATCAGGACAACAAGAACACTTGGAAGCCATGTGGACCCCCTTTTGCTAGATGAGAGTATCGATGGGGAGGGACCGGTAAAGAATTCGCCACGTTAGGAGGGAAATCTTTGGAGGAGTCGCCAAATTCCAGACATAATTCGGCCAAGGGAGCACCGCTCCCCGATCACGGATGACGCTCCAAGAGGAAGAAACAGAAAACTTCCCCTTCAGGGTCATGAGACCAAAGCAGCTTATCATCACCGTCGGAGGTGCAAAAACCTCCTTGAACAATAATCTCACGAAGCCATTCGGGGAGAGGGATAGGAATGGAGTGGCGCAGCCCATTAGAATCCAAAAAGTCTGCAATACAACTATCATTCGAAGATGCCGAAATTGCTAGGGAGGGAGAAGACACCAACGGGCCTAACCCAGACTAGTTGTTGTGCCACATACTGCTAGATCCACTACCAATGAGCAGCTGCGCATGATCATTCAGCACAGGGGAGAGCCGAAGCAGAGCTTTCCAAAGGGGGGAAGACTGACCTATTCTACTGGGACCTTGAATAGTTTGCGAGCCTTGCCAGTACTTAGACTTCATGAAAGAACCCCAAAGGCTCCCCTGCCCATCAGAATTTATGCCCCAAGCCAGCTTCATGTGGAGACAGCACATGACCTCTTTTAGCTGCTTTAAGCCGAGCCCACCCTCCAGCTTCGGTCTAGCGAGAAAAGCCCATTTCCTCCAATGCAGCCTGCGAAGCCCGTCTTTACACCCCCAGAAGAAATTAGCAAACATCATCTCAATGTCATTCAAAACTTTCTTAGGAACAGCCGTAGCAGCCAGAGTATGGATGGGAACCCCACTTAGAACGAAAGGAATCAACGTCAGCCGATCAGCTTGAGAAAGGATCCGGGTATGCCAACCCCCGATTCTCGTGGCCATCTTCTCGAGAAGAGGGAAGAAAGCTGCGCATCTAGTCCTACCCTTAAGCATCGGGACCCCCAGGTAAGAGAGGTTGCCAGACGATCTCCCAATCCCCAGAATATAAGAGATATTTCTAATTCTGGAAGGCGCAAGCTTAGATGAACAGAAGAAGGCACTCTTATTAAGGTTGATCTTTTGGCCAGAGATGGATTGATAGAGGTTGAAGAAAGCCTTGATTTGGAGAAGTGAATTTTTTCTCCCGTTTAGAAAAAGGATTGTATCGTCTGCATAGAGCAAATGAGACATCTGCTTACAACCTCTTCTGGTCTTGAATGGGGTACAAATACCACTGACAATGAGAAATGAGAGACCCCTACTGAGCACCTCAGCTGAAATGATGAAGAGACTGGGAGAGAGGGGGTCTCCTTGGCGAAGACCGCAGGAAGACTTGAAGAAGCCACAACTAGCCCCATTCACCAGAACTGAGAACCAATTGTTACAGCAGCATGCCTCAATAAGGTGGACCCAATTCGAGGAAAAACGGAACTTGAGAAGAACCTACTTCAAAAAATTCCAATCCACCCAGTCGTAGGCTTTCTCCATGTCCAGCTTAACAACAATGTTGCCCCCACGAACCCTTCTGTCAATATCTCGAAACACCTCTTGACAGAGAGCAATATTCTCAGCGATAAATCGGCCTTTAACAAACGCCCCCTGCGAAATCAACCTAGGAAGGAGGATTGCCAATCTACCAGCTATTATATTTGCAAAGATCTTGTACACAACATTACACAAGCTGATCGGTCTGAAATCCGAAAAGGATTTAGCCCCCGATTTTTTTGGAACCAGACAGACCTGGGTGGCAGTGAAAGCCCTAAGCAGGGCGCCTCCATTAAAAAATTCTGCAGCTGCCGCCTGGATATCTCCCCCAATGATGGACCAACACCCAGCAAAGAAGGCCGCAGAAAGCCCGTCTGGGCCGGGTGCCCCATCTTTGGACATTTAAACGACTGCGTTTCTAACCTCTTCAATGGCAGGGCTGTGCAGAAGCATCTCATTATTATCTTCAGAGATCAGGGACGGGATGTGGGAGAGCAAATCCACAGTCGAAGGAGAAGGCAGGGTGGGGACCTCAGCGCAAAGCAAAGACTCTAAAAACTTGACTGCCTCCCGCTGAATGGAGGGCTGGTCGTAGATATGAGCACCGTCATCCAACTGAATCTCATGAATCCCCAATTTCCGCTTCTTCTCGGCCGTGGAAATATGAAAAAATCTTGTATTCCTATCACCTTCCTTGTGCCAGGAAATCCCAGATTTCTGTTTCCAGAAAATCTCTTCAGCAAGCTTCATGTTAGACAGCTTGAGCTTAGCCTTAGCAATATCTGCAACGGACACAGAGGCATCTCTTTGGGCAGTAGCTTCCAAAATATTAAGTTCTTGTTCCGCTTTAGCCACGTTCTGAAAAGACGTTACCATACACGTCTCTATTCCAAAATTTAATCCACATTTTAACCTTCTTCAATTTTAGCATAAGGTTGACCATCGGCGATGGAGAGAGATCGGAGCTCCACGCTTCGGCAACCACATTGGAAAAGGAGTCGCAGAGAAGCCACATTGTTTGGAATTTAAATAGTTTAGGAACTGAGGGGACCGCATTAGGAAAGGAGAGCAATAACGGGGCATGATCCGAGTTAACTCTTGGGAGGTGTCTGACTAGAAAACTGGGGAAAGCTTGCATCCAATCTACATTGCAAAGGCATCTATCGAGATGAGCCCAGGCCCGAGAGCTACTAGCATGATTGTTGGACCAAGTAAACGAGTTGCCCACAAATCCTGCGTCTAGCAGCCCTGTCGAATCAACTGCATCTCTGAATTCCTTGAAGCTGATCAAGTCAGGGTTACGGTAGCCGAATCTTTTCGATGAGTCGAGAATGGCGTTGAAGTCGCTGCCTACGAGCCAAGGACCAGCAGTGAGAGCAGCCCAGGAGGCTAAAGAATCCAAAAGAGGCCTTCTGCTGAACCTGGAACATTTAGCATAGACTATCAAAATTCTAAGGGAATGGACCTGATTTGGGACAGAAATATCCATAAAAATCAACTGATTAGTGGCACCGAGAACTGAAACACGTAAATCATCATAGTGGAAGATCCAAATCTTCCCCCCCTCACTGACGTTAGAGAAGGAAGAATGAAAGCCCGGCTTTAGGCCAACGCCCACTCTCCGACTGTGTAACGACTCGTAAATTTCCGTACATTGGGTCGAATACCACCTCGACCAGAAATCACGTAGGATTAAATTCTTTAGAAATTTAACAAAGTTAACTAAGTACTAAACTCGATTAGCCATGAAATCCGTTAGGATCGCTTTAAATACGATCTGCAAGACCCAAAGTTGCGTAGATCATTGACGCTAGGTTACCCTAAAGTTTAGAACCAAACTCATTTCCGTCTGCTCTCGGGAATGAAACAAAACTTTCAGTATTAGGTCTAGATCGCACATCGGAGTCCGATTAACCCGAAGCTAAGGAAATAGGACCGCCCACTGGGCTTAACAATCATCTCAAAATCACTCCATCCGATGTTTCACGGCCATTCGTTTCGATTCGGAGCGAGGGAGTGTGAAAAACACTATTCTCATGCCAAAATAAATATCTGGAATAGTGATCTGGCATCATTCGTTGACGCGTCAGTATTAAGCAACCTGACCGTCAGAATTAGACCAAATTACACCCTCGGATTAAGAAAAATTTCAGAACATTTACATGTACTTAGAATTTTCGATCGTGGCCCACTGACCGTCCGAACTGAAAGTGGTCCACCACGTGCGATCTGGGAATCCGATCGAGTCAAAAACGTAATCCCACGTAGATCCATAGATGGTGAGCTTAAGTCTGACGTTTGGTTCAAGGAGGGCCACCAGAACTTCCCTTTTGAGCTGGAAAAGTGACGAATATCCTATATTAGCAGTACCCCTTGAACCTGAGTCTAATTTCGGAATGTTTTTGGCTATAAAAGGGGCTTAGAACAGCCCCTCTCACAGCCATACGAATTTGGGATTTTAACCCTAGAGAGAGAGAGAGAAAAGAGGGAGAAGAGTTTGGGTTTTGTGGGAGATCTTCCTCCTACTGCTTCCGGTTGTCGCACGGCCTACACCGCCCTGTTCTAGGCGCTTTCCCGGCGGTATCCATCCCATTTGAAGGTAAGAAACCCTAACCCTAGGCCTGATTTAAGGTAGAATCGTTGTGGGTTATGAAAAAGCTAACTGATTCCGCTCTTTAGGCTAGAAATCTTCCGTATACGGAAGTTCTACTACCCTTGCTGATTCGTTTCGTTTCCAAACGCAAAGGTGAGGACTTTAAGTGTATAAGTTACGGTTTTCAACGCTTTCAATGTCAGATAATGGTAGATTCATGATCTGCATGCAATTGCACATGTACAAAGTGCTTTCCGTTTCCTGTTTCGATTAACGTTGTAGAAATTGGAATTTCACATACTCTAGGTATATGTAGAAATACCGTATACGTATTTTTTTGGAAAAACGTTTGACATGTTTATTTAATGTATGATTATATGATATGTGGATAAAATACTAATTTGGCGAAAGGAATCGCTGAAATACATGTTCATGTGTAAATGCTACGTATGTTGAAATAGTGTATTCTAGAAATACCGTATACGTATTTTTTTTTGGAAAAATGTATGACATGTTTATTTAATGTATGATTATACAATATATGTATAAAATACTAGTTTGGCGAAAGGAGTCGCTGAAATACATGTTCGCTTGTAAATGCCTAGTATGTTGAAATTGTGTATTCTAGAAGTACCGCATATGTGTGAATTTTGGAAATACAATTGTAATGATTATTTGCTGTATGATTATGATATTCATGGGTAAAATACTCATGTGGCGAAGGGATAGCCCTAACACGTATTTTGCTAACATACATCATGTATGTTGGAATTGGGTATTCTAAGTGTTTGTGTAGATGCTTGTGTACGTAAATGCTTGAGTGTTAGTGCCTTAGAGAGGTGCTGATATGGGATTCCCGACTCCCTTAGAGACATGTAGGATCCCCTCCACGCGGTGGTTCGCTATAACCACTCACTGTGATGCGGATGTAATTGTACCCCTATATGTATAATGCTTTACCACATGCTTTACAACATGCTTTACAACATGCCTTACTTCATGCTTTACTTCATGCCTACTAACATGCTTTACTTCATACTTAACTTCATGCCTTACAATTGTTTGAGTTTGGGACTATGCCTATAGTCCAAGCATCCGGTACCAGACTTGCGGTTGTGGCTGAGATTCATATCGCCACAACGGACGTGTCTGGCGAACCCGAGTCGTACTTCGGTTGGCGATAGTGGTTGGCCACATGGAGTGCTTTTGCGCTCCATATCGCTCAACTTGTGGTGCGCTCGAGCTAGTCAGGCTCGTCAAGTAAACCGGAGTGTATATGTATGTTCAACATGTTTGGTCGCTACTGCTTGAACCTAGGGTACCAAACTTACCAGTGGCGATCCCGTTAACCATGGTACCTCGATCCGCTAAGACGCATGAGCCGGGCATGGTGGTATGGGACACCGTGGTCGAGCCGTCGGCCTCGGCCGGGGTCATGTGCCTCCCGTAGTGACCATTGCGCAACCAAACTCGTGAGCCGATTATGGTGGTATGGGACACTATATTCGAGTCGTCGATACTTACTACGAGAGCCGAGTACGGTGAGACCATGCTCGTGCCGACGGCGACGAGTCCTTCGTAGTATCTTCGAGTATACTCCAAGTGTCTGTGATTGGCGACGAGTCTTTTACAAGAACTAGAGTATGAGTTGAGCCGAGTAACGGTGAGACCTGTACTTGAGCTGACGGCTAGTGATTGAGCCAGGTACGGTGAGATATGTACTTGAGCTGACGGCCAGCAATTGAGCCGCATACGGTGAGATCTGTATCCGCGCTGACGGGTGACGAGCCCTTTGCGATGCCTTCACTACGCTTCTCAAACCATAATATCGTATGAGATTAGCTAGGATTGACGACCCTAGAATGGATCATGTTTGGGAATGATACAAGGGAGGTACCTTAGTTTCCCAATACTGCTGGTTGAAATGGATTAATAAAAACTTGGTAATCATGAGCATCATCGCACCGCATGTGCTTTGTAGATGTGGCGCACTGAGGGAGTTAGCATTCGCGAACGTAAGATGATGTCGCTTGAGGGTGGTTTGGCAAGGGCATACAGCATCATGTCATATCATTTTTGCATGTAACAAGAGTAGTTAGAAATGTTTGAATTGTACTGCGTTATCATTACTGCTTGATTGATTTGATAACATGTTAACCTATGCTTTATTGTTCCACTGAGTTAGCTACTCACTCTCACGTTATGGGACGGTGTTTGCAACACCCACCAGACTGTCTCGCAGTGTAGATGGCGCCTCTGTTCGGGGAGCCGGAGCTCGACTTCGAGGAGGATCGAGTTCTCCTTTATGCGACTGACGGGCTATGCTTAGGCCGACCGCATCGCTGGGATTCCAGGGCTTATCTATAGAGTTGTATTTTGATTTTTGACTTAGAAACAATACATGTATATTGGTACTCGCTTAGTACTCATACTCCTGGAGTTCACAAAATTTTGATACTTTACATATTTTGAATATAAAATTTCAGGTCTTCCGCTTGCCTTTATACAATTGAACTGGAGTATGAATTCTTGTTTTGGTATAATCTCATTCATGTTTATTACTGCTAACTCGACAACATTTAACCATCATTGTGTATGTTGCATAAGTGATGCGTTGGAACTCGGGAGTTGAGTTCATACTCGACCCCCGAATTTCAGGGCGTTACAAGTTGGTATCAGAGCATGATTTTGATTAAACCGGACCTGAGTTATGTCCCCACTACGTACGCTGACGCATTACACTTAGGAGGGTGCGCAAAAATATAGAAACAGTCTTAGGGTCTCCCGATTTCGCCGTTCGGCGAAGTTCATTGAAAATGGACATTTTGATCGAGTTCGTACTCGATCCCGACCGCACATATGGATCCCAAATCACTTCTAGACTGTCTATTGACGTGTCTGGATTCCTATCCATCCAATCCAGTTGCTAGAAAAATCAGAAAAATCACCCAGATCGTAATTTCTCTACCTGCCGTCGGGAGCCGAAATGAGTCGGATAGCGCCGGTGAGGAGAGTGTTGACCTCCAGGCAGAGAGTGATGAGGAGCGCAGTGATGACATACAGGAAGAAGAACCTGAGGCTCAGGATACTGAAGACAGTTCACCTCCTGCGGCTCAGGAACAGGGTGTGAATCAGGATGCTTTTGATGCACGTTTGGCCCATCTCGAGGAGGGTCAAGCCGCCCTGCAGCAAGAGGTTGGACAAGTTCGGGTTGAGCTTGGTGAGACTCGAGCCAAGCTTGAAGAGACCGAAGCCTACATGAAGAGGAGCTTTAAGAAGGTGTCTCGTACGTTGAAGGCAATTTTGTGCTGTGTGCAGGACAAGAACGCTCCTCCTCCACCGCCTGCTTCGGATGTTTAGTCATCTACGTGGTTGTGTGTTGTTGTTTGCTTTGGTTACTGCGATAGGCGGTTTATGTTTTCATGTTGGATGTATTGGCTATCATGTGATTTCTGTCGTGATTCATGTAACTCTGTATTCCATGTATTATGACAATTTTGGGTAAATGAAAAGCATGTAGCCTCTTTGTTTTGATGATGTGTGGAGTGCTTAAGTGCTTTATGAAGTGTATTGTGCCTTATCTCACAAATGATCTACCCTATGTTGTCTAGGGCATGCCGCGGCAGTATACGCGGAGAACGGCACGCCTCCTTCTGACTGGCTCTATGGACCAGACTCCTTCTGGTAGTAGCGGTCCTGCGGACCGAGGGTTGGGTTCTGATCAGCCTCCTGCTGGTCCTACCGGTGGACTGACACCTTACACGCCCCCTGTCCGTGAGCAGTACTCGGCCGTCTTCTTCTGCGCAGCATGACTCTCAGGCTGCTCCGTCGACTGATAGGTTTGAGCAGCTGATGATGATGATGCATCAGCAGCAGATGCAGCAGCAGCAGCAGATACAGCAGCAGCAGCACCAGCAGCTTATGGCCACTATCGCTGAGGCCTTGTCCCGTGGTGGTAGTGCGACTCCACCTACGACATCTGCACATCCTGATGAGCATTCTGAGCCTCCTGCTCAGGTTGAGGATGTGCCTCTGCCCCCATCCGTCGCACCTCCTACTGGAGAGGTCAGTACTCGTGGTTTACTCGAGCGATTTCAGCGCTTGAGGCCTCCCTCATTTATGGGTTCTCACAGACCCGAGGAGGCAGAGTTCTGGCTTGACCGCATCTCTAAGATGCTTCGGATGCTACATTGCTCAGAGGCGAGCGGTGGAGCTGGCCGCTTTCATGTTTGAGAGGGAGGCCGCCATTTATGGTGGGACACAGTGTCGCGCGCCTTTGTCGCAGAGATTTCGTGTGGACCCGGGAGGCTTTCGAGTCTCGGTTCCACGAGAAGTACTACCCGCACGTATCGGCATGAGCGGGAGGAAGAGTTTCTACGCCTCGTGCGAGGGGAGGCATGACGATCACGGAGTACGAGCACCGCTTCACGAGTTGGGCCGCTTTGTCCCGACTATACCGTGGATGAGCGGATGCGGATGCGACGTTTCTCCTGGGTTTGCGACCGGAGATTCGGTCGAGGATATGCTTGCCACGGTATTCCTACATATGCGGCGTTGGTCCACATGTCTATGACGGCCGAGCAGGATGTGGACCGTTTGGCCAGATCACGTAGTACTATGGTTGAGAGACCGCGGCAGGATTTACAGAGCAGGCCTATCTTAGGCAAGAGGCCTCGGGCTGATTCTCCCCCGGGCCGCCGGCGCTTATTCCTATGAGACGCCCGTTGGTGACCTGCATGTTTTCCGGGAAACCTGGACACCCTGCTGAGAGCTGCTTCTCGGGCATGAGGGCTAGCGGATTTGTGCCACCGCAGAGATTGGGTCGCCCTTATCCACAGGCCATATCAGCCCCGCCGCTACAGACCGTTCCTGCACATCCTTCATTCCGACCTCCCGTGCGAGTCCTTCGGGCCGCCACAGCGACCCTTGGCTCCTCAGTCGAACCGCCAGCAGCAGGCTCGCATTCATACGCTTGTGGCTGAGGCACCTGAGACATCGGTTTCTGCTCCGACGGCTTTCGAGGGTACGGCTTTTATTCATGGCACTCCTGTTTCTTTATTGGTAGACACTGGGTCCACCACTTCTATTGTTTCTTGTGGGGCGGTGAAAAATACGATTCCCACTAAGGGAATGAGACTCACTACGGCTACCGGGACCTGTTCGGATGTCACACGATTATGCGAGGGTTGCTCGGTAGTTTTGGGTAGCCGCACAGTGCTCGTCGACCTCATTGTTGCTCCACTATGGCACTACGACGTTATCCTTGGTATGGATTGGCTCACCAGGATGAGGGCGGAGATAGATTGCGATACTCGGATCGTGACGGCCTATGGACCTGACGGTACAGCTTTCACGTTCCCAGTGCAGGTCAGTTGGCCCGTCGAGTTGATTGTTATCTTTGCTTTACTTGTGCCGATTGATGGTCCGACAAGTAGATGGTACGCCGGTGGTTCGAGAATTTGCACAGCGTGTTTGAGACTATCCCCTGGTTTACCTCCTCGGCGTGAGATTGATTTTACGATTGACCTTACGATCGGTGCGACGCCCATCTCATTGCCGACTTATCGTATGCCTCCATGTGAGATGGAGGAGCATGCGAAAACAGTTGACGGACTTGTAGAGAAAGGTTTTATTCGACCTAGTGTGTCTCCTTGGGGAGCACTGTGTTGTTCGTGAAGAAGAAGGACGGGTCGCTACGGTTGTGTATTGATTACCGTAGGTTGAACCAGTCACGGTGAAGAACAAGTATCCTTTGCCCAGATTGATGATCCGTTCGATCGCCGAGGGGGGTGAAGTATTTCTCAAAGATTGACCTTCGGTCGTGGTACCACCAGCTTGCGCGTGAGAGAGGAGGACGTGCGTAAGATGCGGCCTTCGGGACGTGCTTTGGGCACTATGAGTTCTTGGTGATGTCGTTCTGGTCCGACGAACGCACCACCGTGTTCATGGATCCGATGAACCGGGTATTTCGGCCCTTCCTTTACCGATTCGTCATCGTCTTTATCGATGACATCTTGATATACTCCACGAGCCGGGAGGAGCACAAGGAGCACTTGCGAGCGGTATTGGATACACCGAAGAAGAACCGGTTGTTTGCGCAATACAAGAAGTGCGACTTCGCGGGAGGAAGTCAAGTTCCCGGGACATGTAGTGTCCAAGGATGGGATAGATGGACCTTGCTAAGGTAGCCGCGGTTCAGATCGGCACGGCCTCGAGTCGATTCTCGAGGTGAGGAGTTTCCTTGGTCCATTTTGGGTATTACGTAGACGTTTCATTCGGGATTTCTCGAAGATCGCTGTGCCATTGTCTCGATTGACTCGGAAGGACCTAAAGTTCGCTGGAATGAGAAGGCGGAGGCGCCTTTTAAGGAGCCGAAGGACAAGTTGACGTCCGCCCCGTGCTAGTATTGCTGCAGCAAGGGGTGAAATACACGGTGTATACTTGACGCGTCTCGCGTTGGTTTGGGTTGTGTCTTGATGCGTAAGGATAGGGTGATTTCGTATGCCTCGAGACAATTAAGGAAGCACGAGGAGAATTACCCTACACATGACTCGGAGTTGGCAGAATGTCATCTTTGCATTGAAGCTCGGAGACTTACCTCTACGGTGAGGAGTTCGAGCTTTTCTGCGACCACAAGAGCCTTAAATACATATTCACACAGCGGGATTTGAATATGAGACAGCGTCGATGGATGGAGACCTTGAAGGACTTCAAGTTCGAGGTTTCCTACCATCCTGGCAAGGCGAATCTTGTGGCAGACGCGCTGAGCCGCAAGAAGGCGATTGCATTTGCGGCACCGCTGATGATAGCCGAGTGGGACATGATGGAGTTTGTGCGGGACTTCGAGCAGAGACTCACTGTCGAGGAGCCTTTTGAGTGTGTTGCGCACGTTCGGGTGCGGCCACTCATTGACGACAGGATTGTTGAGGCCCAAGAGGGCGATATACGGCTGTCTGAGCTTCGAGAGCAGGTTAGCAACGCCGTGGACTCTGAGTGGAGAGTTGGTTCTGATGGGGGTTTACGATTCCGTGGCCGCTTATGTGTTCCTGATGTGGCTGACTTGAGACGCGAGCTTCTCGAGTCCGCCCATAACTCGAAGTTTACGATGCATCCTGGTAGCACGAAGATGTACCAGGATATGAGACGGACGTATTGGTGGGATAACATGAAGGCCCACATTGCTGAGTATGTGTCTCGATGTCTGACGTGCCAGCAGGTCAAGGCAGAACATCGCCGACCTCCTGGACTACTTCAGCCCATGCCTATAGCGGAGTGGAAGTGGGACTTCATCTCCATGGACTTCATATCGGGGTTGCCGAAGACGAGGAAGGGGCACGATTCCATTTGGGTGATTGTGGACCGGTTGACCAAATCGGCCCATTTCCTCCCTATCAGAGTTATGAACTCTGCAGACGAGCTGGCTAGATTGTACATCAGGGAGATCGTCCGTCTGCACGGGGTTCCTTTGGAGATCGTGTCAGACAGAGACATGTGGTTCACATCCATCTTCTGGACTCGTATCCGGAGGCGATGGGTGTGAAGTTGAAGTTCGAAGATACGGCGTTTCATCCTCGGGCGATGGGCAAACGGAGAGCGGGTGAATCGGATTCGGAGGATATGTTGCGAGCATGTGTGTTGGACTTCAAGGACACTGGATGACTTGTCTTACGTACGCGAGTTCGCCTACAACAACGGCTTCCTTCCAGGCGACTATTGGGCGGCCCCATATGAGGCTCTATATGGTCGACCTTGTAGGGCACCGCACCGTTGGGCGAGGTTGGAGAGCGTAGTCCGATTGGCCGGAGTTGGTACGGTGACTACGCTGAGACGGTGACATTATCGGGCGTCGATTACTCACAGCCACAGAGCGTGCGGTAAGAGTTACGCCGATACGAGGCGACGACCGCCGGAGTTCGAGGCCTGGTGATCATGTGTTCCTTCGGGTTTCCCCTATGAAGGGAGTCCTTCGGTTTGGGAAGAAGGGGAAGCTCACACCGAGGTTTATCGGTCCATTTCAGATACTGGATCGAGTGGGTGATGTGGCGTATCGTCTCGCCTTGCCTACACCACTTGCTTCCGTACACAACGTATTTCATGTATCTATCTTTGAAGAAGTACGTTCCGATCCTTCGCATATCATCGGATGGGAGCAGGTACAGTTGAGTGAGGATGCTACGTACGAGCTGCGCCCGACGCGTATCCTTGATAGGAAGGAGCAGGTACTACGTAGCAAGGTCATCCCACTTGTGAAGGTGCTTTGGACACATCATTCCGAAGAGGAAGCTACCTGGGAGACTGAGGCCGAGGTCAGGAAGAACTACCCTCAGCTTCTCGAGGAGTACGAAGGTATAAATTTCGAGGACGAAATTTTTTGTTTAAGGGGGGTAGATTGTAACGACCCGTAAATTTCCGTACATTGGGTCGAGTACCACCTCGACCAGAAATCACGTAGGATTAAATTCTTTAGAAATTTAACAAAGTTAACTAAGTACTAAACTCGATTAGCCATGAAATCCGTTAGGATCGCTTTAAATACGATCTGCAAGACCCAAAAGTTGCAGAATCATTGACGCTAGGTTACCCTAAAGTTTAGAACCAAACTCATTTCCCCGTCTGCTTCGGGAATGAAACAAAACTTCGTATTAGGTCTAGATCGCACATCGGGAGTCCGATTAACCCGAAGCTAAGGAAATAGGACCGCCCCACTGGGCTTAATAATCATCTCAAAAATCAGCTCCATCCGATGTTCCACGGCCATTCGTTTCGATTCGGAGCGAGGGAGTGTGAAAAACACTATTCCCATGCCAAAATAAATATCTGGAATAGTGATCTGGCATCATTCGTTGACGCGTCAGTATTAAAGCAACCTGACCGTCGAATCGGACAAATTACACCCTCGGATTAAGAAAAATTTCAGGAACATTTACATGTACTTAGAATTTCTGATCGTGGCCCACCGACCGTCGAACTGAAAGTGGTCCGCCACGTGCGATCTGGGAATTCGATCGAGTCAAAAACGTAATCCCACGTAGATCCATAGATAGTGAGCTTAAGTCTGATGTTTGGTTCAAGGAGGGCCACCAGAACCTCCCTTTTGAGCTGGAAAAGTGACGAATATCCTATATTAGCAGTACCCCTTGAACCTGAGTCTAATTTCGGAATGTTTTTGGCTATAAAAGGGGCTTAGAACAGCCCCTCTCACAGCCATACGAATTTGGGATTTTAACCCTAGAGAGAGAGAGAGAAAAGAGGGAGAAGAGTTTGGGTTTTGTGGGAGATCTTCCTCCTACTGCTTCCGGTTGTCGCACGGCCTACACCGCCCTGTTCTAGGCGCTTTCCCGGCGGTATCCATCCCATTTGAAGGTAAGAAACCCTAACCCTAGGCCTGATTTAAGGTAGAATCGTTGTGGGTTATGAAAAAGCTAACCGATTCCGCTCTTTAGGCTAGAAATCTTCCGTATACGGAAGTTCTACTACCCTTGCTGATTCGTTTCGTTTCCAAAGGCAAAGGTGAGGACTTTAAGTGTATAAGTTACGGTTTTCAACGCTTTCAATGTCAGATAATGGTAGATTCATGATCTGCATACAATTGCACATGTACAAAGTGCTTTCCGTTTCCTGTTTCGATTAACGTTGTAGAAATTGGAATTTCACATACTCTAGGTATACGTAGAAATACCGTATACGTATTTTTTTTGGAAAAACGTTTGACATGTTTATTTAATGTATGATTATATGATATGTGGATAAAATACTAATTTGGCGAAAGGAATCGCTGAAATACATGTTCATGTGTAAATGCTACGTATGTTGAAATAGTGTATTCTAGGAATACCGTATACGTATTTTTTTTGAAAAAATGTATGACATGTTTATTTAATGTATGATTATACAATATATGTATAAAATACTAGTTTGGCGAAAGGAGTCGCTGAAATACATGTTCGCTTGTAAATGCCTAGTATGTTGAAATTGTGTATTCTAGAAGTACCGCATATGTGTGAATTTTGGAAATACAATTGTAATGATTATTTGCTGTATGATTATGATATACATGGGTAAAATACTCACGTGGCGAAGGGATAGCCCTAACACGTATTTTGCTAACATACATCATGTATGTTGGAATTGGGTATTCTAAGTGTTTGTGTAGATGCTTGTGTACGTAAATGCTTGAGTGTTAGTGCCTTAGAGAGGTGCTGATATGGGATTCCCGACTCCCTTAGAGACATGTAGGATCCCCTCCACGCGGTGGTTCGCTATAACCACTCACTGTGATGCGGATGTAATTGTACCCCTATATGTATAATGCTTTACAACATGCTTTACAACATGCTTTACAACATGCCTTACTTCATGCTTTACTTCATGCCTACTAACATGCTTTACTTCATGCTTAACTTCATGCCTTACAATTGTTTGAGTTTGGGACTATGCCTATAGTCCAAGCATCCGGTACCAGACTTGCGGTTGTGGCTGAGATTCATATCGCCACAACGGACGTGTCTGGCGAACCCGAGTCGTACTTCGGTTGGCGATAGTGGTTGGCCACACGGAGTGCTTTTGCGCTCCATATCGCTCAACTTGTGGTGCGCTCGAGCTAGTCAGGCTCGTCAAGTAAACCGGAGTGTATATGTATGTTCACCATGTTTGGTCGCTGCTTGAACCTGGGTACCAAACTTACCGGTGGCGATCCCGTTAACCATGGTACCTCGATCCGCTAAGACGCATGAGCGGGCATGGTGGTATGGGACACCGTGGTCGAGCCGTCGGCCTCTGGCGCCGGGGTCATGTGCCTCCCGTAATGACCATTGCGCAACCAAACTCGTGAGCCGATTATGGTGGTATGGGACACTATATTCGAGCCGTCGATACTTACAACGAGAGCCGAGTACGGTGAGACCATGCTCGTGCTGACGGCGACGAGTCCTTCGTAGTATCTTCGAGTATACTCCAAGTGTCTGTGATTGGCGACGAGTCTTTCACAGTAACTAGAGTATGAGTTGAGCCGAGTACGGAAAGACCTGTACTTGAGCTGTCGGCTAGTGATTGAGCCAAGTACGGTGAGATATGTACTTGAGCTGACGGCCGCAATTGAGCCGCATACGGTGAGATCTCGTATTCGCGCTGACGGGTGACGCAGCCCCTTTGCGATGCCTTCACTACGCTTCTCAAACCATAATATCGTATGAGATTAGCTAGGATTGACGACCCTAGAATGGATCATGTTTGGGAATGATACAAGGGAGGTACCTTAGTTTCCCAATACTGCTGGTTGAAATGGATTGATAAAAACTTGGTAATCATGAGCATCATCGCACCGCATGTGCTTTGTAGATGTGGCGCACTGAGGGAGTTAGCATTCGCGAACGTAAGATGATGTCGCTTGAGGGTGGTTTGGCAAGGGCATACAGCATCATGTCATATCATTTTTGCATGTAACAAGAGTAGTTAGAAATGTTTGAATTGTACTGCGTTATCATTACTGCTTGATTGATTTGATAACATGTTAACCTATGCTTTATTGTTCCACTGAGTTAGCTACTCACTCCCACGTTACGGGACGGTGTTTGCAACACCCACCGGACTGTCGCAGTGTAGATGGCGCCTCTGTTCGGGAGAGCCGGGAGCTCGACTTCGAGGAGGATCGGAGGAGTTCTCCTTTATGCGAAGACTCGACGGCTATGCTTAGGCCGACCGCATCGCGGGGATTCCGGGGCTTATCTATAGAGTTGTATTTTGATTTTTGACTTAGAAACAATACATGTATATTGGTACTCGATTAGTACTCATACTCTGGAGTTCACAAAATTTTGATACTTTACATATTTTGAATATAAAATTTCGTCTTCCGCTTGCCTTTATACAATTGAACTGGAGTATGAATTACTGTTTTGGTATAATCTCATTCATGTTTATTGCGCTAACTGTTCACTCCCCAAGTATAGGGTTGTGATGTAGTAATAACTCGGTAAGACCGAGGTCGAATCCCAAGGGACTGGAACTTGTACGTTATCTGAAAATAACCAAATCTAGAACTAGGCTAAGATGAAATCTAAACCAGTTATGATTTGAGGAATAATGGTGAAATAATTAATCTAAAATTTTAGGAAAAATCAGAGAAGGAAAACTAGGGATTCAGAGGATCCACTTGTAGAGATCAGGGAGATCTTATGCCCGTATTAAAAATTAGGAAATTAATCGAATCGCTTTGATGTAGTAGATTTCAAGAGATGAGAGGTATATGAATTAGAATGGATTCCATCACCCAACCATGCCCAGGAGACAAAGCAAACAATATAATTAATCTAATTACCAACCAATCAACATGCCATGAAAATCAGGAGAGGGTACTGACATCCGACCATGCCCAGGAGACGATGGTGAACAACAGGGCTTCCTGACGTCATAAACATAAAAAGGAAAAGAACATGCTCAAAGCCATTGCAGACCCATTGTAATTTCAGTCACAACAGACCATTAAAGACTGAAAACATTCCCTTAATTAAACCCAAATCAAAATCAGATCAGTCTATACAAAAGGCACAAGCAAAGAATTCCCATCACACTACAAGCTTCACCTCTTGGCCCTAGCCAAGAGGTTTAGCCACACATAGACATGGTGACTAGATCTCTTAGACAAAACAAAATAAAAATAAAAAAATAAAAACAACAAAATTAAACTCCCTGTTTCTCTCTCTCCCTGCTTCCACGTCCAAGCCCCAAGCCAAGCTCTTTTCTCCCCCTCTTTATAGCTCCCAGGGTGGTGTGCGTAAGAGACTCTTACGCACTCCTTGCCGCAGCAGGAGACTAACGTTTCTTACGCTGATGTTCTCTGGGGCCCACTCTTGAATCAGACATGAGATCCACTCCGCTCACCAGCTTCTCTTCGAGATTTCAGTGGGGACAGCCGGTTTTGGCTGTCTGTCGATATAGCTCAGGGAAGAAGTTATTCCGCCGTCCATCTTTCTTTTGATCATGATTACACGTGCTCGCGCGCATGGAAATAAAAAAAATACTTAGGTTTGGACGAGAGGGACCATGGGCTCCTCCTGGACGGTCTGGATCAGACCTTTGATGACCAATGGTGGCCCACAAAATCCATCCGCAAGTCTCTGTTGCGAAACAGAGCTTGCGGCCGTGAGTTCTGACGATCGGTGGACCCCAAAATGATGGTATATGGAAGATCCACTCTGTCCATTGTTTTTATGACGAAAAACCATCCAAACGGGCCAAACCTAACTTGATTCCTATGCGACCCACAAAAATTTGTATTACACCGTCCATTCTTCTCTTTAACGGTTGGATTTTTGACCCTTGCTATTTTTTCAATTCGGCCACCTAGGCAGTGATGATAGGACCCATGGGATTCTGATGGACGGTCCCGATCGGACCTTCGATTCACGGTGGTGGCCCACTAGACTCCGTCCGGAGCTCTGTTTACGCAGACGTTACAGATTGCTTGCGCTGATGCTTGGTGTGGCTCAGGATCAATTGCCAGTCCATAGATCCATTCCGACCATTGGATTGGTCTCGCAAAACCGGTCGGGATTGATGCTGTTCGGTTCATTTAAAGTCCTTAGGCCCTGTATGAATTTTCAAGCTGAACGGATAGTGGGAACCCTGTGATCTTGCGTTTTGTCTGACTTTCAGGCCACTTGAGCTTCAGTTTCTTGATTTTCTCGGGTCTTTGGCGTGTAATTCCGTTGATCTTCGTACCCTGGGGTCCGTCCCTTGCTCTGGTGAATTCTGAGCGTCAAATCCACACTTTTAGTACCAAATTTCAGTTTAAGCTCCTAAATACATCCTGCATCGAAAACACGATTAATTTAAACCGTTAATCAGTACTATGTTCGTAAATTCAGGCAATAAATAGGGTCTGATATGCAATATTTGACCCTCAACACAACCCCCAACCAGCATTTTGCTAGTCCCGAGCAAAATATGCGAAAATTAAGTTGAGAATTACGAGATAATTCGTGTGAAGCCGAGTGACATTTTGAAAAACAATCCAGATATGAGAAATCTTAAGATTCATGAATGTTGATTATTAATTTCTCCTGGCCTCTCATGCACGGTGAATTTCATAATCAAGTTCAAATATTAATCCAATAAACTAGAATAATTTTAAACATTGAGTTCCATGGGTGTATAGTGAAATCTCAGCCTATCACCATTAAAAGATTCAATTCTCGATTTCATGATATCATTAGTAATCAATCAGAAAATTCATAACAACCATCACCTATACCAGTATTTTGCCTCCCAGATCATTCTTTCATTTTCTAGTTTTTTTTTTTTTTTTTTTTTTTTTGTCAAGATGGGAATCAAATTTTCACTTATAGGGAGCAAACCTATGGTGAAAATAGTCGCCCAGCTCTGTCTAACTGTTAATCATAAAAAAATCGAATCCACACCTATAGGGAGCAAACCCATGGTGTAATTCCTTTTTATACCCTGATGGCCAAATCTTTTAGGCTGGTTTCTTTCATGCTCAGTAATTACCAAGTTAATCATTCAATATCAAACTGAGATCTCAATGTGTAAGTGAGATGTGATATGTGAAATCATGACTCAATCAATGTTTACAACTTCTCATCATGGATTAACAATTCAAACTTAACTGTGAAAGCTACCGATAATCGAATCCAAAAGTAGTAAATTTCCAACATCACGTATCTTGAAATTCTAAATTCAGGATAGTCGTCAAAATCACTTCAAATTCACAAGAATTTTCAGAAAAAATTTAAAATTTTTCACAATTTTTGCTCAAGACCAAGAAAACACTGATTAGGTTACCTAATCTCCCACCCCCAACCTAAAATCTACATTGTCCTCAATGTAAAAGATATGAGCATGGAATGCAGACGGGATAATGAAAGTAAAAAAAAAAAAGTGATGGGAAGATAGTACCTGAATGATGAATCGTGAGAAGCTTTCCAAGAGATCTCAACATGAGAGCGGGTGAGCACGAGAGAAAAAACAACACAAAAATAACAAGAAATAAAATCCTACCTATACCACTTTCGCAGGTGCTCTCGATTGCATTTAGCATATGCAACAAGCCTTTAAACCCCTAGGTTGCCCTTAGTGGACGAGTTGTAGTCTCGTGAGGGTTTACAAAGAATGTTACCCACAAACATTGAACTCACTACTCATGTTGCAAGGTTCCTCTTCTGGCCAGTATCTTGATAAGTTCCTCGCAAGTTCCTCAACAAGATCATCCAAAAGCCCTTTTTGCAAAAGGCTTGGGTGCCCTGGAGCATGACTTTCCAGAGAGACTTACGTACCTCATAAGAAATTTTCCATTGTATTGCTTGAGGTAACCAAAGTATGTACGATTCACCTGTGATAGAAGAAGTTTCAACGTCAGTATCCCATAGTGAATCGAGACTACAAGTAGATAAAGTTTAGAAAACTTCGAAAAGTGATGTAGCCTCAACACATTCAAGTATCGGACTTCGTTCAATTTTTAGCTCCTCCTCCCCTAATGGTAAACATTCAGGATCTGTGGAAGGAGGGGCTTCAGGTAAGGGTTCTCTCGGTCAGTGATAACTACCGAGATGTTGTCTTGCAAGGCATCCACTTTGTCTTTTGACATGGGATCGTTTGACTTTGAAAAGTAGTGTGCCCAGCAATTATTAAAAGAGTCGGAAATTTCAGCTGAGAGTGACTTATTTTCCTCATGGAAATCTGTAATGAGATGCTCAAGGACTCCCTCGTCCTTAAAAGTATATGAAGATATGTTCTCTTGCTCCGATACACAAACATATTGAAGATCAATAGGGAAGCATCGATGGGATCACTTTGTTCATTGAAACTACTCAATCGAGGCGTTGAACCGTCGGACGTGTCTGACTTAGATGGTGGTCTTAATTGAGTGGTTTCAAATTCTAGAGTCGTAGCGAGCTGACTCGTCCTTCTCCCGAATCACATTATCATTCAATTCAAGAGAGTGGTCCAAACATGTCTCACGAAGTTGGAAGGGTCGGTTTTAATGAGCTCATCTTCCACTTTTAAATCGGATATCTTAGGTGAGTGGAGTAGCTCAAGTATGACCGATCACTTCGTGTGCTTCTTGAGCATTGACTGGACCATACTGTAGATTGATTCCAGGGAATTTGGGTTGTGCTCTCATGAATCTCATCCCAATACTTCTCGACTTCCAATTCATGCAAGACACACTTGAGATGGGGTCGCTTTCCTTACATTCTAAATTCGGTTGAGGTTCGAATAAACTAACCTCAACCTCATCATTGAGATCCTGTGTATCATGTAAGGAAAGTGTGTCATCATCATTGTATTTGAAAGACACCCATGTATCTCCATCATTCTTTTGAGCACTCATCGAGATCGGCTCATTGGGAATTTGAACCACGTGCTCGTTAATGGAATCCACCTCATTCCAAATTCCAGATTTCACGTCAGCGAGTGAGGATCACTTTCCCGGCATTGTATTTACGGATTGGATTGTAGTTGGGATGCACGAGCTTCTTTTATCCTTTCAAGGCGCGACCAATAGTGCTTCCATTGTTTTTCTTATTTCCGTAAGGCATTCCATGGTATCTTGAATTTCATCCTCTTGGATCGTTTACGGTAGTTCTCAACGGTAGGGTATCCAAGAGAATAATCATTACATGTGGTTGGTTCATCTTCCCGCTTTGATGGTTCCACCGGTTATAGTCATACGGGTCATCGGTCGGGAGTTGATACGCGTTATCATTCCAATAATCACGCATCTTGTTTTCCTTAACTCGTGGAATGCAATTATTTTCCCGTAGATAATCACCGAAGGACTTCTTAATCGGTGGAGCATCATGTTTTGATTGGTTGAAGTAATTTTCGGGAAAATATTTGAGGCATAGGTCGTTTCCATTATTATCATCATACATCAAAATTTTTCCCAAGATTCCTTAGCTATCTCAAAGATATATACGATCCAACTCTTGCATAGTAAAATCCTAATTAAGATCTAATCCTAAGAAAGAAAATGAAAATCTAGAAAGAAAGAGAAAGTTGGAAGGAGATTACCAACTTAAAGTCCCTAAGCTAAAGACCTGCAAAATAAAACAAATTAAGTTAGTGCAAAAATAGAAGAAATTTCTAGAGCAAATC
The DNA here is from genome assembly GCA_030180095.1 of Magnolia changhungtana. Taxonomy (NCBI): domain Eukaryota; kingdom Viridiplantae; phylum Streptophyta; class Magnoliopsida; order Magnoliales; family Magnoliaceae; genus Magnolia; species Magnolia changhungtana. Next base: position 4,005,880 of record JASAUF010000434.1, on the reverse strand, counting down.
AAATCTAAAGAGTTAGGAAATCTAGTAAATCAGAAAGAGTTTACCAAATTAGAAGTTCTATCTTAACAACCTACAGAATAAGAAATATGTTAGTTCTATGAAAAAATAGAAAACAAAATCTTAAAACTAAAATTAGTAAAATCCTAATCTTAAACTAACTCTAAATCTAATTAATTTCAGAAAATCGTAGCCGTCAGTCCCCGGCAACGGCGCCAAAGACTTGTTCACTCCCCAAGCATAGGGTTGTGATGTAGTAATAACTCGGTAAGACCGAGGCGAATCCCAAGGACCGGAACTCAGACGTTATCTCGAAAATAACCAAATCTAGAACTAGAGTAAGATGAAATCTAAACCAGAGTTATGATTTGAGGAATAATGGTGAAATAATTAATCTAAAATTTTAGGAAAAATCAGAGAAGGAAAACTAGGGATTCAGAGGATCCACTTGTAGAGATCAGGGAGATCTTATGCCTGTATTAAAAATTAGGAAATTAACTGAACTGCCTTTGATGTAGATTTCAAGAGATGAGAGGTATATGAATTAGAATGGATTCCATCACCCAACCATGCCCAGGAGACAAAGCAAACAACATAATTAATCTAATTACCAACCAATCAACATGCCATGAAAATCAGGAGAGGGTACTGACATCCGACCATGCCCAGGAGACGATGGTGAACAACAGGGCTTCCTGACGTCATAAACATAAAAGGAAAAGAACATGCTCAAAGCCATTGCACCCATTTGTAATTTCGGTCACAACAGGACCATTAAAGACTGAAAACATTCCTTAATTAAACCCAAATCAAAATCAGATCAGTCTATACAAAAGGCACAAGCAAAGAATTCCCATCACACTACAAGCTTCACCTCTTGGCCCTAGCCAAGAGGTTTAGCCACACATAGACATGGTGACTAGATCTCTTAGACAAAACAAAATAAAAATAATAAAAACAACAAAATTAAACTCCCTGTCTCTCTCTCCCCCTGCTTCCACGTCCAAGCCCCCAAGCCAAGCTCTTTTCTCCCCCTCTTTATAGCTCCCAGGGTGGTGTGCGTAAGAGACTCTTACGCACTCCTTGCCGCAGCAGGAGACTAACGTTTCTTACGCTGATGTTCTCTGGGGCCCACTGTTGAATCAGACATGAGATCCACTCCGCTCACCAGCTTCTCTTCGAGATTTCAGTGGGGACAGTAGGTTTTGGCTGTCTGTCGATATAGCTCAGGGAAGAAGTTATTCCGCCGTCCATCTTTCTTTTGATCATGATTACACGTGCTCGCGCGCATGGAAATAAAAAAAATACTTAGGTTTGGACGAGAGGGACCATGGGCTCCTCCTGGACGGTCTGGATCAGACCTTTGATGACCAATGGTGGCCCACAAAATCCATCCGCAAGTCTCTGTTGCGAAACAGAGCTTGCGGCCGTGAGTTCTGACGATCGGTGGACCCCAAAATGATGGTATATGGAAGATCCACTCTGTCCATTGTTTTTATGACGAAAAACCATCCAAACGGGCCAAACCTAACTTGATTCCTATGCGACCCACAAAAATTTGTATTACACCGTCCATTCTTCTCTTTAACGGTTGGATTTTTGACCCTTGCTATTTTTTCAATTCGGCCACCTAGGCAGTGATGATAGGGCCCATGGGATTCTGATGGACGGTCCCGATCGGACCTTCGATTCACGGTGGTGGCCCACTAGACTCCGTCCGGAGCTCTGTTTACGCAGACGTTACAGATTGCTTGCGCTGATGCTTGGTGTGGCTCAGGATCAATTGCCAGTCCATAGATCCATTCCGACCATTGGATTGGTCTCGCAAAACCGGTCGGGATTGATGCTGTTCGGTTCATTTAAAGTCCTTAGGCCCTGTATGAATTTTCAAGCTGAACGGATAGTGGGAACCCTGTGATCTTGCGTTTTGTCTGACTTTCAGGCCACTTGAGCTTCAGTTTCTTGATTTTCTCGGGTCTTTGGCGTGTAATTCCGTTGATCTTCGTACCCTGGGGTCCGTCCCTTGCTCTGGTGAATTCTGAGCGTCAAATCCACACTTTTAGTACCAAATTTCAGTTTAAGCTCCTAAATACATCCTGCATCGAAAACACGATTAATTTAAACCGTTAATCAGTAATATGTTCGTAAATTCAGGCAATAAATAGGGTCTGATATGCAATATTTGACCCTCAACACTAACTCAGACAACATTTAACCATCATTGTGTATGTTGCATAAGTGATGCGTTGGAACTCGGGAGTTGAGTTCATATTCGACCCCCGAATTTCAGGGCGTTACAGACTGTCTCTAGCCATGGGCTCTAAGATAGCCACAAACGACAGTTTATGAGCATGGATGAACCTTTTCGTAGAGCGAATCGTAGCCGCATTGGCCACCCCATGGGCATTCCAGATGAGGAAACTATCCATCGGAAACTTTACCCGAGTAGACAGCCCTGTGGCCCATTAGATTCCAACGTCGATCTCTACCTTTTGAATAGATGGGGAGGGACTTGGGATCACCCTTGTCATGAGGAATTTTGTAGGGTGAGAGGTCAACTGTAAGGTCTAGTTGTCTGTATATAGTAATACAACCATCAGATAATCCCTTCATGGGAAGCATATCGATCTCCCCATTTTGGATTGGGCGAGAGGTGGGGCCTGGAGATGGAATCAGTAGAGGTTCCTGGTCCTGGCTGCTAGCAGGGTCAGGTTCAGGAGGTTGGCCAGTCCAAATGGTATATTGGGAAACGTAACTTCACCTTGGAGCAGCAAAGGAGTCAGCAGGCGCAAGTCTTCTGCCAGCTCTTGGGAATCATTAACATGAGAGATAGAGGAAATGATCGCATCATCATGTATATGTGGAATAGGACCGCGCACTTGAGTCGGGAGACCATCTCCATGAGGGGACTTAGGCGGAGAAGAGCGCTGACAGAGATGGTTCTGATGCGCCAGGGCCGGGTTGGACTGCATCGGAGGCCGAGGATGTGTAATGGAGCCGAGCAATTAGTAGCCGACGGAGATTGCGATACCTGAGAGCTCTGCTGCAAGTGGATCTGGTTTCTGACGAGAGACTCTTCAACTGGATGACTACTAGATGATGGGTGCGAAATAGTAGGGCGGACAGGCAATGCAGTGTCTTTCATATAGGAATTATGACGAACAGGTAGAGGGCGGCTTATCTGCTCCACACGACTGTTGTCAAACATAACCATCTCCGTTGAAGGACCGGGCCGATGATCTTGGGTAGAAAAAGGATCTTTGAGATGAATGTCAGATGGAGGAGAAGAATCTTCGTTACAGGTCGAGGAATCATTCTGCATGCCTGTTGGATACGCTTCTGTAAGGGCCCAAACCATGAACTGATTATCTCCCACAAGCAGCTGAATCGAACAAGGCAGACAAATCCCCTGTTTGATAATCACCTTCACTCTGGCGAACATCTGGAAGATCCCGAATTTGGCCATGGAATCGATCTGAGAAACTTCACCAACATAGCTACCTAAGTCCCTAATAACTGATTCGAACCATGCATGAGAGGGGATTCCAACTAGGCGAATCCAAGCTTCATCCACCGTCCTGTGTGCGTCTAGGGACCACGGCGCCATCTTCTCTAGCCCCAGAGACCGCCAGAAGGAATCATCTCCCCAGAAATCTAAGAGTTCGCTTCTTGACTTGAAGCTAAGCAGGAAAGAAGAAGGGGATAGCCTGGCCACATCTATAGCCGACGCTTGAAATCTAGAGCCCCGTAACCCGTCAATGATGCGAAGGATGGGAATGATCTTTTCCCCTGTGAACCCTACAAGGCTCATTTTCAGATCTTCTAGTCTGCGAGCGACCTCCACCAGATCTGTAGTGATTTGGGCCACACCAGGGATCGTGGGAGCAGCATGAGGAGTAATGGGCGGCCTTTCCCACCTACGGTTCGGATGCTTCTCTGGGTTTTCACCAGACATTGCATTGAGTTGCCCTATATCACGGTCCAAATCATTCTGGGCCGGGACCATAGGAACTTTTCTTCTAATCTGCGATCTAGGGTTAGCCCCTTTGATGGATACGATTCTCCCGTCCATTCGTCTTCCATCCAGCATGCCTTTTGCAGCCCTAGCATCATCCTCATAGGCGAAAGTAATAAACCCATATCCTCAATGCTTACTTGTTCCAGGGAAAAGAGGGAGTAAACCTCAGCAATTCAGCCGTATCGTTGGAATATGGTGTAGAGATCTTCTGTAGAACAACTGATAGGAAGATTTCCAATAAACAGGCATTTCGGATCAGAAATCTGGTTTTTGCAAGATCCAGGGTGGGTTCCTGATCTTCGCAGGGGAGAGGCCCTAGCGGATGGGCGACCCCTCATCTCCGCCCCTCCATTCCTCACTTTCTCATGATTTTGAGTTAACATATACCACCCATATGACTTCAAGAATAGTACAAATGTGGGCTAAGCAAACATTTAGATGAAGAAGAGTGGTGTTTTATGTATATTTTTATATTTCGTATTTTTCGATCATCACGCATCTTGAAGGGGTCTCTCGTGTATAACTTATGATAGGCGGGGCTATTTTTGTTGTTTGCGGCCCCGCCCGAATTAGTCTAGGTTGTAAATTTCCGTTTGTTTATAAATTAGGGAATCCCTAAGAATTGGGCTCTCCCCTTCTTTTTTTTGAAAAAAAAAAAAAAACTCCTAAAGCCCAACGGATGAAGAGTTATACTCAAACTATAACTTACTATAAAAAGTAGAAACGAAATTAAAATAGGATTCGACTGTCGATCTGATGATATTTCTCAAATTCGGCGTGGCAACGCGGCATAGCGGGTTGGGTGGCTAAAGTAACACGTTCTAGCCCAAAATCATAAATGGTACGTTGAATAACTCATTGGTTTGCGAGATACACCCGATTTAAGGTCCTAATGGTCCAGTTCACTTCTGCTTGTGATCGGGCCTCTTCTAGTCCATCTCGACCATGAAATTGTCCGCGACCTGCTCGACATCACTAAACCAAGGATCCACTCACCCAATCCACCAAAACCATGTCCACAGTAGCCAGTCACCACCACTAATAACGTTCTCACATCCTATGATACCTAAATGTCAATTGCTTCATATTTTGGTCATCAATTTCTACTCTTTTATATATATAGATGGTTAGAAACTTAGCATATGAGCAGACTTGATGCAGACCACTTGTGGTTATTTATTAAAAAGAATAAAAAAAAAGAAAAATGAAATGCAATTAAGAAGAAGCTCCCTGAAGTCTACGCCCACTGGCAAAATATTCTATCACTATCAATGACAACTCATTCATTGCTGAGACCGACATTTTCAAGGGACTAGATTTACTTACATATGCGTATGTATGTATATAATATATGTGTTGAAACCATTGACTACGTACTGGAGAACGTGCACCATAAACAGCTCGTCTTTCTCTGAAATGATTATTTTAATTCTCTCTATCTATACTATCCAGATGAATATTTTTACCCCTTGCAATTACGCTACACAACAATGGAAGGCTTTTGATTGAACCGATTCCTACTTAATGCGGACAGCCTAGCCTGCACGAAGAGAAGACCAGATGCCAGTCTGAGGGATACATCATGTAAATCCATTTCATCCATCAGGTGAGAATTATCATTTGAACTGTACACACAAAGATGATCAGTCCTATAACAAATTACATTGATCATGCCACTAAGAATAATGGAAAATTTCTCCTAAAGCCGAAAAGTTCATCTAGTAATTTAGACCACATGAGTTTTTTATTTTTTAAATCAGGCCGTTCATCCGTTTTGATAGTTCACTATAAGGCATGATCCAGAAAATAAGAAGATCCAAATCTCAAAGTGACCCGTACCACATGAAGCAGTGGTTGATCCTTTAAAACCTTTAATGAGCCACGAAAGTTTGGTCAATCTGATATTTGTGTGGTCCATCTAGGTCTTTGTGACCTTATCTGTTGGATACGGTGGAGGATTTGTGCAAATCCAAAACTGTATAAGGATCCTTTGTGCTAGCTGTGCATGCTAGCTGTGAGATTTTGCTAGCTGTGAGTTTTTTCCTAAGTTTAGAAAACTAGCTGCGTGAAGATAAACAGTAGATATTCTCTGATTTTTTTCTTTCTTTAGTGCCCCTAGAATGTATCTAGACGAGGATAAATCAAGTAATTTCATAGAGTAAGAAAGCCTTATAAAAGGCGACAATGTTATACGTTTTCTATTAAATAAAAAATAAGAAATACAACAATCCAGCATCTTTCTCTGTTCGGTCTTTTATTCTGTTCTACGGTGGCTGTAGCCACACGTCAGCAACAAGCTGGGTTGAAGACCCAACAAACTGGTATCAGAGCGACTGATCCTTGGGCCACATTTTTTGCCGCATCAGCCGTGAGAAGGTTTCAGCAGTTTTCAGCCAAAACAGAAAAATCTGTTTTTCATGCAGATTTCAAAATCTGCTTTTGACCACAACAGAAAAATCATTTTAATGATTTTCAATCAATTCAAACGTCGAGATTCACCATTTTTGCAAAAATCTATTTTCAAAAGGCAGATCCTGCACTCCGGTTTGAAAAAATCGGTTTAAAAAATCGATTGCAAATCATAGCTTTTTCAAAAAAATCTGTTTTTGAAAAAAACATACACCATGCTTGATTTTTTTAAAAAATCATTTTCAACAGATTTTAGCCAAAAAATCTGTTTTAAAAATATTGATTTCTATTTCATCCGTCTCCTTCATTTTTTCAAACCATTCTTTTAAAAAAGGAAAATATGGCTGAGACCATCCAAATAGAGTTCCTAAGTTGTCAAAGGACAACTATGAAAAATGGTGCATCCAAATGAAGGCGTTGTTCGGGTCGCAAGAATTATGGGAGATCGTCACCGATGGGTATGAAGAACCCACTATGAAAGAAGAAGCCGCCTTCACCAACGAAGAAAAGACCGCTCTCAAAAATCAAAGGAAGAGAGACAACAAGGCTTTGTTTCTCCTCTATCAAGGGTTGGATGAATCCACCTTTGAAAAGATTGCCGAAGCAATATCAAGCAAGCAAGTATGTGATACCCTTGGCACCATCTTCAAGGGTGTAGATCGAGTGAAGCGGGTTTGCCTTCAAACATTAAGAGCCGAGTTCGAAGCGACTCACATGAAGGAAGGTGAGAATGTTATTGATTATTTTTCCCGTTCGCTTGTAATTGTCAATAATTTGAAAAGAAATGGTGAAAAGATTGAAGATGTCCGAGTTATTGAAAAGATACTTCGATCCCTCACAATCAAGTTTGAGCATGTGGTTGTGGCGATCGAAGAATCAAAAGATATTAAAAAACTCTCCATTGAGGAGTTGATGAGATTGTTACAAGTTCATGAGCAACGAATGCAGAAGAATGCCAGTTCCATGCCGATGGAACAAGCTTTGGAGTCAAGATTGACTCTGAATGATAACAATGGTGGATGTGAAAGTTCACAACGTGGTGAACGTTTCACTAACAATCGCGCAAGAGGCAGAGGGCGCGGAAACCAACAAAGTCATGGCCAAAACCAGCAAAAAATACAAATTTCCGTGGAATAGGAAATGGTAGAGGTAGATCTATGCGTGGACGAGGAAGTACAAAGAACATCCAATGCTATAATTGCAACAAGTTTGGCCACTATGCATCTGATTGCTGGAGCAAGCCGGTGAATCAAGACGAGCTATCCAACTATGTTGAAGCATCATGCCATGAACAAGAAAGCTCCACCCTTCTCCTTGCACAAGAGAAAAGTAGTGATCAGCAGGACGTATGGTATCTCGACATGGGTGCAAGTAATCATATGTGCGGCGACAAGAAACTCTTTGTGGAACTCACAGAAGGAGTTCATGGCGATGTAACGTTTGGAGACTCATCAAAAACACCGGTGAAAGGTAAAGGTAAAATCAAAATCTTTCAAAAGAATGGTGTTCCAAACTATATTTCCAATGTGTACTACATACCCAACATGAAAAGTAACATATTGAGTCTCGGACAGCTCCTCGAAAAAGGGTATGTCATACACATGGAGAACTCTTCTCTTTCCATAAGAGATATGCATGGACGTTTGATTGTAAAAGTACAGATGGTGAAGAATCATATGTTTCCTCTCCATATAAACACAATGCTTGAGAAGTGTTTTTATGGAAAAGCAAAGAATGATTCCTGGAAGTGGCATCTTCGCTTTGGCTATCTAAACTTCAGTGGCTTGAAACTTCTGTCCTCATCAAGCATGGTGCATGGCTTGCCTGCCATTGAAGCTCCAGAACATGTGTGTGAGGCATGCACACTTGAAAAACAACAAAGGAACTCCTTTCTAAGTGGAGTATCCCGAAGAGCAAGAGAACCGTTGCAGTTGGTTCACACTGACATCTGTGGACCATTAGAGCCAATCTCTCTTGGAGGTAATAAATACTTTATTACCTTCATTGATGATTTCAGTAGAAAGTTATGGGTGTATGTAATCAAAGAGAAGTCTGCTGCTTTTACTATTTTTAAAAATTTTAAGGCCCTTGTTGAAAAAGAAAGTGGTCTTAAAATAAAAACCCTTAGATCTGACAGAGGTGGGGAGTACATCTCAAATGTTTTTCGAGAATATTGCAGGGAACATGGCATTAAGCAACAACACACTGCAGCGTACACGCCACAACAAAATGGAATTGCGGAACGGAAAAAACGCACCATCCTCGATATGACGAGGACTATGCTGAAGGAGAAAAGTCTGTCAAAGAATTTCTGGGCAGAGGCAATTGCATGTACTGCCTATCTGCTCAATAGGTGTCCAACCAAGAACGTCAGATTCCAGACACCGCAGGAAGCATGGAGTGGTTACAAGCCGAGCGTGGCGCACCTTAAGATCTTTGGGTGTGTCGTCTACGCTCAAGTTCCAGAAGTGAGAAGAAAAAAGCTTGATGATCGTGGCGAGAAGTGCATCTTCATCGGCTACAGCGAAGAGTCAAAGGCATACAAGCTCTACAACCCACTAACTAATAAGCTGGTGGTAAGTAGAGATGTAGTATTCTGCGAGGAAGAATCTTGGAAGTGGAACCAGGAAGATTCGGCCAAAGAAAGTCAGGTTGAGGCCGAAGAATATAAAGAAGAGAGTCATGTGAATCAGGAGCAGACACCCACATCACCCCCTTCGGATCGCAGAAGTTCAGGAGTATGCTCCATATCTCCTGGAAGTACTTCATCAAATCAAAATTCATCCAGCACATCTTCATCACCCTTGGCTCCTATTAAAATGAAAAGCCTCAACGACATCTATACAGAAACTGAGGAAGTGAATTTACTCTGCCTGTCTGCGGACCACGAGCCTCTCACATTCGAGGAGGCTGTGAATGAAGAATGTTGGATAAAGGCTATGAAAGAAGAGATTCATGCCATCGAGAAGAATCGAACATGGGAGTTGACCTCACTCCCCAAAAGCCAGAAGACCATTGGTCTCAAATGGGTGTACAAAATCAAGCGAAATGCCGATGGTAAGATTGAACGATATAAAGCAAGGCTCGTAGCAAAAGGTTACAAACAGAAATATGGGGTAGACTATGAAGAAGTTTTCGCCCCAGTTGCTCGCCTTGACACTGTAAGAATGATGATCTCCCTTGCAGCTCATCACAGTTGGATGATCTACCAACTGGATGTGAAATCCACATTCCTAAATGGGATACTCGAAGAAGAAGTATACGTTGACCAGCCTGAAGGCTTTGTCATGCAAGGGGAGGAACACAAAGTGTATCGGCTGAAGAAAGCCCTGTATGGGTTAAAGCAAGTTCCTTGTGCTTGGAATGCACGGATCGATGGTTATCTTCAAGAGAATGGTTTCATCAAATGTCCATATGAGCATGTCGTCTACATAAAGAAGAATGCCCGTGGTGATATGCTTATCGCTTGTTTATATGTTGATGATCTGTTGTTCACTGGAAACAGTCAGGCGATGTTTGAAGAATTCAAGCAGGCTATGTTCAAAGAGTTCGAGATGACTGATGGTGGATTGATGTCTTTCTTGTTAGGCATTGAAGTGAAGCAACAAGTTGGCGGCATTTACATATCCCAGAAGAAGTACACAAAGGAACTTCTTGAGAAGTTTCATATGGTCGAATGTAAAGCTGTAAATACACCGGTTACAACAGGCCTGAAGCTCACAAAAGATGGAGAAGGAAGAAACGTCGACTCAACCCTATTCAAGAGCTTAATCAGAAGCTTACAGTACCTCACAATCACTAGGCCAGATATAGTCTACAGTGTTGGGCTTCTAAGCCGGTATATGGAAGCCCCAAAAGAGTCACATTGGCTAGCTGCAAAACGAGTACTGAGGTATATCAAAGGGACTATTGAGTTTGGTCTCTTTTATTCGTACAATGATGAGGCGATGCTGTATGGATACTCTGATAGTGATTGGGGTGGTGACCAAGATGAAAGAAAAAGTACCACAGGCTATGCTTTCTATCTTGGGTCGATAGCTTTTACATGGAATTCGAAGAAGCAGAGTGTGGTCGTGCTGTCCACATGTGAAGCAGAGTACATGGCAGCATCGTCCACCGTCTGTGAGGGAATTTGGTTGAGAAACCTACTAAAGGAGCTGAGGCATCCGCAGGAAGAATCTACAGTCATATATGTGGATAACAAGTCGGTAATCAAGCTAGCTTAAAATCCGGTGCAGCATGAAAGAAGCAAACACATTGATACCCGATATCATTTTCTGAGAGATCATGTGAAGCAGAAAACGATGAAATTAGAGTATTGTCATACTACGGAACAGGTGGCGGATATTTTCACAAAGGCATTGCCAACTGACGCATTCAAACGACTAAGAACGATGCTCGGAATGAAGCCGGTTTTGGTTTGAAGGGGAGTGTTGGATACGGTGGAGGATTTGTGCAAATCCAAAACCGTATAAGGATCCTTTGTGCTAGCTGTGCATGCTAGCTGTGAGATTTTGCTAGCTGTGAGTTTTTTCCTAAGTTTAGAATACTAGCTGCGTGAAGATAAACAGTAGATATTCTCTGATTTTTTTTCTTTCTTTAGCTGCCCCTAGAATGTATCTAGACAGGGATAAATCAGTAATTTCATAGAGTAAGAAAGCCTTATAAAAGGCAGCAATGATATACGTTTTCTATTAAATAAAAAAATAAGAAATACAGCAGTCCAGCATCTTTCTCTGTTCAGTCTTTTATTCTGTTCTACGGTGGCTGTAGCCACACGTCAGCAACAAGCTGGGTTGAAGACCCAACATTATCAACAAGTTGGATGGTAAATAAATATTTTGATTGTCTCGAAGTAATTTTTAATGGTTGGTATTCAATCACCACTATTTCCTGTGTGGTCAGCCTAAGATTTTGATCTGTTTCATTTTTATAATCATCTCCTAAAATGAGTTGTAAGGCAAATACATCAGGGTGGATCCCTCAGTTAGGGATCCCCGAATTCACCCATTCGAGTACAGGAAAAAGGGCTCTAGGTGGAGTATTTGGTCCAAATAGCCATATACTGGGATCTGGGATATGGTGACAAGAGGTTCTTTTCAAACCTAAGTTTTTATAGCCCTCAAATCATTTTATTTCATTTTTTTAGCACGAAAATACTTCTATATCATTATGGTGGGCCTAACCCGTCAGGGATCCACCCACCCAATCCACCAAAGCCATGTCCACAATAGCCAGTCACCACCAGTACTAATAACGTTATCACATCCTATGCTATCTAAGTGTCAATTGCTTCATATTTTCACCATCAATTTCTACTCTTTTATATAGATTGTTAGAATCTTAGCATATGAGCAGACTTGATGCAGGCCACTTGTGGTTATTTATTAATAAGAACAAATAAATAAATGAAATGCAAGTAGGAAGAAGCTGCCTGAAGTCTACGCCCACTGCCAAAATATTCTATCACTATCAATGACAACTCATTCATAGTTGAGACCCGACACTCATTCATAACTTACATATGTGTATGTATGTATATAATATATGTGTTGAAACCATTGACTATGTACTGGAGAACGTGCATCATAAACAGCTCGTCTTTCTCTGAAATGATTATTTTAATTCTCTCTACCTATACTATCCTGATGAATATTTTTACCCCATGCAATTACGCTTCACAACAATGGATTGCAATTACGCTTCACAACAATGGACGGCTTTTGATTAAACTCGATTCCTACTTAATGCGGACATGCAGCCAGCACCTCTGCCAATAGCCTGCACGAAGAGGAGACCAGATGTCAGTCTATAGGATCCATCACGTAAAATCCATTCCATCCATCAGGTGAGAATTATCATTTGAACTGGTATATACAAAGATCAGTCCCATAAAAAGTTATATTGATCATGCCACTAAGAATAATGGAAAATTTCTCCTGAAGCCGCTAAGTTCATCCAGCAATTTAGACCACCTAAGTTTTTTTTTTTTTTTTCAGCTAATATTTATAACTTATCTTCATCTTTGGTAATTTAGACCTGATTAATAGTTTGATGAAAGATACACCTGATTAATAGGTTTGATGAAAGATACACCGTGGTGACCCACAAGCAAACCTATGGTCAACATTTCATTCCTACTCTGGCCATATGTGTGGTGCATATGTGTTGTGAATCAATAACATGATGAACGGAGTGGAGTTTACGTTTAAAATATGGTGGGCCTGCGGACTTGAGTGTTTGACACGGGAAAAGATTGTGTTATCTAGGTAACATGCTCACGTGGGTCTTACCCTGGCCATGGGGCCACGTTCATGTATTTGTTGTATATACATGCCGTCTATTAGTTTTTTGGCTAATTTCAGGGCATGATCTCAAAAATGAATCAGATCCTGATTTCAAGTGAACCACACCACTGGAAACAATGGTCATTGAACGCCGACCATTAAAAACTTCATAGGGCCCACTGTCATATTTGTTTGCCATCTAACGTATTGATAAGTTCACATAGACCTATTTGAAGGGTAAACACAGACATCTGCTTTGTTTAGGTGTGCTCAGATCGATGGATTAGCTCCACTGCTTTGTTTTGTTTTACTTTTGGTGCGTCTTGTACATTTCTGCTCTCCTTCACTGTTGTCGTTCGGGCCTGCGTTTTTTGTTGGGGTCTGCCCTGATGGTGGAGAGCCTTGTATAGCCTTTTTCTCTGTGGAATGAAAGTTCAATTTAAAAAGAAAAAAAAAAAAAAAACACAGACATCTTGATCATAAACTTTTGTGGCCTTCAAGAAACTTTTAATGGTGGGCATTCAATCCCAGCCATGTTATGTACTTTTATTTGAATATTTTTTAATTTTTTGCACGATATCCTAAAAATGAATTGGAAAAACTGATGGATAGCATGAACATACAATACATACCTCAATATGTGACCCCCACAATCAGGAAAACAGCCACTAATTGTCACTCCAGTTACAAGTAATCCGCTCCATTTTGATATTGTTGCAGAGGACTTGTTCCTCAACTTCTCCATCTCTCCCCTCCTCACAGTCTCTCCCCTAGGGCTGTTAATGAGCTAGTTGGCCCACGGGCTTCCAGGCCTGGCCCACAGCAGGTCAGGCTTGGGCTAAAGTATCAGACTAGCTCACGGCCTGTTTTTAAATCGGGTTGGGCTTCGTCTAAGACATCCAAAGTCCTGTTACCCCAGCCCAACCAATAGAGTTTAAAACAACTTATAAAATTCAAATGGGATTTCGAATGTCATTCGCTCCCATAGCTGCCAGGAAAAATCCCCATTCGCTCCCATAGCTGCCAGGAAAAATCTATTTCACGTTTCCCAAAAGGAGTTGCTAGTAATTTGGATGGCCCCACCGTGGTGTTTATGTGAAACCCTTATGTTAGGCTTTTGAACCAAAAATCAGTCTCTTCTATATTTCAGGTAGACCACATAAGGAAAAAGGTGTATAGGATAATGATCTCCTTCCAAACGCTATCCCTTGGTGTGGCCCATCTAATTAATAATGGATGGGTTTTATGTTTGGGCCCTAAGCCTAAGTTTTGGTGTAGTATATAATGGTTAGAGTGAATTTTATGTAATTATCATGTAGGCCCTATAAATAATAAGGATAGACCTCTCTCTCCTTATTATTTTCCTTAGTGTGGCCCACTTGAATCATGGGTCATCTGATTTTTTCACCATGGGCATAACTTCGTATTACACATCTATTGGTCGGAGTGGATCTCACATACATATCATGGTGGGTCTCCTAAAAAATAAAGGATTAGTTTCCAAGGAAAGTTATTTCACACACACAACGTCGGTGGTTGTCCATAGCAGACATTTTTTATATATGATTTTTAGGAAAGCATGTCACAACTTGAGTAGGCTCCACATTACTATTGATGTGAAATCTACCCTTACCATTGGGTGTCACACCGTGTTATGCCCATGGTCAAAAATTCAGTCCCATTCGTAACTCAAGTGGACCACATGACTGCAAATGATATAAAAGACAATGCTGACCCTCTGAACTATTTCCTTTGTGTGGCCTACTTGAAACATAGATGGCCGGCCTAAATTTTGGGATCTATGCCTAAATATTGGTGTGGCATGTAATGGTTAGAGTGGATTTTATATAATCATCATAGTAGTCCTTGTAAGAATCCAGGTTGGTTGCCTCTCACAATCATTTCCTTTTGTGTGGCACACTTGAATCATAGGTCAAACTAATTTTTCACCCTTGGCCTAAGGAAGTATCACAAATGTAATGATTGAAGTAGATCTAACATGTACATCATGGTTGGCCCCAAAATAATCAAGGTTGTGCTTACCAATATATATATATATATATATATATATATATATATATATATATATATATATATATATATATATATATATATATATATTCCAGAGATGCCCGTCAAAATTTTTTAATGGGGAACATCTTAATGAGGTAGGTAAAATTCACTGTGACCATTAGATGTGTAATACTACTCTATATCAATGGCAAAAAAAAAAAAAGCTAACAAGTGATTCAAGTGGGCCACAAAAAGGGGAACAGTTAGGAGAGACATCCACCATATATATTCACAGGCCCTACCATGAGGATTATAAAAAATCCAAACAAACGTGTAGGCCTGAAGCCCAAACTTTAGCCCAATGCTTTATTCTCGTTAGGCCAAAATAGCAAAAAATTTGGACGGAGTCTGTCGTAAAACGTTGTTAACGACGGTCTCCATCTATCGCATGGTCCGTCAAATTCTACTGTCACAAAATATAAACGACAAATAGGGTCTATCGAAAAAAGAAAAAAAAAACGACGGATCTAATCAAATGTCGTTCAAAGAATTGTGTTACTAGACAATTCCAAATCAAACTAAATTGTCAGTAACTATAATAAGAAAACAAAGTTTCTTAATAATCAATCATATATACAATTCATCCATCCAACACAGCGAGTTCGTATTCTGCCAGATATGACCATTGGTCCTACGTCTTATCCTCCAAATGAGCCTTAGTACTTGATACTTGGTTTTGATTTTCTATCTTGTTCACCTCTGTACAGTTATCAATCCACAGCGTTAGCTAGCTAGGCTAGTGAGTGAATCCATCATGGTTCATACACCACGCAATTAAAGATAGCATAAACAACAATAAATCATATACATGTAAGTATGCGTGTGTGTGTGTGTGTGTGTGTGTGTATGTCATGAAATGCATGCCAAATAGGATATTCGTCCACTTGTTTGGGTTGGATATCCATTAACTCACTTGTGCACCTGATATGCTTCTACTATATGTAAGTGAAAATTGACCAAGTACCGATGAAAATTGACCGAGTAAACATGAAAATTGACCAAGTGCAGGTGAAAATTGACCAAGTACATGTAAACTTTGATTGCGTACAGGTGAAAATTCACCAAGTACAAGGGAAAATTCACCGAGTATAAGTGAAAATTGACCGAGTACAGCTGAAAATTCACCGAGTATAAGTGAAAATCCACCTAGTACTATTGAGGGTAAAATATTGCATAATATCCCCCATTTATATCTTGGTTTTATGAACATGATAATGTTTAATGTTCTATTTTACTCATGTTTGTGTTGCAAGGTAAATTTAGGAGCTTGGATTGAAATGGTGCTAAAAGCATGGATTAATGCTCAAGAATCACCCAGGCAAGGGATGGATCTTAGGAGACCAAGATTGAAGAATTCACATGCTAAAGATCCAAGAAAACCAAGCGAGGAATTAAGAGAATCAAATATTTGAAGCGAAGAAAAGGAACCCTAAAATTATTCTGAAAATAAATATATTCCTGAAATTTTCCTGAAGAAACATATTCTGAAACCCTGAGTCATTCTATAAAATTGCGCAGAGTGAAGTATATTTTGGAAAACTGCATAAATTTGAAGCAGTTTCTAGAGTTTTCCAACTAAGTGCAAAAGTTGAAGCTCCACAACTACAAATAGGACTCCCTAGGATGTTCCTAGGCATCTTCTAGGGTTTGAAGAGTGGAGCAAACGAGTAGAGAAGCCGTCGCCAAGAGTTTTTCTTCATCTTTCTTAGTCGTTTTTATATTTTTCTTAAGAGATTTTATTTCAATCATGTCTATGGTTCGCTAAACTTCTTAGCTAAGGCTAAGATGTAAAGCTTGTAGCGTGATAGAATATTTTCTATTGCTTTGATTCATGTTTAAGTTGAACTATCTTTTATTATAGTTTGATATTGAAGAAATATTTTCAGTTTTTAATGGTTATGACTCAAATTACAATAGATCTGCGATAGCTTTGAGTATGTTCTTTTCTTATATTGAGATTGTGAAATTAGAAAATCTTGTTGTTCACCATTGTCCCTTGAGCATGGTTGGATGATGGAATCCTTCCTAACTTTCACACTTCTCCCATGTTGGCTGTGGGATTGGTAAATCTTGTTGTTTGCCTTGTCTCCTAAGCATGGTTTTGTGATGGGATCACTTCCAGTTCTCACACCTCTCATCCATTGAGAATTACATCAAAAGAAGTTCAGATTTGATTTTACGGAGATATCTTCCAATTGGATAAGATGGGACTCTGATTCTAGTTGTGTCCTTGAATCAAGCATAGATCTCTCTGATCTCTACAAGTAGATCCTTGGAAACCTTAATTAGTTCCCGTCTTTGAATTTATTAATTTTTTCCATTAAATCTCTCACAATTACTCTTTATACTTCCATATTTAGATTTAGATCTTTTTATAATTCTTCTTCTAGTTGCTTTCAAAATTACTCACGATATTAGTCCCTGTGGATTCGACTTCAGTCTCACCGACATTATTACTACATCGCGACCCTACACTTGGGTTGTGAACAAGTACAAGTGATTATTGACTGAGTACAGGTGAAAATTCACCAAGTAGGTGAATATTGACCGAACACGTGAAAATTCACCGAATACAAGTGAATATTAACTGAGTACAAGTAAAATTCACCAAGTACAGGATGAATATTGACCGAGTAAACATGAAAATTCACCAAAGTGGAATTTCTCTGAAATGATTATACCTGCAACGCATGGCTTCTTGGATGGAGGCACAATCTTCTTCCTCTTTTATTTCTTTAAATCCCTCTTCAATGTAATCGGTTTGAAACTATGAAGAAAATGAAGTAAAGATTTCAAGAAGAAAATGAAGTGAAATTTTCAAGAAGAAAAACAAAGAGATAATTTGAAGAAGAAATATAAAGAGACGAGACGATTTCAGGAAGAAATACGAAGATATGAACTGGTCGTCAACTTTGTTAATATGATGTATCCTTGCAAGGCCATTAATAAGTTTTGTGTCGTTAGGGGTAAAAATCTAAACTTTAAATATAACTTGAGAATTTACTCACTTAAGGTTGGGGATTCACTCACATAGATACAAGAGGACTCACTCACTCTCAATGATCGATAGATCTCATAAAAGAAAAGAAAAATGCACTAATGACTTCTTATTGCATACAAACTATATTTATAGAGATGAGAAAATAGAAGAGAGAGAGAGAGAGAGAGAGAGAGAGAGAGAGAGAGAGAGTTATTGGGGTGGCGGCCTAAGGCAGCTGTTGGTTTAGCAGTATGGTTTTTTTTTTTTTTCAAATATAAGAGAAAGAGAGAAAGTTTGAGTAAAAAGTACTTTGAACTTTCTTTTGTTTTTGCTTGTGGAAATAGTCCCACATTAGAAAGAAATGAGAGATATTTCTCCTTTATATATAGGAGCATGTGGTAAGCTTATGTTGAGCTCTTGAGAATATTATGCTATGGACCACATACGCGGGCGCTTATCAGCCCACCCCGTCATATCATGCGGGCGGGCCAGGCATGGGCTTGGGCTTGTATACATGATTCCTTTTTCTTTTCCATTGTTTTTTTTTTTTTTTTTTTTTTTTTTTTTTTTTTTCAACCGAGTCTATTGCTACAATACGTGGCATTTCTATGCAACGTTTTTGTAACTGTTTGTAAAACTAATGTTTAGGTTGGTTGACACCTTAGCGTCAGGTGTCTGCCACATAAATCATATGATTACTATAAATAGTATTTTTGGAAGAAAACTTAGCAAACCAATAGCTAGTCTATTATCTTTTCCAAAATAGATCTTTCTCTTTTTCCTTAAAAAATTCCCATTGTTTTTCCCTTTTATATATATATATATATATATATATATATATATATATATATATATATATATATATATATATATATATATATATATATATATATATATAAGTGGAGGTATTGTGAGCATCAATCACTTGGTGTTTAAGTTGGCCGTTCCTAACCGATTTGTGGTTGTATCCCAAAGGTTTTTCATTTCAAAAGATCTACATCGATCATCTAAGTCATTAAAAGGGTGCGAACAGTCTTCAAGAAAGCAACATGAATCCACGCCTATACTAAGTTTGACACTATCTTCTTATCATTTTATTCATTCATTGATCTAAGTGCTCATCTTCTATTATATTCTGTGTATTTTTAATCTTATAATTTTCCATTAATCTCTGTTAATATTTATACATTTTTATTTCTGGTTAATAATTTGTGTGCATTGAAATAACAGTTGGCCCCCATTTAATGCAGCAGCTGCTGCTCTGCATCAGGTCCACTATAGATGAGGGTACCCTAAGATGTCCCATAATGGAAGATCCTAAACCTTCAGCATTGGACCTTTCTTCCATTGATATGAACCTTTTCTGTATTTTTTAATCATTTATTAGGAACTTTCTCCATCTGTGTGGCAGCCCTCTAAATGAATGGTTTGGATCATCAAAACATGATGCCTAAATGTAAAGAATCTTGTGTAGTAACAAACCATATTCAAAAGATAAAAATAAAAATCTATATACATGATGATATGATGATGAACAAAACCTATTATTCCTTAATTCTAAGATGGATGCATCATGAACAGCGTGACCCTATCTTATTATTAATCGGGCGAGCCCATCACTTAACTGAGCCTTTGAATTTAGGGACAAGCCTTCTCTGGTGTTGCCTTAATAGACAGCATATCTTTTAGCAATTTGCTTCAAAATCAGGCCCATACCTGGCCCACCCTACCACAAACCCCAACTCCGAAACCCAATGGGCCAAACCTGGCCCTTCACTGACATGGTTAATAGATTTAGTGACTCCGATTGACTCATTCAGCCCTAAGTTGATTCGGGGGTGACTATATTGTTCAAAAACTCAAAAAACTCGACTCAATTTCTAGTCAGGCTGGGCCAATTGGAAGAATGGATGAGTATGTGGTTTTCTGAAATAATTTTTTTTATTCAATTAAACTTATAATATTTAATGCATTTAAATATTTTTGAAAAAAGGTAAATTGATAAAAAATACCCAAAATACAACATAACTAGCTTCGATTCCTTTTCATGTCTTTAATTTGAAAACAAGAGCAGTATGACGAAGTCAGTGACTCAGTCCAGCTGATTCGTATTAAGTCTATTCATTAAATGCACACGTGTGTAATAAAGCTTTTACATATGCTTCATATGTGCCAGCATGGCACATAGGTGCTAGAACTAATCCATCCCTCAGGTTGGTCTGACCTTATATATTTTTGAAATAAAATCTAATCTGATGAGCATGTGGGTCCAATATTTGAAAATTGTTAGAAAGCTTCAGCCAATTTTTCCAAAGGTGCACGTTTGTCTTGAAAATTGTGGACCACATGACCAGTGGGACAACCTAACTCTTGGTCGATGGATTAAAATAGTGGTGCCCCTCTGAGGGATGGATTGGATCTGGCATCTATCGGGCCATGCTAGCATGTGTGGTATAAGTTTTAGTGCAGACGACATGTGGGCTTATTAAAGCTTATATATGCTATGTGTACAAGTTATAGATGCATGCATACCAAGCGTAATACTCTGCCAGAGTATCAAATAACTCCACTTACACAATTGCTCTGCAACTCACGCATACCTGTTAATCCTTCTTCGTATGCATGAACATGTCACTTTTTCAGCACATTCTATTTCTGATATAAGATGTGTATCAAGCAATTTCCCAGCATATATGGGTCAAAAGAAGCCCAAAAAAATCAATAAAATTCGGCATAATTTGAACAATCGACTAATCAGGTTAACAGGTTGAAATTTTGCCAGAAACTCCAAATTAGTTGCTAGACAATTTCTACCAGTTTCGATAGGTTGATAGATCTGGTTAACAGGTCGACCAATTGGTTCGACAAGTCGAAATTCACAGAATTTTTAATTTTAGTCTCTGAACGCTTTTTATCTTGTTCTACTGATTGGACTCGACCGGTGGACGATAAATTGACAAATGGCAGAATTTTTCATGATTTTTAGAATTTGTTTCCTTATTTGATTAGGACTCTTTTGATTACATTTTAGGGTTTGTTTAGAGTTATTTAAATATACCAAATTCTTTTATTTTGGAAGAATCTATCAATTAAAATTCTCATATTTAATTATATTATTTCTCTCGTGGATTCGAAAAAATTCTCTTGGTTTCAAGAGTGCCTTGTGAATTTAATGTGTTTATCGACAGAAGAAGACCGTGATCGACCTCATCAAATCCTTCCCTACATCAATTTCGCAAATAAAGCATTTTTAATTGAGTAGATCTAACATAACTAGTTGAACAACAGTGTCCTGCATGGTTGCCCTCCTGTTGTGAACATATGACATCCAACCTATCCAGCTAGTTGGCCCCACCGTACCTAACACATCAGGCCAATCCACTCATCAAGTGGGACCCAAACTAAATGCATGATTTGAATAAAATGAGCAGTTGCTCATTCTTTACTATGGCGGGGCAACCACAAAAAGGGCATGCCTCGCCCATCATATATTTGAACAAAGAAGGATATATAAAATGGCCCTTACAAAATTACCACCAAAAAAGAAAACACGGAACTACAAGGCTCGGAGAAAAATATAACCCCGAAACAGTGTCAGCAGATAGCTTCCCCCGGGCAGAACAAAGCGTTGGGAGCCTAAAGCATCCTGGCTTGAAATAAGTTGACCGATTAGAAAACTTCTGTGAACATTTAATAAATAGACATTTTTTTTTTCCAGTTAAATCAGGCCTACTTGGCTAGTAGAGTGACCTGATTCTTGGGCTAAGAAATCTACATGGAGGCATATTTTCTTATTTGTGGTCTTGAATGTTACATGCGGTGGTGTGTACATTAGCTCACTTGTACAGGCAAAACAGGCATAAACAATGCTCAAGAGTTATGCTACACCTCATGCGTAGAATCACCAACATAAGAAATTAACTTAATATCATACGGTACAATGGCACACATATTAAAACTGATAAAAATAGACAGCACACTTGATCTAAGAAAAATTCAGACTGGATCCTTTCGAAAATTAATCTAACAATCCTAAGAAATAACTATTAAAAACGTATTTCTACCTTGACAATTACTCTCACTAATTCCTTTCATAGAAAAGGGGAAGAAAATAGGACTTGATGCTATCTTCTTCCCACTATAAACTATCCCACCATTCTTTATCACCACATATCTACGTTAGAGAATTGTGGGTGCTATGGAGAGAGAGACGGAGCCTTTTCAAATTTGGGCAACGAAACACATCGATTACCTCCAAGGAAAATGCAGTGCATAGCTACAGATGTTCGTTAGTACTGGAAGGTTCTCAAGTGATATGTATTTGAGTTGCATTAGCCCTTTATCTCCAACTTCAACATCACCAATGGCTGTACCTATTACTTCTTCTAGCTCATTAGCCTGTTCTATCTCAATTTTTTCAAGACTTTCAAGTTGTAGTGAACCATAAATTTTCTTCAACTTGAAACATGAGAAAATCTTTATGGTGTGAAGGTTTCTGAAGCATCCGCGGCCCACCCGAATGCAATTTAAGTGGGGGAGTTGCCAAAGGACTAGCCATTCTAGGCTCGAAACAGGATAACCATCGTCCTTTTTTGCATCCACACTAATCATCTCCTCCACCAACACATTGCAGCGATTAAAATTAAGCCCTTGAAGACTTTTCATTGCAGTAAAAAGGGATGATAGTTGGTTGGAGATAGTCAGATCCTCACATCTGTTCAGAATTAGATACCGAGTCACCTTCGGCAGCTTGCTAGAGCAGAGCAGCCTTTTAAGAGCATGCACAGTTGATAAGGTGAGATCAAGATGGATTAAACGTTCCAAGCCTTCCAACTCACTCATATTTAATCCCTCACTCCCTTCTTCCCACTTTGAATAACTATAATATAGGTTCATTACTCTTAATTCAGAAAGGCTGGAGATTGCCCCTTGAGGAATTGTGTTCGACTCCACGTCCAAGTGCTTCAGCTTTACCAGATTTCCTATCTCTACAGGCAATGTTGTGATCTTCGTTTTTAATAGATTGACAAGCTTGTAGGCCGACCAACAATTTGGATGGCAATTCCAAAGACACCTTGTCATTTGCTCAAAAGTTTCTTCCATTACATTCACTTCTCCTTTGGCTTCTTCTACCTTCTAAGCCAAAATTGAACCTCATCCTTGCATTTGAGCAGCTCCCACTCGGCGACATCCACCCTTGTCCTAACGTCATTCCTCATGCATTTCAATTCTTCCATGTCTTCCTTTAGGGAGCTGAAGTTTTCTTCACGG
Source organism: Magnolia changhungtana (assembly GCA_030180095.1). NCBI lineage: Eukaryota > Viridiplantae > Streptophyta > Magnoliopsida > Magnoliales > Magnoliaceae > Magnolia > Magnolia changhungtana. Next base: position 3,982,845 of record JASAUF010000434.1, on the reverse strand, counting down.
TCAATGAAGGGCAGAGCGATGGGATCCCACCATCTAGATACAATGTTGATGATTTGGCTGATGCATTCCATGGCTGTGGAGGGAAAAAGAAAATGGGCTGAAATGAGCTCTCAGAAATGCAATTGAGGAGTTCAATGTCAATTCATTTGGAAGAAATTATATGAGCCCCAAAAAAAAGGGATTCGAGCTTGAAGCAAACCACACCACAGGAAACAATAGGAATTTAGGCCTACTTCTGAAAAATTCTTAAGCCCACAGAAGGATCTCATCAACCTGATACTTATGTCGTCCCTTCGTCCAGGTCTACGTGACATTATGAACAGTTTAGATGACAACTAAACCTCCCTAAGAAGGTTTCAACGGTAGCTTGTTTACTCCCCACTGGTTTACGTGGTGTAGTCCATTTGAACTTTGGATGTGTTTTGTTTTTCAGCTCATACTCTAAAATGATCATATGGACAAATGGCACATAAGTTCCATAGGATTAAAAGTTGTATTTTGTAGTATGCAACCAATTAGGGGAGAGAAATCTATTAGTTTTGTGAGCAGGTGTGATCAGCAATGGATGGACGGTGTTTACCAATGGTGGGGCAACAGAAGTTGGAATCCCCTTCGCCTTCAATACAGATGCGGATAGTTTATGGAAGGCACAAGAAAATTCAGTACCGTCAGTTCTCATTAGTCCACATCAACGCAGATGACTCCAGCTAACAAGATATGGAGATTTCTCTCTCCCAAATAGATTAGATGCTACGGAATATGACTTTTGAAGTACGGAACTTCTCTGCACCCCCACAATGATTTTTTGTTTTTATCCATCAATTTTTACAGATTATTCTAAGAGCATGAGCCTAAAAATGAGGTACATCTGAATCTCAAGTGGACCTCATCACAGAAAGTAGCAGGGATTGAATGACTACCGTTGAAACCTTCTTAGAGTCTATTATAAGCTGTATCTGCCATCTAACCTCTTCATAAGGTTACACAGACCTGAATAAAAGGAAAACACGAATATTAGCTTGATGAGAACCATGTGTGCCCCCAAGAAATTCTCAATAGCATGTCAAAATCCCAGTCTTTCTGTAGTGTGGCCCACCTGAGCCTTGGATTTGCCTCTTTTTTTTCCTATTCCATAAAATCGTATGGAAAATGAATGGACCGTGTGGAGCTAATATATACTTATGATGGGCCCAAGGAAGTACACTTGGAATGTGCTGCACCATGGGAGCCGATTTGGTGAGACCCGGCCCATGCAAGACGGTGCGGACCTTATCATGGTACCCACCTTGACATGTATATTTTGTATCCATCCCATCTATCCGTTTTTATATATCATTTTAGGGCATTATCCAAAAAACAAAGGAGATCCAATTATCAGATGGACCATACCATAAGAAAAGTGGTGATTGGCCATTAATGGGTCACAAAAGTTTTGGATCAAGCTGATATTTGTTTTTTCTCTACATCCAGGCTTATGTGAACTTATCAACAGATTGGATCGAAAGTAAATACTGTCAGAGACATTAAAGTGAGCCCTAAGAAATTTTTAATAACAGGTTGTTCAATCACCTCAGTTTCCTAAAGTATGGTCCACTTGATAATTGGATCTTCTTAACTTTTTATATAATTCTCTAAAATGATATGTAAAAATCGGATGGACCGAGTGGATAAAGAGTAGACACACCAGGTGGGCTCCACGGTAAGGGCTGCACCCTCTTGGGTGAGGCTGGGTCTCATCTAATCCGCTCCCTTGCACAACATAGTAAGTAATTTCAGATGGGCCCAAGATAATGTATATATTAGATTCACATTGTCCATCCAATTTTTTTCGACCATAGGAATTGATGTTACCGTTGAAAGTCTATTGGGTTTAGAGAAGGCTTTGATCAAGCTGATATTTGTATTTTAACATCATCCAGATAAGTGTGATCTCATGAACAAGTTAGATAGACAATGAGCCTTACGGTTGGCCCTATGAAAGTTTCAACAGTAGTTTGTTCAATCCCCATTGCTTTATGTGGTGTGATCCAGTTGAGCTTTGGATGTACCTCATTTTGGGGATTGTGCTCTAAAATTACTTGAAAATTTTGATGGAAGGTGTAGATTTAACATAAAAATTAAAGGGACCAATGAGAAGCCATAACACTAGAATTTCTTATGCCTTCAACGAAGACTATCCGCACTCAAAGAGAGATCGATGATCAAGATCACTCACACAACTGTTAAGGGTTAGTTCTCCTGGTTGCTTACCGTTCATTCGGTTGATCTTGACCGTCCATTTTGCTCAATAAAAAAATTCATGGGCTAGCATGGAAATATCAGACAACAATGAGTCTTAACCAACAATGCAATCTATCTATTTGATTGCTCCCATCATAGATTGTTTTCGATTCTAAAGAATCACTTGTGTTAGACAATCATAACAATCCTATCCATGAGTCCCAACAGCTATAAAAATAATAATAATAATAATAAATAAATAAATAAGCTCAATTAAGATGGATTTAATCAATCAAGCAGACTCACTTATAATACATGGTAGCCATTGAAAAGTGTTATAGGCTTAAATGTGTTTTATTCACTGTCTATTCATTTTTCAGCTCATTTTAGACATAATCCAAAAAAATGGGTGCAGCTTCGGTAGAACCCTAGATCCACTATGGTTGGTGGAGCCTTGTGGTGGCATACCATGATGTATGTACCCTACGTCTACACTATCATCTCTTTTGAAAGCTCAGGTGGACCACAAAACCGGACACAGAGGTGATTGATCATTAACAACTTTTTGTGGGCCACAAAAGTTTTGTATGAAGCTGATATTTATGTGGTCCCTTCAGCCAAGTCTGTGACCTTATCAATAGGTTGGATGGGAAAGTATTATGGTGGCTATGGTGGCCCCAAGAAGTTTTAACAGTGAGGTACTTGATCACTGTAGTTTCCCGTGGTGTGGCTCACCTAAGATTTGAATGTACTTCATATTTTTGGGATCATGCACTAAAATGAACTGTCAAAATGGATGGACAGTGTAGATGTAAGGCACATACATCATAGTGGGCCCCACAGTCGGGAATTCACCGAAGCCATGCCCCCCAGAAAAGATATCCAAATCTCAGTGGAATACACCACAGCGGTGATTGAACCCTCACCATTAAAATTTTACTTGGGCCTACGATAGTTTTGGATGAAGCTGATGTGTATTTTATCTCTGTCTAGGTCTGTGTGACCTAATTAATAGGTTGGATGGCAAATAAACATTATAGTGGGCCCTAATGAAGTTTTTAATGGTAGGTGTTCAATCACCACTGGTTCTTGTGGTGTGGTCCATTTAAGATTTTGATTTGTCTCATTTTTGGGCTCATGCCTTTAAATGGGCTGAAAAAAAATGGAAGTATAGAGTTGATAAAGTGCTACATCTTGGTGGGGCCACAAAGATTTTCCAGTAGCAGTCAGTACCCATGTGGGCATTGTTTGCTACACTACTGCAATACAAGTCTGCTGCGGGAACAGATTGGTACTGCCCCTGCCAATGCCGACATTCCGGTGACCTCATGTTATGGGGTTTGATTGGGCAACCTCGCATCAGGAGGCTCAATCAAATCGTGCTTACATCAAGTCACCAGGAATGTTGGTGGTGACAGGGGAGTACCCAATCCACATCCTGGGAGAACGTGCACTAGAAGCAGCTCTTAATTCTCTAAAATGAATATTATATCAATACGTGAGACAATCTCTGTCATCTTGGATGATGGCAGCTTTGGATATTTTTGCCTGTGCCATTAGGCTTCACAAAATTTACTAAGAGAGGGTAAATTTATCATAAATTTGTAGATGGTTGGTAAGGAACGGTTGAGAATTTTCTACAAAATGGACAGCTTAGAATACCCTTCCCTTAATGTGGGGAGCTGGCACGAGTACTGCATGTATGCTACATGAAGAGGAGATGGGGCTGCACTCTGTAATGTCCACCATGTTGCACACGTAAAAGTCCATTCCGTCCTTCAGGTTAGAATTCTCATTTAATTAAATTGCAAATACAAATATTAGCCTATAAAAAGTTACATAAATGACATCAATTGGAATAATGAGAATTTTCTCCCAAAGCCACTAAGTTCACAAGGTGTGGCCTACCTGAGTTTTTTTTTATCAATATTTGTATCTTTTATTCATCCCCCTGGTTGATGGGTTTGATGGAATGCAAGCACATGGTGGCCGCAAGCAAAGCTATGGTCTACATTCCATTCCACAAGCAAGGATGGAATGCAAGTAGGAAGAAGCTAACTAAAGTTTAGGCCATCAATGACAACTCATTCACACTGACACTGACAGTTTCAATCAACAGGCTGGATTAACTTACATGTGCACATGTATGCAATATATATGTTGAAACCAGTGGGTAGGTGTTGAAGAAAGTGCCCATAAACTGCTCCTCTTTTTCTTAAAATGATTTTTTTATCTCTATTTCTACAATACATGATGCCAGCAGCTTTGGATATTTTTTCCATTGCAATTAGGCTTCACAACATACCTTAAAAGAAGATAATTTCATCATAAAAATATAATGGTTGGCAGGAAATAGTTGAGATTTTACCGCACAATAGATGGCTTTGGATTCCACCCGATTCCTTCGCTTAATGCAGGGAGTGAGCACCTCCACTAGTAGTTTGCATGAAGAGGAAACAGGGGATGATAACGTATCATATGCATACAGTGGTGGGACCTCCATGAGCGAGAAAAATGTCGATGACTGGGCTAATGAAATCCATGGCTGTGGAGGGGGAAGAGAAGTAGAAATGAGCTCTCAGAAATGTTATTGAGTAAGGAGTTCAATGTCAATATTTCGTTTGGAATTAAGAACCCAAGTATATTAGCTGTATTTCTCAGGTATATTAATGGTCTCATATTTCTCTCAGAATGATTCCATCTTGGTTGACCCTAAATTTCAGCCGTAATGGCAGGTTTATTCATTTAAAATCAGGACGTAGCTCTACCCAAACCAACTAATTTAATAATGAGAGACGCTCAAGTGTTCTCATAGTACTGTAAGCTTTAGTTATACCATTTGCATTGGGATACTTAAACACTCCAATCGATTGATATAGACCGCCCATTAGGTTCAACAAAAATTTCATGAGGTATCATGCAAATATCACACCAATACAATACAATGATCATAACCATGTGATCAATGGCCTCTAATATGGACAGTCATGATCATTTGTACAAAAATAGGTCTAACCAACAATTCAATCCATCTATTTGATAGCTCCCATCATGGATTGCTTATGATTCTAAAGAATCGCTACTAATAAACAATCATAACAATCCTATCTATGAGACGGCTACAAAAGATGGCCCAATCAAGATGGATTTGACCATCCAAGATGTCTTGTTTATACATGGTAGCCCTTGCAACGTGTTTTAGGCTTAATGAATGGTTTAGATGGCCTTGTTGGACTGTCAAAGTTATCCAAATACAACTGGGAGCACTGTAACTTACATTGTTGTGAGGGTGCTGGAGCATTTTTTATTTAATGAATAGCACAGGTCGGGTTCCCTGCTGTGCACCAAGTTGGTACATGTGGGGCACATGGTTTATCAAAACTGTTGATCTGATGGCATCAGGTTTATCAAAACTGTTGATCTGATGGCACATTCAATTGTAGGACTAAAGATTCTATGGCAAGGATATTTTTATGTAGAGTGGGCCGCAGACACTTTCATAGCCAAGATGGACCAGCTGGTTTCAAGTGCAGCTGCTGTGGTTTTGACTCTAGCCTAGCTGAGGAATCATTAGACCACCTATTCATCTCTCGGGAGTTGGCAACAAAGGTTTGGAGCTTCTTCTCCAACCTGTGGGATCTGCCCATGCTGGGGGAGCAGTCAATTATGGGTCGTGTTTCTCTATGGTGGAGAAAAGCCTCATCGGAGGACTGCTTCAGAACACTGACCGGTATGCTTCCTAGCCTTATTTTCTGAGAGATTTGGAAGGAATGTAATGGATTTCGCTAGGAAAGCCTTCAAGCGAACCCGGTCAGAACTATCTACCGTATCCAAAATTGGCTCAAACTAGTTGGGCCATCCCTTCCTCATCCAAAGGACACCTGGATTCTTCATCAGCTTACTCTGCAGGCTCTTGGGGATTTGTCTAGGGCCTTTCCACAATCCCTCCCTTTCCGTGATCAAGTGGTCCGAGCCGGAGAAGGGTTGGATGAAAATTAATGTAAACGGATCATCCAAGGGGAACCTAGGGCTGACCAGAGGAGGTGGAGTGTGTAGAAACAGCAAATGAGAGTTCATTTTTGCTTTTTCTAGAGGTTTCAGTTGGGGCTCAAATATTCAGTTGAGGGTCTCTCCTTTTGGTTTCTCTAAGATCCTAGCTTAGAGCGACTCCAAGGTAATGGTAGATTTCTTTAGTTGGGTAACCCAACAAAGTGGAACTTATGGTATTGGTGGGCCCGGGCCATTGCCCTTAGGAGGGAAGCTGAGGTCTCCATTGATTACGTCCTAGGGAAGTTAATGCGGTAACAGATGGGTTAGCTCCTTTGGGAAGGGACGCGCAATATAACAGGGTCTTTCATTTACTGTCAGATCTTTCCAAAAGGCAAGTTGATCATTCTTGATCAGGTGGGATGGTGTTGAAGAACGTGCACCATAAACAGCCCCTTTTTTCTCTTAAAATTGTTTTTATCTTCATTTCTACTGTACACAGGGTCAACGGCTGGGTTAGGGCTAGGCCAAGATCTGTCCAAGCCTGCGCCTTATCTTTTAATCTAAGCCCAACACTAGCTTGAGCCCATGGTTAGACAAAAATCTAGCCCAGACCCATCTCGGAATTTTTATATGGGGGCCTAGCCCAGCAGAGCACCAATGAAATTTGAAAAAAAATAAAGGGATGCACGCCCTTAATTTTTCAAGGGCCCACCTTGATGCGTATGTAAGATCTACTGCCACCATTAGATGCAAAGGAATCAGGCTTAGCTATGATTCAGTTAAGTTGCAAGAGATACATCCACACCCACCATGATGATTATATAAAATTCGCTTCAACTATTAGATGCCACACTAATATTTAGACACTAGGCCTAAAAATCAGGCCCATCTTTGATTCGTGTGTGCCACACCAAGGGAAATTGTTCGGAGGGAGAACCTTGCCCTGTGTAAATTATCTAATTGTGTGGCCCATTTGAATTATAAATGGGGCTAATTTTTGGGCCATGGACCTAACATGGTGTGAAACACTTGATGGATAACGTGGATTTTACATCAACTCCAAGGTGGAGCCGGCCCCTTTTTCCATAAAGACCTGTGAATCACTCCTCCCTCTGTGCATGAAATGTGTTAAGTAAAATATCTTCATAGCACGCCCACCCTTTATTTTCTAGGAGACCCACCTTAATATGTCTGTAAGATTCACTCCAACCATTAGATGTGTAATCCTACATTAGGCCCATGGACAAAAAACCAAGCTCACCTGTGATTCAAGTGTGCCACACCAAGAGAAACAGTTGGGAGAGATAAGTCTACCCTTATACTTACAGGGCCCACTGTGATGATAATATAAAATCTTAGATACCACACAAAAGCTTGATGCTAGCCAAACATCAGCCCCATCCATTAATTAGGTAATCCAAGTGAAGGGAAACTGTCCTGTACACTGGAATGAATGGGACACAGATTAAGTGATGGGTGAGGCCGTGACCATGGGGCCCACCTCAATGTATATGTTGTATATCTATGTTGTCCATTCTTTTTCCAGCTCATTTTAAGGCATGGCCTGAAAAAATGATGTAAATCCAAATCTAAGTAGATCATAAAGCAAGTATTAAACTCCCATTGTTAAAAACTTTTTAAGAGCCACACAAGTTCGGATCTTGTGTTTTCCTTTTATCCAGGTCTATGTGAGCTTATCAACAGGTTATACATCCAATGAAGCCCGTACCAAGTTTTTAATGGTAGGTGTTTAATCACCACTGATTTCCTCTAGTGTGGTAATCTAAGATTTAAATCTATCTCATTTTTTTACCATGCCCTAAAATAAGCTACTGAAACAGGTGGACGACATCAATATACAACTCATACTTAATCTACACTGGAAGTTTACAAAGGGGTTTGAAATTCAAACCCGAGACTGGCCGGGACCTCATCCTCCCACTCAAGCCCTGCTCGATGCGGGACAGGCCCGGAAACCTAGCGGGCCGCCCATTTACACCCCAGATTGGATATTTTTGCCCTTACACTTAGGATTCAGAAGGGTAAAATCGTCATAAAAATATAAGGATATTTTTACCATTACAGTTAAGATTTAGAGGGGATAAATTCGTCATAAAAATATAAATGGTTGGGAGGGAGCAGTTGAGATTTTTGCCGCGCAATAGATGGCTTGGATTCAACCCGATTACTTCCCTTAATGCAGGAATCGGCGCCACCACCGGTAGCTCGCACGAAGAGGAAACAGAGGTTGATGACATATCGTATGCGTAGAAGAGTAGTACCCCCACAAGCGAGCGATGACTGAGTTGAGGAAATCTATGGGTATGGAGAGGGAAAAGAAATGCTATTGCGTGAGGAATTCAGTATCAATTCATGTTTGGAAGAACCCCTAATATTAGCTGAGTCCGGATCCTCTGTTACCCTGAAAATCATTGGTCCACGTCAACACTCACTGAAAAAGTAAAAAATAAAAATAAAAAATAGCTTCGGACGCCAAACCACTGGAGTAACAGGAAAATCCTGTTGACCCGATAACAGAGGATTCCGACTCATATTAACTGTACTTCTCGCCTTTTAAAATCCTGCACTAATTTGGTAAAGACAGAGATGTGTAAACTTAAGTTCTCCTATTTACATTGGGTAACTTTAACACTCCAATGATTGATCTAGACCGTACGTTAGGTTTTACAAAAATTTCATAGGCTAGCTTGCAATAATCAAGCCAATTTGATGATGGTAACCATCTTATGTATAGCCTCTAATATGAACCGTCATCATCATTTGTACAAAAAATAGGTGTGATTCATCTGTTTGATAGATCCCATTATGGATTGCTTATGATTAAAGAATCACTTCTATCAGACAACCAGAACAATCATATCCCTGAGTTGGAAATGAAGACGGTTATATAAAATAGTCCAATAAATATGGATTTGATTATACAACCAGTCTTATTTTCACATGGAAAACCATGCAACGTGTTCTGGACTTAATGAACAGTTTAGATGGACTGATTGGACTGTCCAAGTTATCCGATCCAAAACTCAGAAGGGTAACCCGGGGAAAATTGTTAAATCATGCATTAAACTACTAAATTCTAGGCCGAGTTGGCACGTGAGTTTTAAAATGTCATAAATTTCAGGATGTCCGTTGGTTGAGGTGGAGCATGTTTGATGAATGGATTGAATGGTACATGCATACGACGATGGGCCACAGAAACGGTCTAAAAGATTTTAACGAGTGGGCATTCCCTCTCAATTCTTTCATGTGGTGTGGCCCATCTTAAACTTGGTTCTACCTGAGATTTAGTATCCAGCCCAATTGTGCGAGGGTTCACCTGATGGTCAGAGTGGATGTCATGCACAGACCACATGAGTCCACCATAGCCAGTCACCACACTAATAACATTCTTACCGCCTATGCTACCTAATACGGGTGTCCCACAGAGAAATTGCGTACTGAGTAACTCAGTACCATTAGTGTACTGAGTAAACTATGTGGGGTCCGCCGTTATTTATTTATTTTATCCATTCCGTATATACATGTTAAAAGATAATTTTAAAGCTTGAGCTCAAAAAGGAAGCATATACAAAGCTCAAGTAGACCACACCACAGGAAACAATGTGATTGAACATCTACCCTTGGAAAATTCTTTATGGCTATAGAAGTTTTGGATCAAGATGATGTTTGTGGTTTCTCTTCATCCATGTCTTTGTGATCTTATGAACAGGTTGGATGACTAATAAACGTTACTGTGAGCCCTAGAAAGGTTTCAACGGTGGAAATCATTATTCCACGCTGTTTACCATGGAATGGACCACTTGAGCTTTGGATTTACGTCAATTTTGGGATCAACCCCTAAAATTAGCAGGAAAAATGGATGGATGATGTGGATAGACCACATACATTCACAGTGGGCCCAACTAAGTTTACTCAAAAGATAAACGCGTACTGAGATGGGCATATTAGACCGATCCGGTGGATCCAACCCGATCCGAGGTGACTCGGTACTGTTCCGAACAAAACTGACGGCCTAGATCGGCCCTGATCGAGTCTGTCCATCCAGATCTTTCAGATCGGGTTCGGATGATGGTGTATCCGGACAGAACCGATCTGAAAAACCCGAACAACAATGGTCCGAACCGATCCGAACAGACTCAACCCGGGATGTATGTCTCTGTTTTGCAACTTCACCCTGCCCAGGCTTTTCGTTTGGCGCCAAAAAACCCCGCCCCCAACTCTCTCTCCCTATACCTGTCTATCTCTCTCTCTATATCTATTTCTCCCTTTCTGTTAGGGCTTCTATTTCTCCCCCAAATCGCACGACATCAATCCCCACATGCAGATCCTTGTCTGTCTGTGATCAATGGTTTGGATTTATCCCAGGGCTTCATTTCTTGTGAACTTTACTTCAGATCCTCATATAGGGCATCTTCGCCCATGGGTTTCTTCATAACGACCCTAATCTTCATCTTGGCCGGCGTCGTTGCCGCTTTTTCCGTCAGGCTATGCTACAACAACGGACCTCTTTCTATCAGGCTGTGCTGCAATAAGGGCCTTTCCGGTAATTTGTACGTCGACTGCCTCTCTCCAATTTCATTTTATTTTATTTGGTTTTCATTTTTTGAAAGCTGAATGAATGGAAAATGACGATTGGCTGATTAATTCTTGGACCCCACCATGATTAATGTGTTTTATCCATCTCGTCCATCCATTTTGAAAGATAATTTTAAGGCTTTATCTCAAAAATGACGTAGATCTAAATCTCAGGTGGACCACACCATGGGAAAAAGTAGTGATTGAATTTCCACGATTAAAAAATCCTAGGGCCCATTTTAATGGTTATTTGACATCTGCCATGTTGATTATGTCATACTGACTTGGACGAAGGGAAAAAATATATTTCAGCGTGATCCAAAACATTCGTGGCCCAAGAAGTTTTTAATGGTGGGCGTTCAATCAACACTGTGCGGTCCACTTGAGATCTGGATCAAACTAAATTTTTGGCTCATATCATAAAATGATCCGGAAGAATGGGTGAGCGGAATGGATGAAATACGGAATGATGAACGGTCTACATCTGCACCTATCCACCAACATATGATCGAACAGTCATGTGGCATAAAAAGAGTGGGGAGGCCAGATGAACAACTTAGATGTCACACGTGTGACACAAGGGGAGCGAAGTAGGCTTCTACTGAAGAAAAATCTCTACATCATAGGGACTAGGGTAGGGAGGGGTACCAGTCTCAATGGCCAGTTGGCGACCGAATCCATTTAAAGCGGATTGCGTACTCAGTACGATAAGCGTACTGAGTAAACTTCATGGCCCCTATGTCATTCATACATTGTATCCGCTCCATCCATCTATTTTAACACATAATTTTAGAGCTTTATCTCAAAAATAGAATATATCCAAACCTCAAATGGACCACACCACTAGATACTGTGTGAATTGAAAATCTACCGTTGAAATTTTTTTGGGGACAGCAGAGGTTTTACATCAAGCTGATATTTGTGTTTTCCCCTCATCCATGTCCTTCTGATCTTATGAACAGGTTGGATGACAAATAAACATCACTGGGGGCCTTAGAAAATTTTCAACGGTTGAAATCAATAGTTCCACTTTTTCCAGTGGTATGGCTCACTTGAGCTTTGTATATGCATAAATTTTGGGTTGAACCGATAAAATGTTCTGGAAAAATGAATGGACGGTGTGGATAAACCACGTGCATTCGCGGTGGGCCCAACTGACTTTACTCAGTAGATAAGAGCCAACTCAGTACACAATCCATTTTTTATTTAAATATTGGGTGTAATCTCGTTACGAGATCTCCTCGCAACTTCACCCGTCCTCTCTCCTCGCAACTTCACCCGTCCTCTCTCCCCAACGCTCTGATGTTTCTTCCATGCATCTTGACGTATTATGATTATACGTCATAAGTTTTGATGTTTCAATTTTCACACGTATTTCCAGTGTCTGAGCCGTTTACATGACCGTTTACACGATGTTACTCACATTAGAATGATGAGTCGCAAGAAACAAAAATTTTACGCTGGAACAATTCGACCTTATACTGTTTTTCTTTTCATTTGAACATGGATGATATCTTTAGTTGTTATTATTTTTTTTTTAATGGATATATCTCATAACAAGTTATTCCTATATTTTAAATGGTTCGGATCATTGAAGATGATATCTATTCAATAGATAAAGTCTTGAAGTTTCCTACCATGGTACATCGGGATGAACCAGGTTATATCATATATGATACTCTGGTAGCGTACATCGCTTGATACACAGGCGCTGAAAAATAGCGTAAACTGACAGACTCACAATCTAAAACTCAGATCGGCTGAGCAATCTTAACCTCTGATTCTTTAATAGCTAGCCTTGGATGAATTTTTAGCTTTAAATTAAATATAGAACTAGCACATTTTCCAATCATATAATAACCATAAAATTTTCTCAGACATCTAAACTGGGACCGTGATATGGAGGGACTGATTTGATTTACTATATGCTAGGTATGCACCGAACCGTGCCGTGCCCAATCCAATCTGACTCGGATCGGATAAGGCCATGTACCTTTCGGTACAGTTTCGAGTATGTTGACAAGGACCAGTCCTGGAACGGATCGAATTCGGGTTATGCAAATGAGATTTCGGATCGGATCGATCCTACTCGGTCCGATGCTCAGCTCTACAGTACTGAGTAACTCTATACAGTCCGATTTCTTTCCCTACATAGAATAATCCCATCACAGGTGGGTCCCACCATTCTCGCTATCCGTAAGCATTTAACAAGGAGGGTCCAACTCATCCACCCTACATGGTTCTTCATGGATGCCAGTCTAGAGATTCTATGTCAATGGCCCCATTGTTGATGGTATATTGCCCAAAAGTTATTGTGAATAGACAAGCTTCATCATTTGATATTGCCCATTGAATTCTTACCTTTGATTATTTTCGTTTCAACTGTCCTTCGTAGGTTATTGATTGGCTGGCTTGGATAGTCCAACCATTATGATTATCTGGCCATGCCGCATCCACACTAGGAATCACCATTTCAACTGTCCAGATCAATGTTCATTTGTGCTATAATGAATTACCTAATTAAATATAATAAAAAAATCTGACCAGTTGATCTAACTTCAACTCCAATTGCCTACTTATCAATGGCCCGAATCTTTGACACGTGTTGTCTTCTAGGATTTTTTGACATGTCACCCTCAAATGAGGTCCTCATTGAATTAAGACCGGCAGAACATTTTCGGTAGCAGGGGATTGCTGACACGTGGGGTCTATTTTTAGTCATCGAAGCAGTTTATATGATGGGTTCCGCTACAGATGGGGATTTCCCAACAATATCCAATGTTGGGAGATACTAACCCTCCGGCGTTGAACCATTCTAAACGCGGTCCTTGCTGTATTCTTTCTCTCTTAATCATCTATCAGTAACTTTCTCTGTCCGTGCTGCTGTCCACGAAATGAATGATTTGGATCATCCAAACACAGCCCCAGATGTAGAGAATCTTGCATTAATTATAATAGACCATATTCAAAAAATAAAAATAAAAATCTATACACATGTTGGTGAGCTTACTATTCATTCTTTTTAAGACGCGTACATCAAAATTAGCACGACCCAACCTGATTATTAGGCGGGTCTAAGTGTTAGGGCCAGGCTCAATGCATCACTTAACTGGGGCCTTTGATTTTAGGGCCAGACCTACTATTCAATGACAACTATTTCCTGTAGTGTGGTCACTAGAGATTTGGATCGATGTGCTTCATTTCTTAGACTATTATCTTAAAATGATCTGCAAATCCTGATGGACCACGTGGACATTCAAGACATATATCAAGGTGGGCTCAATGGTGGGTAAACACCTAATCCGTTCTCCGCGGTGTTTCCCATGTGATCCTTCCTTTGTTTTCTCCAAGCATCTGAGGATCGAAACTTCATTGAATGGCGTGAAGGAACGGTGGATAGAGTTGCCCCAAAAGTACAAGTGAGACTAGAAACACAGTACACACCCATGTCAGTACACACTCCATGTTAGCCACCCCCGCTAGGGATCAATACCAAGACCTCAAGTGTTGAAACGAGGTATCACCACTTAGTCTGAGCTATGGATCTGGTGTGAAACACTTGGATTTTGTTGTTGCCTTTGAATTTTTAAAATATTAACGGAGACAGATGGACTAACATTATTGGGGGCATTTTGAATTAGTAAGGACATGCTATATGTATTTATTTATTTATTTGATGGTACATTTCTTTACACATTACAGGTTGGTCCACGTGAAGAAGGGCTGTCAAAGGGGATTGACAGAAATTTTATGTTAAAGGATTTCATGAGATATGCATATTCAGGTTTCATTTCCAACAAGTGGGGCCCATGTTTTGGCGATCAAAACTATTGGTCTGTTGTGTTCTACGGTGGATGGAGTATAAGTTAAAAATTACATCGATGGGACAATCTTAACCCTTTGATCCATGACTGAAAACTGTACAAATAAGAAAAAAAAAAAAATTACAACTTGATCTACGTAAAAAGTTCCATGATTGGTTTTATCTAATATTCATAGCTGGGAGATTTTTGGGGCATGATCTATCTTGTTATAGCAAACCAGCCATTGATCTGGATTACTGACCATGGCTCGTGCTTGTCAGAATTGAAAACCTGTATATGGTGTGCAAAGATGTCGGTGGATGTACCGTATAATTCATGTGATAGGTTTTGAACGTGTGGGTCATGTGGATCTCAATAACAGCAAACAAATAGGTTGCAACTTGCAAGAGCGCGAATTAGCTACTGAACCCGACGGTAGTGAGACTCGCTACTGAAGTTACGTCACCACATTAGGTAGGCACCACTATGTGTTGTATCTACACCATCCATCTATTTGGGGAGATTATTTTAGAGGTAGATCTAAAGTTCAAGTGGACCCCACCACAAAAAAGTGGGGACAGTGACGCCCACAGTTGAAATCTTCTTAGGGTCCACCGTGGTGTTTATTTGAGATCCAACCAATATATACGTTAACACAGACATGAAATAAGGAAAAACACAAATATCAGCTTGATCGAAAACTTCGGTGGCACAAAAAAAATTTTAACAGTAGAGGTTCAATCCTCACTGTTTTCTGTGGTGGGGTCCACTTGAGCTTTGGATCTGACTAGTTCTTTGCATCTTTTTCTAAAATGATCTCTCCAAATGGATGGGTAGTCGTGTGGATACAACACATACATCATGGTGGGGCCCACAGAACGTGGTGACCTCACTTCAGTAGGAGACTTGCTACTGCCAAGTTCAGTAGCTAATCCGGGTCCTGTGTCACTCACACTCCCATCTCTCCCATCTCCCTCTAACCGATCAACCATTGCGTTTGGGCTTAAAAAAACATTTCGGGCCGGGCTTGGCTGGACTGTTTTGGGTTGTCTTATGCCTAACCCTCAGGCACAGATGTAGTATGAACATTTCAGGTGGGGCTTAGCTGGATTATTTTGGCTCGTCAAGAGCCTGGGCCAGGATAGGCTCCAACCTGATCAACCCTTAGGCTCAGCCCCATGATAACCATTTCATTTTGGGCTGGACTTGGCTGGACTATTGTGGCCTATCATAGGCTCAAGTGTCTTGAACAATGCGAGCTAGGGTTCAACAGAGCTTGCCCAGCCATACGTCACCATGACATGAACACAACTCTCACACATCCATGCACGAGGAGAGAGAAAATAGAAATAAATTCTAATAAAATTGAAAATAAATTTATTGATAATAAAAACGAGTTTAGGCTCCCTTAAATATTGATATCGACTCTTGGAAGAAGTTTCAGAATCAAACTATTACTTAAACTCTCTAAAATTGTGACTTAACATAAATAGTAAATTTACTATTGACAGACTATCATAATTTCCACTAGACTTCATGGTTTTCAGCTAAAAATAGGAAGTGTCCAATTTGGCTTGACCACATTATTCCCCTAATTTTTCTAAACCCTTTACATGGTGGGCTCAACTTCTAAAACTCAATGGATCAAAAGTTATGATCAAATTAAAACTTATTATAAATAGTAAAAACAGAAATAAAATGGATTTCCAATGGTCGATCTGATGGAATCTCGCAAATTTGGCATGGGCTTATGATGGTCCGGATCACTTCTGCCTCCGATCGGGCTTTCTCTAGTCCATCTTAGGCCATGAAATTGTCCGCGACCCGCTCTACTTCAGCGAGTGGGAGCAGTAACATGAAGAATAAATGATGATTTCTATATATTATATGAAAGGCCGGGCTGAGGGCTGTTGTAGATGGTCCAAAACCAACCCACTTAGAAACGAGCCTAAATTTTAAGCTAGAGCTTGGCCCTCAGGCCTGATACTCCAGCCCAATCCCAGCCTATGATGGGTTGGCCCATCAACAATCCAGATGTTAGACTATGTAGGACTCCTAGACAAATGTGGCTACAACTTTCTCGATGGTGGAAGTGGCAATTCAAACGGGATCCCACAGACAGGCTTGGAACAGTTAGTTCCTGCACCAGTCGCCGGCAAATTTAGATGGATTTATAAACTCACTAGGACTGGCATGAAAATGAAATCAATTGATATGAATTATCATTTCTTGGCATTGCCAAAATAATCCCATTCCAATATTGTATAAGCTATCTTCCCCAAGTACTAGAAAAATGCATTATTGATGTTGGCCCACATAAATCAACACCTTACACGGTGTTGTAGTAGTCATTGACCATTGTGTGAAATAGCACATTAAATTTGAGCATCCCGTCTTGGGCCTTAACACATGGTGAGAAACAAAATGAAATCAGTGGTTCATGTTCTACATGCGAAGGTCTTTGATCAAACGGTTCAGATAGTTCAGTCATCCTGGGTTTGTTTTTTGGCCAATCCCCGTTGATGTTTTTCATCGGTAGTCTCATCAGCTGCACATGTTGGTGATGGGAGGCCCACCCATCTTACTAGTTCACCGGAATGAGACATTTTGATTACAAGCTGCCTCACCATCTTTTGAAGTAGGACGAAGTCAAGGACATTCTCATTGACGGCCAAGATCCAGGCAATTGGGAAAAAATTAAGGTTTCATGCGCATTACAACTTCCATGCACTAGCCTTAACTTGACAACTGGTCATGGGCTTCGTTGATACAATGTATCCTTGCAAGGCCATTAATAAGTTTTGTATCGTTTGGAGTAAAAATCTAAAATTCAAATATGACTTGAGGATTTATTCACCCCGATACAAGACTCGCATCAATGTTCAATATATCTCACAAAAGAAAAGAAAAATGTACTAGTGACTTCCTCTTCCATATAAACTATATTTATAGAGATGGGGAAATAGAAGAGAGAGCCATGAGAGAGAGAGAGAGAGAGCAGTTGGTGTTGGTTTAATAATGGTATGATTTTTTATTTCTTATTTAAATAAAAGAGAGAAAGTTTGAGTAAAAAGTAATATGAGCTATCTTTGCTTTTTGCTGGTAGGAATAGTCCTACATTAGAGATATTGACGCAGGGGAGGACGTGAGGTCGAGCACTATCTTCCTCAAGAGGATAACTATTCCGAATCCACGGAACTTCTCTGGACTCCTCACAGAGACTTCTCGAATCCACAAAGAAAGAAAGCAGAAAATAGAAATAAATTCTAATAAATTCAAAATTGATTAATGAATGAAATAAAACGAGTTCACAACCCTTTAAATAGGGGAACCAAGCAATGAGAAAGAAATCAGAATCAAACTACGACTAAAACTCCTAGAATCCACGACTTACTATAAATAGTAAACTTACTATTTATAGACGGTCGTGATGTCTACTAGTGCGCAAGGTTTTCGGCCAAAAATAGTAAGTGTCCTATTTGGCATCACCAAACAATTTTCCTAATTATTATAAGCTCTTTTCACATTGGGCGCAACTCCTAAAGCCCGATGGATGAAGAGTTATAATCAAACTAAAACTTACTATTTATAGTAAAAACAAAATTAAAGCAGGGAAACGACCGTCGATCCAAGGGTTTTTCGTAATTCCGAGCGTCGCAACCCGGTATAGCTGGGTTGGTTGGCTAAAGTAGCTCGTTCTACCCCAAAATCATATATTTTACATTAGATAACTCATTCCGGATTGCGAGATACGCCCGATCTAAGGTCCGACGGTCCGGATCACTTCTGTCGTCGACCGGGCCTTTTCTGATCCATCTTGGCCATGAAACTGTCCGCGACCCGCTCTACATCAGTCCCCTCCACTTCAAAAGAACTCATCCTAGAGTTCTCATCCTGCGTTGGTTCATGATACTTGGTCAGGTCCGCGACGTTGAAAGTCTGTGAGATCGCCATGTCATTTGGAAGATCAACAACATAAGCATTGTCATTGATTTTTCGGATGATTGGTACCGGTTCAATCTTTTTATTCTTCAACTTGTTGTACGTTTCGGTTGGAAATCGTTCTTTACGCAGAAGGATCATTACTTGGTCACTCACCTCAAACACTTTTTGTCGTCGATGCTTGTCCGCTTGTTCCTTATACTTTTTGTTCGAGGCATGTAGCTTAGTTTATACCTCCGCATGAATGCCCATGATCTTGTCAGCCATATGTTCTGCTGCAATGCTCATGCCTGAGATCTTGGGCAGAGGAACCAAGTCTAGTGTGTGACGAGGTACTCGTCCGTAAATAACCTGGAATGAGGATTTCCCTGTCGAGCGGTTCACCATGTTGTTGAATGCAAACTCTGCTTGAGATAAAGTCAAATCTTACTGCTTCGGTTTTTCTCCTGAAATACATCGAAGGAGGTTTCCCAATGTGTGATTCATAACCTTAGTTTGACTGTCAGTCTGTAGGTGGTAGGCGCTGCTGAACTGAAGTCGTGTATCGAATCGAGTCCACAAAGTCCGCCAAAAGTGGCTTATGAACTTCGTGTCACGGTCAGAAGTAATAGTCTTGGGAACCCCGTCTAGCCGCACAATTTCTCTGAAGAATAGATTCGCCACGTGTGTTACATCGAGAGTCTTCTTGTATGGAATAAAATGCGTCATCTTGGAGAAACGATCTACTACCACGAACACCGAATCCATGCCGTGTTGTGTTCGTGGGAGACCAAGCATGAAGTCCATAGATAAATCCTCCCAAGGACCATCAGGCATGGGTAACGGGGTGTAGAGGCCCGTATTATGAGATTGCCCCTTAGAGGTCTGACAAATATCACAACATTGGACTGCCTTTCCTACATCACGTACCAATTGCGGCCAGTAATACCGTTTTTCCACAAGAGCTCGCGTCTTGTCTCGCCCAAGGTGTCCACTGAGGCTACCTCCATGTAGCTCTTGGATTATTTGTTCCCTTAGCGAATTGTTCGGGATGCACAGTTGATTTTCCTTAAAAAGGAACCCGTTTTGCATATGTAAGTCGCCGGGGTGACCTTCTTGGCATCTAACCCATGCGTCCTTGAAGCCGTCGTCGTCGGCATATGTCTTTGAGGCGCTCGAACCCGACAACCTCATTGCTCATAGTGATTAACAAATTCGCACGACGACTCAGTGCATCAGCTACTTTGTTCTGTTGCCCTGACTTGTGTTTTAGTACGAACGTGAATTCTTGCAAAAACGAGATCCATCTAGCATGCACACGGTTAATGTTAGCTTGACTATTAATGAATTTGAGAGCTTGATGGTCCGTGTAAAGTATGAATTCTCTTTGAATCAAATAATGTCACCAGTGTCACAGTGTCTGGACCACCGCGTATAACTCGATCTCATATGTAAACCACTTTTTGCGTGCATCGCTAAGTTTCTCACTATAGAAGGCTACCGGCCTACCCTCTTGAGATAAAACTCCCCCAATTCCGACATATGAGGCATCACATTCAACTTCAAATAGTTTGTCGAAGTTAGAAAGTACAAGAACCGGGGTCGTGGATAATCTGCGCTTGATCTCGGCAAAGCTCCTATCGGCTTCATCAGTCCACTGAAACTGCCCTATCTTCATGTAATCTGTGATTTGTGACACAATAGTACTGAAATTTTTCACGAATCGACGATAGAATATCGCCAGTCCATGAAAGTTTCGCACTTCGTGAATATTTGTGGGAACCGACCATTCTCTAATTTCCTTCACCTTTTCCTCATCCACCCGAATGCCCGTGAATGTTACAACAAAATCCAGAAACAATAGGCTATCAGTCATGAAGCTGTACTTTTTTAAATTGAGATACAGTTTATTTTTAGTGAGCACTTGAAGGACCTTCTTGAGGTGTTCCATATGAGTGGTTTCGTCTTGACTGTATATCAAAATATCATCGAAATAAATCACAACGAACCGCTCAATGAAAGGTTTCAGAACTTGGTTCATCAATCTCATAAATGTATTAGGCGCATTCGAAAGACCGGAGGGCATGACCATCCATTCGTATAATCCTTCCTTGATCTTAAAGGTCATTTTTCACTCATCACCCGGCCGTATTTGAATCTGATGGTAGCTTCTTCTTAGGTCCAATTTAGAGAATATTTTTACACCCTCTAGCATGTCCAGCATATCGTCCAACCGTGGTATAGGAAACTTGTATTTTATGGTGATTTTGTTGATGGCTTGGTTGTCGACACACATGCGCCAACTCTCATCTTTCTTTGGAGTTAATAGAGCTAGTACAGCACATGGACTCATGCTTTCTCGAATAAGACCCTTACGGATTAGCTCCTCTACTTGTCCCTGCAGAATCTCGCACTCATTCGGACTCATTCGATAATGATGACGATTAGGTAAACTGGACCAAGGGACAAAGTCAATATGGTGTTGGATATCCCGCATGGGGGGTAACCCATCAGGAAGGTCCTTGAGTCAGATTTCTTTAAATTCATGTAGCAGGGGCCTTAGTCTTTCAAGGATGATGGTAGGCTCGAGTTCTTTCCCTTTTACAAATAATGCATAAGTCTGTCCTGTTTCCTTGGATCCTTCCATGAAGTCCCATATAGTTAAGAGAAAATGACCCTCCACTTTAGAAGTTTCAGGTGGTCCCTCTGGATCCATAGGGGCCAATATGGTCTT
Organism: Magnolia changhungtana; assembly: GCA_030180095.1. Lineage (NCBI taxonomy): Eukaryota > Viridiplantae > Streptophyta > Magnoliopsida > Magnoliales > Magnoliaceae > Magnolia > Magnolia changhungtana. Next base: position 3,961,581 of record JASAUF010000434.1, on the reverse strand, counting down.
CCGGCCATTCTTGACGAAGATATATATGTTATCTCGCCCTTTATGAGTGGTGTCATGGTCAGATCGCCAGGGCCGACCGAATAGTATGTGACATGCTTCCATGTCAACCACATCGCATACTACTTCATCCTTATAATGTTTGCCAATTGAAAAGGATATGGTGCAACGTCCAGTTACCTTTATTTCACTGACCTTCTTGATCCAACCGATTGTATATGGAGAGGGATGACGCTCCGTTTTCAATTGCAATTTTTCCACCATGACCTTGGAGACGATGTTCTCGCTGCACCCACTGTCAATGATCACATCACAAACCTTTCGATTCACCATACACCTAGTGCGGAAGATGTTATGCCGCTGTGGATGCACTTCTTTTCTTGGCGCATACAATAGTCGCCTCACGACGAGCGACTCGCTGTGATCTTGCTGAACCCAACCTGAATCTGTCTCGTCCTCGGTGGTATGATCTTGTTCTTTAATATCTGGATCTTCATAAGCGTTATCAGCACTACCATCATTGATAACGAGGTTTACCACTTTTCACTGGGGACAAGTATTTGATAGGTGGCCCGGTTGGCCACAACGATAGCAGTTATCGGGCCTTGGCCGAGCATAGGGGTTCGGGATTTTACTTGGACCAGCAGCAGTCGATACGCTCCCTTGGGGTCTAGCTTGCCCGCTTCCCTGATCTCAGTTCTCAGACGTAGGAGGTTAAGTACGTGCTTCTACGGGCTCCTTTCCCTTGGGCTGTGCAATTCCCTGGGGCGGACCTGCCACATGGATCCATGCAGTAGGCTAGGTCCGTGTGTTAGGACGTTCAAGTTACGTTTCTGCATGAGTAGCCAACTTGATCGCATCATTCATCGTCCAGACGAACTGCATCTGGACCCGATCCTGGAAGCCATACGCAATCCACCGTTGAATCGGGCGACTTGCTGCGATTCAGTCTCGACTAAATCATTACGCGCTATCAGGCGGTAAAATTCTTCTGCGTATTCTCTCACCGACCAACTACCCTGTCGACGATTTTGGTATTGTTGGAATAATACTTGATCGTAATCGCTAGGGAGAAATTGGGCACGTAGTAGCTACTTCATCCGCAGCCAGGTGCGGATTGGTGCTTTCGTCTGCCTGGTTCGCGCAAGTTGCAATTGTTCCCACCAAACTGAAGCTCCTCCTTTCAGTTTGTAGGCCATAAGCTTGACCTTCTTTGCTTCAGGGATGTCCATATAGTTAACAAATCGCTCAACTTCAGAAAGTCAATCGAGGAAATCCTCAATGTGTAGTTGGTCATTGAAGCTAGGAATATCAACCCGCATCTTGAATTCTTGATCCGTTCGATCTACTCGATCGTCGCCATGTCTGGGGTGTTAGAAGATTATGTTGTGGATTTCTTTCTCACTGGAGCCCCCTTCCTCAGGAATGACCCTTGGATGCACAGCCGGTACTATCCTGCGATCAGGGCGATTACAAGTTTCAGTAATTGACAGTGGAGGATTACCACCAAGAACACGGAGTTGTCTTAGGTTTTCCGTCAAGAGAACCGCTATGCGGTCGATGGAAGCCTGCATCCCTTGCATGGCTTCCCAATTCTCTTGTTGCGCTACTTCGAAAGCTGCCGCCATTAAAGGTAAATTCCCTGGAGCACCGCTTATGGGATTGTTGCCCGACCCAGGGGTTTTTCGTAATTCCGGGTGTCGTATAGCCAGGTTGGTTGGCTAAAGTAGCTCGTTCTACCCCAAAATCATATATTTTACGTCAGATAACTCATTCTGGATTGCGAGATACGCCCGATCTAAGGTCCGACGGTCCGGATCACTTCTGTCGTCGACCGGGCCTTTTCTGATCCATCTTGGCCATGAAACTGTCCGCGACCCACTCTACATCAGATATAAGAAAACTATTTCTCCTTTATGTATAGAGGCATATGATAAATTTATGTTGAACTTTTGAGAATGTTATGCCATGAACCATACATTGTGTCCTTGGGTTTGTATGCATGATTCATTTTTCTTTGTTGTTGTTTTGTCCTTTCTTTTCTTTGATTGGTTCGTATACATGATTCCTTTTTCTTTGCTATTGTTTTGTCTTTTATTTTCCTTGATCGAGTCTATTGCTACAATATGTGACATTTTTTTTGTAACATTTTTGAAACAGTTTGTAAAACTAATGTTTAACAATATTTGATTACTATATATAGTAACATTTTTGCAACATTTTGTAATATTTTTGCAACATTTTTTACGTTGGCTTTGTAACATTTTTGCAACATTTTTTACGTTGGCCGACACCTTAGCGTCAGGTGTCCGCCACATAATACATATGATTACTATATATAGTATTTTCTAGAAAAAAAAATTAGCAAACCGTTAGCCGCTCTAATATCTTTTCCAAAAGAGGTCTTTTTCTTTTTTCTTTAAAAATTCTCCAATTTTTCCTTAAAATGTGAATGTACTATGAGCATCAATCAAGACTTACTATTCCTTCTTTCTAAGATGGATGCATCATGATGAGCTCGATGTTTGAGTCAGCCAGGATCTTTTACCAATTTGCTTCAAAATCTAGCGTATCAAATAACTCCACTTGCACAATTGCTCTGCAACTCCTCTTGCTGCATCTTGTTAATCCTTCCTTTCTCTATATATATCTGCTATTTTTTCAGCACATTTTATTTTTGATGTAGGATGATGTAGATTAAGAACATTCCTAACACACATGTATCAGAAGAAGCTCAAAAAAAAATTGACAAAATTCAGCATAATTCGACCAATCAACCGATCGGGATGACATGCCAAAATTCTGCAAGAAATTCCAGGTTGATCGTTGGACAATTTCTGTTAGTTTCGACAGGTCAATAGATCTGGTTGACAGATTGAAGGCCCTATTCAACAGGTTGACCAATCAGTTCGATAGTTCAAAATTCATAGAATTTTTAGTTTTAATCTCTGGACGTTTTTGAGCCCGTTCGTCCAATCGACTTTTGAGTCCGTTCGTCCAATCGACTTTTGAGTCGATGACATGACAAAAATTTCTATGATTTTCGGAATTTGTTTCCTTATTTGAATAGGACTCTTTTAATTATATTTTAGGATTTGTTTATGTTATTTAATCATGCTAAATTTATTTATTTTACTATGGTGGGCCACGCCTTACCACCAGAGAAGAAAACACAAAACTACAAATATAACCCAAAAACAGCATAAACAGATAGCTTCCCTCTGGACAGAACATAGCGTAGGGAGCCTCATGCATCCTGGCTTGAAATAAGTTGACCGATTAGATGAGGCCTAAGAAATCTACATGGTCGCATCTTTTCTTATGGGTGGGCTTGGATATTGCACTTTCTCCTTGGCACCTACATTACCTCACTTGTAGGTATACACAAAACAGGCGTAATCAATGCTCAAGAGTTATGGTACACCTCATGCGTAGAATCATCAACATAAGAAATTAATCTAATATCATGTGGTCCAATGACACACATATTAAAACTGATAAAAATACATAGCACACTTGATCTAAGAAAAATTCAGACTCCTTTCCAAAATTACTCTAACATCCTAAGAAATAACTATTAAAAAGGATTTCTACTTTAACAATGACTATGTTACCGTTCATGGAAAAAAGGAAGAAAATAGGACTTGATGCCATCTTCTTCCCACTCTAAATTATCCCACCATTCTTTCCTACCAATTATCTTACTTAGAGAATTTTGTGCGCTATGGAGAGAAAGAGGGAGCTTTTTCAACTTTGGGCAATTAACGACCTCGATTTCCTCCAAGGAAGGAAAATGCGGTGCATAGCTACAGATGCTCGTTAGTTCTGGAAGGTTCTCGAGTAATATAAATTTTAGTTGCATTAGCCCTATATCTCCAACTTCATCATCAGGATTGACCGTACCTATTACTTCTTCTAGCTCATTGCAATCTTCTATATAAGTTGTTTCAAGACTTTTAAGCTGTAGTAAACCATAAATTTTCTTCAACTTGTCACATGACTCAATCCCTATGGCGCGAAGGTTTCTGAAGCATCCGCGGCCCACCCGAATGCAATTTAAGTGGGGGAGTTGCGAAAGGACTAGCCATTCTAGGCTCGAAACAGGATAATCGTCATCCTTCTTCGCATCCGCACTAATTGTCACCTCCACCAACCCATTGCAGCGGTGAAGAGTAAGCCCTTGAAGACTTTTCATTGCAGTAAAAAGGGATGATAGTTGGTTGGAGATAGTCAGATCCGTCAGAAATAGAACCCGAGTCACGTTCCGTAGCTTGCTAGAGCAGAGCAACCTTTGAAGAGCATGCACATTTGATAAGGTGAGATTAAGATGGTTTAAACGTTCCAAGCCTTCCAACTCACTCATATTTAATCCCTCACTTTGAATAACTTCTTCCACTTTGAATAACTATCACCCCTGAGGAACTTATCATCAGAACGTATACTCTTAACTCAAAAGCTTCACCAGATTACCCCTTGAGGAATTATGAAGACAGAACGTATACCCTCCAACTCCAAATTCTTCAGCTTCACCAGATTTCCTATCTCTTCAGGCAATGATGAAATATGCGTGTAAGATAGATTGAGATACCGTAGCTCTGCCAAGTTACCGATCGCTGCAGGAAGCACTGATATCCATGAAACTGACAGATCCAAGACCCTAAGAAGAGGCATGAACTGAAAAAAATCAGTGTGGAATTTTTCAAAATACCAATTCCGTTTGAGCAGCAAGGTTAAGAGGTTGGGGCATTGAGGTGTCCCTCTCACTTCTTTTATGTCATTATTCATTAGAGATATCCTCTCGGCCTCCTTCCACCTTTCAACCTCTGGTGCATGCCTCAGTCCCACGCCGGCTCTCACCAAAAACCTCTTCTTCCTCTTCCCGCACTCAGAAGCTATCCATAATGCCACATCACGAATCACGTCATGCAACTTTACCTCTGTTTTTTCATCAGAACCACTCTCCAACAAGCATGCAGCCTTTAATCTTCCAATGATATCATGTCCCTTGTTATGGGCTTCATCAAGATCATCATCCCACCCATCTAAGAATCCTTCGCCTATCCAGTAATCTATAAGTTGTTCTTTGCTAATGGAGTAGTCCTCCGGAAACAGTGCGCAGTACAGGAAACACGATTTAATCGTGTCACCATCGAGATTATCATAACTGAATTTCAAGCACAAAAGCATTTCATCATTCATACCTGATATCTCTGATGGTGGCTTGCTTGTGCTCAGAACTGATATTGCATGCTTCCATTCCTGTGGTGTCTTCTTACATGCCATGGCCCGCCCGATGGTGATGAGCGCAAGGGGCAGACCCTCGCACTCTTTAGCGACGCTCTTGGCAAGGATCGGTATCTCCGGATGGTATTTCATGGCCTCTTCACCAACATTCCGTAGAAATAGATCAATTGCTTCTTCCTCTGGGAGACATTCTACTTTGATCTTCTTGTCGGCAGTCATGTGGCCACAGACTTTCTCATCTCGCGTGGTGAAAACGACCTTGCTCATGTTTTGGCTGCTTGGATGAGGAATTCCGATCATTTCTAAATCCAACCGCTCCCAAATATCATCCAACAACAACATGAATTTCTTACTGCTCAAGACCTTGCGAATGTCATGAGCCCGTGACTGGTTGTTGCTTTCATTCTCTTGCCAAGACAAGCCCAATCGCTTGCCAATATCAATCTGAATCTTTCCCACATTTAATTCTTTAGACACCACCACCCAAATCACAACATAGAAATCATCATTTCTTTTAAGGAATTGGTTATTGATATCATTCAGGAGTGTTGTTTTCCCCACACCCCCCATTCCATATATTCCAATAATTCCCACTTTGCCTTGGCCAATCCAGTTTAGAACCTTCTCCAACACGAAGTCCCTGCCCACAGCGAATGTAAGAGGCTTCTCTTCAACAGCATCGGGAAGCTGCTTGTTCGCCACCTCTGTGAAGGAATCACCTTTGCTCTTCAGCACAGCTACATCTTTCAGCTTCTTCTCCGCCCACTTGCTAAGCTTGTAGGCCGACCAACAATTTGGATGGAAATTCCAAAGACACCTCATCATTTGCTTGAAAGTTTCTTCCATTGCATTCACTTCTCCTTCGGCTTCTTCTACCTTTTTCAGCCAAAATTGAACCTCGTCCTTGCATTTGAGCAGCTCCCGCTCAGCGACATCCACCCTTGTCTTCACGTCATTTCTCACGCATTTCAATTCTTCCATGGCTTCCTTCAGGGAGCTGAAGTTGTCTTCAAGGTCAATGATGGGACGAGCGATCGGATCCCACCAACTAGATATGATGTTGATGATTTGGCTGATGCACCCCATGTCTGTGGAGGGAAAAAGAAAATGGGTGGAAATGAGCTCTCAAAATGCAATTCATTTTAGATGGCAAATAAACCTCCCTAAGAAGGTTTCAACGGTAGCTTGTATACTCTCCACTGGTTTCTGTGGTGTAGTCCATTTGAGCTTTGGATGTGTTTTGTTTTTAGGCTCATACTCTAAAATGATATGGACAAATGGATTAACAGTGGATATAATATGTGAATCATAACAGGGCTACATGAGTTCCACACATTAAAAGTTGTGTTGTATAGTATGCAACCTGTTGGGGGGAGAGAATTTTTGCGTGATTTGTGAGCTGGTGTGATCGGCAATGGATGGACCGTGTCTACAAATGGTGGAGCCACAGAAGTTCGAATTCTCTTCGCCTTCAATACAGATGCAGATAGTCTATGTTGAAGGCACGGGAAAATTCAGTACCATCCGTTCTCATTAGTCCACATCCTCGCTGATGACTACAAGCTAACAAGATAGGCGGATTTCTCTCTCCCAAATAGATTACGTCCTACATAATATGACTTTTAATGTATTGAACTTCTCTACGCCCCCATAGTGATTTATGTTTTAGATCCAGTCTCCATCGAATTTTAAAGATAATTCTAAGAGCATGAACCCAAAAATGAGGTACATCCAAATCTCAAGTGGACCTCACCACATAAGGTAGCAGGGATTGGATTACTACAGTTGAAACCTTCCCAGAATTCACTGTGAGGTTTATCTGCGGTTTAACCGAAAACACAAATATTATCTTGATCAGAGCCTTATGTGCCCCCAAGAAATTTTCAATAGTATATGTCCAATTCCTAGTGTTTCTGTAGTGTGGCCTGGCCCACTCGAGCCTTAGATCTACCTCGTTTTTTATTCTATTTCATAAAATGGTATGAAGAAAAATGAATGATCTATTTCATAAAATGGTATGAAGAAAAATGAATGACCGTGTGGATCTAATACATACGTCATGATGGGCCCAAGGAAGTACACTTCCAGTTTTCTTCTCTATACATGGAATGCGCTTCACCACGGGAGCGGATTTGGTGAAACCCAGGCCCACAGGAGAGGGCGTTATCCAAAAACTGAAGGCATCCATTTATCAGATGGACCATAACATAAGATAAGTGGTGAGTGACCATTAATGGGCGCGCCATAAAGGTTTTGGATCTAGCTGATATGCTTATGTGAACTTATTATTATTATTATTATTTTGCTATGTAATCTCCCATATACTCCACTTGATCTTACCTGAAAGAAAGGGGACTATCTAACATGACTTGGTTAAACTCGTATAACACAACTAAATAGAAGTACATACAAATGATGAAAACACAGGTACAAAAAAATAATAAAAACTGGAGACATTAAAGTGAGCGCTCCCGTGGTGCAAATTGGATTGCAAATAAAAACTAGGGAGACATTAAAGTGAGCGTTGAGAAGTTTTTATGTGGGCCCAAGATAATGTATTCATTAGATTCACACTGTCCATCCAATTTTTTCCAATCATTTTATGATATCAACGAAAAAGCAATGCAGATCCAAAGCTAAAGTAGACCACACTGAAAACAGTGGGAATTAATGCTACAGTTCAACATTTATTGAGGCTAGAGAAGGCTTTCATCAAGCTGATATTTGTATTTTAACTTCATGCAACTATGTGTGATCTCACCAATAAAGAAGATGGAAAATGAGCCTTATGGTTGGCCCTATGAAAGTTTCAACGGTAGTTTGTTCAATCCCCATTACTTTATATGGTGTGATCCAGTTGAGCTTTAGATGTACCTCATTTTTGGGATCATGCTCTAAGATTATCTGAAAATTTTGATGGAAGCTATAGTTCTAACATAAAAATTATAGTTGGACCAACTAAAAGCCACGGCGCTGGAATTTCTTATAATGCCTTCAACGCAGACTATCACTCAAATAGAGATGCTCAAGATGGGAAACGGATTGGCTACTCCCCCTGACACGAGCCCCAGGGCTGGTGGTCGGTGCTCTGTGGGCCCCACCATGATGTATTTGTTTCATCAATTCTGTTCATCCATTTTTACAGATCATTTTATGGCTTGATACTAAAAATTAGAGGTATATATATCTCAGGTTGACCACACCACATGAAAACAATAGTGGTTGGATATCCATCATTAAAATCATCCTAAGGCCCACTATACTGTTTATTTGACATCTAATATGTTGATCAGGTCATAAAGGCCCAGATGAAGGGAAAAAACAAAAATCATCTTGATCCAAAACTTTTATGGCCACAAAATATTTTTTAATGGTCGACGCTCATTCAATACTGTTACATGTAATGTGGTCTACTTAAGATTGGGATATACCTAATTTTTGGTCTCGTATGGTAAAATGATCCTTCAAAATAGATGGACGGCATGGATGAGACACATACATCATGGTGGGTCCCACGGGGCACCGAGCACCAGCCATTGGCTGGTGTAAGGGGGAGTAGCCAAACCGCGTCCCTCAAGATGTCTCACACACCTGTAAGGTTTAGTACTCCTAGTTGCTTGGGAAACTTAAACAGTTCATTCGATTGGTCTCGAACATCAATTACATTCAACAAAAATTTCATGGGCTAGCATGGAAATATCAGACAAAAATAAGTCAATAATGCCATCTATCTATTTGATCGCTCTTGTCATAAATTGCTTTATATTCTAAAGAATCGCTTCTGTTAGACAATCATAATAATCCTATCCATGAGTCCCTACAGCTAAAAAAAATTACTCAATTAAGATGGAGTTGATCAATCAAGCAGACTCACTTATAATACATGGTAGCCCTTGAAAAGTATTCTAGGCTTAATGTGTGTTTTATTCAGGCTGTTCATTCATTTTTCAGATCATTTTAGATATAAGCCAAAAAATGGGGCTATGGTGGAACCCGAGATCCACTATGGTCGGTGGAGCCTTGTGGAGGCCTAACATGATGCATGTACCTTACATCCACACTATCCATCTGTTTTGACAGCTCAGGTGAACCACAGAACAGGACACAGTGGTGATTGACAGTTAAAAACTTTTTGTGGGCCACAGAAGTTTTGGATCAAGCTGATATTTTCATGGTCCCTTCATCCAAGTCTGTGACCTTATCAATAGGTTGGATGGGAAATAAGTATAATGGTGGCTATGGTGGCCGCCGAGAAGTTTTTAACGGTGGGTATTTAATCACTTCTTTCCTGTGGTGTGGCCCACCTAAGATTTGAATATTCTTGGTATTTTTGGGATCATGCACTAAAATAAGGTGTCAAAATGGATGGACTGTGTGGATGTAAAGCACATACATCATAGTGGGTCCCACAGTAAGGGATTCACCCAAGCCGTGCCCCCAAAAATGAGATCCAAATCTAAGGTGGACCACACCCCGGCGGTGATTGAACCGTCACCATTAAAAATTCACTTGGGGCTACGTAAGTTTTGGATGAAGCTGATGTGTATCTTATCTCCGTCTAAGTCTGTGTGACCTAATTAATAGGTTGGATGGCAAATAAACATTACAATGGGCCTAAGGAAGTTTTTAATGGTGGGTGTTCAATCACAACGGTTTCTTGTGGTGTGGTCCATCTAAGATTTTGATTTGCCTCATTTTTGGGCTTACGAATTTAAATGGGCTTAAAAAATGGAAGGATAGAGTTGATAAAATGCATACATCATCATGGTGGGCCCACGTAGCTTTTCCAGTAGCAGACAGTATCAACGTAGGCATTGTTTACTATGCCACTATGTATTTCGGTGACTTTATGTTATGGGATTTGATTGGGCAACCTCACGTCAGGAGTAGTGGGCATGTCTGACACGATCTCGTGGATCCAACCCGATCCAAAACGAACCGACGGCCTGGATCGGTGCAGATCGAGTAGGGCCATTCAGAGCCGACAGTTTTTCGGATCGAGTTCGGATCGTGGTCAATCCGAACCGATCCGATTCAAAACCCGATCTGAATGGATCGATTTGATCCAATCCGAACCGATTCGAATCTATTATCAAGTACACACACACACTTTTTTTTAATCTCTTTTACTTTTTACCCTACCCAGCAGCACCCGCACCCGAACCGAACCCTAAATCCCCAAAATCCCTAAAATCCCTCCCTCAAATCTCCAAAATCCCTAAAATCCCTGCCTCAAATCTCTCCCTAAAATCTCTCCCACTCTCTTTCTCTACCCAAATGAGCAACCATCTCGATTCAGCTACTTTCATTTGTCTATACCGGAACGAGCGCCGCACCCGGCCATCTTGATCCAGCCCACTCATCATCACCGTTGATCATCTCCATTCATCAGGTAGGTACGTAGGTTTCATTTTTATTTATTTATATTTTTTAATTTTAGCCTGTATTTTGGACTATTTTGGAGCGGTGGCCAACTATTTTTATTTATAATTTTTCAAAAAATAAAAAACAAAATCAGGACTGATTCGAATCGTACCCAATCCGATCTAACTCAGTTTCCCTGACCGAGTCGGACTCGGATCGAATCAGGCAAGCAGTGGTCCAGATCGGATCGAGTCAAATGACCTAGACTTGGTCCCGGATCGGATCGAGTTCAAGTCAAGCCATATAATTTTCGGACCGAGTCGAGTTGAACCCAATCCGATCCGACTTGGTCCGATGCCCAGCTCTAGTCAGGAGGCTCAATCAAATCAGACATGGATTGCATCTTAGCCCTGCTCGAACCGTAATCTATCTGGGCCGACCTCTATGGGGCCCACCATGACGTAACTGTTTTATCCACGCTATTCATCATTTATCTCATATCATTTTAATATATGTGCCAAAAAACGAGGCAGGTAAATGGTTTTAAGTGGACCACAAAGTGGGGTCTGAACGTACACCATTAAAAACTTCTTGGGAGCTAGAGAAGCTTCGGATCAAGCTGATATTTGTTTTTTCACTTCATCCACGTCTACATGATCTTATGAATAGGTTGGATGGTAAAATAACATTACGGTGGCCCTCAGAAAGGTTTCAATGGTGAGTGTCATTGTCACTGCAGCTTCCTTTGGTGTGGTCCACTGGAGCTGTGGACTTGCTTCATTTTTATGATCATACTTTAAAATGATATGAGAAAAATGATTAATAGCATGGATAAAACACATACATCATGGTGGGCCCCATAGAGCCCTGCCCGGACGGTAATGGGGGAAGGACGGAATCCGCGTCCAATCAAATTGTGCTTACATCAGGTAATTAGGAATGTCGGTGGTGACAGGGGAATACTCGATCCGCATCTTGAGAGAATGTGTAGTGCACCAGAAACAGCTCTTCCTTCTCTAAAATGATTATTATATCGATATGTGGGACAATCTCTATCATCTCTGATGATGGCAGCTTTGGATATTGACGCAGGGATGAACGTGATGAGGATAAATACTCCGAATCCACAGAGCTTCTCTGGACTCCTCACAGAGACTTCTCGAATCCACGAGGAAAGGAAGCAGAAAATAGAAATAAATTTTAATAAATTTGAAATTGATTAATTGATCAATAAAAAACGAGTTCACAACCCTTTAAATAGGGATGCCAAGCAATAGGAAAGAAATCGGAATCAAACTACAACTAAAACTCCTAGAAGTCGCGACTTACTATAAATAGTAAACTTACTATTTATAGACGGTCGTGATGTCTACTAGTGCGCAAGGTTTTCGGCCAAAAATAGTAAGTGTCCTATTTGGCTTCACCAAACCGTTCTCCTAATTATTCTAAGCTCTTTTCACGTTGGGTGTAACTCCTAAAGCCCGACGGATGAAGAGTTATAATCAAAATAAAACTTACTATTTATAGTAAAAACGAAATTAAAATAGGGAAACGACCGTCGATCCAGGGGTTTTTTACAATTCCAAGCGTCGCAACCCTGCATAGCTAGGTTGGTTGGCTAAAGTAGCTCGTTCTACCCGAAAATCATATATTTTACGTCGGCTAACTCATTCCGAATTGTGAGATACGTCCGATTTAAGGTCCGATGGTCTGGATCACTTCTGTCGCCGACCGGGCCTTTTCTGATCCATCTTGGCCATGAAACTGTCCGCGACCCGCTCTACATCAGTCTCCTCCACTTCAAAAGAACTCGTCCTTGAGTTCTCATCCTGCTCTGGTCCATAATACTCGGTCAGGTCCGCGACATTGAAAGTCCGTGAGATTGCCATGTTATCTGGAAGATCAACAACATAAGCGTTGTCATTGATCTTTTGAATGATTGGAATGGGTCCAATTTTTTTATTTTTCAACTTGTTGTACGTCCCGGTCGGAAATCTCTCTTTGCGCAGATGGACCCTAACACGATCGCCCACCTCGAATACCTTTTGTCGCCGGTGCTTGTCCGTTTGTTCCTTGTACTTCTCGTTCGAGGCATGTAGCTTGGTCCGCACTTCCATATGAATGCCCATAATCTTGTCCGCCATATGTTCTGCTGCAATGCTCGTGCCTAGGTGCTTGGGCAGAAGGACCAAGTCAAGTGTGTAGCGAGGCACTCGTCCATAGATAATCTGGAATGGTGATTTCACAGTCGAGCGGTTCACCATGTTGTTGAATGCGAACTCTACTTGAGACAAGGCCAAATCCCACTGCTTCGGTTTTTCTCCTGAAATACAGCAAAGGAGGTTTCCCAACGTGCGATTCACAACTTCGGTCTGCCCATCAGTCTGTGGGTGGTAAGCACTGCTGAATTGAAGTCGTGTATCAAATCGAGTCCACAAAGTTCATGTCACGATCAGAAGTAATGGTCTTGGGGACCCCGTGTAGCCGTACGACCTCCCTGAAAAATAGATTCGCCACGTGTGTTGCATCGAGGGTCTTCTTGCATGGGATAAAGTGCGCCATCTTGGAGAAACGATCTACCACCACGAACACCGAATCCATACCGTATTGTGTTCATTAGAGACCAAGCACGAAGTCCATTGATAAATCCTCCCAAGGACCGTCAGGCATAGGTAACGGGGTGTAGAGGCCCGTATTCTGAGATTGCTCTTTGGAGGTCTGACAAACATGACAACGTTGTACGGCTTTTCCCACATCACGTACTAATTGCGGCCAGTAATACCGCTCTTCCATAAGAGTTCGCGTCTTGTCTCGCCCAAGGTGTCCACCGAGGCCACCTCCATATAGCTCCTGAATAATCTGCTCCCTCAGAGAACTTTGAGGGATGCACAATCGATTCCCTTTGAAGAGAAAATCGTCCTGTATATAAAGGTCACTGGGGTGACCTTCTTGGCACTTCACCCAAGAATCTTTGAAGTCCTCATCCTCGGCATACAACTCCTTAAGACAGTCGAAGCCTTTGCTCATCGTAACAAGTAGTGATGCACGATGGCTAAGTGCATCAGCCACCTTGTTCTGCTGCCCTGACTTGTGCTTCAGAACGAACGTGAATTCCTGTAAAAACGGAACTCATCTAGCATGCACACGATTCACGTTAGTCTGACTATTAATAAACTTTAATGCTTGATGGTCAGTGTAAAGAACAAACTCTCATTGAATCAGATAATGTCGCCAATGTCGCAGTACCTGAACAACTGCGTGCAACTCAAGCTCATAAGTCGACCACTTCTTTCGGGCTTTGTTGAGCTTCTCACTGTAGAAGGCTATCGGTCTGCCTTCCTGTGATAATACTCTCCCAATTCCGACGTATGAAGCGTCACACTCAACCTCAAATAATTTATCGAAATTAGGAAGCACCAAGACTAGTGTTGTAGACAAACGATGCTTGATCTCATAAAAGCTCTTGTCAGCTTTATCGGTCCACTGGAATGGTCCTTTTTTCATGCAATCTGTAATAGGAGCGACTATGGTGCTAAAATCTCGCACAAATCAATGATAGAAAGTCGCCAACCCATGAAAACTCCTCACCTCATGAATGTTCGTCGGGATCGGCCATTCCCTAATAGCTCGCACCTTTTCATCGTCCACACGAATGCCTGTGGACGTTACAACAAACCCTAGAAACAACAGGTTGTCAGTTAAAAAACTACACTTCATCAAGTTGAGGTACAACTTGTTAATTTGTAGGACCTGTAGTACCTGCCTGAGATGTTTCCTATGCTCTGCCTCATCCTGACTATATATTAATATGTCATCAAAATATACTACCATAAATCGGCCAGTAAACAGTTTTAACACTTGATTCATCAAACGCATAAAAGTACTTGGTGCGTTTGATAGGCCGAAGGGCATGACCAGCCACTCATACAACCCTTCCTTGGTCTTGAACGCCGTTTTCCACTCATCACCGGTCAGATACGAATCTGATGGTACCCGCTCCTTAGATCTAGTTTAGAGAACACCTTGGCCCCTTCTAGCATATCGAGCATGTCATCCAATCGTGGTATTGGGAACCGATATTTGATGGTAATTTTGTTAATTGCCCGGCTGTCGACACACATGCGCCAGCTTCCATCTTTTTTTGGCGTTAATAATACTGGTACGGCACATGGGCTCATGCTCTCTCTCAAGAGGCCCTTACGGATCAATTCCTCCACTTGCCCCTGAAGTATCTCACACTCCTTCGGACTCATCCGATAATGAGGGCGGTTGGGCAGGCTAGCCCTAGGGACGAGGTCTATATGATGTTGGATGTTGGATGTCCCTCATGGGGGACAATCCATCAGGCTAGACTTCTTTGAATTCGTTTAGCAACAGTCTTAAACTTGGAGGGATGTTTGAGGGTTCCTCTTCCTCGCCCTTCACCACTATGGCGTATACCTCGCCGGTTTCTTTGGATTCCTCCATGAAATCCCGAATGGTTAAGAGGGAACTCCCCTCTACTTTAGAAGCTTCAGGGTGGTTCTTTGGTGCCATAGGGGCAAGGATTATTTTTCGACTATCCTTAATGAATACGTAGACATTGTCTCGTCCTCGATGGGTCACATCACGGTCCGACTGCCAGGGTCGACCAAGTAGCATGTGGCAAGCTTCCATGTCAACCACATCACAAAGTATCTGATCCTTATAATTTTTACCAATTGAAAATGAGATAATGCATTGTTCAATTACCTTGGTCTCATTCACCTTTTTTATCCAGCCAATTGAGTACGGGGAAGGATGTTTCGTCGTTGGTAGCCGCAACTTGTCTACCATCACCCTTGAGACGATGTTCTCGCTACTACCACTGTCTATGATCACATCACAGACCTTTCCATTGACAGTGCACCGAGTACGAAATATATTGTGTCGCTGTGGATGTAATTCCTTTCGTGGGGTATACAGTAATCGCCTCACAACTAGAAATTCACCGCGATCCTCACCCGTCATTTCATCGCCACCTGCTATTTCTTCAGTGGCTTGCTCATGTTCATCATAGCTATGACCTTCTTCTGCGGCCTAATTTTCAGTGCCCCCTTCGTTTATAGTCAAGTGTGCCGCGGGACGTTGAGGACAGGTGTTTGATAAGTGGTCTGGCTGGCCACAGCGGTAACAATTGTTCGACCTTGGCCGAGCATAAGGATTTGGAACCCTACTCGGGCCCGCTGTTGTGGGCGCTGCACGTTGAGGTCTGGATGAGCCGCTCCCCGTATCACGGTTTGCGGTTATAGGAGGTTGAGGACGTTCTCCTACTGGATCTTTTCCTCGTGCCAGCACTGGATCCTGCGTGGGACCCGTCATGGGGGGTCGAGTTAAAGGATAGGGACGAGCAGAAACTCTTGCGAGTTGTGTTTCTGCCCTACCTGCCAATTGAACTGCTTCATCCACGGCCCCGACTGGGTACATCTGAACTCGGTCCTGAATTATCGGCCACAACCCACCTATAAATCGTGTTACTTTCTGTGACTTAGATTCTGACAAATCATTTCGTGTAGCCAACCGCTGGAATTCTTTAGTGTAATCTGTGACGGTTCGATTTCCTTGTTGACAATTTTGATATTACTGGAATAGTATCTGCTCATAATCACTGGGGAGAAATCGTGATCGAAGAAGACGTCTCATCCGTGGCTATGATGAGATGGGCGTCTTGTTCTAGCGGGCTCGTGAGAGTTATAATTGTTCCCACCATGCAGAAGCACCAGATTTTAATTTAAACGCTACCAATTTTACCTTTTTATGATCTGGCACGTCCATATAATCAAAATATCTCTCTACTTCGGCTAGCCAATCGAGAAAATCTTCTATACATAATAAACCATTAAAACTAGAAAGTTCAGCCTTACCTCGATAGTCTCTTTCAGCACGATCTTGGTGATCGCCTCCATGGATTGGTCGTCTGGCAAACCCTCATTAACGTCCTCGTCGCTAGAACTT
Source organism: Magnolia changhungtana (assembly GCA_030180095.1). Taxonomy (NCBI): domain Eukaryota; kingdom Viridiplantae; phylum Streptophyta; class Magnoliopsida; order Magnoliales; family Magnoliaceae; genus Magnolia; species Magnolia changhungtana. The sequence goes on along the minus strand of JASAUF010000434.1, from coordinate 3,945,003 downwards.
GAATCATCTGGCAGAGCCCTACAGTTTGCCACTAGTAGTATTCTTCGAAAATCGGGGTTGTGTCATACAGCAACCACGGGTGGTGGAGCCACCCTGGGCGGTGGAACAACCATAGGTGGTGGAGCGTCGCCTAAGGCTCGGGGCGGAAGTAGCGCATCCGCAAGACGGTCGAGAGTTACTTGCAGCCCTTGCATGGTCAACTGACTCTCCCGGTGGAAAACTTCCATTCTTTCCGAAAGATAACGATTCCCTGGATCACCGTCCACAGGATCTTGATTCATACCTTCATTGTTTGCCATCGTCCCGAGGGGAATCCTCGCTCTGATACCAATTGACGCAGGGATGAACGTGATGAGGATAAATACTCCGAATCCACGGAGCTTCTCTGGAATCCTCATAGAGACTTCTCGAATCCACGAGGAAAGAAAGCAGAAAATAGAAATAAATTCTAATAAATTCGAAACTGATTAATTGATCAATAAAAAACGAGTTCACAACCCTTTAAATAGGGATGCCAAGCAATAGGAAAGAAATCGGAATCAAACTACAACTAAAACTCATAGAATTTGCGACTTACTATAAACAGTAAACTTACTATTTATAAATGGTCGTGATGTCTACTAGTGCTTAGGTTTTCGGCCAAAAATAGTAAGTATCCTATTTGGCTTCACCAAACTGTTTCTCCTAATTATTCTAAGCTCTTTTCACGTTGGGCGCAACTCCTAAAGCCCGACGGATGAAAAGTTATAATCAAACTAAAACTTACTATTTATAGTAAAAACGAAATTAAAATAGGGAAACGAACGTCGATCCAGGGGTTTTTCGCAATTTCGAGCGTCGCAACCCTGCATAGCTGGGTTGGTTGGCTAAAGTAGCTCGTTCTACCCCAAAATCATATATTTTACGTCGGCTAACTCATTCTGAATTGTGAGATACGCCCGATTTAAGGTCCGATGGTCTGGATCACTTCTGTCGCCGACCGGGCCTTTTCTGATCCATCTTGGCCATGAAACTGTCCGCGACCCGCTCTACATCAGTCTCCTCCACTTCAAAAGAACTCGTCCTCGAGTTCTCATCCTGCTCTGGTTCATAATACTCGGTCAGGTCCGCGACATTGAAAGTCCGTGAGATTGCCATGTTATCTGGAAGATCAACAACATAAGCGTTGTCATTGATCTTTTGAATGATTGGGATGGGTCCAATTTTCTTATTTTTCAACTTGTTGTACGTCCCGGTCGGAAATCTCTCTTTGCGCAGATGGACCATAACGCGATCGCCCACCTCGAATACCTTTTGTCTCCGGTGCTTGTCCGCTTGTTCCTTGTACTTCTCGTTCGAGGCATGTACCTTGGTCCGCACTTCCGTATGAATGCCCATGATCTTGTCCGCCATATGTTCTGCTGCAATGCTCGTGCCTGGGTGCTTGGGCAGAGGGACCAAGTCAAGTGTGTGGCGAGGCACTCGTCCGTAGATAATCTGGAACGGTGATTTTTCAGTCGAGCGGTTCACCATGTTGTTGAATGCGAACTCTGCTTGAGACAAGGCCAAATGCCACTGCTTCGATTTTTCTCCTGAAATACAGCGAAGGAGGTTTTCCAATGTGCGATTCACAACTTCGGTCTGCTCATCAGTCTGTGGGTGGTAAGCACTGCTGAATTGAAGTCGTGTATCAAATCGAGTCCACAAAGTTCGCCAAAAGTGACTAATGAACTTCGTATCACGATCAGAAGTAATGGTCTTGGAGACCCCGTGTAGCCGTACGACCTCCCTGAAAAATATATTCGTCACGTGTGTTGCATCGAGGGTCTTCTTGCATGAGATAAAGTGCGCCATCTTGGAGAAACGATCTACCACCACGAACAAAAAATCCATGCCACGTTGTGTTCATGGGAGACCAAGCACGAAGTCTATTGATAAATCCTCCCAAGGACTGTCAGGCACAGGTAACGGGGTGTAGAGGCCCGTATTCTGAGATTGTCCTTTGGAGGTATGACAAACATGACAATGTTGTAGGCTTTTCCCACATCACGTACTAATTGCGGCCAGTAATACCGCTCTTCCACAAGAGCTCGCGTCTTGTCTCGCCCAAGGTGTCTACCGAGGCCACCTCCATGTAGCTCCTGAATAATCTGCTCCCTCAAAGAACTTTGGGGGATGCACAATTGATTCCCTTTGAAGAGAAAATCGTCCTGTATATAAAGGTCACTGGGTGACCTTCTTGGCACTTCACCCAAGAATCTTTGAATTCCTCATCCTCGGCATACAACTCCTTGAGACAGTCGAAGCCAACCACCTTGTTGCTCATCGTAACAAGTAGTGATGCACGACGGCTAAGTGCATCAGCCACCTTTTTTTGCTGCCCTGACTTGTGCTTCAGAACGAACGTGAATTTCTGTAAAAACGGAACCCATCTAGCATGCACACGATTCACGTTAATCTGACTATTAATAAACTTTAATGCTTGATGGTCAGTGTAAAGAACAAACTCTCCTTAAATCAGATAATGTCGCCAATGTCGCAGTGCCTGAACAACTGCGTACAACTCAAGCTCATAAGTCGACCACTTCTTTCGGGCTTCGTTGAGCTTCTCGCTGTAGAAGGCTATCGGTCTGCCTTCCTGTGATAATACTCCCCCAATTCCGACGTATGAAGCGTCACACTCAACCTCAAATAATTTGTCGAAATTAGGAAGCACCAAGACTAGTGTTGTAGACAAACGATGCTTGATCTCATAAAAGCTCTTGTCAGCTTTATCGGTCCACTGGAATGGTCCTTTTTTCATGCAATCTGTAATAGGAGCGACTATGGTGCTAAAATCTCACACAAATCAACGATAGAAAGTCGTCAACCCATGAAAACTCCTCACCTCATGAATGTTCGTCGGGATCGGCCATTCCCTAATAGCTCGCACCTTTTCATCATCCACACGAATGCCTGTGGACGTTACAACAAACCCTAGAAACAACAGGCTGTCAGTTAAAAAACTACACTTCTTCAAGTTGAGGTACAACTTGTTAATTTGTAGGACCTGTAGCACCTGCCTGAGATGTTTCCTGTGCTCCGCCTCATCCTGACTATATATCAATATGTCATCAAAATATACTACCACAAATCGGCCAGTAAACGGTTTTAACACTTGATTCATCAAACGCATAAAAGTACTTGGTGCGTTTGATAGGCCGAAGGGCATGACCAGCCACTGATACAACCCTTCCTTGGTCTTGAATGCCGTTTTCCACTCATCACCGGGTCGGATACGAATCTGATGGTACCCGCTCCTTAGATCTAGTTTAGAGAACACCTTGGCCCCTTCTAGCATATCGAGCATGTCATCCAATCGTGGTATTGGGAACCGATATTTGATGGTAATTTTGTTGATTGCCCGGCTGTCGACACACATGCACCAGCTTCCATCTTTTTTTGGCGTTAATAATGCTGGTACGGCACATGGGCTCATGCTCTCTCTCAAGAGGCCCTTACGGATCAATTCCTCCACTTGCCTCTGAAGTATCTCACACTCCTTCGGACTAATCAGATAATGAGGGCGGTTGGGCAGGCTAGCCCCAGGGACGAGGTCTATATGATGTTGGATGTCCCTCATGGGGGGCAATCCATCAGGCCAGACTTCTTTGAATTCGTTTACCAACAGTCTTAAACTTGGAGGGATGTTTGAGGGTTCCTCTTCCTCGCCCTTCACCACTATGGCGTATACCTCACCGGTTTCTTTGGATTCCTCCATGAAATCCCGAATGGTCAAGAGGAAACTCCCCTCCACTTTAGAAGCTTCAGGGTGGTTCTCTGGTGCCATAGGGGTAAGGATTATTTTTCGACTATCCTTAACGAATACGTAGACATTGTCTCATCCTCGATGGGTCGCATCACGGTCCGACTGCCAAGGTCGACCAAGTAGCATGTGGCAAGCTTCCATGTCAACCACGTTACAAAGTATCTAATCTTTATAATTTTTACCAATTGAAAATGAGATTATGCATTGTTCAGTTACCTTAGTCTCATTCACCTTTTTTATCCAGCCAATTAAGTACGGGGAAGGATGTTTCGTCGTTGGTAGCCGCAACTTGTCCACCATCACCCTTAAGACGATATTCTCGCTACTACCACTGTCTATGATCACATCACAGACCTTTCCATTGACAGTGCACCGAGTACGAAATATATTGTGTCGCTGTGGATGTAATTCCTTTCGTGGGGTATACAGTAATCGCCTCACAACTAGAAATTCACCACGATCCTCACCCGTCATTTCATCGCCACCTGCTATTTCTTCAGTGGCTTGCTCATGTTCATCATAGCTATGACCTTCTTCTGCGGCCTAATCTTCAGTGCCCCCTTCGTTTATAGTCAAGTGTGCCGCGGGACGTTGAGGACAGGTGTTTGATAAGTGGTCTGGCTGGCCACAGCGGTAACAATTGTTCGACCTTAGCTGAGCATAAGGATTTGGAACCCTACTCGGGCCCGTTATTGTGGGCGCTGCACGTTGAGGTCTGGATGAGCCGCTCCCCGTATCGCGATTTGCGGTTATAGGAGGTTAAGGACGATCTCCTACTGGATCTTTTCCTCGTACCAACACTGGATCCTGCGTGGGACTCGTCATGGGGGGTCGAGTTAAAAGATAGGGACGAGCAGAAACTCTTGCGAGTTGTGTTTCTGCCCTACCTGCCAATTGAACTGCTTCATCCACGGCCCCGACTGGGTACATCTGAACTCGATCCTGAATTATCGGCCGCAACCCACTTATAAATCGTGCTACTTTCTGTGACTTAGATTCTGACAAATCATCTCGTGTAGCCAACCGCTGAAATTCTTCAGTGTAATCTGTGACGGTTCGATTTCCTTGTCGGCAATTTTGATATTGCTGGAATAGTATCTGCTCATAATCACTGGGGAGAAATCGTGATCGAAGAAGACGTCTCATCCATGGCCATGATGAGATGGGCGTCTTGTTCTAGCGGGCTCGTGAGAGTTATAATTGTTCCCACCATACAGAAGCATCAGATTTTAATTTAAACGCTACCAATTTTACCTTTTTATGATCTGACACGTCCATATAATCAAAATATCTCTCTACTTCGGCTAGCCAATCGAGGAAATCTTTTATACGTAATAAACCATTAAAACTAGGAAGTTCAGCCTTACCTCGATAGTCTCTTTCAGCACGATCTTGGTGATCGCCTCCATGGATTGGTCGTTTGGCAAAACCCTCATTAACGTCATTGTCGCTAGAACTTGAATCATTTGGCATAGCCCTACGGTTTGCCACTGATAATATTTTACGAAAATCGGGGTTATGTCGTACAGCAACCACAGGTGGTGGAGCCACCCTGGGCGGTGGAACAACCATAGGTGGTGGAGCGCCGCCTAAGGATCGGGGTGGAAGTAGCGCATCCGCAAGACGGTCGAGAGTTACCTGCAGCCCTTGCATGGTCAACTGACTCTCCCGGTGGAAAACTTCCATTCTTTCCGAAAGATAACGAATCCCTGGATCACCGTCCACAGGATCTTAATTCATACCTTCTTTGTTTGCCATCGTCCCGAGGGGAATCCTCGCTCTGATACTAATTGACGCAGGGATGAACGTGATGAGGATAAATACTCTGAATCCACGGAGCTTCTCTGGACTCCTCACAGAGACTTCTCGAATCCACGAGGAAAGAAAGCAGAAAATATAAATAAATTCTAATAAATTCGAAACTGATTAATTGATCAATAAAAAATGAGTTCACAACCCTTTAAATAGGGATGCCAAGCAATAGGAAAGAAATCGGAATCAAACTACAACTAAAACTCCTAGAATTCGCGACTTACTATAAATAGTAAACTTACTATTTATAGACGGTCGTGATGTCTACTAGTGCGCAAGGTTTTCGGCCAAAAATAGTAAGTGTCCTATTTGGCTTCACCAAACCGTTCTCCTAATTATTCTAAGCTCTTTTCACGTTGGGCGCAACTCCTAAAGCCCGACGGATGAAGAGTTATAATCAAACTAAAACTTACTATTTATAGTAAAAACGAAATTAAAATAGGGAAACGACCGTCGATCCGGGGGTTTTTCGCAATTCCGAGTGTCGCAACCCTGCATAACTGGGTTGGTTGGCTAAAGTAGCTCGTTCTACCCCAAAATCATATATTTTACGTCGGCTAACTCATTCCGGATTGTGAGATACACCCGATTTAAGGTCCGATGGTCTGGATCACTTCTGTCGCCGACCGGGCCTTTTCTGATCCATCTTGGCCATGAAACTGTCCGCAACCCGCTCTACATCAGATATTTTTGCCTGGGCCATTAGGCTTCAAAAAAATTCACTAAAAGAGGGTAAATTTATCCTAAATTTGTAGATAGTTGGTAAGGAACGATTGAGAATTTTCTACAAAATAAACAGCTCGATGGCCTCTAATATGGACAGTCATGATCATTTGCACAAACATATATAGGTCTAAGCAACAATGCAATCCATCTATTTGATAGCTCCCATCATGGATTGCTTATGATTCTAAAGAATCACTTCTAATAGACAATCATAACAATCCTATCCATGAGATGGCTACAAAAGATGGCCCAATCAAGATGGATTTGACCATCCAAGAAGTCTTGCTTATATATGGTAGCCCTTGAAACATGTTTTAGGCTTAATGAACTGTTTAGATGGACTTGTTGAACTGTCAAAGTTACCCAAATACAACTGGGAGCACGGTGACTTACAGCTTCGTGAGGGCGCCAGAGCATTTTTTATTTAATGAATGGCACAGGTGGAGTTCCCTGCTGTGCACCAAGTTAATTTGTATATGTGAGGCACATCGTTTATCAAAACTGTTGATCTGATGGCCCATCAGGATCGACGAGGAGTCAAGTGATCTAACTTTTCTATTGGCATGCAAATGAATAGCAAGAAAGAAATGCACGAGTAATACACATTCAATTGTAAGACTAAAGATTTCATTGCAAGGATATTCTCATGGCGAAGATAGACCAGAAAAGGCCCGATCGAAGGTGAAAGTGATCAGGACCATCAGAACCTAAAGCAAGCGTATATCGCAACCCAGAATCCATGGCTGATGCGGGTAAGCTCCTCCCATATTACAATCTCCATGATTAGGATGCACAGATTCGAATCCAATAAAGGCCAGTTTTGAATTGGTCTGGTCTGTTAGATATGTAGACGGAAGAGTAAATAGACCTTCTGTCGAGCCAAATATAAGGCTAACTACACCGCAGGTGAAGCTGGGATGCGAGGAAATGTAAAATCCCCCTTCTGAAAGGTATCGTACGTTAAGCTCTTCCATGTCCGTTAGCCATGTCAGGTGGCTGGGTTGTAGTGGGGACTCTAGTCTGTGGAATCAGGCGAGCCCTAGTTGGGTCTTTCATTTACTGTCAGATCTTCCCCAAACCATCTATGACAAGTTGTTTCTTGATCAGGTGGGGCCGGGGCTAGGGAGCATCGGGGAGGCTAGAGGCATAGCTTAGTGCCTTAAGGTATATTTTTTAAGGATATGACAGGCGAGCCCTAGCTATTTTGGTTGCGGGGGTTAACCCGAATGTTTAAGCTCGCTGCTTACCCCTGTTTATACGAAGATAGAGGCAATGATTTCTGAAAATAAATAAATAAAAGCTACCATAGAATGAGACCGGACTGGACCAACTTAGATGTGCTTATGTACACCGTATGTGTTGAATCCGGTGAGGTGGTGTCGAAGACCGTGCACCATATTGACAGGTCGGCTATTGACAGTTGAGTAGCGAGACCGCCACTGAAGTGACGTCACCAAGTTCCGTGGGCTTCACCATGATGCATGTTTTGTATCCATGCTGTCCATCCATCCAGAGAAATCATTGTAGGGTAAGATCCAAAGAATGAGTCACATCCAAAGCTCCAATGGACCCCACCACAAAAAAAAAAAAAAAAAAAAAAAAAAAAAAAAACAGTGGGAAGGGTGATGCCACCATTAAAAACTTCTAAAGGCCACAAAAGTTTTTGATCAAGCTAATATTTGTGTTTTTCCTTCTTTAATGTCTTTGTTAACTTTTGAACAAGTTAGATTTCAAAAAAAAAAAAAAAAAGCATCATGGTGGGCCTTAAGAAGGTTTCAACCGTGGGCATCCATCTTCCTACTATTTTCTGTGATGGTGTCCATTAGAGCTTTGGATCTGTCTCATTCTTTGGCTCATGCCTTAAAATGATATCTCCAAATGGATGGACGTTGTGTATACAATACATACATCATAGTGGGGTCCACATAACTTGATGACGTCACTTTAGTAGTGAGCTACTCAACCTGTCAGTATTTAATCCGTATCCGATCCAACCGAGTCGTGCGGGCCAGTCAGGCTCGAGGACCTAGCCAAGCCGAGTTCAAGCTAGGGTCAACTAGAGGTCGACCCGAGTCGAGCTCCAGCTCGACTCGTGTACTACACCTCTACACGGGTTTCAACGGCTGAGTTAGGGCTAGGCCAAGCTCTGCCCAAGCCTGATCCTTATCTTTTAATCTAGGCCCAGCACTTGATCCGATGATTAGCCAAAAATCCAGCCCAAACCCATCTTGGAATTTTTATATGGGGGCCTAGCCCAGCAGAGCACCAATGAAATTTGAAAAAAATAATAAATAAATAAAGGGATGCACACCCTTAATTTTTCAAGGGCCCACCTTGATGTGTATGTAAGATCTACTGCCACCATTAGATGCAAAGGAATCAGGTTTATCTATGATTCAGGTTAGTTGCAAGAGAGACATCACCATGATGATCATATTAAATTCACTCCAACTGTTAGATGCACTAATATTTAGACACTAGGTTTAAAAATCAGGCCCATCCTTCATTCGTGTGGGCCACACTAAGGAAAATTGGACGGAGGGTGAACCTTGCCCTGTGTAACTTTTCATAGCACACCCACCCTCTATTTTCTAGGCCTTAATTTGTACATGTGATCCTATATTAGGTCCATGGATTTTAAAAAAAAAAAAAAAAAAACCAAGCTGACCTATGATTCAGGTGTGCCGCACCAAGGAGAACAGTTGGGAGAGATTACACCCTTATACTTATGGGGCCCAGTGTGATGATAATATAAAATCCACTCCAACTCTTAGATACTATACAAAAGCTTGAGCCTGGGCCAAACATCAGCCCCATCCATTATTTAGGTGATCCAAGTGAAGGGAAACTGTCCTGTACACTGGAATGAATGGGACACAGATTAAGTGATGGGTGAGGCCCTGACCATGGGCCCAACTCTATATGTCATATATCCACGTTGTCCATTCCTTTTCTAGCTTATATTAAGGCATGATCTCAAAAATAATGTAAATTCAAATCTAAGTGTACCATAGAGCAAGGATTAAACTCCCATGGTTAAAAACTTCTTAGGAGCCATAGAAGTTTGAATCTTGTGATTTCCTTTTATCCAGGTCTACGTGACCTTATCAACAGGTTATATAGCAAACAAAGGCTGTACGGAGTTTTTAATGGTAGGTGTTTAATTACCACTGATTTCCTCTTGTGTGATAATCTAAGATTTAGATCTGTCTCATTTTTATACCATGCCCTAAAATGAACTACTGTAACAAGTGGATGTCGTTGATATACAACTCATACATCAAGATGGACCCCACGATCAGGGCCTCACCCGCTCTGCTGTTATATTGCATGCCTCACTTAATCTACGCTGGAAGTTTACGAAGGGGCTTAAATTCAAACCCGAGACTGGCCCAGGCCTCATCCTCTCGCTCAAGCCCAGCCCAATGCAGGATAGGCCCAGAAACCTAGCGGGCCGCCCATTTACACCCCAGTTAGCTTATTCAGTGGGGGTAAAATCGTCATGAAAATATAAAGATATTTTTGCCCTTACAGTTAAGATTTAGAGTAAATAAGAGGGGATAAATTGGTCATAAAAATATAGATGGTTGGGAGGGAGCTGTTGAGATTTTACCGCAAAATAGATAGCTTGGATTCAACCCGATTACTTCCCTTAACCCGCACGAAGAGGAAACGGAGTTTGATGAGGTATCGTATGCGTAGAACAGCTGTACCTCCACAAGCGAGCAATGACTGAGTTAATGAAAACTATGGCTATGGAGAAGGAAAAGAAATGCTATTTGAGTGAGGAATTCAACATCGATTCATTTGGAAGAACCCCTAATATTAGCTGTACTTCTCATCCTCTGCAATGATTCCGTCTTGGTTGACCCTAATTTTGGCCCGTAATGATGGGTTTATTCATTTAAAATTTGACCCTAAATTTGGCCCGTAATGAATTATGATGGGTTTATTCATTTAAAATTGGAGGTAGTTATACCTAATCCTACACTAATTTGATTTATACCTAATTCTACACTAATTTGATAAAGACATATTCTCAAGTGCTCTTCGAGAGCTGAAAAGTTAAAGTTCTCCTATTTGCATTGGGCTACTTTAACATTCCACCGTACATTCGGTTTTACAAAAAATAAATAATAAAAATCATTTGCTAGCTTACAAATATCAAGCTAATTTGATGATGGTAGCCATCTCATTTATAGCCTCTAATATGAACAGTTACTACAAAAATAGGTTTAACGAATGATGCAATCCATCTATTTGATAGATCCCATCATAGATTGCTTATGATTCAAAAGAATCACTTCTATTAGACAACCATAACAATCATATCCATGAGTTGAAAATAAGGAATATATATTTGATCATACAATCAGTCTTATTTTTACATGGTAAAACATGAAACGTGTTGCAGACTTAATGAACAGTTTAGATGGACTGATTGGACTGTTATCAATCCAAAACTCAAAAGTGCCTAACTTAAGCAAAATTGTTAAATCATGCCTAAAACTACTATGGTTTTGGCCGGGTTGCCTAATGAGTTTTAAAACGCCATAAATTTCAGGATTTCCTTTGTTGAGGTGGAGCACGTTAGATGCATGGATTGGATGGTACATGCATATCATGATGGGACACAGAAACAGTCTGTAAGATTGTAACGAGTGGGTATTCCCTCTTAATTCTTTTATGTCTTGTGGCTCGTATTAAACTTGGGTCTGCCTGAGCTTTGGGCTCCAGCCCAAATGTGTGAGGGTTCACCTGATGGTCGTAGTGGATGTCATGCACAGACCACATGAGCCTACCATAGCCAATCACCAAACTAATACCATTCTTTGCCTATGCTACCTAGTACCGCTGTCCTATTACGAATAGGCCGTCCCACAATTTTCTCTGTGGTCCTTTCCCTATCCCACCACAGGTGGGTCCCTCCATCGTCGCTATCTGTGAGTATTTAACAAGGAAGGTCCAACTCATCCACCCTACATGGCCCTTCATGAATGCCGGCTAGTCCGGAGAGTCCATGTCATGGGCTCCATTGTGGATGGGACGCGGTTTGGCTAGTGACGCTCCCACAAGCCAGCGGCTAGTTGTCGGTGCTATGTGGACCCCACCATGATGTATGTGTTTTATCTCCGCCGACCACCCATTTTGAAAGATAACTTTAGGGCTTGATCCTAAAAATGAGGTAGATCTAAATCTCAAGTGGACCACATCATGGAAAAACAGTAGTGATTGAATTTCCACCATTAAAAACCTCCAAGGCCCACTGTAATGGTTATTTGACATCTAACCTATTCATTAGGTCATACAGACTTGGGTGTAATATATATATATATATATATATATATATATATATATATATATATATATATATATATATATATGAGTCATGCTCCCCTAGGCACGTGTAGGCACGTGCACACCTTTGTACATGTGCCATGGGTATCTAATCTAAACAGTCCATGTGATGCGGAATCCCATGAAACCCCATGTGATTCGGTGACTCATTCAGCCCTAAGTTGAGTAGGGGCTGACTGTAATTCAAAAACTTGAAAACTCTACTCATAATCAATTTCTAGTCAGGTTGGGCCAACTGGAAGACTGGATGAGTCTGTAGTTGCCTGACTCGATTTTATTTATTATTATTATTAATTTTTTTACAATTAAATTTATAATATTTAATGCATTTAAATATTTTTTAATAAAGTTAAATTGATAAAAATATCCAAAATAAAATATAACTAGCCTTGAGAGATGAGATTGGCTCTTTGATTTATTTTATTTTATTTTATTTTATTTTATTTTTTTCATGTCTTTAGTTTGAAAACAAGAGCTTTATGACGGGGTCATGACTCAGTCCAGCTGATTCGTATTGAGTCTATCCATAAAATGCACACATGGAACTAATCCATCCCTCAGGTTGGTCAAAGCATGTGGGTCCAATATTTGAAAACTGTCGATAGGTTAGAAAGCTTCAGCCAATTTTTCCAAAGGTGCAGGTTTGTCTTAAAAACTGTGAACCACCTGACCAGTGGGACAACCTAACTCGGTTCCAGTCCTTGCCCGAGTGGTAGACTCTAAGGAGTTTCAACACGAGGTCTTGGGTTCGAAACCCATAGGTGGTGAAATCCCACTAGGGCGTGCGTGGGTGTGTGGCGGGTGCATGTGTTAACAAAAAAAAAAAACCCTAACTCTTGGTCTAGGGATCAATATAGCAGTGCCCTTCTGATGGATGGGTTGGATCTTGGATCTATCTTGCCATGCTGGCACATATGTGGCATAAGTTTTAGTGCACAGGACATATGGGCTGATCAAAGCTTATATATGTTCTGTACATGTTATAGATACATGCATATCAAGGGTAATACTCTGCTAGAGTATCAAATAACTCCACTTGCACAATTGCTCTACAACTCCTCTTGCTGCATCTTGTTAATCCTTCCTTTCTGTATATGCATGAATCTGCTGTTTTTTTAGCACATTTTATTTTTGATGTACGATGTGGATTAAGCGCGTTCCTAAAACACATGGATCGAAAGAAGCCTAAAGTAAATTTGACAAAATTCAGTGTAATTTGACCAATTGACCGATCGGGTTGACATGTCAAAATTCCACCAGAAACTCTAGATTGATTTCTGTTAGTTTTTACATATCAACAGATCTGGTTAACACGTTGAAGGCCCTATTCAACAGGTCAACCAATCAATTCGATAGTTCGAAATTTATAGAATTATTAGTTTTAGTCTTTGGACATTTTTGAGCCCGTTCAACCGATCGACTTTTGAGTCAATTGCAGAGAACGACAAAAATTTCTATGATTTTCAGAATTCGTTTCCCTATTTGATTATGACTTTTTTAATTATGTTTTAGAATTTGTTTATGGTTATTTAATCACGCTAAATTTTTTTATTTTGGAAGAATTTATTAATTAAAATTCTGATATTTATATTATTTCTCTCATGGATTCAAGAAAATTCTCTTGTGAATTTAAAAATACCTTGTGAATTCAAGGTGTCTATTAATCGATAAAAATGGTGATCAACCTCATCACATCTTTCCTTGCGTCAATTTTGCAAATAAAGCATTTTTAATTAAGTGGATCTAACATAACTAGTTGGACACCAATGTCCTGCATGGTTGCCCTCATGTTGTGAGGGTATGACATCCAACCTATCCAGCTAATTGGCCCCACCATACCTAACACAAGAATCAGGCCAATCCACTCATCAAGTGGCACCTAAAGTAAATGCATACTTGGAATAAAATGCGCAGTTGCTCGTTCTTTACTACATTGGGTCAACGCATAAAGGGGCTCTTTGCGCTGGTATATGTGGTAGCATGGAAATTAGCCCACTTGTACAGAGGCGTAAACAATGCTCAAGAGTTATAATACACCTCATGCGTAGAATCGCCGCCATAAGAAATTAATCTAATATCATGTGGTACAATGGCACACATATTACATATTAAACTCATAAAAATACATAGCACACTTGATCTAACAAAAATTCACTCCTTTTTGAAATTAATCTCACAATCCTAAGAAATAACTAGGGAAACTATTAAAAAGTATTTCTACTTTGACAATGACACTCAAAAATTCAATTCATGGAAAAAAGGATGAAAATAGGACTTGATGCCATCTTCTTCCCACTCTAAATTATCCCACCATTCTTTCCTACCACTTATCTTCCTTAGAGAATTGTGTTTGCTATGGAGAGAAAGAGGGAGCTTTTTCAACTTTGGGCAACCAATGACAACGATTTCCTCCAAGGAAGGAAAATGCAGTGCATAGCTACAGATGCTCGTTAGTTCTGGAAGGTGCCAGAGTGATATACGTTTTAGTTGCATTAGCCCTATATCTCCAACTTCATCATCAGGAATGACCCTACCTATTACTTCTTCTAGCTCATCGCAATCTCTTATGTCAATTGTTTCAAGACTTTTAAGTTGTAGTAAACCATAAATTTTCTTCAACTTGGAACACCACCCAATCCTTATGGTGTGAAGGTTTCTGAAGCATCCGCGGCCCACCCGAATGCAATTTAAGTGAGGGAGAACAGAAAGCACGAGCTCTTCTAGGCTCCAAACAGGATAATCGTCATCCTTCTTCGCATCCGCACTAATTATCTCCTCCACCAACCCATTGCAGTTCTTAAAAGTAAGCTGTTGAAGACTTTTCATTGCAGTAAAAAGGGATGATAGTTGGTTGGAGGTAGTCAGATCCTTCACATATAGATTCCGAGTCACGTTCCGCAGCTTGCTAGAGCAGAGCAACCTTTCAAGAATATGCACATTTGATAAGGTGAGATTAAGATGGTTTAAACGTTTCAGGCCTTCCAACTCACTCATATTTAATCCCGCACTCCCTTCTTCCCACTTTGAATAACTTCTAAATAGTTTTAGCACTCTTAACTCAGAAAGCCTGGAGATTACCCCTTGAGGAATTGTGTGCAAACTTGTACGGTCCAAGTCCAAGTGCTTCAGCTTCACCAGATTTCCTATCTCTTCAGGCAATGATGTAATCTCCATGTGAGATAGATTGAGATATCGTAGCTCTGCCAAGTTACCGATCGCTGCAGGAAGCTCTAGTATCCTTGAAAAATACAGATTGAGATACCGTAGCTCTGCCAAGTTACCAATCGCTGCAGGAAGCTCCTTTAAAGATATATTATCGGACAGATCCAAGACCCTAAGAAGAGGCATGAACTGAAAAAAATCAGTATGTAACTTTATAAAATACCAACTCCTTTGGAGCATCAAGGTTAAGAGGTTGGGGCATCGAGGTATCTCTGTTACTTCTATTATCCGATTATCCATTAGAGATATCCTCTCGGCCTCCTTCCACCTCTCAACCACCGGTGCATGTGTCAGTCCCACGCCAGCTCTCACCAAAAACCTATTCTTCTTCTTCCCGCACTCTGAAGCTATCCATAATGCCAGATCACGAATCACGTCATGCAACTTTACCTCTGTTTTTTCATCAGAACCACTCTCCAACAAGCATGCAGCCTTTAATCTTCCAATGATATCATGTCCCTTGTTATGGGCTTCATCAACATCATCATCCCACCCATCTAAGAATCCTTCACCAATCCAGTATTCTATAAGTTCTTCTTTGCGAATGGAGTAGTCCTCCGGAAACAGTGCGCAGTACAGGAAACACGATTTAATCGTGTCACCATCGAGATTATCATAACTGAATTTCAAGCGCAAAAGCATTTTGTCATTCATACCTGATATCTCCGATGGTGGCTTGCTTGTGCTCAAAACTGATATTGCATGCTTCCATTCCTGTGGTGTCTTCTTACATGCCATGGCCCGCCCAATGGTGATCAGCGCAAGGGGCAGACCCTTGCACTCTTTAGCGACGCTATTGGCAAGGATCGGTATCTCCGGATGGGATTTCATGGCCTCTTCACCAACATTCCGTAGAAATAGATCCATTGCTTCTTGCTCTGGGAGACATTCTACTTTGATCTTCTTGTCCGCAGCCATGTGTCCACAGACGTCCTCAAATCGTGTAGTGAAAACGACCTTGCTCATGTTTTGGTTGCTTGGATGAGGAATTCCGACAATCTGTAAATCCAACGATACCCAAATATCATCCAACAACAGCATGAATTTCTTCTTGCTCAAGACCTTGTAAATGTCTCGAGCCCGTGTCTCATTGTTGCTTTCATTCTCTACCCAAGACAAACCCAACCGCTGCCCGATATCCTTCTGAATCTTTTCCACATTTAACTCTTTAGACACCACCACCCAAATCACAACATAGAAATCATCATTTCTTTTAAGGAATTGGTGATTGATATCATTCAGGAGTGTTGTTTTCCCCACACCCCCCATTCCATATATTCCAATAACCCCCCCTTTGCCTTCGCCAATCCAGTTTAGAACCTTCTCCAACACAAAGTCCCTGCCCACTGCTAATGTAAGAGGCCTCTCTTCGACAGCATCAGGAAGCTGATTATTCGCCACCTCTGTGAAGGAATCACCATTGCTCTTCAGCACAGCTACATCTTTCAGCTTCTTCTCCGCCCACTTGCTAAGCTTGTAGGCCGACCAACAATTTGGATGGCAATTCCAAAGACACCTCATCATTTGCTCCAAAGTTTCTTCCATTGCATTCACTTCTCCTTCGGCTTCTTCTACCTTTTTTAGCCAAAATTGAACCTCGTCCTTGCATTTGAGCAGCTTCCGCTCAGCGATATCCACCTTTGTTTTCACGTCATTCCTCACGCATTTCAATTCTTCCATGGCTTCCTTTAGGGAGCCGAAGTTGTCTTCAACCTCAATGATGGGACGAGCGATCGGATCCCACCATCTAAATATGATGTTGATGATTTGCCTGATGCACTCCATGTTGATGATTTGGCAGATGCAGTCCATGTCTGTGGAGGGAAAAAGAAAATGGGTGGAAATGAGCTCTCAATGTTAATTCGTTTGGAAGAACTTATATGAACAGTTTAGATGGCAAATAAACCTCCCTAAGAAGGTTTCAACGGTAGCTTGTATACTCTCCACTGGTTTCTGTGGTGTAGTCCATTTGAGCTTTGGATGTGTTTTGTTTTTAGGCTCATACGGGCCCGTTTGGCCGGTTGGATTGGAAGGAATTAGATGGTAGTGGAAGGGATTGGATGGTAAATCCCGGGAATGGCCGGGCTTGCCAAACAGTGTAGGTGATCTCATCCAAATCCGATGGATCTTCAGGCAATCCACTGACAACACCATTATTACCTTTAAATCCCATCCAATCCATCCTAATCCGTTCAAATTAGCCTGCGACATGTTTGGTTCGTGGGATCGGAAGCTTTAATCTCCGGATTGGCCGGGCGTGCCAAACGGACTGGATGTATCAATCCAGGGATATAGCAATCCCATGGATCTCAAGACAATCCACTGACAACACCATCATTACCTAGAAATCCACGCCATCCACCCTAATACCATTCACTCCCTTCCAATCCACCCGGCCAAACGGGCCAAAATGATATGGACAAATGGATTAACAGTGGATATAATATGTGAATCATAATAGGGCTACATAAGTTCCACACATTAAAAGTTTTGTATACTATGCAACCTGTTGGGGGAGAGAATTTTTGCGTGATTTGTGAGCTGGTGTGATCGGCAATGGATGGACCGTGTCTACAAATGGTGGAGCCACAGAAGTTCGAATTCTCTTCGCTTCAACACAGATGCGGATAGTCTATGTTGAAGGCACGAGAAAATTCAGTACCATCCGTTCTCATTAGTCCACGTCCTCGCTGATGACTACAAGCTAACAAGATAGGCGGATTTCTCTCTCCCAAATAGATTACGTCCAACATAATATGACTTTTAATGTATTGAACTTCTCTTTGCCCCCATAGTGATTTATGTTTTAGATCCAGTCTCCATCAAATTTTAAAGATAATTCTAAGAGCATGAACCCAAAAATGAGGTACATCCAAATCTCAAGTGGACCTCACCACATAAGGTAGCGGGGATTGGATTACTACAGTTGAAACCTTCCCAGAATTCACTGTGAGGTTTATCTGCTGTTTAACCGAAAACACAAATATTATCTTGATCAGAGCCTTATGTGCCCCCAAGAAATTTTCAATAGTATATGTCCAATTCCTAGTGTTTCTGTAGTGTGGCCTGGCCCACTCGAGCCTTGGATCTACCTCGTTTTTTATTCTATTTCATAAAATGGTATGAAGAAAAATGAATGACCGTGTGGATCTAATACATACGTCATGATGGGCCCAAGGAAGTACACTTCCAGTTTTCTTCTCTCCACATGGAATGCGCTTCACCACGGGGAGCGGATTTGGTGAAACCCAGGCCCACAGGAGAGGGCATTATCTAAAAACTGAAGGCATCCATTTATCAGATGGAGCATAACATAAGAAAAGTGGCGAGTGACCATTAATGGGCGCGCCATAAAGGTCTTGGATCTAGCTGATATGCTTATGTGAACTTATTATTATTATTATTGTTATTTTGCTATGTAATCTCCCATATACTCCACTTGATCTTACCTGAAAGAAAGGGGACTATCTAACATGACTTGGTTAAACTCGTATAACACAACTAAATAGAAGTACATACAAATGATGAAAACACAGGTACAAAAAAATAATAAAAACTGGAGACATTAAAGTGAGCGCTCCCGTGGTGCAAATTGGATTGCAAATAAAAACTAGGGAGACATTAAAGTGAGCGTTGAGAAGTTTTTATGTGGGCCCAAGATAATGTATTCATTAGATTCACTGTCCATCCAATTTTTTCCAATCATTTTATGATATCAAGCGAAAAAGCAATGCAGATCCAAAGCTAAAGTAGACCACACTGAAAACAGTGGGAATTAATGCTACAGTTCAACATTTATTGAGGCCAGAGAAGGCTTTCATCAAGCTGATATTTGTATTTTAACTTCATGCAACTATGTGTGATCTCACCAATAAAGAAGATGGAAAATGAGCCTTATGGTTGGCCCTATGAAAGTTTCAACAGTAGTTTGTTCAATCCAATTACTTTATATGGTGTGATCCAGTTGAGCTTTAGATGTACCTCATTTTTGGGATCATGCTCTAAGATTATCTGAAAATTTTGATGGAAGCTATAGTTCTAACATAAAAATTATAGTTGGACCAACTAGAAGCCACGGCGCTGGAATTTCTTATAATGCCTTCAACCCAGACTATCACTCAAATAGAGATGCTCAAGATGGGAAACGGATTGGCTACTCCCCCTGACATCAGCCCCGGGGCTGGTGGTCGGTGCTCTGTGGGCCCCACCATGATGTATTTGTTTCATCAATTCTGTTCATCCATTTTTACAGATCATTTTATGGCTTGATACTAAAAATTAGAGGTATATATATCTCAGGTTGACCACACCACATGAAAACAATAGTGGTTGGATATCCATCATTAAAATCATCCTAAGGCCCACTATACTGTTTATTTGACATCTAATATGTTGATCAGGTCATAAAGGCCCAGATGAAGGGAAATAACAAAAATAATCTTGATCCAAAACTTTTATGGCCACAAAATATTTTTTAATGGTCGACGCTCATTCAATACTGTTTCATGTAATGTGGTCCACTTAAGATTCGGATATACCTAATTTTTGGTCTCATATCGTAAAATGATCCTTCAAAATAGATGGACGGCATGGATGAAACACATACATCATGGTGGGTCCCACTGGGTACCGAGCACTAGCCATTGGCTGGCTTCAGGGGGAGTAGCCAAACCGCGTCCCTCAAGATGTCTCACACACCTGCAAGGGTTAGTACTCCTAGTTGCTTAGGAAACTTAAACAGTTCATTCGATTGGTCTCGACCGTCAATTACATTCAACAAAAATTTCATGGGCTAGATTGGAAATATCAGACAAAAATAAGTCAATAATGCCATCTATCTATTTGATCGCTCTTGTCATAAATTGCTTTATATTCTAAAGAATCGCTTCTGTTAGACAATCATAATAATCCTATCCATGAGTCCCTACAGCTAAAAAAAATTACTCAATTAAGATGGAGTTGATCAATCAAGCAGACTCACTTATAATACATGGTAGCCCTTGAAAAGTATTGCTTAATGTGTGTTTTATTCAGGCTGTTCATTCATTTTTCAGATCATTTTAGATATAAGCCAAAAAATGGGGCTATGGTGGAACCCGAGATCCACTATGGTCGGTGGAGCCTTGTGGAGGCTTAACATGATGCATGTACCTTACATCCACACTATCGATCTGTTTTGACAGCTCAGGTGAACCACAGAACAGGACACAGTGGTGATTGACCATTAAAAACTTTTTGTGGGCCACAGAAGTTTTGGATCAAGCTGATATTTTCAGGGTCCCTTCATCCAAGTCTGTGACCTTATCAATAGGTTGGATGGGAAATAAGTATAATGGTGGCTATGGTGGCCGCCGAGAAGTTTTTAACGGTGGGTATTTAATCACTTCTTTCCTGTGGTGTGGCCCACCTAAGATTTGAATATTCTTGGTATTTTTGGGATCATGCACTAAAATAAGGTGTCAAAATGGATGGACTGTGTGGATGTAAAGCACATACATCATAGTGGGTCCCACAGTAAGGGATTCACCCAAGCCGTGCCCCCAAAAATGAGATCCAAATCTAAGGTGGACCACACCCCGGCGGTGATTGAACTGTCACCATTAAAAATTCACTTGGGGCTACGTAAGTTTTGGATGAAGCTGATGTGTATCTTATCTCCGTCTAAGTCTGTGTGACCTAATTAATAGGTTGGATGGCAAATAAGCATTACAATGGGCCTAAGGAAGTTTTTAATGGTGGGTGTTCAATCACAACGGTTTCTTGTGGTGTGGTCCATCTAAGATTTTGATTTGCCTCATTTTTGGGCTTACGAATTTAAATGGGCTTAAAAAATGGAAGGATAGAGTTGATAAAATGCATACATCATCATGGTGGGCCCACATAGCTTTTCCAGTAGCAGACAATATCAACGTAGGCATTGTTTACTATGCCACTATGTATTTCGGTGACTTTATGTTATGGGATTTGATTGGGCAACCTCACGTCAGGAGTAGTGGGCATGTCTGACCCGATCTCGTGGATCCAACCCGATCCAAAACGAACCGACGGCCTGGTTCGGTGCAGATCGAGTAGGACCATTCAGATCCGACAGTTTTTTGGATCGAGTTCGGATCATAGTCAATCCGAACCGATTCGATTCAAAACCTGATCTGAATGGATCGATTTGATCTAATCCGACCCAATTCGAATCTATTATCAAGTACACACACACACACACACACACACTTTTTTTAATCTCTTTTACTTTTTACCCTACCCAGCAGCACCCGCACCCGAACCAAACCCTAAATCCCCAAAATCCCTAAAATCCCTCCCTCAAATCTCCAAAATCCCTAAAATCACTGCCTCGAATCTCTCCCTAAAATCTCTCCCACTCTCTTTCTCTACCCAAATAAGCAACCATCTCGATTCAGCTACTTTCATTTGTCTATACCGAAACGAGCGCCGCACCCGGCCATCTTGATCCAGCCCACTCATCATCACCGTTGATCATCTCCATTCATCAGGTAGGTACGTAGGTTTCATTTTTATTTATTTATATTTTTTAATTTTAGCCTGTATTTTGGACTATTTTGGAGCGGTGGCCAACTATTTTTATTTATAATTTTTAAAAAAATAAAAAACAAAATCAAGACTGATTCGAATCGTACCCAATCCGATCTAACTCAGTTTCCCTGACCGAGTCAGACTCGGATCGGATCAGGCAAGCAGTGGTCCAGATCGGATCGAGTCAAATGACCTAGACTTGGTCCCGGATCGGATCGAGTTCAAGTCAAGCCACATAATTTTCGGACTGAGTCGAGTTGGACCCAATCCGATCCGACTTGGTCCGATGCCCAGCTCTAGTCAGGAGGCTTAATCAAATCAGACATGGATTGCATCTTAGCCCCGCTCGGACCGTAATCTATCTGGGCCGACCTCTATGGGGCCCACCATGACGTAACCATTTTATCCACGCTATTCATCATTTTTCTCATATCATTTTAATATATGTGCCAAAAAACGAGGCAGGTAAATGGTTTTAAGTGGACCACAAAGTGGGGTCTAAACGTACACCATTGAAAACTTCTTGGGAGCTGGAGAAGCTTCGGATCAAGCTAATATTTGTTTTTTCACTTCATCCACGTCTACATGACTTTATGAATAGGTTGGATGGTAAAATAACATTACGGTGGCCCTTAGAAAGGTTTCAATGGTGAGTGTCATTCTCACTGCAGCTTCCTTTGGTGTGGTCCACTGGAGTTGTGGACTTGCTTCATTTTTATGATCATACTTTAAAATGATATGAGAAAAGTGATTAACAGCATGGATAAAACACTTACATCATGGTGGGCCCCACAGAGCCCTGCCCGGATGGTAATGGGGGAAGGACGGAATCCGCGTCCAATCAAACCGTGCTTACATCAGGTAATTAGGCATGTCGGTGGTGACAGGGGAATACTCGATCCGCATCTTGAGAGAATGTGCAGTCCACCAGAAACAGCTCTTCCTTCTCTAAAATGATTTTTATATCCATATGTGAGACAATCTCTATCATCTCTGATGATGGCAGCTTTGGATATTTTTACCTGGGCCATTAGGCTTCAAAAAATTCACTAAAAGAGGGTAAATTTGTCCTAAATTTAATTTGTAGATAGTTGGTAAGGAACGATTGAGAATTTTCTACAAAATAAACAGCTCAATGGCCTTTATGGATAGTCATGATCATTTGCACAAACACATATAGGTCTAAGCAACAATGCAATCCATCTATTTGATAGCTCCCATCATGGATTGCTTATGATTCTAAAGAATCACTTCTAATAGACAATCATAACAATCCTATCCATGAGATGGCTACAAAAGATGGCCCAATCAAGATGGATTTGACCATCCAAGAAGTCTTGCTTATATATGGTAGCCCTTGAAACATGTTTTAGGCTTAATGAACTGTTTAGATGGACTTGTTGAACTGTCAAAGTTATCCAAATACAACTGGGAGCACAGTGACTTACAGCTTCGTGAGGGCGCCGGAGCATTTTTTATTTAATGAATAGCACAGGTGGAGTTCCCTGCTGTGCACCAAGTTTGTATATGTGAGGCACATGGTTTATCAAAACTGTTGATCTGATGGCCCATCAGGATCGACGAGGAGTCAAGTGATCTAACTTTTCTATTGGCATGCAAATGAATAGCAAGAAAGAAATGCACGAGTAATACACATTCAATTGTAAGACTAAAGATTTCATTGCAAGGATATTCTCATGGCAAAGATAGACCAGAAAAGGCCCGATCGAAGGTGAAAGTGATCAGGACCATCAGAACCTAAAGCAAGCGTATATAGCAACCCAGAATCCATGGCTGATGCGGGTAAGCTCCTCCCATATTACAATCTCCGTGATTAGGATGCACGGATTCGAATCCAATAAAGGCCAGCTGAAGTAATGAAAGCCCTCCGTTTTGAATTGGTCTGGTCTGTTAGATATGTAGACGGAAGAGTAAATAGACCTTCTGTCGAGCCAAATATAAGGCTAACTACACCGCAGGTGAAGCTAGGATGCGAGGAAATGTAAAATCCCCCTTCTGAAAGGTATCGTACGTTAAGCTCTTCCATGTCCGTTAGCCATGTCAGGTGGCTGGCACGTAGTGGGGACTCTAGTCTGTGGAATCAGGCGAGCCCTAGTAGGGTCTTTCATTTACTGTCAGATCTTCCCCAAACCATCCATGACAAGTTGTTTCTTGATCAGGTGGGGCTGGAGAGCATAAGGGAGGCTAGATGCCTAGCTCAGTGCCTTGAAGTATATGTTTTTAAGGATATGACAGGCGAGCCCTTGCTTTTTTGGCTGCTGGGGTTAACCCGAATGTTTAGGCTAGCTGCTTACCCCTGTTTATATGAAGATAGAGACAACGATTTCTGAAAATAAATAAATAAAAAGCTACCATAGAATGAGACCGGACTGGACTAACTTGGATGTGCTTATATACACCGTATGTGTTGAATCCGGTGAGGTGGTGTCGAAGACCGTGCACCATATTGACAGGTCGGCTATTGACAGGTTGAGTAGCGAGACCGCCACTGAAGTGACGTCACCAAGTTCCGTGGGCTTCACCATGGTGCATGTTTTGTATCCATGCTGTCCATCCATCTAGAGAGATCATTTTAGGGTAAGATCCAAAGAATGAGTCACATCCAAAGCTCCAATGGACCCCACCACAAAAATAAAAAATAAAAATAAAAATAAAAAAAAAGCAAACAAACAAACGGTGGGGAGAGTGATGCCACCATTAAAAACTTCTAAAGGCTACAAAAGTTTTTGATCAAGCTAATATTTGTGTTTTCCCTTCTTTAATGTCTTTGTTAACTTTTGAACAGGTTGGATTTCAAAAAAAAAAAGCATCATGGTGGGCCTTAAGAAGGTTTCAACCGTGGGCATCAATCTTCCTACTATTTTCTGTGATGGTGTCCATTAGAGCTTTGGATCTGTCTCATTCTTTGGCTCATGCCTTAAAATGATATCTCCAAATGGATGGACGTTGTGTATACAATACATACATCATAGTGGGGTCCACATAACTTGATGACGCCACTTTAGTAGTGAGCTACTCAACCAGTCAGTATTTAATCCGTGTCTGATCCAACCGAGTCGTGCGGGCCAGTCAGGCTCGAGGACCAAGCCAAGCCGAGTTCAAGCTAGGGTCAACTAGAGGTCGAGCTGGAGCTCGACTCGTGTACTACACCTCTACATGGGTTTCAATGGCTGAGTTAGGGCTAGGCCAAGCTCTGCCCAAGCCTGATCCTTATCTTTTAATCTAGGCCCAACACTTGATCCCATGATTAGCCAAAAATCCAGCCCAAACCCATCTTGGAATTTTTATATGGGGGCCTAGCCCAGCAGAGCACCAATGAAATTTGAAAAAAAATAATAAATAAATAAAGGGACCTTAATTTTTCAAGGGCCCACCTTGATGTGTATGTAAGATCTACTGCCACCATTAGATGCAAAGGAATCAGGTTTATCTATGATTCAGGTTAGTTGCAAGAGAGACATCACCATGATGATCATATTAAATTCACTCCAACTGTTAGATGCACTAATATTTAGACACTAGGTTTAAAAATCAGGCCCATCCTTCATTCGTGTGGGCCACACTAAGGAAAATTGGACGGAGGGTGAACCTTGCCCTGTGTAACTTTTCATAGCACACCCACCCTCTATTTTCTAGGCCTTAATTTGTACATGTGATCCTATGTTAGGTCCATGGATTAAAAAAAAAAAAAAAAAAAAAAAACAAGCTGACCTATGATTCAGTTGGGAGAGATTACACCCTTATACTTATGGGGCCCAGTGTGATGATAATATAAAATCCACTCCAACTCTTAGATACTATACAAAAGCTTGAGCCTGGGCCAAACATCAGCCCCATCCATTATTTAGGTGATCCAAGTGAAGGGAAACTGTCCTGTACACTGGGATGAATGGGACACAAACTAAGTGATGGGTAAGACCTTGACCATGGGGCCTACCTCAATGTATATGTTGTATATCTATGTTGTCCATTCTTTTTCCAGCTCATTTTAAGGCATGGTCTCAAAAAATGAAGTAAATCCAAATCTAAGTAGATCATATAAAGCAAGTATTAAACTCCCATTGTTAAAAACTTCTTAAGAGCCACACAAGTTTGGATCTTGTGTTTTCCTTTTATCCAGGTTTATGTGACTTTATCAACTGGTTATACATCAAATAAAGGCCGTACCAAGTTTTTAATGGTAGTTGTTTAATCACCACTGATTTCCTCTAGTGTGATAATCTAAGATTTAGATCTGTCTCATTTTTTTACCATGCCCTAAAATGAACTACTGTAACAAGTGAATGTCGTTGATATACAACTCATACATCAAGATGGACCCCACGATCAGGGCCTCACCGGCTCTGCTGTTATATTGCATGCCTCACTTAATCTACGCTGGAAGTTTAAGAAGGGGCTTAAAATTCAAACCCGAGATTGGCCCAGGCCTCATGCTCTCGCTCAAGCCCAGCCCGATGCAGGATAGGCCCGAAAACCTAGCGGGCCGCCCATTTACACCCCAGTTAGCGTATTCAGTGGGGGTAAAATCGTCATAAAAATATAAAGATATTTTTGCCCTTACAGTTAAGATTAAGAGTAAATAAGAGGGGATAAATTCGTCATAAAAATATAGATGGTTGGGAGGGAGCTGTTGAGATTTTACCGCAAAATAGATAGCTTGGATTCAACCCGATTACTTCCCTTAATCCGCACGAAGAGGAAACGGAGTTTGATGACGTATCGTATGCGTAGAACAGCTGTACCTCCACAAGTGAGCAATGACTGAGTTAATGAAAACTATGGCTATGGAGAAGTAAAAGAAATGCTATTTGAGTGAGGAATTCAACATCGATTCATTTGGAAGAACCCCTAATATTAGCTGTACTTCTCATCCTCTGCAATGATTCCGTCTTGGTTGACCCTAATTTTGGCCCGTAATGATGGGTTTATGCATTTAAAATTTGACCCTAAATTTGGCCCGTAATGAATAATGATGGGTTTATACCTAATTCTACACTAATTTGATTTATACCTAATTCTACACTAATTTGATAAAGACATATTCTCAAGTGCTCTTCGAGAGCTGAAAAGTTAAAGTTCTCCTATTTGCATTGGGCTACTTTAACATTCCAATCGATTGATCTACACCGTACATTCGGTTTTACAAAAAATAAATAATAAAAATCATTTGCTAGCTTACAAATATCAAGCTAATTTGATGATGGTAGCCATCTCATTTATAGCCTCTAATATGAACAGTTACTACAAAAATAGGTTTAACGAATGATGCAATCCATCTATCTGATAGATCCCATCATAGATTGCTTATGATTCAAAAGAATCACTTCTATTAGACAACCATAACAATCATATCCATGAGTTGAAAATAAGGAATATATATTTGATCATACAATCAGTCTTATTTTTACATGGTAAAACATGAAACGTGTTGCAGACTTAATGAACAGTTTAGATGGACTGATTGGACTGTTATCAATCCAAAACTCAAAAGTGCCTAACTTAAGCAAAATTGTTAAATCATGCCTAAAACTACTATGGTTTTGGCCGGGTTGCCTAATGAGTTTTAAAACGCCATAAATTTCAGGATTTCCTTTGTTGAGGTGGAGCACGTTAGATGCATGGATTGGATGGTACATGCATATCATGATGGGACACAGAAACAGTCTGTAAGATTGTAACGAGTGGGTATTCCCTCTTAATTCTTTTATGTCTTGTGGCTCGTATTAAACTTGGGTCTGCCTGAGCTTTGGGCTCCAGCCCAAATGTGTGAGGGTTCACCTGATGGTCGTAGTGGATGTCATGCACAGACCACATGAGCCCACCATAGCCAATCACCAAACTAATACCATTCTTTGCCTATGCTACTTAGTACCGCTGTCCTATTACGAATAGGCCGTCCCACAATTTTCTCTGTGGTCCTTTCCCTATCCCACCACAGGTGGGTCCCTCCATCGTCGCTATCTGTGAGTATTTAACAAGGAAGGTCCAACTCATCCAACCTACATGGCCCTTCATGAATGCCGGCCAGTCCGGAGAGTCCATGTCATGGGCTCCATTGTGGATGGGACGCGGTTTGGCTAGTGACGCTCCCACAAGCCAGTGGCTAGTTGTCGGTGCTATGTGGACCCCACCATGATGTATGTGTTTTATCTCCGCCGACCACCCATTTTGAAAGATAACTCTTGGGCTTGATCCTAAAAATGAGGTAGATCTAAATCTCAAGTGGACCACATCATGGAAAAACAGTAGTGATTGAATTTCCACCACTAAAAACCTCCAAGGGCCCACTGTAATGGTTGTTTGACATCTAGCCTATTGATTAGGTCATACAGACTTAGATGAAAATATATATATATATATATATATATATATATATATATATATATATATATATATATATATATGAGTCATGCTCCCTGCGCACCTTTGTACATGTGCCATGGGTGTCTAATCTGAACGGTCCATGTGATGCGGAATCCCATGAAACCCCATGTGACAAATTTTCACCCCAATCTAAAATTCTGGTGGGCCATAGCAAAGAGAAATGCAAATAAAGGGAGGAAACTGTTTTCATTTTTTATGGCCCATCAAAGTTTTAGATCAAAGTAAAACTCGGGCCCAGGGGGTTTCACGAGGTGCTACTTCACATGAACGATTCAAATTTTAGATCCACATCACGTATGATGGGTTCTCTAAAAAGTTCGCACCTAGTACGTACGAACTGGTTAGCAAGTGAGCGTTTCCACGCGCGCGTGTGTATATATATATATATATATATCGAGAGCGAGAGATGGGAAAAGGTACTATGCGCTCGAGCTCACGGGTCCGTCACATGAGGTCGAGCTGTATGGGCCCCACCGTGATGCGTTTCGAACATCTACCTCATTAGTCAGATGCACCATTCCATCGTGGGCCTAAGTCCCCAAAATCAAGTCAATCGTGACTTGTGTGGGCCACACCAGATATAGAAGTGGAGAGGGGTCGTACACCATTAAAACATTCCCATCGAGATGTGGTTTGCAAATCCAGCCCATCCATTATGTGTGTCCCACTTGAATGAGGGTTCAGACCAAGTTTTAGCCGCATGCAAAACTCAGGTGGGCCCCACCAAGTGCTTTTATATGTTTTAACGGTGTCTTCACATAATTTTAGATGGTATGGCCCCACCTGAGTTCCGTATACGGCTGATTTTTGGGATATCCCATAATTTAAAGGGTACCCATCAAATGCACGGTGTTGATGGTCGACACGCATCACGATGGGGCCCACACAGCTCGACCTCACGATAAGCTTATTGTGAGCTCGAGTGCATTGTACCTTTCCCATATATATATATATATATATATATATATATATATATATATATATATATATATATGGGAAAATGTACTATGCCCTCGAGCATAAAGCAGTCGTCTGTGAGGTCGAGCTGTGTGGGCCCCACCGTGATGCCGTTTGAAGATCCACACCGTTCACCAGATGTGCGAGCCCAGGGTGAGCCCACACGGCCCAAAATCAACCGTCCATGTAACTCAGGTGGGCCATACCATCGAAAAATATAAGTATACACGCAAAAACATGTAAATGCACTTGGTGGGCCCCACCTGAGTTGTGGATACCACCTGAAACTTGGTCTAAAATTACATCCAAGTGAGACACATGATGGACGGTGTTGATCATCAAAAAACATCTCGAAAGGTCCCCAAAAATGGTTTTGAATGTTTCAATGGTACACGGCCCCTCTCAACTTCTGTACATGGTGTGGCCTACAAAAGTCACAGATTGACTTGATTTTCAGACTTGTGGGCCCCCTCTGGAATGGTGCATATGGTGGACGGTGTGGATTTTCGAACGGCATTACGGTGGGGCCCACACCAGCTCGATCTCACGGACGACCGCTTTACGCTCGAGCGCATAGTACCTTTTACATATATATATATATATATGGAAAAGGTACAATGCGCTCGAGCTAATTTTAACGCCCCATGAGGTCAAGTTGTGTGGGCCCCACCGTGTTGCGTTTCGAACATCTACCCCATCAGTCAGATGCACCATTCCATCGTGGGCCTAGGTCTCAAAAATCAAGTCAATCCGTGACTTGTGTGAGCCACACCACATACAGAAGAGGGGAGGGGCCATGCACTATTAAAACATTCATAACCATTTTTGAGGCTCCACCTAGATGTATTTTGCAAATCCAGCCCATCTATTATGTGTGTCGCACTTGAATGAGGGTTCAGACCAAGATTCAGGCGCATGCGAAACTCAGGTAGGCCCCACCAAGTACTTTTATATGTTTTAATGGTGTCTTCACATAATTTTAGATGGTAGGCCCACCTGAGTTCCGTGTACGGATGATTTTTGGAATATCCCATAATTTAAAGGGTACCCATCAAATGCACGGTGTTGATGGTCGAAACACATCACGGTAGGGCCCGCACAGCTCGACCTCACGGGAGCTTTTCGTCAGCTCGATCCGTGAGGTCGAGCTGTGTAGGCCCCACTGTGATGTCTTTCGAACATCAACACCGTCCACCAGATACACCATTCCATAGTGGGGCTGGACGGCCCAAAATCAGGTCAATCCGTGACTCAGGTGGGCCACACCATCTAAAACCACAAGTATACATGCCAAAAATATATAAAAGCACGGTTGGGACCCACCTGAGTTTTCCAAGCACCTGAAACTTGGTCTGAACCCTCATTCAAGTGGAACACACATAATGGATGGGCTGGATTTGCAAACCACATCTCGGTGGGCCCTCAAAAATGGTTATGAATGTTTTAATGGTGCACGGCCCCTCTGCACTTCTATATGTGGTGTGGCCCACTAAAGTCACGGATTGACTTGATTTTGGGCCGTCCAGGCCCACCATGGAATGGTGCATCTGGTGGACGATGTTGATGTTCGAAAGGCATCACGGTGGGGCCCACACAGCTCGACCTCACGGACGACCGCATAGTACCTTTTCCCTAATATATATATATATATATATATATATATATATATATATATATAGCTTGATCCAAAACTTTTGTGGCCCCAAGAAGTTTTTAATGGTGGGCGTTCAATCAACATTATGCGGTCCACTTGAGATTTGTTCAAGCTCATTTTTGGGATCAGACCATAAAACGATCTGCAAGAATGGGTGGACGGCATGGATGAAACACATACATCATGGCGGGGGACCACAGAGCACCCACCACTAGCCATTGGCTAGTGGCAGGGTCAGTAGCCAATCTGTTTCCTGTGGATGGTAGGGCCCAAAAATCACTTCAATTAAACAAGCTTCATCATTTGATTTTGCCCATTGAATTCTTACCACTGATCATTTTCGTTCCAATTGTCCATTCGTTGGTCATTGATTGGCTGGCTTGGATAGTCCAACCATTGTGATTTTCTAGCCATGCTGCATCCAAACTAGGGATCACCATTTCAACGGTCTATATCAATGTTCATTTGTGCTGTAGTGAATTACCGAATTGAAAAATAAAATAAAATCTGACCGGTTGATCTAAGTTCAACTCCAACCCCTACTTATCAATGGCTCGAATCTTTTGATACACAACGTCTTTTCGGATTTCCAGACATGTTCCCCTCAAATGAGGTGCTCATTGTGTAGGGAAATTGCGGAAGGTGAGCCCTCAAGATCTGCCGGTCTACACGATGATTGGGACCCTCACAAAGCAGAAGGACGGTGTTCCAATAGCTCGTCTGTCTACTACTGGAGCAGATGGAACTATTCACACCTCTGATCCTACGGTATATAGTGGCCCCGGATGGCGATCTATGGATCAGATCGTTCCAAGGACAAGCCAAGATGGACAGACTATAGCGCACTCTATTTCTCTCTATATACTCTCGGTGTTTCGTATATCTATGCGAGTGAAAGCGCATCCGTTTTATAGGAAAGGAAGGAGATGGGATGAGACTAGATTATCCGGTCTTTTCCCAACCTCCTATCCAAAATCAAATTCAAAATTGAATTTGAAATCCCAACGGAAAATAAAAACCTCGGAAGAAGTCTAACCATATGGGACCCACCCACTAGTGATTGCTTACAAGTGGGCCCCACTGGTCTACGTCTAACATCTCCCACTCAATCACATTGTGGGATAGGCACATAAATCTGTCCAACTGACTTGCCTTATAACAATCAAATACCAAAAAATCACGATCAAAAGAATCAGAGGCGTGGGACCAGCTGAATCACCATAATCTTCTCACAGGTGCTTAAGTACTAAGTGACCACTTAACTAGTACTCAATAACCCAAGCTTTGTAATGCTTGTCCTAGTCCGCATGACCACACCGGATGGAGTTAACTCCCGATCTGGAGTACTCGGCCAACATACGCACTTATCCAACTTATCGAGTTATTCTGAAAACTTGATTTTTCACAAATTTCGACTAAAACCAATTCAAAGCAATACTTATATATATGCTTTTTAAGAAAAATATTGTTTGCGAAAAGTCTAATAAAAAACAACTCGATACTGCCGGCGGATAAGTCTTCAAGTGCGTATTAATAGTTCTAGAAACTTGGTGTAACTATCACGGGATCTTCCCCACGCAGATGTGTAATTTGGAATTAATCAAGCCACTTTTCTAGCGTAACCGAGTCTGGTCAATCAAGGACCTTTCGTCATTGTACACTAAAGTAGCGACACTCAATCTCATCCTCATATACACAAGAGGAGGGTAGCTAAGGACACAAAGAGTCACCTACGGGACTGGCTACTCGCACGTTGCAATGATTAGATCGAATCAAAGCAATCTGTAGGTAAAAGGTCCCAGCACGTGGCTACAATCCACGTCGTAAAGTAGACAATACTAGGTGTAAGTCGGGTCTACAGTACGCAGGTTATTCTACATAAGGTACGATTCATCTCATAACCTCATAACCTGGCTTTAATTTCATGTCATAACATTGATCACATGTATAGAAATGGTGCGATTATGTTATTCGACTTTATCAGTCTCATCCACAATCTTTATAAGATTATAGGCGGATACAACTCACTCATATCATCATCCTTTATTATTCACAATAAAGGGAAGTTCATACCTCAATGTATAAACATAGTCCCAAATGTACCTCTCTTGTACATTTAAGGTTGGTCAACCCGAGCGAGTGGGTGACCGGCCTGTCGAAATAGAAATCCTACATGATCTCAAGGTAAATGCTGATGATCTTCTTACCTAGTTTATATTAGTGTTCAATACTGAATAAACGGAATGTATTATTCATTAAAGAAAGATCAAAGGTACTACAAAACAAGTACATCAATCAAGTTTTCCTCAATCCCATTTGCCTGACGTGAACCTGAAATAGATCTCTAGCTATAGGTTTTGTCATGGGATCAGTCATCATCTCCTTGGTAGGAATGTAGCTGAGGGTGACCTTTTTATCTCTCACTTAATTACGGATGTAATGATACTTGATCTCAATGTGCTTCGATTTCTGGTGGTGTTTAGGGTCCTTTACCAAGTCAATGGCAGAAGTATTGTCAATCTTCAGTGATATAGGCTGACGAACACTTGGTACAACACCCAGACTCAATAGAAATCTGCGAACCCATACACACTCCTGAACTACAGCACAACATGTAATGTACTCGGCCTCCATAGATGAAAGAGCTGTGGATGTCTGTTTCTTACTCGACCATGAGATAGCGCCTCCTCCGAGTAAGAATACATATCCTTAAGTAGACTTTCCCTGGTCGGCGTCATTACCCCAAGCAGCATCAGAATATCCTTTGAGCTTGAGGCTTGTGCCTTCATAACACAACATTAGGTCTTTTGTTCCTCTGAGATAGCGGAATATACGTTTGACGGCTTGCCAATAAGACTGTCCCGGGTTACTCTGATAACGGCTGACTATGCCAACTGCATAGCTAATGTCCGGTCTAGTGCATAGCATAACATACATTAAGCTTCCTACTGCGCTTGCATAAGGTACTGAGGACATAGCCAATTTCTCGGCTTCAGTCTGGGGACACGATTTTCTGTTTAACTTGGTAGCTTTATCCATAGGGGTTTCAACAGCTTTTGAATTTTCCATCCTGAACCACTCTAAGATCTTTTGTATATAGGTTGCTTGAGACAAGCCTAAAAATTTCTTAGGGCGATCCCTGATGATTTTTACCCCAAGGATAAAGTTGGCTTCACCGAGGTCTTTCATCTCAAAGTTCGAAAAAAACCAATCTTTAGTCAATGTCAACAATTGTATGTTATTACCAGTTAACAGGATATCGTCTACATATAGAGATAGTATCAGAAAAGATCTTCCAAACCGTTTTAGGTATACACAATGATCTTCTTCACTCATTGTGAATCCAAAAATGGTGATGGCCAAGTGGAACCTCATGTACCACTGTCTTGAAGATTGCTTCAGCCCATAAATAGATTTCAACAATTTGCAGACTTTCTTTGGATACTTCTTGTCCACATAACCCATGGGCTGTTGCATGTATATCTCTTCATCCAAGTCACCATTTAAGAATGCGGTCTTTACATCCATCTGATATAACTCTAAGTCTAAACTTGCAACAATGGACAAGATCATGCGGATTGATGAGAACTTTGCAACAGGTGAAAAGGTCTCCTCGTAATCAACGCTTTCTTGTTGTGTAAAACCTTTAGCAACTAATCGTGCTTTATACTTGTCCACTGTTCCATCTGCCTTTCTTTTGATCTTTAGTACTCATTTGTTATCTATCGCTTTGCGATTGGAAGGCAGATCAACAAGTTCCCAAACTTTATTCTTCTCCATGGAAGCGATCTCTTCGTCCATAGCATTTACCCAATCGGCCGAGTTAGAAGATAATAATGCATCCTAATACGAATCAGGTTCATCATCATCAACTGCAGCGCAAGAGAATGTTTGCCCTTCAATATCGAAATATCTTCGGGGAATCAATCATCTTTCACTTCAACGTAACTCAGGAGCCTGCTGAGATGTCCTCCCACTGTCTTGACGAACTATAGGAGTATCATCGTCTTGTGAAGCAGAATTCGCACTCTCCTGAGATACATCGGGTATTTCAAAAAGTTGGATTGGAACCTTTTGCTTCATTCGGCTTGGGTATCTATCTTCAACGAAGGTCACGTCTTGGGATTCTATATCAATCCATCGTCCATGGTCCTCATAAACTAGAACGTATCCCTTTGAATGCATAGGGTATCTTATGAATACGCATTCAATGGTTTTACTATCAAGTTTACCTCTATGCGGAGTAGGTAACAAAACATATCCCAAAGATCCCCAAGGGCGTAGGTTGGGTAGAGAAGGAATCCTCTCAGACCACATCTCATATGGAGTCCTAGGAATTGATTCGAATGGGACTCTATTTAGGACGTAGACGGCTGTTAACAGTGCGTCTCCCCAGAATGTGGTAGAGAGATTAGCTTGAGCCATCATCGATCTAACCATGTCCAATAATGTCTTATTCCTTCTCTCTGCAACGCCATTTTGCTGTGGTGTGTAAGCCATTGTGTACTGCCGAACAATGCCAACATTTTCGCAATATGATTTAAACGTTTTAGACGTATACTCGCCACCTCTATCAGATCGAAAGATTTTAATCTTTTTCTCAAGCTGATTTTCCACCTCAGCTTTTTATTTAAGAAAACAATCAAAAGCCTCAGATTTGTGTGAGATGAGATACACATATCCATAGCGCGAGTAATCGTCAATGAAAGTAACAAAGTATTGACATCCGTTTCTAGTATGTACATTAAAGGGTCCACAAATATCTGAATGGATTATCTCTAGTATGCCCTTTGACCTAGCCGCTTTGGGAAATGGTTTCTTCGAAGTCTTCCCGGACACACAATGTTCACAAAATGGCAAATTAACTTTGGATAAGGAGTCTAACAGACTAGAACGTACTAGTCTTGTCATAAGGTCCTTTCCAATGTGACCTAACCTCACGTGCCATTTTTGAGATTCAGATACTACAGTTTCATTCGACATAGCAGACAAAGTAATAGATGCATTATCACATTCTACGTTTAGAATAAATAAATCTGAAATTAAATTACCTCATGCAAAGATGAGGTTATTCTGTCTCAAAGAAACTCTTGTCCCGGAAAATCGAATATCAAAACCATCTGCTAATAACCTAGAAACAGAAATTAAATTCCGACGCATCCCCGGTGCATATAGAATATCACAGAGTATTATTGTTCGCCCTATGCGCGTACGTAGATGGTAAACGTTAATCCCTTGTACGTCTTCAACAGCGTTATTACCCATTTACAGCTTGTAACTCCCCTTGGCTACAGGTCAGAATTCCTCGAGTCCTCGACGACTACTTGTCACGTGCTTTGTGCGCCTGAATCCAAAATCCACTCGTTAGATACAGTATCAACGGAAAGGATTTCAGAATAAACGCCTACATACAAAGTATCTAGTGACTGAGAAATTACCGTCTTTTTATGGGCGCACTGTGAGCATAATGGCCGAAATTTTCACAGACAAAGCAAACTACATTTGTCTTTTTCTGCTTCTTCTTTCCGTTCCCCTTCTTGAGATTTGGAGCAGGTGTTGTGGTCTTCTGTTCTTGGTTATTCTTCTTCGCCTTCTTGCGAGCTTTGGACCGTTTATTGTTAGCTTTTCGCTTATGGGTCTCTGCTACAAAGGCTCTAGCCGAACTTGGCTGAATTGCATTCATTTCAACCTCACGTACCAAGTAACCACAAAAGTCTCTGAACGTAGTGATAGAATTAATATGGTTCAGAATTCTTTTGATTTGGGCCCAAGATTCAGGCAAGGAACGGTGCAAGGCTATAATCTTTTGATTTTCAGTCAATTTACACCCAACATTCCTAAGGGCACCTATCATTTGCTCCATCTTACGGATATAATCTTTGATGGGGCAGCCGACGGGCATCCTATACTCCTGGAATTCCAATTCCATTGCCCTAACTCTTGCATCTGACTTTTGCGCATAGGCATCTTTCAGTGCTTCCCAGATTCCCTTAGCGGTTTCATGCACTTCATACGTAGGTATGAGTTCTTTGTGCATGGTGCTAAGAAGGACATTACGGGCTGAACGATTTTGTTTTCGCCACTTATTGTAGCGAGTCATCGCAACCCTATGTTCTTGTAAATTTCCGTTTTCAGCCAAGATGGGTTCCACTTGAACTACATCGAGTGTGTGAGATATATCGTCCTCGTCCAGAAGGCATCGCACCGCGCGGGACCAGTCTTCGTAGTTGTTGCTGTCGAAATGTTGTCCTTTCAGTTGTTCAGCGATTGACGCTTTGGTGGTCATCTCTGTATTGCATGAGTATCACTACTTAGCTAAGATCTAAGGTATTGACACTAATCATCAGCATTTCTACGTGTTATACAAATTTTCATAATATAAAAGTAGTCAACACATCTTAACGAGATCTGAAAGTCCACATACTCGAATGGGCGGTGTAGAACAATCAAGTTCTCAAATTAAGATGAAATTGGTACTTTTATAAAATTATAATTATATAACATGCAACCTTCCATTATTTGGTTGCATGCATCATTTGGTGGTGGAGATTAAACTCCCACTCAGGTTATGCACAACCTTTAGTTTTAGAGATAATTCTAGCACTAAGTTTTTCTATATGTTCAAATGAAAAATAAGGAGAGCTTAGATCTAAACATATCAAGCCTAATTATTTCACTCATATAAACATCATCATCAGAAAGAAAATAAAGTGCTAAGATATCAGGAGAGTTCTATCTTCATCTGTGATCATGACCATTAGTGATAGATCCGATCATTACCGTTAATGATCATTGTTGATGATGGATCCTTTCATCAACATTGATCATCATGGTTGATGATCGTTTCGCTCACTAATGATCTCTAGATCAACGGTGAAGATAATATCATGAAGGAAACAATAAATATATATATATATATATATATATATATGCATATATATGTAAGCAGTATGCCAATCCTAGGGCCCATCTGTAACGTCCCGTGTTTTCAGGACCCGAGTACACGACCCGTTTCCCGAAAACCCGAGTGTTAACCTTAAAGGATGGTCAAATTCGAGTATAATTTTTTTTCTTTATCAGAGTAAGCAGATGAGTGTAGAATGGACAAATCAACATAAAGGAAAATTTTTATTTCATTTACAATATACAAATAGTTGCCCATAATGACTTATACAAACCAATGTCTCTACACTATCAATTACAAGATTACATACATGAGAAATTTGAAACATGTAAAACATATAAATGAGTGCCATAAGATCACGCGGCTCCTCTTAGCAATATGGCCGTGTATCCATGGCACCTGCACAGCTCCTCATCAAGTCTGGTCATATACATCATCTGGGCCACCTGTTCTACCTGTACGGTTATATATTTGATGGATGAGTGGCTAACTCAGTGTGAATTTCCCTCAAGATTATACACCACCGCATTAGGTAAGCATAGTTATAAAATAACAAGGCAATCAAAATAATACATGATGCAGTCTTTTTAAATGCATGGATGCGTGAATGCACATCGACCTGGGGATACATATCCAGTCAGACTTGGGCTCGTCGCCCATGCAAATCATCGACCTGGGAAAATCATCCAGTCGGAACAGGAGTCGATAGTCGGTGGTCTGGGAGCTAGCGAAACGATACCCCAACAACTCTAGGGCACGTGCTACAACATCCAGAATTAGCCACCCGTCATCGCCAATATGTCATGAATGCATGATTAGCCAAACCGTTATTAGTCCAGTTACAATCAGCCAATTTAGGTAAGCTTAAGGTCACTACGGGGAGCTCAAAGCCCAGCGTAGGCCGACAGCTCGGGTATAGTGTCCCATTACCACCATACCCGGCTCATGAGGCTACCATCTTAGGATGTCAAATGAAACTCAATCGACTAGTGGCCAATCATATTCAGTGTATGGGGCTTACCATCGCATGGTTGCACGGTATAAAACATCGACCCATATAGGAAAAATATCAAAACAAAACATGCAGAGCGAGTATCAAAACAAGCCACATAGGGCGAATATCAAAATCATGCGATAAAAGACCATCCTTGAAAACCATTGGACACAACAACCTTGGATGGTAGACCCACATCAATGATCTATCTAGACCACCACTCAATAACCACCAAGTCGAAAGTCCATTACAATCACAACTACTCAAGTTACATCCCAAGTATAGGCGTACATTCATATGTGGGAATTTTTCACTAATTTACTAGTTTAAGTTCCATAAGTAATCCACAAAAAGGAATCCACAAGCATAAACAATTTTACAGGATAATCATAAAGCATGTAATACAACAATTCAATTTCCGTCAGCTAACACATGTGATTATAAAGGGAGATATCAATTATGAACTTAAATAAAAACTATAACTTAAGCTAATGAGAAGATAGAAAGCTCAAGGGGAAGAATCATCACCTTATGTTTAGGATCACCTACTAGTGTTGTTTAGAGAATGCATGATTCCTTAGAGCCAAACCCTACCATCAATTGTAAAGTTACACTGTTAGATTCAAGATTTATACGATATTCTTGGTCAAGGTCTTAACCTAAGGTTTGGATAACTTTAGTTTTAGGGTTTTGATGTAAAACTAGATTTTCATCCATAAGTTTAGGTCTAGGATAAGTTTTTAAGATTTGGATTGTAGTTGACGTATGATAATTTACAATATTAATTTGAAAAGTAATTATTAACATTAGTGTTATAATTCGTTTGCCAACTTAGTAATAATACCCATTATGATGTCAATAATACTATAATTTATTATTAACGAATGTGCCTAAGAATAATAATTAATGATTAATATTTAATAACGGTATTTTGTGTGGACTCACTACCATTAGCATGGACAATCTATTAGAGGTTAGTTGTGTTTAACAGTCCCAATTATTATCATAATACTAATGATACTAATAATAGCTATCAAATATTAATAGTGGATCTAATCATGATAATAGATACTAAAATTGGCCATTAAAGCATTCAAAATCATTTGTTGGGCCCACCAAGTTGTGGGTCACAAATCTAACCCATCCATTATGTGTGTCCCACCAAGTTAAGGGGTCAACCCAAGTTTCAAGTGCATCCAAATCTCAGATGGACCCTAGCAAGTCTTTTTACACGGTTTAGCATGTCTTTACAAGATTGTAGATAGAGTGGGCCACCTGAGCTCTGTGTATGGCTAGTTTTTGGGGGCACCCCATATATAAAGGGGACCCATCAAATGGACGGTGTTGATGTTCAACACACATCATGGTAAAGCTTGTGGTGGGGCCATAGTTCAAGCCAAAATTTCAAGCACAATAGGCAACGTCCTCTGGATGTTTACGTGCATGGTTCTTTTATATATATATATATATATATATATATATATATATATATATATATATATATATATATATATATATATATATATTGTTTTGATAGGTGGAGCCCGCCTAAGGAGTATCTAATCCGTTGATTGGGTTCTAGGGCTCAGGAAAGGTCCAATGTCTTGACGCACCGAAATATCACAAATGGCCCTAATGATCTACCCTATTAAATTAGTCTTTATGCTGGTGTGGCCTACTAGAAAGTTGGGTTGGCTTCATTTTTCGGATTAACGCCTAAAATGAGGTGGGAAATGGGATGGACGGTCCTGAATGCAATCCTCATACACCATGCTTCATACATTAGAGGTATAATATAATACTTTATAATTTTCATTCATGCACAGATGCATGCATATATATATATATATATATATATATATATATATATATATATATATATATATATATATATATATATTATTATTATTTTTTTCTTTTTTTTTTCTTTTATTAAAACAAAAGTCCAGGGCCTGATGGCCCTTGATGGACGGCCTGGACGAGCCACATCATAAAGGTGGGGCCACATACATGGCCCACCAACTGGAGTAGGGTGAGGCCTACCTGCTGACGCAGGGCCCACCTGCATTTTGGCAAAGCCCACAGGCATTTTGGCAGGGCCCACAAGCAGCCCATCTTTGCTGCAACGTGCCCAGCGTCCCACCCCCTGGCAACGTGGAGACAGCCACCGTTGCAGACCATTTTTGGAGGCCGTTTCTGGCCCTGTTTTCAGCCCCAAACGTGGCTCTTTTCCGGCCATTTTTCGACCCATTTCAGAGCTCAACCCAGGTACGGTAGCTGCCACTTTCACAGTTCAAAGATGGCCCGAAACAGGGTGTTTTCATCCCTATTTCTGGATAATTTTCAGCCCGATTTTCAGGCGTACTGCAGCTCGTTTGCAGGCCATTCCTAGCCCATGTTTCAGCCTCTATCTGGGCCATTTATACATCGTTGTTTGGCCCCCAAAACAGGGCCATACTCAAGCCGGTTTCGGTCTTGAAACAGTGCCTGAACGCAGGCCACCTCCAACTCAAAAACAGGGCCTGCCTTTGGCTATATGCACAGTCCCTTCTGATGGGTATTTTTCAGCCATGCACA
The DNA here is from genome assembly GCA_030180095.1 of Magnolia changhungtana. Taxonomy (NCBI): domain Eukaryota; kingdom Viridiplantae; phylum Streptophyta; class Magnoliopsida; order Magnoliales; family Magnoliaceae; genus Magnolia; species Magnolia changhungtana. The sequence goes on along the minus strand of JASAUF010000434.1, from coordinate 3,904,061 downwards.
TGTGTGGTGAGGTGTGATGGAGCTTACTGTGGGTTTATTTTGGAGTTTCATTAACAAAAGGAAGGGCAAGGTTCTACCTTTCTCTGTTGGGTCTGATCTGGTCTCGGTTTGTCACGCACACACCCACCAGTCTCACCTACTCCTCCTTTCCATCCTCTCTCAAATGGTGTTGCTGTGTACACGAAAAACGCCCTTCCTTCCCTCTGTTTTTCCTCTCCTTTTCCTCACTTTTCTCTCCCTGCTCCCTTCCTTACTTTTCTCTCTGTGTGAGGTTTGAGAGGGCTGGGCCTCTCGTTATATAGGCAGAGAGAAAGGAGGCTCGACGTTGGGTCTTTAATGCAGCCAGGAGACAGCAGCTGCGTCGCCGCCCTCCCTACCCTAAAAAGTAGAAGCCCCAGACATTTCTGCATAGCCTCATGATGAGGGAATGGACGGTCCATCCTCATCTCAGTTGTTTCTATGAGCGGGTCAAAATCCTTATACGGTTTTGATTAAGGGACTCATGTGAGTGAAATGAACGGTTTGGATTGTACGAAAAGTCCCACAGATGGCCCAATCTGAGCCTTCAAGTTTTCCAATTTCAAAATCTTAAAATTTGCAGGAGGAATCTGCATTTTGCATAAGTTGTGTACACTATTTTTTTTTAGGTGTACATGCATTATGTATGGGGTCCACCTTGATGTTTCCAACAGATCTACTCCGTTCATTAGTCTGGATATGTCCTATTAGATCAAGGACCGAAATATGAAGGAGGTTAAAGTAGTGGGTGGCCTACATCATCAGTCAACGTGGGAATGAAGAGGTTAATATGGAAAAATTCATTCCTGTAGATTCTTGGTTTGCGAATGACTAGGATCCAGCATTATGTTTGGTGGGATTCACTATGGTGATCTTTTGGGAGATCCATTCCACTCAACGACTTCAGCTCGCTCTGTGGACCCATCGGCCCAAATTTGAAGTAGTTGGGAGATATTGGTAGGCCACATGTTGAGAAAGAACGTGTGAGCAAAATCTACGGTTTCACGTTGTGTGCATGTGCCATGAGTTTTGGATTATATTATTACAATTATACCCCTATCCATTATTACAACTTCCGCAGTCAGTATCCCCTAGCTGCACCGTGTAAATAAGATGAAATTTCGCTAAAGTTTATTATTTTCCGTACTCTTCCTAATGTCTAAATTTGAACCTTGATCGCTTATGGACGATTAAAATACTACTTCCACGGATTATGTTACTCCAGGTTTTAATACGATGTTTACATATGTCTAGTTGCAATATTATTCGGTAGTTTGGACCCGTGTTCTAAGATCTTCAAACTGAGTGGTTTATTTCAATGTTTGGATGGCCCGTTTAACGGATCCGAATATGACTGGGGTCAGATGACTAGCTAAAAATAAGGGAACTTGATGGTTAGCACTCTTACTATGTATGTAGGTAGGTATACGGTCAGTTTCGTAAACGGACAATATGTAAAGCGGGTTTCAGGAGGATTAGGGGTAAAGCATGTATATCGTCGGATTAGAGTGTCTTATTCACACGTGTAAGTTTCTCAGATTGTAATTCTAATGGTGAGTTAAGCATATTCATATGGTGTGAACAAGATGAACAGACTAGGATCTTGGTCTGATAAGTGTATGGACGGATGTAGGGATCAAGTAGCTAAATTAATGTGATCTAAGGGCTGAAATTTGATGTGTATGGTTAATTTATGATAATTAGGCCTGGTATAAAGTTTCACATGAAACGGATCATGAGAACCTTGTGAGTCGGAATTTAGGGTATAAGTTGATGGCATTTTCGTAATTATTACTGATGTGTGAGTTTTGGGAAATCCAATGGCTCTACATGGTTATAGGCACGTTTTTAAGAAGTTCTTACAAAAGAATATATATCTAAATTATTATGGATAGGGAATTATTCATCGTGTTATTCATGGGAAAGTACTTACGTCAAATCATGTGATGAATGGCCTTGTTTTGAATTTCAAGGGTCAGATGGCTTGATCTATAAATGGAGATCATTCCCAGTGGATAGATTAGTGTCGGGGAATGGATGTAAGGTCAGAATAGCTAGGTTGATGTCGTACACATGTATGTATCAAGTTAAACTTCATAGTAATACTCGAGTACTGAAAATACGGGGTGTTACACCATCATTATATCACAAGCATAGATGCATTCATTACACACAGTACTTCACTTGTGCATCATTATGTATATATTATATGTGCATCATCATTACCAGATGAGCGGCCCATTTCCCATGTTCATGTGCCACATTGCTACAAGCGACATGGAAATCAGATTACGTACTTAGTAAACTCCTTTGAGCCAATCTCAAAAATATGTGGTTTATCCATGTCGTGCATCCATATGGCCCACTTGATATTCAAGCTCACCAGATGGATGGACGGTTTCGATACAACACACACCTCGTGATAAGATCCATATGTGTTGCTGACTGCCTAGTTCTCCATGTGGATAGACGATTTAGATACAACACATATCTTGCCATTTGAGTAATACATGAACATTTTATAGCACATGGATACAACACATGGATACAATACATAATTTGCATATGGATACAACACATGATTTGCATATGGATACAACACATAAATATAGCACATGAATATTCAATGTGGGAAATATTCAATGCTAACGTACAAGAATACAACGATGGAAATTCATGGGTTGTTGACGTACATGAATACAGCTATGGCAAACACTAGCCAATTCGTGTACAGATGCTATGTATCTAGTTGAAGTTGTCTATCAGAACAACATGTGTACACGTGTACACGTGCACATCTGCCAACATATGTACACAGGTGTACATGTGCACATTAGGCAAGTATTCGTGCACACGTGTACATCATCCAACATATGGAGAAATTTTTCTAAACTTGTGTACACGTGTACATCATTCAACATACGTGCATATACATTTGTGTACATGTACATGAGCCATCACGTGTACAATAGTCATCACATGTACAACAGCCAACAATTCAAGTATGGTGGGATACTTCACCAGTAGCTATGTTTTAGTGGTTGACTTCAATTCAACAACTATTTAGTTGGTATGATGCACACGTATTGGGTATATGCTACATACTTTCATGGTTTGGTAATCCACACCGCTGGTAGATTGAGTTGCACCATGGATGGATTATACCCTACAAACTTTCCTTCATGGACAATCTTAACCTTTCCATCTGTGGTCTACCATTGGACGGTCGATTATAGAAAAAACACAACAACAGTCCACATTCAACATTAAAGTGGGAGTATATATCTGCTGTAATGTATATTCATGGGGTACATCACGTGGATTTTTTATTGTACAGTAATCATATATGGACCCACTTATCAGAATAAGAATGCGTGTACTTAGCCATTCCGTTTTTCTAATACATCAGCCAGTGGTGTATTTCAATACAACAACACTAGTCACTAATAGCTATGTTGTATTTCAATACAACAACATCAGTCAAACCGATCTCTACGTTTGCTTGAGATATGGCATAACGTAGACTAGCCATTATGACGCCCCACGTGTACAAAAGTTATGGTATGACATATATTTGTGATGTACACGCATGTGATACATTACTTGGATCATTCTGTGAATCAACAAAATGATATACATGAACTAATACCATTTGAAAGCCTTGGATTCCAATTTAAAAAGAAAGGATGGGCCACTTACCATTTTAGATGATAAGAATCGGAGATCCGCCGTTGAAATGCTCTGATACCACTGTAAGTATATAGTGGAAGGTGAGCCCTCAAGATCTGACGGTCTACACGATAATTGAAACCCTCACAAAGCAGAAAAACGGTGTTCCAACAGCCCGTCTGTCTACTACTGGAGCAGATGGAACTATTCACACCTCTGATCCTACGGTATATAGTGGCCCCGAATGGCAATCTATGGATCAGATCATTCCAAGGACAAGCCAAGATAGACAGACTATAGCGCACTCTATTTCTCTCTATATACTCTCGGTGTTTCGTATATCTGTGCGAGAGAGAGCGCATCCGTTTTATAGGAAATGAAGGAGATGGGATAGACCAGATTATCCGGTCTTTTCCCAACCTCCTATCCAAAATCAAATTCAAAATTGAATTTGAAATCTAACGGAAAGTAAAAACCTCGGAAGAAGTCTAATCATATGGGACCCACCCACTAGTGAATGCTCACAAGTGGGCTCCATTGGTCTACGTCTAACACATTGAATTGAGACCTCCAAAACATTTTCATTTTCAGTAAGGGATTCCTTAAAAGGGAGATCCATTTTCAGTCATCCAAGCAGTCAGCTTACATGATGGGGTCCGCTACAGATGGGGATTTCCCCAAAATATCCAATGTTGGAAGATACTAACCCTTCGGCATTAAACCATTCTAAAAGTGGTCTTTGCTGTATTCTTTTTTTCTTAATCATCCGTCAGTGACTTACTCAGTCCGTGCCGCTCCACTAAATGAATGGTTTGGATCATCAAACATGGCCCAGATATAGAGAATCTTGCATGATAATAAACCATATTCAAAAAATATATATAAAAATCTATATACATGTTGGTGAGCAAGACCTACTATTCATTCTTTCTAAGACGCATGCATCAAGATTAGCATGCCCCAACCCGATTATTAGGTTGGCCTAAGTGTTAGGGCCGGGGCCACTGCATCACTTAACTGGGCCTTTGATTTTATGTACAAGCCTGCTCCAGCACGGCCCAGGATAGATCTTTTCGCAGTTTGTTTCAAAATCAGGCTCATACTCAGCCCACCACCCTCTACTATAAACCCGGGCTCCAAAACCCAATGAGCCAAACCTGGCCCCTCACTCACATGATTAAAAGATCCGGTGACCCGATTCACTCATTCAGCTATAAGTCGAGTCCGGGTGACCATAGTTCAAAAACTTGAAAATTCAACTCGATTCGATTTCTAATAAGATTGGGTCGACTGGAAGACTCGACTCTATATTTTTTACAATTAAACTTACAATATTCAATGCATTTAAATATTTTTGAAAAAATGTACATGAATAAAAATACTTAAAACAAGATGAAACTAGCTTTCAGAGATGAACTTGGCTCTTCGATTCTTACTTTTTAATTTTTAATTTTTAATATTTTTAGTTTAAAAGTAAGAGATGTATGGCTGAGTAAGTGACTCGCTGACTCTAATGAGTCGACCCATTTGCAAAAATTTTAAAGATTTAACAGCTTAAAACTAATGCGTGCCAGAGCTTGGTTGGGGTAAGGATCATGTACGTGCCCCACATGTGCCATACATGAGAGGGGATTGATATAACTGTGCCAGGGATGTGTGTGTGGGGGGATTTTGAATACCACAATGGGAAAGGAATCTAAAATTAGTCATACCACATGAAACAATGGGGATTGAAAGCCTGTGCGACGGAAGTTTTTGTATCAGGATGATATTTGTTCCTACAGTTTATCTAAGTGGTAATAACCATACGAACGGGTTGGATGGCATATAAACATCATGGTAAGCTCCAAGAAGATTTCAATGATGGACGTTTCATTTCCCACATTTTAGTTTGTAGTAGCCCGCCTGAGTTTTGGATCTACCTGATTTTTTATAATCATATCCTATTGTGGTCTGTAAAAATAAATGGATGGAGTGATTTGTCATAGACACCTCTGTGGGGTCCAGCACAGGTATATATATAATATATGTGATGGGGCCATGTGCAATGTACTCTCTTATGCGTGTTTTTACAAAAATAAAATATGATCCAAGCAGCATGTGTACCTAATATTAGAAACATGTGAATGGAATAGAAAGCTTAAGTTTTTAGAGGCATGTTTGTCTCGAAAAACTGTGGACCACCTGATCAATGACCAACCCAACTCTTGGTTCAGGGCATTTATATGCCAGTGCCCCTGATTTGATGGATGGATTGGTTCTCAGACTTATTAGGTCATTATGGCATATTTGTGTCATGAATATTGTTGTTGCTCAGATCCGATCGATCCTGCTTCACCTCAAGCGAGTCACCAAGTACCTGCAATTTAACAGAGAATAAGAGAAGACACTGTAGGCACCGATTAAGGCTGAGGATCCTCTGATGCCTAAGTCAAGTCTATGGACTTACAATAGAGGTAGTAGAATCGGGATAGTTGTATGTCCCCTTTACCCATAGCAAGGGATATATTTATAGGCTTTATAGGCAGTTTACGTATCTGAGTTGATTTGTTGGATATGCTGGAGAGGCCTATATTTGAGTCGGACTCTAATTTCAAAAATATCTCTGACTTTATCTCGATCAGCGTGATTTTCAGTTATAACCTCGTCAGATCAATCCTATCTTTATATAAGATTCTCTTTGGATATTTATATTCTAAGGTCAAGGCCGGTATCCGATATCGATGCTGGTACCTGAGGTCGGGTTGGGGGCCAAAGTGACAATTGAGGTTGAGGTAGAAAGTAGCGGACACCAAAGGTCGGGGTGATTTTCCAGCCCTCAAGCAATATAAAAAGTCATCGAGTCTTGTTGCTCAGCTCATCTGTCTCATACATTTGTTTAGCTCAATTTTACACATAACAGTGGCCCCCCCTACTTCCGAGCTTTATATTTTATGAGCTTAGGAAGTAACGTTTGAACTAATGTGTGAGTGAGGAGTCTTGATTCTTTAACTAGAGAATGTCAGCTCATTCCATGTATGTTTCTTAATTTTGTTGCTTAGTAGTTAATGCGGGAATTGGAAAGGGACAGGCCTACTGCGATGATCGAGGAGGATATTACGATAGTATCTCTGTATGAGGAGTCATGCATAGCGTGGCGAGCGTCGTTTTGTTTTTATGTGTGGGTGGTCATGTATGATGACTTAATAGATATAATAGTCGAGCATGTACGTGTTTAGGTTACGTAGCTTGTAAACAAAATATTGAGAACGAGGAACCTTTTCCCTTCAACTAGGGGACATTTTTCATGGTCAAACGTGTAAAGTTGCGAGCATAGTAACGAAAACCGTAGGAATGAGAAAAGAGCACCTTCTTCCCTTTAACTAAGGGAGGTCACTCACAGTCAAGCATGTAGATAAAAACGGTAAATAATTTAGTAGAAATAAATTGGAGAACCATCTTCCATTTAACTGAGGAAGGTTTCTAATAGTCAAGCACAAGTAACTTCTACCGAGGCGATCAGTCGAGCACAGTCATTTCACCCGTCATAGTTCCTCATGGGTAGTAGATCTTTAAATGATCGACGTTCCATAGATAAGGTAAGAGCTTACCCTCCATGTCTTCTAGTCAATACATCCCTTGTAATGCATCCATGTATTCTAGTTAATACGTCCCTCAATACCTAAGGTCGAGGTTGGCCGATGAGCCTCATTACCGAACTTGGTTAATTAGTTCATCTCGGTCATCAGGTTTCCTTGCTCAGCCTAGCTTCCCTAAGTACCTGATCCGGTGTGGTGTTCAAGGGATTGTACCAATGAAAGCGGCTTTCCATATGTCAGTTAATATGCTAGACTCGGTTTTGGCCATCCTCCTTCTTTATTTTAGTGTTAGTGGCAGAGGGCTCTCCTTCCTCCTTTAGCTTCATGTCTTTAGTCAAGTTGTTTCCTCCTTGAGCAGCTCTCTGGGAACTAAAGAGCTCCTCTATATTAGAATATTTTTTAGATCGGTTAAGTAGTTTGGGGTCTTGCAAATCAAGAAGAGGAACTTTCCTTGTTTAAGGTCTGCAACCATGACGGACAAAGCTATCTGGTCAGAGTAACCGTCAACCTGGACTGCCTCGACATTGAAGCAAATGATGTAATCTCTCATTAGCTCGTCCTCCCGCTACGTGATCGTGAGGAGGTGAATTAATGTATTTCTTCTTTTTTTCCTACTGACGAACTGGGAGATGAATGCTTTGTTGAGTTGAGCAAACGAGCTGATGGACTTTGGCTTCAGGTGTTTGTACCATTTTCGTGCAGCCCCTGACAAGGTCAGGGAGAATGCTCTGCACATCACGGCCCCCGAAGCTCCATGAAGCTCCATCCAGTCTCTAAAAGATTCAAGGTGTTCAATGGGATCCCCTGCCCCTATTGAAAGGGTGATCTAGGGCATCCGAAATCTAGAAGGTAATTGGGTCCTTATGATGTCGTTTGTGAACGGGGCTCAGCTTCCTCAAGCAAGGTGTCAACGGAGGCAGACGCCTTTGCTAAGTAAGCCTGTTAGATATCTCTGAGCTGGTCCCAGATCTCTTTCAACTCCGCTTCCCACAGAACTGCATTTTCTATTATGACTTCAGGAGCTTTTTCCCGCCTTTTCTTCTCCAAAGTGTGGCGCAAATTGTACTCAGAGAGCTCGGGTGTCTCCACCGTTTGGGTGGGGACGCACTTGCTCTGTGCCAGTTGATCTTACACCACGTAGGAGTTGCGAGGTGGTTATGGAGGTCGAGATTGCTCGGTTGTTGCCCCTAGTTTCACACCTTAGTTGTCGGGGAGGGGGTGTTGCCTTTCTAATATTCACATAATGTGTTCATTATTGTTAGTCAGGGCCTTGACTTGGTTCTCTAGGGAGATGAGCCGACCTCTCCTGTTGCTAGATCTTTGCATGGCCATCAGGGGATGAGGGTTGGTGTGATGATTGAAATGCGAGGCTTGAAAATCATTGGGTTGTTCCTTCGATGCAGTGATTGGTTCTGTGATGGCCGCCAATGCCCTTCTTTTCCCTTTCGCCATTGTGGGATAGGAGGAAAGGATGCGAGCAGCCCTAGCGCAAGAGGAGCTTTAAACATCTTTGATGTCATTCCCACAAACGGCGCTAAACTGTTAATGATCAAATCTGGTCGATCTTGCTTCACCTCCTGCAAGCCGTTAAGTACCTGCAATTTAATGGAGAACAAGAGAAGACACTGGGGGCGCCGATTAAGACCGGGACCCTCCGATACCTAAGTCGGACATATGGACTCACAATAGGCATAGTAGAATCGGGATAGTTGTTTGTCCCTTTTACCCATGGCAAGGGGTGTATTTATAGGCTTTCTAGATAGTCTACATATCTGAGTTGATTTACTGGATATGCTGGAGGGGCTCGTATTGGAGTCGAACTCTAATTTCAAGAATATCTCTGACTTTACATCGATCGACGTGGGATCAAGCCTAAAATGATGTTGAGAAATGTATGGACGGCATGCATAAAACACATACATCATGCATTGCATCAAAAGTGGTGGATTCTCTTCCTTTGTTGGTTACACCTACTACAGATTTGCCACCTGCTAAGAAGCAAGCACTGGACAAGGAATTTCAACCAACTTCTCCTTCCATGTCTGGAACTATCATTGGTGTGTATGACTAACATTTGGATGTTTTGTGTTTTCAGTCGTCTTTATGTTGGCAGATTGGAATTAGATTTTTTTTTTTTTTTTTTTTTTTTTTCCACTTTTCCACCCCAAAACACATTAGATGCCCTCATCCCAAATTGCAAGTGAGATAAGAATGGTAGTGCATGCTTTGTATCCCACCTGTAGTTTGGGGTGGAAAAGTGTGGGAAAAAAAAGGAACCCGCCTAATGTGGTTGTCACTTCCTGAACCACCCAAAATGCTTACTGGATTGGTTCGTCTGAAAATGCCTGACCAATCCCAATCCATGAGGACATCCATATTGGCTGGTGTATTTAACTGGTACCCTTTCACTCCAGCATCTTTATCTTCATCAGTTTAAGGCATGATGGTTGCTCTAGATGGTTACTTGAATGACTCCCTTGTACTTCAGAGAGCAATCTGCTAGGCCTGCAATTTTTATTGTTAGCCATGTGCTGTTTCTTATTAGTGCTTTTGTATCGAAGTTTAGGTCTTGGTAGCTTTATATGAGGATGTGAAATATCACATGGATTCAGAGAAGATGTAGTATGCCAACATGCACCTTGATTGAGGGTTTGTTTGGTTGCACCAAATTAGACTGATTAATCAGAAAATCACCTTCAGTTGGTATCAATGTATTATTTAGGAAGTTATTTGTGTGGATTCATCAGTTAATTCTCGACAAAAAAGAGCTTTAACCAATGTTGCTAGTAGCCTGTCTCTGTTCTGTCTCCCTGCTCAATGGTCTATTGCTAGAAAGGAGTTCTCTTGCATAAGGGAGTGGAATATGTAGTGGTGTGCTGGGTTGTGTTCTTTCTTCTATTGTTTTTCTGCCTTTAATTTTTTAACAAAATTTCAACCTTCATTAAATAAATAAATAAATAAAAGGAAAGAAAGGAAAGAAAGAAAAAAAGAACAAAGAAAAGAAGACATCTCTTATTGCATATGGAAAACCTGTCCCTTGGTCCAGATAGAACTAGCTGATTATCTTCCATATATGTATTTATAGGGAATCAGTTTGCACATGCTTTACATCGAACTTGTCGTCATGGATTAAACTCTATATTGCTCCTTTTACAGAACAGACAATGCGGTAAGGAATCGCTTATCTAACCTTTGCAAGAAACGAGCAAAACATGAGGCATTGTCAAAGGAGAACAACAATGTATACGTCACTCCAAATAACAACATGGTTGTATTTCAAGATGGCTGCATAGCAGCTAGAATGTCTGCATCAATAGAACTATAAAGAAAATCAGGTATAGAATACATTGGGGTTTGCCCACTCTCAATAACAATAGAATCCAATCTTTTACATATTTGTAGAGATTGCTCACAAAACAGTTTCTAAGCATATGTATTACCCATATCTCAGACTTACACAGAAAATTACACCATGAAAGAAGGATTCCTTGGGGGCTGTGGAACAGAAAAACAACAACTAAGACCTCCTCTGGCAGTGCTGGTTCAAAACTTAAATAAATTGGGCAACTTGCCAATGCAGCATCATGCCACCAACAATGATCCAGCCTGCACTGATGGTAAACAATCTCGAACTTCAATTTTCTTCTTCTTATCTTTTTTATTTCGAAAAATCCAATTAGATTCCTGTTTCATGTACTAGAAGCATTACTGACATTACCTATTTCAACATGTACTGCAACTACTTTCTTTTTCAATCCAAGGAGCCATTTGGACTGCACACTCTCCTCTTTTCCACTAATTCTGTCTCAAGCCATTCTCTCTTCTTGCAGTAAGATTGATGGACTAGGGAACAACGGAACATTGAGTCTCCAGCTATCAAGCCTCCTCTCACTGAAATATTTGTGAGTATGATTCAGATAGAAAATGCATGTAACTAATTTCCTTTCATTTCTTCAAGTTCAGATTCAAAAAATTCTGGGGAGAACTTCAGAAGTAGAGATTTTTCTTTTGGGTTTCTTAAGATTAATGAATAATTAGTGAACAATTTGCATGTTGTTCACAAATAATTTGTGTATCATGAAAACCGTGAATTATTCAGGATCTCCGTCGCTCTCTCTCCATTTATCTTTGTCTATCTAGCTATCTACTAATTTATTTTGAACTGTTTTCCTTGTATAGTGATGCTGGATTCAATAGCATTCACATTGAAATTCCTTTCAATTTACCCCCCAATGCCACCCATATGTAAGAACCTTTTTATTGTTTTTTTTTCCTCCTTCAGTCATGTTATTGTCTTCTGTTTTTGACTTTTTCTTTTCTTTTCTTTTGCAATGCAGAAATTTGGCATTCAATCAAATCAACTAGAACATCCCATCCTCCTTGGTTTCTATGAAATATCTCTACTCCCTGTGAGTTTATCTTGTTGAATAAGAACTAAAAAATGTTTTGGTTTATCAATATGCGACAGATTTTCATGAATCACATTTTATCTGAATGCATGAATCTTAGCCACAATTCCCTATCTAGGCCCATTGGAAACATATTTACAGATCTGCCAAATCTAAAACAATTCTAAGATTTGTTTTAAGATTTGAAACAATACTTTTGCTATGTAGAAAAGTAGATGAGAATTTAGGTATCTATATGTAATTTGTTTGGTCTCGATTTTGAGTACTTGTTTTTCTTTAGAATCAAAATTTACCAATTGAATTCGACCCAAATTTCAGTGTTTAAATATCTTTTCAGGGATCTATCTTACAACAATTTCAGTAAAGATTTGCCAGTCTCATTCAGTAATTTGACCAATCTTAACATTCTTTAAGCATGACAATAGACCTATACTTGTTCTAATCGCAAATGTAATTGTTCTGCATTCGTCTCCTTTGTTAATACTTTAACGGGTTACATTTCTAGCCTGAGCTCGACCTACTACCCATTTACCTTAATCCAAACTCACCTTAATAGCAGGCTGCCCCGACCCATTGTCACCCCTAAGACACGGAATCATTTGTCTTTGAGCCAAAAGAGATGGTCCTATATGTCAAGACTTCATTTTAATTATTGTCAAACGAATTGATAGGCAATGGGAGCACTAAATTTATGGAGTAGACCACCATGCATGTTCTTGCAGTTTCTTAAATGTTGGTAGCTCATCCACCTTCTATGCTGATTTACATCAATCCAAACATTCCAGACTGTCCAAATCATAGGAACCATCACTGATGGAGTGTTTGCTAAAAATCAAGTCTACGGAGCGATCATAACCTTCTAATTGCCCTGGTAATAATTCAACGACCTTTATGAGATGGTCGAGATTTTCCAATGAGTGGAATCTTTAGGATGTGCCCTCTCCAAGATGGGTCCTGGGATTTACAAGGGCAAGATCATCTTTCCTGAACCGATCACATACAAGCCATATGGCACCGTAATCCTTACCATGCAAATAGTACATCCCATCATGAATCTCGCTCATTTCCTAAATCACGTTGATCCACTCATTAGATGGGCCCCATCTGTAGGCTGAGTCATACAACCTTTGTTTGTAGGGTTCAAAGTTCATTCTGTGTTGATTGAATTGTAAATTTGTTTGATTTGTTCTCTTATTATCTTGTAAATGTAGGCTTGATTAAGTAACTTTAGAAATATAGATTTATATGTTGAATGTTTAATTCTTTAAACTCTTGAGCTATATAATTGTTCATTTCAATATACTAATTGATTTTCGTTTCCCTTTCTTAGTCATTTCATTTATGTTCTCCCATTTCATGGGCTGCAGGTCAACCAGATTCGCTAGGATTCAAGGGATTCAATGCTCATCGGGGGATTCAATGCTCATCGGGCCCATGACCAACCTTATACAGACCAAACACAACCAACTATGCAACAATCATTTAGTGCAAAACTTTTTGCTGATATTGTTAGCCGAACAAGAGAATAAATTAGGAATTTACATCAATTCAATCTCCTCATTTGCCTTCTTTTAGTGAAAATAGTTCTCGGGAAAGGTTTTCTATTAGCTAGACTAATCTCATAGGAAACAAAAAGAGGAAGTACATTCTATCATGGCCAGGTGGCAACTTGGGATTGGGTAATATACAATCCATTTTTTATGGAAATAGAAATTTTATATATTTGGGATTTGGAGGATAGATCTGATTTTGATTTCTTCCTTTTCTTTTGTGTAGACTTACCTTCTCAAATAGGTTGGTTGGTTGGTTTAGGGCATTAGATAAATAGGTATAGCTAGTTTTGGATGTGTATGATGATTAGTCAATTCATTTTCATTATTATTATTTTTAATTTAAAGAGAAAACGCCGACAGCTTTAGCCATACCAATGATTGTAGCTGTCGAAAACACCGACAGTTTAAATCCGTCGGCGAGAAACGCCGACTCCCCCTTTCCCGACGGCTCATCTGATGGATAAAAAGCCGTCAGGGAAGGTCAATACCGATGGCTTTTGGCTGTCAGCGTTGCCTTTGGCAATAACGATTCATTGCGGATATTTTTATTCAGAGTTCGAGGTCGAGCTTGGTACCTGGGGCCAAAGTGACAAGTGAGGCTGAGGTAGAAAGTAACACCAAAGGTCGGGGTGATTTTCCGGCCGTCGAGTATTATATAAAGTCACCAAGTCTCGCTGCTCCACTCATTTGTCTTACGCATTTATTTAGCTCCATTTTACCCATAATAAAAATGAACTTTAGTACACACCCCGGCTTATCAAAGCTCACATCATATATATGCCATGTCTATAAGTTTTAGATGATTGCATACCAAGGTTCATACTCCGCCAGTGTATCAAATAACTCTGCTTATGCAATCGCTTCTCCAACCTCCATTGCTACATCTTAATAACCTCTTTCTATCTCCATGTTCACGAACATGCTGCTTTTTCAGCACATATTAATTCTCAAATAAAACATTTTTTATTGAGTAGATCTAACACAACTAGTTGGACGACAGTGTCCCACTACGCTAGTGCATAGCTAGCAATGTCGTGGGTGTATGACATCCAACCTATCCAACTAGTTGTTCCACCATACCTAACACAAGAATCAGACCAATCCACTTATCAAGTGGCCCACAATGCATACCTTGAATCAAACGAGTGTTGCAGGAGTCAAATGAGTCACGAATCAGAGGTTAGGATTTTGTGCAAACAATCTGATTCTGGGATTATGGTCTAGTTAGAATGCGTTCCAAAATTTATGTATTTTAATCTCAGTTAATGTATGGAAACAAGTAATCTTTAAACAACCGAGGGAAGCGATGAAATCTCATTGAAAATTAAGATGACACATCCACAGGAAGCTCAAGTTTTCAGTTTGAACAAGCGTGGCCATCCATCGGCTACACCTCACCGTGTATATTTTACAGTCCAAAGATAACGGTAGTCCACTCAGGTGTGCCACCATCTTCGAAATAAGATGACCGGTTAGAAAAGTTCCATGTACCTTTTTCACCATTTTATATTGTTTTCAGTTAAATCTGGCCTACATGACCAGTGGAGCGATCTGATCATACATGGTGATGTGTGGCTTCAAAACATATGCTCATGCAATGGCCATTGCTTGCTAACTAATATAGACAAATATTTCACTTAACCAATCTCAAGAGTTACAATAAACCTTATAGCTAGAAAGACCGGCACAAGAAAAATCATATATCGTGTGGGAATTGATACACTTATCAGATATTAAACTGATATGAACATATAGTAAACTCGAAGCAAGAATAACTCGTTCTAACAATTCTAAGAAAAACTGATAAAAAAAATTTAAAAAAAAAAAAAAAAAAAAAAAAAAAAAAAAAAATCCTCTTGGACACTCTCACCGCAACATATATGAGGGGTCACTATTAGCCACGCGATCTTTTTGTATGTCTTTGAATGAAGGAAGCAAACTGGGCTTGATGTTATCTTTTTCCCACTCTAAACCATCCCACCATTCTTTCTCCCCACGTGTCTCCGGTAGAGAATTCTGAGTGCTATGAAGAGAAAGAGGGAGCTTCTTCAACTTTGGGCAGTTAATCACCTCGACTACCTCCAAGGAAGGAAAATCCATTGCATAGCTACAGATGTTCTTTAGTTTTGGAAGGTCCTCCAGCTTTATAGCTTTCAGTTGCATTAGGCCTTTGTCTCCCACCTCTTCATCATCAGCTGCCTTGCTTATTACTTCTTCTAGCACATCACAACTCCTTATCTCAATTGTTTCGAGACTCTCAAGTTGTAGCAAACCAACGATTTTCTTTAACTTGGAACAATTGGAAATATGTATACGGTTCAGGCTTCTGAAGCACAGGCGGCCCACATGAATGCAATTTAAGACTGAGAGACAATCAAATCGGAGCCATTCTAAGCTCGAAGCAGGATAATCATCATCGCTCTCCCCATCCGCACCAATCGTCGCCTCCTCCAACGTTCTGGAATCTTCAATAAAAAGTCTTTTAAGACTCCTCATTACTGTAAGACGGGATGATAGTTGGGTGGAGATAGTCCAGCCCTTGCACCCTGTCAGTTGTAGATACTGAATCATGTTCCGCATCTTGCTAGATCCAAGTAACCTTTCAAGAGAATGCACAGTTGATATGGTGATTCCAAGATGAGTTAAACGTTCCAGGCCTTCCAACTCAGTCATATTGAATCCACTGCTCCCTTCTTCCGAGTTTAAATACAAACTTCCAAATAGGTTAATGACTCTTAACTCAGGAAGTCTGGAGATTAGCCCATGAGGAATTCTTTCCAAACACAATGTACTCTCTAACTCCAACTGCCTCATCTTTACTAGATTTCCTATCTCTTCAGGCAATGATGTTATACCTGTGGCTGATAGATTGAGATATCTTAGCTCTGCCAAGTTACCGATCCCTGGCGGAAGCTCGGACAGAACGATCGATGTACCTGACAGATCCAAGACCCTAAGAAGAGGCATCAACTGAAAAAAATCAGTGTGGATCTTTTCACAATGATTCCATTGGAGCATCAAGGTTAAGAGGTTGGGGCATTGAGGAGTCTCCATTAGTTCACTTATGTTATTATTCATTAGAGATATCCTCTCAGCCTCCTTCCACCTTTCAACCTCTGGTGCTTCACTCAGTCTAACGCCCGCTTGCACCAAAAACTTGTTCTTCTTCTCCCCGCACTCAGAAGCTATCCATAATGCAAGGTCACGTATCACGTCGTGCAACTTCACCTGTGTTTTTTCATCAGAACCACTCTCCAACAAACACACAGCCTTTAATCTTCCAATGAGATCATGTCCCTTATTACGAGCTTGATCAAGATCATTATCCCACCCATCTAAGAATCCTTCACTTATCCAGTAATCTATAAGTTCTTCTTTGCCAATGGAGTAGTCCTCCGGAAACAGTGCGCAGTACAGGAAACATGATTTAATGGTGTCACCACTGAGATTATCATAACTGAATTTCAGACGCAAAAGAATTGTATCATCCATGCCTGATATCTCTGATGGTGGCCTGCTGGTGCTCAGAACTGATATTGCGTGCTTCCATTCCTGTGGTGTCTTCTTGCATGCCATGGCCCGCCCGATGGCAATGAGCGCAAGGGGCAGACCCTTGCACTCTTTAGCAACGCTCTTGGCAAGGATTGGTATCTCTGGATGAGAATTCATGGCCTCTTCTCCAACATTCTGTCGAAATAGGTCCCATGCTTCCTCCTCCTGGAGGCATTCTACTTTGACCTTCTTGTCGACAGCCATGAGGCCACAGACATACTCAAATCGTGTGGTGAAGACGACCTTGCTCCTGTTCCGGCTGCCTGGACGAGGAATTCCGATCATCTCTAGATCCAGCCAGTCCCACATATCATCGAACAACAGCATGAATTTCTTCCGTTTCAGGACGTTGTGAATATCTTGAGCCCGTGTCATGTCATTACCTTCATTCTCTGGCCAAGACAAGCCCAACCGCTTGCCAATATCCCTCTGAATATTTCCCACATTTAATTCTTTAGACACCACCACCCAAATCACAACATCAAATTCATGGCTTCTTACAAGGAATTCGTTGTTGACCTTTTTCAAGAGAGTCGTCTTACCGACTCCCCCCATTCCATATATACCAATAACATTGCCTTCTCTAAGCCAATCAAAAGTCTTCTCCAACATCAAGTCCATGCCCAGAGCTGATGTGCTAGGCTTCTCTTCAATCGCATCAGGAAGCATCTTCTCTGCCACTACATCGAAGGAAACTCCTTTGCTTGTCAACTCAACCACATCTGTCAGCTTCATCGCCACCCTCTTGCCAAGCTTGTAGCCCGACCAACAATTGGGACGGCAATTCCCAAAACACCTCGTTGTTTGCTGAAAAGATTCTTCCATCGCGTTCACTTCTCTTTCGGTGCCTTCTACTCTTTCTAGCCACCATTGCACATGGTCTTTTCTTTTGAGTAGCTGCCTTTCGGCGACATCCACCTTTCTCTTCACATCATTCCTCACCCATTTCAATTCGTCCATGGCCTTCTTCAAGGAGTCGACATTTTCTCGGAGATTGATGGCGTATCGCAATGGCAAGGTTGTGGAATCCCACAAGCGAGCAAAAATGTTGGTGGCTGGGTTGATGAATTCCATGCTATGGAGGTGGAAAAGAAAATGGGTGTAAATGAGTTCTCAGAAATGCTATTTAATAAAGAGATGCTCAAGTGCTCTAAGAACACTGTAAGTTATAGTTCTCCTCTTTGCAAGTTTTAGTTTTAGTTCTCCTCTTTTCAAGTTTTAGTTCTCTTCTTTGCATAGGGATACTTGAACAGTCCAATCGATTGATCTAGACTATCCATTAAGTTTAACAAAAAATTTATGGATTACCATGCCAATATCTAACCAATTGAACAATCCTAACCATCTGATCGATGGCCTTTAATATGGACAGTCATGGATTGCTCATGATTCTAAAGAATCACTTCTGTTAGACAATTATAACAATTCTATTCATGAGTAAGAAAAAAGGATAGAGACAAAAAAATGGCCCAATCAAGATGGATGTGATCATCTGAGCAGTTGAAACTTGCTTATATATATGGTGTGGCCCTTGAAACGTGTTTTAGACATAATGAACAGTTTTAGATGGACTCTTACAAATAAGAGCAGTACTATAACTTACAATGTTGGGAGGGTGTTGGAGCATTTTTTTTGTTTAATGAATAACATAGAGCATTTGTGCTGATATGCTTATGTGAACTTATTATTATTATTATTATTATTATTATTATTTTGCTATGTAATCTCCCATATACTCCACTTGATCTTACCTGAAAGAAAGGGGACTATCTAACATGACTTGGTTAAACTCGTATAACACAACTAAATAGAAGTACATACAAATGATGAAACCACAGGTACAAAAAAATAATAAAAACTGGAGACATTAAAGTGAGCGCTCGCGTGGTGCAAATTGGATTGCAAATAAAAACTAGGGTGACATTAAAGTGAGCGTTGAGAAGTTTTTATGTGGGCTCAAGATAATGTATTCATTAGATTCACACTGTCCATCCAATTTTTTCCAATCATTTTATGATATCAACGAAAAAGCAATGCAGATCCAAAGCTAAAGTAGACCACACTGTAAACAGTGGGAATTAATGCTACAGTTCAACATTTATTGAGGCCAGAGAAGGCTTTCATCAAGCTGATATTTGTATTTTAACTTCATGCAACTATGTGTGATCTCACCAATAAAGAAGATGGAAAATGAGCCTCATGGTTGGGCCTATGAAAGTTTCAATGGTAGTTTGTTCAATCCCCATTACTTTATATGGTGTGATCCAGTTGAGCTTTAGGTGTACGTCATTTTTGGGATCATGCTCTAAGATTATCTGAAAATTTTGATGGAAGCTGTAGTTCTAACATAAAAATTATGGTTGGACCAACTAGAAGCCACGGCGCTGGAATTTCTTATAATGCCTTCAACGCAGACTATCACTCAAATAGAGATGCTCAAGATGGGAAACGGATTGGCTACTCCCCCTGACACCAGCCCCGGGGCTGGTGGTCGGTGCTCTGTGGGCCCCACCATGATGTATTTGTTTCATCAATTCCGTTCATCCATTTTTACAGATCATTTTATGGCTTGATACTAAAAATTAGAGGTACATATATCTCAGGTGGACCACACCACAAGAAAACAATAGTGGTTGGATATCCATCATTAAAATCATCCTAAGGCCCACTATACTGTTTATTTGACATCTAATATGTTGATCAGGTCATAAAGGCCCAGATGAAGGGAAATAACAAAAATCATCTTGATCCAAAACTTTTATGGCCACAAAATATTTTTTAATGGTCGACGCTCATTCAATACTGTTTCATGTAATGTGGTCCACTTAAGATTGGGATATACCTAATTTTTGGTCTCATATCGTAAAATGATCCTTCAAAATAGATGGACGGCATGCATGAAACACATACATCATGGTGGGTCCCACGGGGCACCGACCACCAGCCATTGGCTGGTGTCAGGGGGAGTAGCCAAACCGCGTCCCTCAAGATGTCTCACACACCTGTAAGGGTTAGTACTCCTAGTTGCTTGGGAAACTTAAACAGTTCATTCGATTGGTCTCGACCGTCAATTACATTCAACAAAAATTTCATGGGCTAGCATGGAAATATCAGACAAAAATAAGTCAATAATGCCATCTATCTATTTGCTTTATATTCTAAAGAATCGCTTCTGTTAGACAATCATAATAATCCTAACCATGAGTCCCTACAGCTAAAAAAAATTACTCAATTAAGATGGAGTTGATCAATCAAGCAGACTCACTTATAATACATGGTAGCCCTTGAAAAGTATTCTAGGCTTAATGTGTGTTTTATTCAGGCTGTTCATTCATTTTTCAGATCATTTTAGATATAAGCCAAAAAATGGGGCTATGGTGGAACCCGAGATCCACTATGGTCGGTGGAGCCTTGTGGAGGCCTAACATGATGTATGTACCTTACATCCACACTATCCATCTGTTTTGACAGCTCAGGTGAACCACAGAACAGGACACAGTGGTGATTGACCATTAAAAACTTTTTGTGGGCCACAGAAGTTTTGGATCAAGCTGATATTTTCATGGTCCCTTCATCCAAGTCTGTGACCTTATCAATAGGTTGGATGGGAAATAAGTATAATGGTGGCTATGGTGGCCGCCAAGAAGTTTTTAATGGTGGGTATTTAATCACTTCTTTCCTGTTGTGTGGCCCACCTAAGATTTGAATATTCTTGGTATTTTTGGGATCATGCACTAAAATAAGGTGTCAAAATAGATGGACTGTGTGGATGTAAAGCACATACATCATAGTGGGTCCCACAGTAAGGGATTCACCCAAGCCGTGCCCCCAAAAATGAGATCCAAATCTAAGGTGGACCACACCCCGGCGGTGATTGAACCGTCACCATTAAAAATTCACTTGGGGCTACGTAAGTTTTGGATGAAGCTGATGTGTATTTTATCTCCGTCTAAGTCTGTGTGACCTAATTAATAGGTTGGATGGCAAATAAACATTACAATGGGCCTAAGGAAGTTTTTAATGGTGGGTGTTCAATCACAACTATTTCTTGTGGTGTGGTCCATCTAAGATTTTGATTTGCTACATTTTTGGGCTTACGAATTTAAATGGGCTGAAAAAATGAAGGATAGAGTTGATAAAATGCATACATCATCATGGTGGGCCCACATAGCTTTTCTAGTAGCAGACAGTATCAACGTAGGCATTGTTTACTATGCTACTCTGTATTTCGGTGACTTTATGTTATGGGATTTGATTGGGCAACCTCACGTCAAGAGTAGAGCTGGGCATGTCTGACCCGATCTCGTGGATCCAAAACGAACCGACAGCCTGGGTCAGTGCAAATCGAGTAGGGCCATTGAGATCCGATAGTTTTTTGGATCGAGTTCGGATCGTGGTCAATCCGAACCGATCCGATTCAAAACCCTATCTGAATGGATCAATTTGATCCAATCCAACCCGATTCGAATCTATTATCAAGTACACACACACACACGCACACACTTTTTTTTTAATCTCTTTTACTTTTTACCCTACCCAACAGCACCCGCACCCGAACCGAACCCTAAATCCCCAAAATCCCTAAAATCCCACCCTCAAATCTCCAAAATCCGTAAAATCCCTGCCTCAAATCTCTCCCTAAAATTTCTCCCACTCTCTTTCTCTACCCAAATGAGCAACCATCTCGATTCAGCTACTTTCATTTGTCTATACCGAAACGAGCGCCGCACCCGGCCATCTTGATCCAGCCCACTCATCATCACCGTTGATCATCTCCATTCATCAGGTAGGTACGTAGGTTTCATTTTTATTTATTTATATTTTTTAATTTTAGCCTGTATTTTGGACTATTTTGGAGCGGTGGCCAACTATTTTTATTTATAATTTTTCAAAAAATAAAAAATAAAATCAGGACTGATTCGAATCGTACCCAATCTGATCTAACTCAGTTTCCCTGACCGAGTCGGACTCGGATCGGATCAGGCAAGCAGTGGTCCAGATCGGATCGAGTCAAATGACCTAGACTTAGTCCCGGATCGGATCGAGTTCAAGTCAAGCCATATAATTTTCGGACCGAGTCGAGTTGGACCCAATCCGATCCGACTTGGTCCGATGCCCAACTCTAGTCAAGAGGCTCAATCAAATCAGACATGGATTGCATCTTAGCCCCACTCGGACCGTAATCTATCTAGGCCGACCTCTATGGGGCCCACCATGACGTAACCGTTTTGTCCACGCTATTCATCATTTTTCTCATATCATTTTAATATATGTGCCAAAAAACGAGGCAGGTAAATGGTTTTAAGTGGACCACAAAGTGGGGTCTGAACGTACACCATTAAAAACTTCTTAGGAGCTGGAGAAGCTTCGGATCAAGCTGATATTTGTTTTTTCACTTCATCCACGTTTACATGACCTTATGAATAGGTTGGATGGTAAAATGACATTACGGTGGCCCTTAGAAAGGTTTCAATGGTGAGTGTCATTCTCACTGCAACTTCCTTTGGTGTGGTCCATTGGAGCTGTGAACTTGCTTCATTTTTATGATCATACTTTAAAATGATATGAGAAAAGTGATTAACAGCATGGATAAAACACTTACATTATAGTGGGCCCCACAGAGCCCTGCCCGGACGGTAATGGGGGAAGGACGGAATCCGCGTCCAATCAAATCATGCTTACATCAGGTAATTAGGAATGTCGGTGGTGACAGGGGAATACTCGATACGCATCTTGAGAGAATGTGCAGTGCACCAGAAACAGCTCTTCCTTCTCTAAAATGATTATTATATCGATATGTGAGACAATCTCTATCATCTCTGATGATGGCAGCTTGGATATTGACACAGGGATGAACGTGATGAGGATAAATACTCCGAATCCACGGAGCTTCTCTAGACTCCTCACAGAGACTTCTCGAATCCACGAGGAAAGAAAGCAGAAAATAGAAATAAATTCTAATAAATTCGAAACTGATTAATTGATCAATAAAAAATGAGTTCACAACCCTTTAAATAGGGATGCCAAGTAATAGGAAAGAAATCAGAATCAAACTACAACTAAAACTCCTAGAATTCGCGACTTACGATTTATAGACGGTCTTGATGTCTACTAGTGTGCAAGGTTTTCGGCCAAAAATAGTAAGTGTCCTATTTGGCTTCACCAAACCGTTCTCCCAATTACTCTAAGCTCTTTTCACGTTGGGCGCAACTCCTAAAGCCCGACGGATGAAGAGTTATAATCAAACTAAAACTTACTATTTATAGTAAAAACAAAATTAAAATAAGGAAACGACCGTCGATCCAGGGGTTTTTCGCAATTCCGAGCATCGCAACCTGGCATAGCGGGGTTGGTTGGCTAAAGTAGCTCATTCTACCCCAAAATCATATATTTTACGTCGGCTAACTCATTCCGGATTGTGAGATACGCCCGATTTAAGGTCCAATGGTCTGGATCACTTCTGTCGCCGACCGGGCCTTTTCTAATCCATCTTGGCCATGAAACTGTCCGCGACCCGCTCTACATCAGATATTTTTGCCTAGGCCATTAGGCTTCAAAAAATTCACTAAAAGAGGGTAAATTTGTCCTAAATTTGTAGATAGTTGGTAAGGAACGATTGAGAATTTTCTACAAAATAAACAGCTCAATGGCCTCTAAAATGGACAGTCATGATCATTTGCACAAACATATATAGGTCTAAGCAACAATGCAATCCATCTATTTGATAGCTCCCATCATGGATTGCTTATGATTCTAAAGAATCACTTCTAATAGACAATCATAACAATCCTATCCATGAGATGGCTACAAAAGATGGCCCAATCAAGATGGATTTGACCATCCAAGAAGTCTTGCTTATATATGGTAGCCCTTGAAATATGTTTTAGGCTTAATGAACTGTTTAGATGGACTTGTTGGACTGTCAAAGTTATCCAAATACAACTGGGAGCACGGTGACTTAACAGTTTCGTGAGGGCGCCGGAGCATTTTTTTATTTAATGAATAGCACAGGTGGAGTTCCCTGCTGTGCACCAAGTTTGTATATGTGAGGCACATGGTTTATCAAAACTGTTGATCTGATGGCCCATCAGGATCGACGAGGAGTCAAGTGATCTAACTTTTCTATTGGCATGCAAATGAATAGCAAGAAAGAAATGCACGAGTAATACACATTCAATTGTAAGACTAAAGATTTCATTGCAAGGATATTCTCATGGCGAAGATAGACCAGAAAAGGCCCGATCGAAGGTGAAAGTGATCAGGACCATCAGAACCTAAAGCAAGCGTATATCGCAACCCAGAATCCATGGCTGATGCGGGTAAGCTCCTCCCATATTACAATCTCCATGATTAGGATGCACGGATTCGAATCCAATAAAGGCCAGCTGAAGTAATGAAAGCCCTCCGTTTTGAATTGGTCTGGTCTGTTAGATATGTAGACGGAAGAGTGAATAGACCTTCTGTCGAGCCAAATATAAGGCTAACTACACCGCAGGTGAAGCTGGGATGCGAGGAAATGTAAAATCCCCCTTCTGAAAGGTATCGTACGTTAAGCTCTTCCATGTCCGTTGGCCATGTCAGGTGGCTGGCACGTAGTGGGGACTCTAGTCTGTGGAATCAGGCGAGCCCTAGTAGGGTCTTTCATTTACTGTCAGATCTTCCCCGAATGACAAGTTGTTTCTTGATCAGGTGGGGCTGGAGAGCACAAGGGAGGCTAGAGGCCTAGCTTAGTGCCTTGAGGTATATGTTTTTAAGGATATGAGAGGCGAGCCCTAGCTTTTTTGGCTGCTGGGTTAACCCGAATGTTTAGGCTAGCTGCTTACCCCTGTTTATATGAAGATAGAGAACGATTTCTGAAAATAAATAAATAAAAAGCTACCATAGAATGAGACCGGACTGGACTAACTTAGATGTGCTTATGTACACCGTATGTGTTGAATCCGGTGAGGTGGTGTCGAAGACCGTGCACCATATTGACAGGTCGGCTATTGACAGGTTGAGTAGCGAGACCGCCACTGAAGTGACGTCACCAAGTTCCATGGGCTTCACCATTATGCATGTTTTGTATCCATGCTGTCCATCCATCTGGAGAGATCATTTTAGGGTAAGATCCAAAGAATGAGTCACATCCAAAGCTCCAATGGACCCCACCACAAAAAAAAAAAAAAAAAAAAAAAAAAAAAAAAAAGCGGGGAGAGTGATGCCACCATTAAAAACTTCTGAAGGCCACAAAAGTTTTTGATCAAGCTAATATTTGTGTTTTCCCTTCTTTAATGTCTTTGTTAACTTTTGAACAGGTTGGATTTCAAAAAAAAAAAAGCATTATGGTGGGCCTTAAGAAGGTTTCAACCGTGGGCATCAATCTTCCTACTATTTTCTGTGATGGTGTCCATTAGAGCTTTGGATCGGTCTCATTCTTTGGCTCATGCCTTAAAATGATATCTCCAAATGGATGGACGTTGTGTATACAATACATACATCATAGTGGGGTCCACAACTTGATGACGTCACTTCAGTAGTGAGCTACTCAACCTGTCAGTATTTAATCCGTGTCCAAACCAACCGAGTCGTGTGGGCCAGTCAGGCTCGAGGACCAAGCCAAGCCGAGTTCAAGCTAGGGTCAACTAGAGGTCGAGCCGAGTCGAGCTGGAGCTCGAACTTGTGTACTACACCTCTACATGGGTTTCAACGGCTGAGTTAGGGCTAGGCCAAGCTCTGCCCAAGCCTGATCCTTATCTTTTAATCTAGGCCCAACACTTGATCCCATGATTAGCCAAAAATCCAGCCCAAACCCATCTTGGAATTTTTATATGGGGGCCTAGCCCAGCAGAGCACCAATGAAATTTGAAAAAAAATAATAAATAAATAAAGGGACCTTAATTTTTCAAGGGCCCACCTTGATGTGTATGTAAGATCTACTGCCACCATTAGATGCAAAGGAATCAGGTTTATCTATGATTCAGGTTAGTTGCAAGAGAGACATCACCATGATGATCATATTAAATTCACTCCAACTGTTAGATGCACTAATATTTAGACACTAGGTTTAAAAATCAGGCCCATCCTTGATTCATGTGGGCCACACTAAGGAAAATTGGACGGAGGGTGAACCTTGCCCTGTGTAACTTTTCATAGCACACCCACCCTCTATTTTCTAGGCCTTAATTTGTACATGTGATCCTATGTTAGGTCCATGGATTAAAAAAAAAAAAAAAAACCAAGCTGACCTATGATTCAGGTGTGCCGCACCAAGGAGAACAGTTGGGAGAGATTACACCCTTATACTTATGGGGCCCAGTGTGATGATAATATAAAATCCACTCCAACTCTTAGATAACAAAAGCTTGAGCCTGGGCCAAACATCAGCCCCATCCATTATTTAGGTGATCCAAGTGAAGGGAAACTGTCCTGTACACTGGAATGAATGGGACACAGATTAAGTGATGGGTGAGGCCCTGACCATGGCCCAACTCTATATGTCGTATATCCACGTTGTCCATTCCTTTTCTAGCTTATATTAAGGCATGATCTCAAAAATGATGTAAATTCAAATCTAAGTGGACCATAGAGCAAGGATTAAACTCCCATGGTTAAAAACTTCTTAGGAGCCATAGAAGTTTGAATCTTGTGATTTCCTTTTATCCAGGTCTACGTGACCTTATCAACAGGTTATATAGCAAACAAAGGCTGTACGGAGTTTTTAATGGTAGGTGTTTAATTACCACTGATTTCCTCTAGTGTGATAATCTAAGATTTAGATCTGTCTCATTTTTTTACCATGCCCTAAAATGAACTACTGTAACAAGTGAATGTCGTTGATATACAACTCATACATCAAGATGGACCCCACGATCAGGGCCTCACCGGCTCTGCTGTTATATTGCATGCCTCACTTAATCTACGCTGGAAGTTTAAGAAGGGGCTTAAAATTCAAACCCGAGACTGGCCCAGGCCTCATCCTCTCGCTCAAGCCCAGCCCGATGCAGGATAGGCCCGAAAACCTAGCGGGCCGCCCATTTAAACCCCAGTTAGCGTATTCAGTGGTGGTAAAATCGTCATAAAAATATAAAGATATTTTTGCCCTTACAGTTAAGATTAAGAGTAAATAAGAGGGGATAAATTGGTCATAAAAATATAGATGGTTGGGAGGGAGCTGTTGAGATTTTACCGCAAAATAGATTACTTGGATTCAACCCGATTACTTCCCTTAACCCGCACGAAGAGGAAACGGAGTTTGATGAGGTATCGTATGCGTAGAACAGCTGTACCTCCACAAGTGAGCAATGACTGAGTTAATGAAAACTATGGCTATGGAGAAGGAAAAGAAATGCTATTTGAGTGAGGAATTCAACATCGATTCATTTGGAAGAACCCCTAATATTAGCTGTACTTCTCATCCTCTGCAATGATTCCGTCTTGGTTGACCCTAATTTTGGCCCGTAATGATGGGTTTATTCATTTAAAATTTGACCCTAAATTTGGCCCGTAATGAATAATGATGGGTTTATTCATTTAAAATTGGAGGTAGTTATACCTAATCCTACACTAATTTGATTTATACCTAATTCTACACTAATTTGATAAAAACATATTCTCAAGTGCTCTTCGAGAGCTGAAAAGTTAAAGTTCTCCTATTTGCATTGGGCTACTTTAACATTCCAATCGATTGATCTACACCGTACATTCGGTTTTACAAAAAATAAATAATAAAAATCATTTGCTAGCTTACAAATATCAAGCTAATTTGATGATGGTAGCCATCTCATTTATAGCCTCTAATATGAACAGTTACTACAAAAATAGGTTTAACGAATGATGCAATCCATCTATTTGATAGATCCCATCATAGATTGCTTATGATTCAAAAGAATCACTTCTATTAGACAACCATAACAATCATATCCATGAGTTGAAAATAAGGACGGCTATATAAAATAGGCCAATAAATATATATTTGATCATACAATCAGTCTTATTTTTACATGGTAAAACATGAAACGTGTTGCAGACTTAATGAACAGTTTGGATGGACTGATTGGACTGTTATCAATCCAAAACTCAAAAGTGCCTAACTTAAGCAAAATTGTTAAATCATGCCTAAAACTACTATGGTTTTGGCCGGGTTGCCTAATGAGTTTTAAAACGCCATAAATTTCAGGATTTCCTTTGTTGAGGTGGAGCACGTTAGATGCATGGATTGGATGGTACATGCATATCATGATGGGACACAGAAACAGTCTGTAAGATTTTAACGAGTGGGTATTCCCTCTTAATTCTTTTATGTCTTGTGGCTCGTATTAAACTTGGGTCTGCCTGAGCTTTGGGCTCCAGCCCAAATGTGTGAGGGTTCACCTGATGGTCGTAGTGGATGTCATGCACAGACCACATGAGCCCACCATAGCCAATCACCAAACTAATACCATTCTTTGCCTATGCTACCTAGTACCGCTGTCCTATTACGAATAGGCCGTCCCACAATTTTCTCTGTGGTCCTTTCCCTATCCCACCACAGGTGGGTCCCTCCATCGTCGCTATCTGTGAGTATTTAACAAGGAAGGTCCAACTCATCCACCCTACATGGCCCTTCATGAATGCCGGCCAGTCCGGAGAGTCCATGTCATGGGCTCCATTGTGGATGGGACGCGGTTTGGCTAGTGACGCTCCCACAAGCCAGCGGCTAGTTGTCGGTGCTATGTGGACCCCACCATGATGTATGTGTTTTATCTCCGCCGACCACCCATTTTGAAAGATAACTTTAGGGCTTGATCCTAAAAATGAGGTAGATCTAAATCTCAAGTGGACCACATCATGGAAAAACAGTAGTGATTGAATTTCCGCCGTTAAAAACCTCCAAGGGCCCACTGTAATGGTTATTTGACATCTAACCTATTGATTAGTTCATACAGACTTGGATGAATATATATATATATATATATATATATATATATATATATATATATATATATATATATATATAGATGAGTCATGCTCCCCTGCGCACCTATGCATGTGCGTACCTTTGTACATGTGCCATGGGTGTCTAATCTGAACGGTCCATGTGATGCGGAATCCTATGAAACCTCATGTGACAAATTTTTACCCCGATCTAAAATTCTGGTAAGCCATAGCAAAGAGAAATGCAAATCAAGGGTGGAAACTGTTTTCATTTTTTATAGCCCATCAAAGTTTTAGATCAAAGTAAAACTCAGACTAGGGGGTTTCACGAGGTGCTGCTTCACATGAACGGTTCAGATTTTAGATCCACATCACGTATGATGAGTT